>CAWUFW010007405.1:0-600000 GCA_963921515.1 Calotriton arnoldi
CCACACCTTCTGTCCTGGCTGGTAAACAGTCAGAACAGCCTTTTGGTCATGCCAGGCCTTTTGAAGTTCCTGGCTAGCCTCAAGGTTTTGGTTGCCTTTTTCATGTACTCAGCCATCCTGGAGCGGAGACCAAGTACATAGTCCACTATATCTTGCTTTGGGGGCTTGAGAGGTATCTCCCATCCTTCCTTCACCACGCACAGTGGACCCCTCACAGGGTGGCCAAACAGAAGTTCAAAAGGGCTGGAACCAACCCCGTTCTGAGGCACCTCCCTATATGCGAATAAAAGGCAGGGCAAGAGTATGTCCCATCTACGCCTAAGCTTTTCTGGGAGCCCTTTAATCATGCCCTTCAAGGTTTTGTTGAATCTCTCAACTAAACCATTGCATTGTGGGTGATAGGGTGTGGTGAACTTATAAGTCACTCCACACTCCTTCCACATTGCTTTTAAGTACCCAGACATGAAGTTAGCACCCCTGTCTGAGACTACCTCCTTAGGAAAGCCCACTCTTCAGAAGATTCCCAGGAGGGCCCTTGCCACCACAGGTGCTGTAGTGGTCCTGAGGGGAATAGCTTCTGGTTACCTGGTGGCATGATCCACTACCACCAGGATAAACCTGTGCCCAGAGGCTGTTTGGGGATCCATGGGACCAACAATGTCAATCCCTACCCTTTCAAGGGGCACCCCCACCACAGGTAGTGGGATCAGGGGGGCCTTTGTAGTGCCACCTGCTTTGCCACTGGCTTGGCAGGTTACACAGGAGCGACAAAACTCCTTACTGTCTTCAGACATGTGGGGCCAGTGAAAGTGAGGGACAATTCTGTCCCAAGTCTTGTTCTGGCCCAGGTGACCTGCTAAGGGAATATCATGGGCTAGGGTCAATAGGAAGCCCCTGAACTTCAAAGGTATTACCAACCTCCTGGTAGCACCAGGCTTGGGGTCTCTACTCTCTGAGTACAGGAGTATATCATCCCAATACACTGTATGGGGACCACTAGCTTTCCCATCAGCCTCAGCAGCAGCTTGCTGTCTGAGGGGTTCAAGGGAGGGGCAGCTCTGCTGCTCCTGGCTCAGATCTGCCCTAGAAGGTCCCCCTGTCCCCAAGAACTCAACCTGGTCAGGTTCAAGTTCCTCTGGGACAGTTCCTTCTTCAGGGCTGAGATCATCCCCCTCAAGGGACTGATCTTCCTCCTGAGCCAAGGGGAAGGCACTGCCTTAACCCTACTACTCCTCCTCTTGGAAGGCACTTGGTCCATTCTTCCAGAATCCAAGGCCTGTTCAGTGCTAGACATTTTGGCTTGTGACCTGGTCACAGCAAACACATCTGCAGGGATCCCCAGCATTTCTGCATGGGTCCTGAGCTCCACTTCTGCCCAAGCAGAAGTCTCTAAGTCATTGCCAAGCAAGCATTCGACTGGTAGGTTTGCACTTACCACAACCTTCTTAAGGACAGTTACCCCTCCCCAGGAGAAGTTAACAACTGCCAGAGTATGGTCTGTTCTGACATTGCTAGCATTGGTCACTTGGTACATCTCACCAAGCATAACTTGCCCAGGAAGCACAAGGTCTTGTGTCACCATTGTGACACTTGCCCCTGTGTCCCTAAATGCCAAAGCCTCACGTCCATTAATTAAAGGCTGTTGTCTTTACTTGCCCAGATTACTGGGACTCACAGTGGAGGTCACATCCATGCCTCCATCACAGACTAACACAGCCTGAGTCAGTTCTCTGACTAGGTCAGAGCCCAACTCAGTTCCCAGGGTGAACCCTACTAAACCCTTTGCTGGAGCACTTCCACCAACTGTACTAGGGGGAACAGGTGCCTTAGGGGCATTGGTGGGTGCTGGACTGGAGTCTTTGGACTTGGTGCAATCACTGGTCCAGTGGGTCTTTTGCTTACAGACCTTGCACCATGGTTTTCATTGGCCTTTCCCTTTGGTAGACTGTGAATCCCCACCAGAAGAAGATTTTTGGGGGCCTGATGAAGACTTTTGATCTTTACCCTTCTCCCCACCCTTGTCAGAGTTCTTAGCATCTTGCTTCTTGGTTTCCCCACCTTGGTTCTGTACCTTCTGCTTCACCCTGGTTCTGACCCATTTGTCTGCCTTCTTTCCCAATTCTTGGGGAGAGGTCAGATCAGAGTCTACCAGGTATTGATGCAACAGCTGATTTTGACAGTTATTAAGAATATGCTCCCTCATTATCAGATTGTACAATTCTGAGAAGTCACACACCTTACTGCCCATCAACCAGCCTTCCAGAGCCTTGGCAGAACAATCCACATAGTCTACCCAGTCTTGAGTCTGTGCTTTTTGGGTGTCTCTGAACTTCAACCTGTACTGTTCAGTGGTTAGGCCAAACCCATCAATAAGAGCACTCTTCAAGACCTTGTAATTATCAGCATCCTCCTCTCTAACAGTGAGGAGCTTATCTCTACCTTTGTCAGCAAAGGAGAGCCACAAGATTGCTGCCCACTGCTCCTGAGGGACCTTCTGTACTTTACAGGCCCTCTCTAATGCAGTTATCCATTTGTGGATATCATCCCCACTCTGGTAGGGAGGGACAATCTTGCTCAGGTTCCTATGGTCATAGGACCTTTCCCTGTCTCTAGGGACATGGCTGCCACCATGGGACTCTAGTCCCAACTTTCTTCTCTCTCTAAGGAGATCTAGGGATTCCCTATCTAAAGCCAATTGCTTTTTTCTGATTTCCAGCTGAGTTTCCTCATACTGGACCAGTCTGGCTCTCCTCTCATGAGAGGATTCCCTCCTGTGAGAGGAGACAGAGCTCCCTATAGAGGTGCCAGAGTGGTTAGACTCCTGAGAAGGAGATCTAGACTTTCTGGGCACACTCTTAATCCTTCCTGGGGGACAAAGAGGGTGTCATCCTGATCATCCTCATCATCGTCCACAGGAGGGATTGGGTTTTCCAGGTCAGGGTCATTGTCACCCTCCTGGCCAGTTTCAGAGGGGGGCTGGGGGTATTGGTACCCCTGGCGTCCTCCTCTTCTCCTGCCCCACCCTCAGCTCCTACCCCTTCAGTCCCTACAGGCTTACTAAGGTCATAAGCCACCAACAACTCCTTGAGGTGTTGGGTGGTGGGGCTTTGGCCTGTCCTTATTTTTCTCAAGTTACATAAAGCTCTCAATTCCAAGAATGGGAGTGTATCATACTTGGAGGGTGGAAGCTCAATGGCTTCCTGCAAGGATTCTTTGGATCCTGCCCTTAAAGACATTACTAGTGTGGTGTGGTGTATGCACTACCTACTCTAGTGTGGCCTACTAAACTCTCTTGAGTTGTAGAAAGGGTTGTGCTATCCCTTAACACACAACTCTAAGTTCAGTAGAACTTACTGTATTCTAAGCTTAAATTATATGTACCTTAGGTACCTTTAGTGGTTTTCAGTTGATCAATTCAATTGAGATTATCTGGTAAAACAATAGCAAGCTGGAATCCCACACGCTGCACACCAATGTGAGAAGTTGGCCTGGTATATGCTGTCCACTAATTATAGTGGGCACCTTGCACCAGTCCAAACAACCCCTTATTGGAGATAGGTTAAAGACAACCTTATTGAAAGCTATCCTAGTGGTAGCTATGGAGAGCAGCCTTCAGGCTAAGTCTTGAAGGAATGTAAAGCAGCTTGTTTTACCAGTCTATAATCTCTTGAGTGATCAAATGAAAGAGCACCACACCAGGTATATATTCAAAATATATGTATTTATTGCTAAACACACCCCTCTAGTCTCTTTATGAGGCTAGAGTTCGAAATACATAAGTTATAAGTTATTAAATCACAGTAATAGCACAAATACACGTTTGGGCCCTAGGGGCGTACCAAACCATATACCAATAAAGTGGTATGCGAACCACGACTGAACTAGACACTAGGCCTAGAGCCTCTAGAAGTGCTTGGACCACAAGGAACCACCCAAGGTAGTGACACAGGGGACCTACGGGAGACGCGTGCAGTGTAAATACACAACCGCGATACGCCGTTGACTTCTATGCAGAAAGTCGGGATCGGGAAAATAGAGAAAAGGGACACTTAAAAGAGGACTAGGACAAAACCCTTTGAGATCTAGGACTTTGAAGAGTCTCTACCCACGGGAGCACCGGAGTACTCGTGTTACCTCACCCAGGGAAGCCGGGTGCATAGGGGCCTTTCGGGGTCGGGTTTCGTCGTCGATTCGAATGGCGATCTGCTGCAAAGTGCTGCTGGCGGCCAAGAGAAAAGTGTCCGGGTGGATCCAAGAGTGGATCGGAGTTCTGAAGAACCTGAAAGCAGAGGGGACAGAGTCTGGGTCACTAGCCAGTGACCAGGAAGGCGATGGACAGATGCCCACCGATGTCGAGTGCTTCAGGTGCGTTGACGGTCATCTTGACTCTTCAGCCACGAGGTCCAGGAGGTGTTGTCGGCGACCAGGAGCAGGATTCGGGCTGGTACACGATGTCTGTCGAGTGCTGAGGATTGGACCCAACAAGCCTTGGCAACGGCAAGTCTCGGTGAAGATGTAGATCGTCGATGGTGCAGAACAGCAAGGTCTGTAGAACTCACCCAGCGAAGGTAAGTGAGCGCAGGACTGGAGCAACCAGAATGCTAAGGAAGAAAAGGATTGGCCTTCGTTAAGGGCTACTAGCTAACAGGCTAGCGACCGCAAAGGAGCCTTGTGATGCCGCACGTGGATCTGGCTTACAGGACACTCGTGGAGTGGGAGCCAGTGATCTTCGGTGCAGTTCGTGCTGGAGGCTAGGGCTACTCGGAGCCCATAGCACGACTTCTTGGGAGACCCAGAAGAGGATGCACTTGCAAATGTGCTCGGTGTCCAGGGTTCACGGTCTCAAGTCACCCACGATAGCCACGGGCCTCAGCTTTGCTGGGGACTCAGGATAGCCTCGGGGAAGTCTGAGAATCTACCTCTGGTGATGCGATGACTTCGGCGTCTGACGGGAGCTTCAGAAATGCGAACCGGACAGATGCTTCTTTGGTGCCTGCCAAGCAGGGGAGTCACTCCTTGACCCCAAGGGAGATTCTTCAGTCCTCTAATCGTGAGTAGAGTGTCGAAGGTCCAGGATTCAGTTTCAGAGTTTCGTCCAGGGATAATCTAAAGTCCTAAGGACTGGGTTCCTACCTTTATTCTAAAGATAGGGGTTGGACTACTCTGTGGCCCCACCTATGGGTGGGTCTGGGCAGAGGGGTGGCTACACCCCTTTCCCTTTGTCCAGTTCGCGCCAAAGCAGGGGCTGCAAGCCCTGATCCGGTTTGAACTGGGGTATGCACTAGGGACACTAAATGGGCCCCCAGTGCAGGACTTCAAAGCACCCGAAAGTGCTCCCGCCCAGCCCCAATACACATTATCCTGTCTGGGGAGGTGGTCACACCTCCCTGGGACAGGAAACCTATCGCCCAGGCCTCCCCTGCCGGAGTTTCGTCCAGCAGCAGGAGGCCAGACTCGTGTCTGTGGCAGCAGCATCCATTTTGTGATGCCAGGGCTCTGGAAAGAAGTTACCGAACTAGTCAGAGTTAACATGTCTTTCCCTCTAGAAGGGTGGAATGCTACCCCCGCCACCAGGATTGGCGGGGGGGTAGTATTCCAAGATGTTCGACACCAAACACGACATGTTTAGGTGCAGCCATTCCAAAGTTAGCATTTACCGCGAGGATATAATGCGCTTAAGAGTATATGGTCAGGCTGCACTACAAACAGCATCAGAGATGGTCTCCGAACGCTGAAGAGGGGCCCTGCTCATGCAGGGGCACCCTCTCACATAGGAACCACGCACTCTGCCTTTAGGATTGATAAGGCCTGCCTTAGGAGTGACTTATAGGTTTATATGTGTGTATGTATTTCGTGATATAGGTAACCTATATCACAGTAAGGGGTGCATGCACCACCTTATCCAGGCTGCAGTAGCAGACCTGTGGTGTCAGTTTGGATGGCCTTCCAGGGGTGGCATAATACATGCTGTAGCCCCTGGTAGGCCTCTGAGGTACCTATGCCCTTGGTACATAGTATACCATATACTAGGGACTTATAAGGGCACTCCAGATCCCAATCAGTGATGTGCCTAAGGCACATGGAAACCATTTTAGAGAGGAAGCAGCTAGGCTGGGGTTCTGATTAGCAGGGCCCCAGCCAGACTAATGTCGAAAAACAGTGAAGCATCAGCAAAAAGTGGGGGTACCCATGTGAAGCAGATCCTACTCTCCTACACTCACACACCTAGTCAGTCATGCAAAAAATTAATCACACACCCATTTACTCACCTATACAGTTATACACACACCAGCAAACTTACTCATACAAATACTAGCACATTCTTACGCTCTTATACAATAACTGATACAAGCACACACGCATCCATACAGCCACTCTCACAATCACACACTCTCACTTATAGCCATTTAAATACTCTAACACACATATATACTGCCTTTTACATATGTAGTTACTCGCACCTGTACCACTGAGATATACATTCACTCACTAACACACCCATACACACACTCACCCACCCAAGCAGTCCATCACAGATGCACTCTTGAAATCATGCACCCAGTGATTCACCCACTCACACATCTATGTACAGAGTCACACACACCCCACCCACACAAACACTCAGGCAGCCATACAGATACTCAGAGAACCAATCAATAACCCATATAGACACTCATGTAGCTATTCGCAAATCCATGCATCCACTTACACACCAACAAACAGACGGATACAGACATTCACACAGTTTAGTCACTAACCCATGCATTCAGTAAGATACATTTAATCACTCACTTGTAGAGTCAGTCACGCACGTACTAAATCATCCATTCAGACACTTAAACACCCACTCATTCTTCAATACGCCTTTCCCTATATATATTAAACATATTTAAACTTTACAGAAATACACAGTCACTGGATGATGTCATCAGTGATTTCATTTGAGATGTCATCAGTGATGTCATCAGTGATGTCACTGACCATGTCATGAGTGATGTGATATGTGACGTCATCAGCAGTGCATTGCGGGGGCGCGAGTTATAGTTAGCTGAACTAACTATAACGGGGGAATTTCTATGGTTTTGTACGAGTGAAATGTCCAACTAACTATAACTGTCCCTAAAATCTATAGTTTTTTCAGTGAATATATATATAAATATATTTATATATATTACCTACTGGCAGTTGCCAGTAGGTAGTTATAGTTAGGACCTTGTTTCTATTCAAAAAGCGTTTTTCTTTTGCTAATATCTTTGGCGCCATTTGACGAATCTTCGCGAAATTTTCAGAACTAATGGTTCACTCAGGTCAGCTCCTGTCTGGAAAGTTTAGATGTGATTTGTTAAGCGGGGGTCGAGAAAAAAGGGGGGTCCCAAAACAGGGTTTCTCCATGTTAATTTCCATAGGAAATTTTGGAACAGGCTATAGCCCGAACTGCTGAACGGATCTACACAATATTTGCCAAAAAGGAAGTTTCTCCTGCCGAGAAAATAAAAAAAAACAAAGCTGCGCTTCGTTTTCCTTAAGCCCCCAGGTGGGCAAGGTCCTGGGGGCAAAGTGTAATTATATAGTGGGGGCCTGCATGGCCCCTGCAGCCCCGGGGACTGCCACCTCCCTGGGGCTTTATTCATAATATGCGGGGGCACACAGTCCCCCCCTGCAGCCCCGGGGACCACCACCTCCCCGGGGCATTTAATTATTTTGGGTGGGGGGGCCTCGCGGGCCCCCCCAAGCCCCAGGGACCTCCACCTGCCCGGGGCTACATGATTTAAATGCGGGGGCCACGCAGTCTCCCTGCAGCCCCAGGGACCGCCACCTCCCCGGGGCTATATTCAAAATCAAAGTGTGTGGGGGGGCTTGAGCCCCCCCACTGCCCCACAGACCACCAGCTTCCTGGGGCACTAATCATTTACATAGGGGGTTCGTTACGGACCCCCGGCCCCAGGGACCACCACCTCCCCGGGGATTTAAAAATGCTGGGAGGGGGCCGAGAGGCCCCCCCCTTCTGGAGCCCTTGATGGCCCTGGGGACCGCCACCACCCAGGGCCAGCTCCTGCAATGTCCCGGGGTACCCACCCCCGGGACATTGCCGTTTGCTATGGCAGGGCGGGAGCGCGGCTCCCGCCCTGCCATAGCAAACACTACTTTGCTTTGTTGAAGCGAGAGCAGGAAACCTGCTCTTGCATTAACGAAGCAAAGCAGATTGCTTTTGGGCAAGGGGAGCTGCATGTCAGCAGCTCCCCTTGCCCAAACGCAATGCCGGCTCCCGCAGGAGGCCAGGAGCCGGCAGGGACCATGGGGGCATTTGGGCTCCCCCCACGGTCCCCAACATGAGGCCAGGCCCCAGGGGATGGGGTCCGCGAGGCCAGAAGTGGCCAAGAGAAAGGGGGCCATGCGGCCCCCTCCCCTATTTAAAAATAATAAATGGCAGGGCCCCGGGGGATGGGGTCCCCGGGGCCAAAATCAGTCAGGGGAGGGGGGCTGCGTGGCCACCCTCTTTAAATATATACTTAAAATGGCCAAGCCCCGGGGGATGGGGTCCCCAGGGCCAATATTTGCCTGAGGAGGGGGGCCACGCGGTCCCCCTCTTTTTAAAAAAAAATAAAATAGTGGCAGGCCTCAGGGGTTGGGGTCCCCGAGGTAAATACTGAATAATGGAAGTGGGGCGTTTTTTTTTTCTTTCGACTTTGGAGTCGCGACTCCAACGCGGCTCTCAGTGCGGCCCCCCATGTAACGTTGCGTTTGATTCGTGAATTCACCTTAAATAAATAATTAAGTAGTATACAATTTAGAAGGTAGTTTTGTATTTGTGAAGTTGTTTTAAAGAGGTACAGTGATTGAAGTTAATGACATGATCACAATTGATAGAGTCGTTAAAAATATATAACATTTAAAATTAATAGTTAGACTTGAAAAGTGTGTTGTGTTTTAGTACATTGAATTCATGCTTCTGCAGATTCGCGTTGGGTGTGCGAATCCACAAAAATGTTTGTGTAAAAAAAAAAATGTATATTTACTACTATGTTATAGTGTGGCTCTAAAAAGAACCCTTGTTTTTATTATGAGTTTGTTGTAGCTGCATGTAAGTGCGGATGCACAACTTTAGGTTGTTGAGAAAGACTCCGCTTCCTTGGTCTGTGAAGTGTACTCCATCACTTCTGCAGATGTCATCCATATCAAAATGTAGATTGTTGTTATAGATGGAGCCCATTCTATGGTCTCTGAGGTAAGAAGGAACAGCTTTATTGACATTTTTTCTAGCTTTGATTTGACCAATTCCATTTATGTCTTTGGCATATATTAGAGTATACAAAGACAGTTTGAGGCAAAAGCAACATCAATTGTGCAAAGGTGTCCTTCATGAGCATTTCCAGACTTAACCCAGTCAATGTGCCTAGGTCATTGCCACCACAGTGCACAATCATGAGGTCAGGGGGTTGGAGATGTAAAAAGGTTTTAACCAAAGGCATCAATTGGTGCCACTTTAACCCTCTCTGTGCAATCCATTTAATATCCACATTTTGCAAAGCTAGGTCTTTGTCAATACCTCTGCGTTCAGCATACCTTTTGCACCGGAAAACATAGCTGTGTCCAACAATTCATACTGTAAGCATCTTGAAGGGATGTCTGGAAGTAATTAAAAGTTGTCTGTAGCTGAGGTAGTGAGTTGGTAGAATGAGAGGTATCTAAAATGGTGGACAAGCTGCAGGGGCATATTAGCAAGAACGGCGTTAAAATTATTGCTGCTTTAGCTACAGGAAACTGCCACTAAAGCGGCGATAATGGGCTTGATAATATGCCCTTGAGAATTCCAATAGAAGCCCATGATCACAGCAGAACAGGGGCTTCTATTGGTATTCTCAAGGGCATATTATCAAGCACATTATCGCCGCTTTAGCGGCAGTTTCCTGCCGCTAAAGCGACAATAATTTTAACGCCGTTCTTGCTAATATGCCCCTACATTTTTTAAAAAAAGTAGAGAATTGATTGGCTGTTTAAGAAGATTTTACACTCAAAAATAGGGTGTATGTTACTTTATTTAAAAGCATGTTCCTTATTGGTTAGTAGAAAATGTTTGAAAGGTACAGTAAATAGGATAAGGAGATATTTTGCAAACGTCAACCACACCTGCTGTTTGCATTTGTAACCTTGTGTGCTGGATTTGAAAATATGGTGAACTTGTGACATGTCAGTTCACTTGGATGTTCCATGAACTGTTACTATGGAAACTGGCACTAAGCAGAATGGGGGAAGGGTTGAAACTTTACTGTGGACTTAAACTGTGAAATTGTAATTTATATATAGGTGATTTGTTATTAAAGTATAATTTCCCAAGTCAGTACTATCTTTAGAAGTGGTGTGTTGTTAAAAAATAGTGATATTTTTATTTGTAATATATTTTTGAACTCCCGTATGGATTTGTAGCTCCATCGCTTTGGTGCACGGTGGAGTCGCGACTCCAAAAAATTCCAGAACCAGTTTGGGCACTTGTAGAAGTCAGTTGGTAAGGGTTCATATGTTTAACCCATAGAAATGTGTTTTATAATTTGAAATAATGTAGGAAGCAATGCCATTTGTTACATGTATTTGTGTGGAGAAAGAGAAGGAAAGTGTGCCGTTACTGGTTTTACCTTGCTGAGAGCAGTGCATTACATTGATTGTGTGCATTAGAAAATCTTTTATGAGTTTGTGATAATTTAAATTCTACAAATCGATTTGGAAGGTGAGTTATACATTTGTGAGGTGTATTATATATTAGGTTTGCTTTTAATTTTTACCAATTATTGATAAACTGTGATGTTTGAAATATATTATTAAATGTAGAGATGTGTATTGTAGTTTACTTTATTCTAGTTAAATGTTGTTTGAAATACATTTTGGATAGTAATATGTGTATATTGCAAGATGGATTAGTGATTATGGTAGTTTATTTTAGTGTGAGAGCTTTATTTCCAGAGAGCTGGAAACACGCAGAGATCAACGCCCTACTCAAAAAACCCAAGGCGGACCCGAGAGACCTCAAGAACTTCCGGCCCATCTCCCTGCTTCTGTTCCCAGCCAAGGTCATCGAGAAGATCGTCAACAAACAGCTAACCCGATACCTCGAAGAAAACAGCATCCTGGACCCATGCCAATCGGAGTTCCACAGCAACCACAGCACTGAGACTGCCCTCATCGCCGCCACCGACGACATCAGGATCCTGCTGGACAACGGTGAGACCGCAGCCCTCATCCTGCTGGACCTCTCCGCCACCTTCGACACTGTCTGCCACCGCACTCTTCGCGCACGCCTCCACGACGCAGGGATCCGAGACAAGGCCCTGGAATGGGCTACCTCCTTCCTCACCGGCAGAACCCAGAGAGTCCGCCTCCCACCATTCCGATCCGAAGCCTCCGAGATCATCTGCGGCGTACCCCAGGGATCGTCCCTCAGCCCAACACTGTTCAACATCTACATGGCCCCGCTCGCATGCATCGCCAGACAGCATGACCTCAACATAATCTCCTATGCCGACGACACTCAACTGATCCTCTCCCTCACCAAGGACCCCCTCGCCGCCAAATCCAACCTCCATGAAGGAATGAAGGTTGTCGCCGATTGGATGAAGATCAGCCGACTAAAGCTGAACACGGAGAAGACAGAGGTCCTCATCCTCGGCTCCAACCCCTCAGCCTGGGACGACTCCTGGTGGCCAACGACGCTGGGAGCAGCCCCGACACCCACCGACCACGCACGCAACCTGGGAGTCATCCTCGACTCAATGCTCTCCATGGCCAGGCAAGTCAACGCAGTCTCATCCTCCTGCTTCAACACCCTCTGCATGCTTCGCAAGATCTACAGGTGGATCCCGACAGACACAAGAAGAACAGTCACCCAGGCCCTCGTCAGTAGCAGACTTGACTATGGGAACGCCCTCTACGCAGGAGCCCCGGCCAAGCTCATCAAGCGACTGCAACGCATACAAAATGCCTCCGCACGCCTGATCCTCGATGTACCACGCCACAGCCACATCACCCCCACCTGAGGAACCTGCACTGGCTCCCCGTCGACAGGAGAATCTCCTTCAAACTCCTCATCCACGCACACAAGGCACTCCACAAGACTGGCCCAGCCTACCTCAACAGACGACTCCTCTTTTACGTCCCCAACCGCCAACTCCGCTCCGCCGACCTCTCCCTCGCCACCGTCCCTCACATTCGAAGAACTACCACCGGTGGCAGATCCTTCTCCCACCTCGCCGCCAAGACCTGGAACACCCTTCCACTAAGCCTACGACAGACCCAAGACCTGCTGACCTTCAGGAGGCTACTCAAGACCTGGTTGTTCGACCAGTAGCAGCACCCCCCCTTTTTTTCTCCCCAGCGCCTTGAGACCCTCGCGGGTAAGTAGCGCGCTTTACAAATTCTGTGATTGATTGATTGATTGTGTGGATATGCAGATTTGCTGCATAATTTTAGGTGTTGCTTTAAAATTGGAGGTGGAATGTGTCCAGTTTTAAGGTGTGCATGGACTTCTGTCTCAAGTGTATCTCTACTTGTATATTTATTTTCATATGTCTTATACATTTGAAGGTGCATGATGTATGACAAAGAGGTGTTGCTTTTTATGTGGTAGTCTCAAGATTGTGAGTAGTAGTGGAATGGTGAAGATGTAGGATAATAGTGTCCTTTAAAAGACGTTGACATAAGGTATTAGTGATTAGGCTTCTTATTTTAAGTTTCTAGAGAGGTACAGTTGAAATATGCCACATAAGTTTGAGTGTTTGCTTGAATTTGTAAGTTTGTTCTGTGAATTTTTAAGGGTTGACTTCTGTGCTCATGCAGTGCTGAGATGTTGCATACTTGGGTACATCGGGCTCTTGGTGGGAGTTGGGACTCTTGGGCATGGTTTGTCTGCAGATGTCTTGTTGCCATCAGGGGTTGTTTGTGCATTTGGATGTGTTGGTGTGTGTCCTGCTCCTTTCCGGATGTGGACCACACTCAGCCACATCAGTGTCATGGCGTGCAACATACACACACACTTACCTCAGACTGGGCTGAGGATGGGAACTAGAGGCACTTGGCCAAAGGGCAAGCCAGCCTCCAATCTCATATGCAAACACAAAAAGGCTGCCCCTCACATGGGTTCCTACAGTTTCCTACAGAGTTATGCTGAGATGCAACACCAGTGGGGGCATCTCATAAAAAGTTTCGGACTGGCCTCACACACCGCCCGGTGTCATGCTTCATCATAGGCTGTCCTCGGCCTCTAAAAACTTCGTTTGATAGAGGGCGGGCATACACCTGGAGACAGGGATGCACTTCTACAACTAAGTGATGGCCGTGTGAAAGTGAAAGGTGATTTAAAAACCATCACACCTGTCACTCAACTGTGTTTTATTCAGGGAACAGATGTATGGTATTAAAATAGGTGTACGGTGATCTGGGACATTATTCTCCCTTCACCGTATTAAGTGTGGTCAACATGTTTCTGCGTTAGTGTCCCCGTAGGGTACGTCGCATTCGTCAGGACCAAAGGGTTTATCCTTTTTGCCTCTAATGCAAAAAGGTGCTGCTGATCTGGGGACGGGGATAAAAGATAAATAAAATAAAATCGCCCGTCTGGTGTAGTACCACTTTGAAAGATTCTGTAGGAAACAAGGAAACAAACAAAACAAACAAACCAGACGTGTAAGTATGTTTATAAATAGACAATTGTTGTCATCCAACCCAGGTCACACCTATAGCGCGCGTGGTGTGGTCTGTATGAGACACGTGGCACACGTACGTGTCATCAAATGGTCAATTGCATAATCCATTTCTTACCCTAAAATACTATCCTCTATACTCCATGGGAGGGCGAGGGTGGGAGGGCCTACTTGTGACTTTCTGTAGGGGAGAAATGCTGATTTAGAAAGTGGTAATAATCTCATAATATATCCATAGATTAAAACACAGAAAGCTAAAATGCATGGAACTGTAATAACCAAAATGGTCATCCAGTAATAGTGATTGTGCATGTGTGCCATTGTGCCAATTTCCCCCTTTCCCCCCAGTCCCTGCTGGTAACTCACCCTGTTGCTGTTGTGTCAGTTCATGTTGAGCAGTGTCCGGTCCCCTGACTCCTGCCACCGTCTCCACACTGATGACTGTGGACACCATTTCCTCCATCTCATCCAGCTCCTCCTGTGGCGCAGGACTCCCACCCCCAGTCTGCATTGCTGCTTTGCGGTTGTTTGCAAGTGTCAGCTTGGTTTTGCACTTCACATCATTCCAGCGCCTCTTGAGCTCTTCCATTGTCCTCCTCAGCACTCAGACTGCATTCACCTTGTCCACGATGGACTGCCATATTCCATTTTTTGTTGCCAATGACACAGTGGAGGTGACGTACAGGTGTTGATGGTGTTCTATCACCTCTGTAATCAGGATCCTGTTTTCCTGCGGACTGAACCGCGTCTTCCTCTTCTTCTTCTCCTTGCCCTTCCCTGACCCCGAGGTCCCAGGCTGGTCCTCCGTGGGGCTTGTGGAGTTCGGGTTGTCCTCTGTACTTGCTCCGGCTACCTCCATTGTGCTTCGCAGTTGTTATGTTTTTTATTTATTTATTTTTTGCTGCTTTTATGGTGATTTTTCCCGCCTGACGTGGGAATTGCAAGCCTGGTGCTGCTTGTCACCGATTTTTCTGTCGCGGTTGGGCCTATCGCAACTTTTTTCACGTTCGGGTTTCCTTTTTTATTGCCGTTGCAGTGGTTGTATCGCGGACATTTGATGCGTTATCAGGAACTATCGCATGTTACCGCCGAGTTGAGAATGGGACGTTAACACTGAGTTATTTACCCGTGATGAACGGCGATAAGAGAAGTTGCGTTAACCTATTTTGGCGATGATTATCGCACATTCTTGTGAATATGCCCCTATAAGTAGTTGTAGAATGGTAAATCATCAGCCCAAAAGAGTGGTTTGAGATATGTTTGTAGAGATTTTATTTATTATAGTAATTTGTATGATATGTGGAAAGGTATTTTTCATATATACCGCATAATTTTCAGTGTATATTTGAAAATTTAAGTGTAGTCTCTGACGTTTTTAGGTGTGGATGGTGTTGTGACTGAGATATGTTTCTACTAGCAGATATATTATGGTTTGTGTTATGTGTCTGAAGATGATAGATGTATAAAACACAGGTATATATTTATCTGTATATTACTTTTATATATGATGTTGCTAGCAAAAGGTACAGACACATGCATACATGCTTTTAGAAATATGGGGAGATTTTCATCAAAGATAAGTGAAGGGATGCTTTGCTGCTAGCTATGCCCAACACCAAATTAGTACTAGAATAGTTAAGCAGTAGTAGTAGAAAAGTGATGTTTAAGATTTGTTGGGAGGGGAATTATTGATTTTGGTACTTTATAAGAGTCTGTGTAAAAGTTCACTTGAAATTTGCTGCATAAATCTAGGTGTGTTTGAAATGTTAAGCATAGTATGTCAAGTTTTAGGGCCTTTATGGTCTTGTGAGCGTGGTTATGTTTCTACTTGCGCATGTGTTCTAATATGTGTAATGCTTTTGGCAATAGGTATAGATAGAAGCATGCATGCGTTTAGGAATGTGGTTAGAGTTATGGTAGAAACATGTGATAGGTTGCTACCTTATGTTTGACTAGGTCTAATATTTGTAGAATGGTGAATCTGTAGATTAAAACTGAGTTTTAAGACATGTTGGTAGAAGGGATTACTGATTAGGCTATTTTCTATAAGTTTGGGGAAAGGTACACTTGAAATACACTTCAGAAATGTAGGTGTGTCTTTGAAATGTAAAGTTCAGTCTATTTGTTAATTTCTGTTATATATCATGATGATTTCAAAAGGTAGACATATATGCATGTATAGTTTTAGGAATATGGTGAGATTTATAACAGGGTCATGTGTAGCTTTTATGCTTTATTTTGAGTATGTTCAGCACCCTGAGTAGTTTTAGAATTGTGAGGCTGCAGTACAAAAGTGTACACCATGTCAAAGACCTGACTTTTGAGCTGCAGTTTCAGTATTCTGCTACTATTTAGAATGTTGCTCCCCTCCAATCACTCAGGCAGTACACATGCACTAATAAAATTACTCAGGCACTTCCTATGTACTCCTGTAATCTCCCTGATATTATCCCTGCAATCATGGAATCACTAGGTATTACCGATGTACTCCTTTAATTCCACAAACATAACTCCTGCAATCATGCAATCACCAATGTTTTAGTTATACACTGGTTTAATTATGTAGGCACTAGCCTTGCACTGTTCCAATCACCCTGTCAGGATCTATGCACTCCTCCAATCACTTAGCCAGTGTCCATGCACTTATAAAATCACCTAGGCATTAGCCTTACACTTTTTCATTCACTGAGGCACTACCACAGTATTACTGCAATCACCGAGGCAGAACTGATGCACGTATAAAATTACCCAGGCTCTTTTTATGTACTCCTGTAGTCCCTCAGATATTACATGTGAACTCAGGCAATAACTAATGCATTAGCTATACACTGGTTCAATCACCCAGGCAATACCCTTGCAGTCTTTCAATCATGCAAGCACTACTCTTGTACTTATGTAATCACTCAGCCAGTACTCATGCTGTTATATAATCACCCAGGCACTACCTTTGCACTCTTTTATTCACTCAGGCACTACCTCAGTAGTGCTGCAATCACCCAAGAAGTGCTCATGCACTTATAAAACCACCCAGTGACTTTCTATGTAGTCATGTAAATTCCCAGATATTACTCCTGTAGTCATGCAGACACTCAGGTGTTATGTATGTACTATTTTAATCCTCTAGATGTTACCTCTGTACTCATGCAATCAGCAATGCATTAGCTATACCGTGCTTCAATCACCCATGCACTATCCTTGCACTCTTTCAATCACGCAGGCACTACTTTTGTATTTATGTAATCACTCAGCCAGTACTCATGCACTTATAAAACCACCCACGCACTACCTTTGAACTCCTGTAATCACTCAGGCAGTACTTTGGTACTTCTGTAATCACCCAGGCAGTACTTATGGACTTATTAAATCATCCACTCACTTTCTATGTACTCCAATAATCCCCTATATAATACCCCTCCAGTCATGCAATCACCCAAGCACTAGTTGTGTAGTACTCCTGCAGTCATGTAATCATTTAGGCTGTACCTATGCACTCATGTAATAACCCAGGCTCTACCCTTGCAGTCGTAGAATTACCCAGACTCTACTGTTGCACTCATCTATTCACCCACACACTACTCTATGAGTCATCTATATGTTTAGGTGCTTTTGATACACTTATCCATACACTTAACGTTTATGTGTGCAGTCATGCAATTAGCCAGTCACTATCCATCTTCTCTTAAATGATCCAGTGACTACCCTTCAACTCATATAATCACCCAAGCACTACCCATAGAGTTTTGGAATCACTCAGGGAGATCTATTACATGTCTCAGTTTCTAGGTTTCACTATATTTTAGAAATATTGTATATATATTTCTTTTAGATATGATGATGTTTTGAAAAGGTAGAGACATATGTATGCATGCTTTTAACAATATGGAGAGACTTATGGTTGAGTCATGTAATAGTCTGCTGCTTTATATTTGGCTAGGCCCAACACTCATGTAGTTATAAAAACACCCTTGCAGTCTTCCAATGATTTAGTCACTGCATATACACTGCTGTAATCACTCAGGCTTTACTCCTGCACTCATGCAAACATCCAGGCACTATCTATACACTCATGCAATCACCAAGGTATTACCCATGCACTCTTTGAATCATGTAGCCACTACTCATGTACTTATATACTCCTTCTATCACAGAGGCACTACACTTGTACGTATGTAATCACTCAGCCAGTAGTCATACTGTTATGAAATCACCCAGGCAGCACCTTTGCACTCCTTTATTCACTCAAACACTACCCCATTACTCCTGAAATCACTGAAGCAGTACTCATGCAGTTATAAAATCACTCACTCACTTCCTATGTACTCCAGTAATCCCCAGATATTACCCCTATAGTCATAGAATCACCCAGGCACAACTTATGTATTTCCTTTGCAGTCATAGAATAATGCAGTGTCTACCTATGCAGTCATGTAATAACCCACACACTACCCATGCAGTCATAGAATCACCCAGGTCCTACTGTTGCAGTCATCTATTCACCTAGGTACTACTCCATGACTTATCTATGCCTTCAGGTGCTATTAACCCCTTCGCTGCTAGGCCTTTTCCCCTCCTGTGCTAAGCCTTTTTTTGGCTATTTGGGGTAGTTTGCGCTTAGGCCCCTGTAACTTTTTGACCACATAAGGTATCCACGCCAAATTTGCGTCCTTTTTTTCCAAGATCATGGGGATTCTAAAGGTACCCAGGGTTTGTGGATTCCCCTGGAGGGGACCCAGAAATTATCCAAAATACAGCTAAATTTTGGAATTTTGGGGAAAAATGTGAAAAAAGGGCTACAGATGAAAGCGTCTGGTTTTTTCCCTGCAAATGGCATCAAAAAAGGGGTTGTGGTGCTGAAATCACCATCTTCCCAGATTTCAGGGACAAGCAGACTTTTGTCAGAAAACCAAAATGTTTTACACAGTTTTGGCATTTTTCTGGGACATAGTCTATTTTTGCTATTTTTTGTGCTTTCAACCTCCTTCCAGTTAATGGTAGAAATGGGTATGAAAGCAATAATGGATCCTGGAAAGCTATACATTTATGAAAAGTAGACAAAATTCTGAATTCAGCAAGGGGTCATTTGTGTAGATCCTTCAAGTTTTCTTTATAGAAACAAACAGTTAAATATAGGAAAAATTGAAAATTAGTTGAAAAAAATCAGCCATTTGTGTCAACGTTTTCACCTGTAACTTCTTCTAATTATGACAGCTGTTTGAAATCTATATACCGTTACATCCGCTGGACCTTTATGGTTGTGGCAATATATAGGACTTGTAGGTTCACCAAGAACCCGACGAACCCAGAGGCAATAACTGAGCAGCGTCTTGCAATGGTTTTTTATTATGTACCGGGTATATAGCAATTATTCTGGGAAAATATATACATGGAAAATCGGTATCAAAGACACCTATGTATTTCTGAAATGGGAACAAAATATAGAGTTTAGTAATAGTAGAGATTTGCACATTTCCGAAATTGGGAGTACACATACTAGCATGAGAATTATAGGACATTTTTCAAAATGACTTCTTTTTACACATTGTCTTTCAATTGGAAGGCAGAAATGCATCAAAAGTCAATAGATAATAACAGTTGCTCTACAATTTTGTGTTACCCTAAGTCTCCCGATAAAAATGGTACCTCACTTGTGTGGGTAGGCCTGCGACAGGAAACGGCCCAAAACGCAACGTGGACACACCACATTTTCACAGTGAAAAATGACCCTTTTTTTGCAAAGTGCTTAGCTGTAGTTTTTGAACCCTAGCTCTGCCGGCACCTAGGGAAACCTAGCAAACCTATACATTAATGAAAACTAGACACCCAGGGGAATCCAGGATGGGGTGGCTTGACTGGCTCTCACCAGGTTCTGTTACCCAGAATCCCTTGCAAACCTAAAAAAGTGTAAAGAAACACATTTTCCTCGCTTTTCTGTGGTGGAAAGTTCTGGAATCTGCATGGATCCACAAAAATCCACCCACCCCGCGTTCCCCAAAGTCTTCTGAGAAAAATGGCACCTCACTTGTGTGGGTAGGCCTAGTGCCCGCGACAGGAAACAACGCAAAACGCAACGTGGATACACCCCAATTTCACTGTGAAAAATGACCCTTTTTTGGCAAAGTGCCTAGCTGTAGTTTTTGAACCCTAGCTCTGCCGGCACCTAGGAAAACCTACCAAACCCACACATTTCTGAAAAGTTGACACATGGGAGATTCCAGGGAGGTATGGCTTGCGTGGATCCCCCAATGTTTTCTTACCCAGAATCCCCCAGAAACCTGAAATTTTGCTGAAAAAAATCACTTTTTTCACACATTATTGTGTGGGAAAGTTGTGGCATCACCGGGCTGACACAAATTTCCCAAGTACGCGCAACTGACAAGGGCCCAAAACGTATTGAGGCGACATCAAAAATGCCTATCACAAAACAACCTGGTTTTGCAATGGGGGTCCCATGACTTTTTGGCCCGGGGCTCGGTGGCCACCTAGGGAAACCTAGCAAACTCACACACATTTCTGAAAAGTAGACACCCGGGGGATTCCAGGGAGGTATGGCTTGCGTGGATCCACCAACGTTTTCTTACCCAGAATCCCCTGCAAACCTGAAACTTTGCTGAAAAAATCACTTTTTTCACACATTTTTGTGTGGGAAAGTTGTGGCATCACCGGGCTGACACAAATTTCCTACCACCCAGCGTTCCCCCAGGTCTCCTGATAAAAATGGTGCCTCACTCGGGTGGGAGGCCCAAGTACGCGCGACAGGCAAGGGCCCAAAACTTATTGAGGCGACATCAAAAATGCCTATCACAAAACGACCTGGTTTTGCAAGGGGGTCCCATGACTTTTGGCCCGGGGCTCGGCGGCCACCAAGGAAACCTAGCAAACCCACACATTTCTGAAAAGTAGACACCGGGGGATTCCAGGGAGGTATGGCTTGCGTGGATCCACCAACGTTTTCTTACCCAGAATCCCCTGCAAACCTGAAATTTTGCTGAAAAAATCACTTTTTCACATATTTTTGTGTGGGAAAGTTGTGGCATCACCGGGATGACACAAATTTCCTACCACCCAGTGTTCCCCCAGGTCTCCCGATAAAAATGGTGCCTCACTCGGGTGGGAGGCCCAAGTACCCGCGACAGGCACAGACCCAAAACATTTTGTGATAGGCAATTTCAATGTTGCCTCAATACGTTTTGGGCCCATGCCTGTTGCGGGTACTTGGGCCTCCCACCCGAGTGAGGCACCATTTGTATCGGGAGACCTGGAGAACGCTGGGTGGTAGGAAATTTGTGTCATCCCGGTGATGCTACAACTTTCCCACACAAAAATGTGTGAAAAAAGTGATTTTTCAGCAAACTTTCAGGTTTGCAGGGATTCTGGAAGAAAACGTTGGTGGATCCACAAGCTATACCTCCTGGAATCCCCGGGTGTCTAGTTTTCAGAAATGTGTGGGTTTGGTAGGTTTCCCTAGCTGTCCGCCGAACCCGGGGCCAAAAGCTCATGGGACCCCCTTGAAACCAGGTTGGTTTGTGATAGGTAATTTTGATGTCGCCTCACTATTTTTTTTTCAATTCAAAATATCTTTATTCGAATATAAAAAATATCCATAAAAGCACAATAAAAACAATTCATAGATGGAAACATATTCAAGACAAAAGATACAATACATTTATAGCAATGACTAAAATGGATCATAAATAACATAATATATCATATATTAACAATCAATGGTGGAGTTTTAATATCAATACAATAAAATACATTTCTAACGACCTTCATTGGGCACACATAGTTCTACGTGACCGTACGGCCGACTTCAGGAATGATCCGACACGGAAAATTAATTCATCATCCGCCAATTTAAGCACTTCCGTGTAGGCTAACCTGAAATCGGAGATAGCCCGTGATTTAAAAAAAGGTATCAAAAATCCTTTTGCAAATTTAAAATAAAAACTGCAAAAGAATAAAAAATGCAACATTGTTTGATTACTACATGCATTACATGGACACGGCAATGCATCAAGATCAGTATTGTAGCCCAAGGGGAAGCATAATAAATATTTCATAAACGAAATAACAACCCTCTTTCCCAATGTCCTAAGGGTTTTAAGAGATATCTAGCAGGCAAATAAGAACAATTCTCTATGGACATATACTTTACAACTGAGGTTTTCTTGGTCTCTCTCCAGTGCCTTTCGTCGCTATATTTTTTGTACAATGCTTCTTGTATTGCTTTTTTATTAATTAGCTCGGATTGAATTGGATTTAAAAAGATGCGTAAATAATTTACCCCTTTTAGGCTCTCTTTTACAGCAGCAAGCCATGGTATATCCCTGCCCCTCTCACATCTAAGGCAATCAATTATTATATCTCTAGTGAGGGTTGCCGCAGTGTTTTTCCAGATTGCAACCCAGAACAGTGCCGGACGAGCCCTAATGTAGTCTTCAATGTAGGGCAAGTTCAGTTCTTTGTGGCACACATATACCGATGAAGAAATCGGTGCTCCCAAGAGTTTTCTACATAGTCTATTTTCTTCCGATTGGATACTACTACATTTGGTAAAGCCCCAGATTTCTGCTCCATAGGTTGCAATGGGAGCACACTGCAGTTTAAAAATTTTCTTAAAAGCTAGGGCGGTTTCAGACCTTTTGGGTTGGGGTAATCCCAAAAGTGTATTAATACTTCTTGACAATTTGCTCCTGCTGTGTGCCACATGTTCAGACCATGAGCCATTTGTAGCATAAAGTAGCCCAAGATAAGAAAAAGTGCAAGTGCTTTGTAAACTTTCTGAGTCAACAATAATTTTATTAATGGGGCGCTTTTTAGGACCGCATGCCATTAAAAATGATTTTTTAAAATTAGTTCTCAAATCTAAAACAGCCATAAAATCTACAAAACCTCGTACTAAAATGCGTAAAGCATTCGGGGTGCGTGCCATTAAAACCGCATCATCGGCATACAATAGTGCAGGCAGTGTATTGTCATTTATACTCGGTACTTCGTGGGTAAGTCTTACTAGTGAATCAGGCAAATCATTAATATATAAAATAAAAAGAAGGGGTGCCAAAACGCACCCCTGTCTGACACCTCTATCAATTTTAATATCACTTGATACGTCCCCATCCTGACTAATCCTCACACGCGCATGCAAATCTCTGTGCAAATATGCTAAAAAATGGGCTAAAACTTCATCCAAGCCTTGTTTTAAAAGAATAGACCATAAGCGTGACCTATTAACGAGGTCAAACGCAGAGGTGAGGTCCATGAAGGCGAGATATATGGGAGATTTTTTTGCAACAGTATACTTGCCAATAATCAAATTTAAATTCAGACACTGTTCTACTGTGCCTACTTTACTTCTAAACCCCAGTTGACACTGCCTTAAAATATTGTCGCCCTCAGCCCATGACCTTATCTTATTATAGAGAATCCTTCCCAGGATTTTCAGGGTATTGTCAATGAGGGAAATAGGTCTGTAACAAGTGGGGTTAGAACGATCGCCCTTTTTAAAAATCGGTACAATAATACTCATGGACCACGTGCTCGGGATTGTATCATAGGTTAAATTATTAAAAACGTTCAATAAAAGGGGTGCCCAAAAATCTGGGTTATTTTTAATAAGATCGATGGGCAGCCCATCAGGGCCCGGCGCTTTGTTACCCAGACTTTGTTGAATTGCATCCTCCACTTCCAGCAGAGTTATATCTATTGGAGTAGGCGCATGATATTCATATAGGTCCTCTATACCAGTTGGGGCCGAGTAGATTTTAGAGAAATGGGCCACCCATAAGTCGCTGGTTATATTACAACTAATAGCAGTTAGGGGATGTCCTAATGTCCTAATGTTTTTAACTGCCGCCCAGAAACCATTTCCCTTTTTTAAGGATGCACTGCATGCTAAGCTTTCCCAGTGATTTTTTAGGATTTCATCTTTCCTTTGTGTAGTTACTGTCTTATAATGGAGCCTCAAGGTTTTAACGAGTACCCGATCTCTAAGGGTCATTGACAATGCCTTGCGAAGCTTTCTGTTTGCTAAGGAGCAATCTTTATTAAACCATCTCGGTCCCGTTCTAACTTTTGTAATAGGCCTTGACAACAACCATTTTGTGCCAACACACAGTTGAGTGAATGCACCAATCACATCGGGATTATGATCCTTAAATGACAGGCAGGTGTCGACAAGTTGCGAGAAGGCAGTTAACATATTATCAAATAACTTGTTGATATCAATTCCTCACCAAACTAATCTCAAATTATCCGTAGAGGGTAACAGATTCCTAGCACCACACTCCTTATTGTTTACAGATTTGGGGGCAATTTCCAATAATATTTTAATGGGGTTGTGGTCTCCATGATGGGTCGGTATAACCTCTGCACTTAACAAACTATCTTCTAAGATTGAGGAAATAAAAACATAATCAATAGTGGATGCGCAACCCCTGCCTCTATATGTTGGTTCATTACGATTATCTTTATCGGGGATAGCAGCAATATCCATAGTATTAATTAGATTATAATTGCATAAATAGTCTGATAATTCTATACCCCTCGTACACCGAGACAAACAAGTGGTCGGAAATATTGGTATGTTATTACTCATTGGAATCCTTGCATTAAAATCTCCCCCCACACAAATGCCGACAACATTAGTAAAAACCTTAAGGTTTTGTAGAGTTAAAATAAAATTAAACAAATGATTAAACATGATATTTGGCACCGAGTAAAAATCATTATTGTAAAAGTTAATTAAACATATGGAAATACCCCTCGTAAAAATCAAAGCCTGTATGCTATCATTTCTTGTATCTAAAACATTCACATTGCCACCCGTTAAAATATTCACCCAAATCGAGAGCCCACCAGATGGTCGCCCTACTTTGGGGACCGGGACAACATTATTAAAACTCTGGAACCCTTCTAAGTAGAAATCCCGAGTGGCCCAGGTTTCTTGCATCATTATGATGTCCTGATTTTCAACTATTTCAATCCAGTCTGGTAAATTCATTTTAGATACTAGACCGGCGACATTCCAACTAAGTATACTCAGTTTAGAGTTGATGCCAGACCTAGTTGGATTTAAATGTCCTACCAAAGGGCATTCATCAATTGAACTATTAGTTTCAATAGGTAACTGGGCGGGTACAAGTCAATCTTGAGTGTCTAAAGAGGACAGAGGCAAAAACCTATTATGCCTCGATAGGAAAGCACCAGCATTCATTTGTGAGCTAAAAATTGGTTTATAGAAGTATCCCAATGGGAGCAAAAAGATATTGCTGGGCCCCATACCTGTATCTTCCTGAACCTTTAATAGGGATTTCACCAACGCAGGGTTACGAAAATTAACAACAATACAATCCCCCTCGATATTTTTAACAGAGGGCCCAACCCAGCTTATCCTTTGTACCATGATAATATTATTTGCATCAGCCACCTTATACCCCTTATGTTTGGCTAACCAATCAACGCACTTATTGCGAAGTTGGTACCATGTCTCAATTTGATTTTTCTTTAGTGGAGGTACACCTGCAAGTACACAGACAAATGGACAGGATGCAGGTGGAAGGTTCAATATATCTTTACTGGCTTGAGTTTCTATATTGTTTACTTGAGATAAAGTCCCCCCATGTATATTAAGATCCCTTGTGTTGGAGCTCTCTGTAGTGGCACACATAGTGCCACTAAAATCAGGTTGTGTGTGTACATTTGTAACTGACAAAATATTTAATCCTACAGTGTCAGGTATATTCCCTGATGTAACAATATCCTTTGCTATGGGGCACCCTATTACCTTCTCACAAGTGGGACATGTCCCAGATGGTAGTAACAGTGAGGCTAGTGGGGCAGGGACATGTAACTGAGGGACAGTATCAGCCAATATCAGCCTTGACTCCACCCCCTCTACTAGAGCAGGTTTAACATTCTTAAGTTGGGAGCATAATTTATTTGACAGAGTATCCAGCCTATCAAGCCGTTTCCACAAAGCACAGAAGTTTGAATCAATCAGATCTTTAATTTGGCCAAAAATGCTATTAATAACAGTATCAATAAAAGTCTCTCCCAAGCCATTATATGGAGAAGAGGGCAATATAATACTCGTCTGAGTGCCAACAGAATTCCTTAGTTCTTCATAGTGAGGGGAGATAACAGATTCAGGATTCAGAGACTGAGACTGTGAAGGTTTATGTAGCCAAGTGCTCATAGCAGAACGAGTGGAACCGGTTCGAGGTGGTTGTTTTCTCTTCAAAGGGGCAGACTTTACAGTTTTCCTCTTCCTCTTTGCACCCGCACACTCTATAGCACTGGTCAAGGGAGAATCCCGATCAGTAATAGTACTGATAGCCTTTGGGCTCTGTGTCAAAATTACTTCATGTCCAGACATAGAACCGATGGCAGAAGTTGGTGAGCTCATCAAATGAGCATTCCGAGCACTACTGGGCAGGAGAGAGCCAACTGTATCAGCCAATTCAGGCCCTAACATAGGACCATCATGCAAAGCATCAATGCCAAGGGATAGTCTCCTCTCTGTTAAATCAATCTCGTTAGAGACTATATTCACAGCCCTTTCCAGCATACTGTCTATACATGTAATTACTGGGCGGAAGGGTATTGTATCAGTTCTCTTCCCCATATTTAAAATTTAAGCAGCCGGGATACAGGTGATCAAGGGGCAGTGCTCACCTGGTTCAATACCACCAATGAAAGAGAAATGGCCCAGCCCGGCCTCAGTCGGACACTGACGGGCAAGAACGGGCCCGCCCTTGGCCCGGGCTTCGCCCGGGCGCTGCCCGCGCGCGTCCCGCGCTGCGGAGGGCCGGGCCTCAACTTATTGCGCCACCTGGCGCCGCGGTGATGATGACAGCGGGCGTCCTTCCCTGCGCCTGCTGGGATTCGTGGTCCGCTAGCGCCGTTCCCCTCACGGCTGGCAGGAGGAGAGAAGAGACTGAGGGAAAGCCGTTCCCCTCATGGCTGGCAAGGAAGAAGAAATGCTGGGGCAGAGCCGTTCCCCTCACAGCAGTGGCTGCTGGTGAGTGAGCGCGTCCCGCGCTGCGGAGGGCCGGGCCTCAACTTATTGCGCCACCTGGCGCCGCGGTGATGATGACAGCGGGCGTCCTTCCCTGCGCCTGCTGGGATTCATGGTCCGCTAGCGCCGTTCCCCTCACGGCTGGCAGGAGGAGAGAAGAGACTGAGGGAAAGCCGTTCCCCTCACGGCTGGCAAGGAAGAAGAAATGCTGGGGTAGAGCCGTTCCCCTCACGGCAGTGGCTGCTGATGAGTGAGCGCGTCCCGGGCTGCGGAGGGCCGGGCCTCAACTTATTGCGCCACCTGGCGCTGCGGTGATGATGACAGCGGGCGTCCTTCCCTGCGCCTGCTGGGATTCGTGGTCCGCTAGCGCCGTTCCCCTCACGGCTGGCAGGAGGAGAGAAGAGACTGAGGGAAAGCCGTTCCCCTCACGGCTGGCAAGGAAGAAGAAATGCTGGGGTAGAGCCGTTCCCCTCACGGCAGTGGCTGCTGGTGAGTGAGTGCGTCCCCTCACTAGGTTTTGGGCCCTTGCCTGTCGCGGGTACTTGCCCCACCCACGCGTGTAATGTACAATTTTTATCGGGGGACCAGGGGGAGCAGAAAGGCTGTAATGGTGGCGGGGATGTGGGCATTGGCGTGCCCACTTCGGGCATCCCCCAACCTAAAAAAAATTGCAAAAAAAAATCCCTGGCGTCAAGTGGGCTTTCTGCCCCACCGGGGGGGCAGATTTGGGGCTACAGCCCCCATCTGCCCCCCAGGGTGGGGCAGAAAGGCTGTAATGGTGATGGGGTGGGGGCATTGGCGTGCCGGTTTTTGGCAGCCCCCACCCTAAAACAAATTGCACAAAAAAAAATCCCTGGCATTTAGTGGGCTTTCTGCCCACCAGGGGGGCAGATTGGGGGCTACAGCCCCCATATACCCCCCAGGGTGGGGCAGAAAGGCTGTAATGGTGATGGGGTGGGGGCATTGGCGTGCCTGTTTCGGGCAGCCCCCACCCAAAAAAAACCACGCCACAAAAAATCCCTGGTGTTTAGTGGGCTTTCTGCTCCACCGGGGGGGCAGATTGGGGGCTATAGCCCCCATATGCCCCCCAGGGGGGGCAGAAAGGCTGTAATGGTGACGTGGGGTGGGGGCATTAGTGTGCCCGTTTTGGGCAGCCCCCACCCTAAAAAAAATTACACAAAAAATAAATCCCTGGCGTTTAGTGGGCTTTCTGCCCCCCCGGGGTGGCAGATCGGGGGCTACTGCCCCCATCTGCCTCCCAGGGGGGGCAGAAAGGCTGTAATGGTGGTAGGGGGGTGGGGGAATTAGCGTGCCCATTTCAGGCAGCCCCCACCCTAAAAAAAAATGTGTCCCAAAAAATCCCTGGTGTTTAGTGGGCTTTCTGCCCCCCCCGGGAGGGCAGATTGGGGGCTACTGCCCCCATATGCCTCCCAGGGGGCGCAGAAAGGCTGTAATGGTGGTGGGGGGGTGGGGGCATTAGCGTGCCCATTTCGGGAAGCCCCCACCCTAAAACAAAATGCGTCCAAAAAAATCCCTGGTGTTTAGTGGGATTTCTGCCCCCCGGGGGGGCAGATTGGGGGCTACTGCCAAATCTGCCTCCCAGGGGGGCAGAAAGGCTGTAATGGTGGCTGGGGGTGGGGGCATTGGCGTGCCCATTTTGGGCAGCCCCCACCCTAAAAATATGCACCAAATAAAAATCCCTGGTGTCTAGTGGGCTTTCTGCCCCCGGGGGGCAGATTGGGGGCTACTGCTCCCATCTGCCCCCAGGGGGCAGAAATATTGAACAATGGCAATTTTTGGGGGAGCAAAAGCCCTTGCCCAAGGGGCCGCTCCCCCTCCCTGGTGCCTTAGTGGGTGGATCCCTGCTTGGGGATCGCCCTCCTGGGTGATCCCCAAGCAGGGATCCACTGGGGAGGGGTACCATTGGAAAGGGGAGATTCTCCCTTTCCAATGATACCTCTCCAGTCTTTCTACATGCTCAGGGGCTGAGATAGCCCCTGAGCACGTAGAAAGTGAAACTGAAATGAGCCTAAAGGCTCATTTTAGTTTCGTTTTCAGTGAAATGAAGTCAGCGCGACGTGCGCGCTGATCTTCATTTCGCTGAAAGGAGGGGGCCTCGGGAGCTGGGGAAGCTCTTCCCCAGCTCCCGAGGCTGTGAGGGAGAAAGGAAATCCCTCTGCTGTCTGCAGCAGAGGGATTTCGTGCCCCTGGCCTCATGACGGAATGGTTCCGTCATGAGCACAGGGGCACCGATGCTCATGATGGAACCATTCCGTCATGAGCATCGAAGGGGTTAATACACTTATACATGCATTCGACCTTTATGTGTGCACTCATGTAATTAGCCAGTCACTATCCATCTTCTCTTCCAATTACCTAGCAACTACGTTTGGAGTTATACAATTATCAAAGGACTACGCATGGATTTATGCAATCACTCAGGCAGATCTATTACATGTGTCAGTTTCTAGGTTTCACTATATTTCAGAAATATTGTATACATATTTCTTTTAGATATGATGATGATTTAAAAAGGCAGAGACATATGTATGAAAACTTTGAATAATATGGAGAGACTTATGGTTGAGCCATGTAATCGTGTGCTGCTTTGTATTTGGCTAGGCCCAACACTGATGCAGTTATAAAAACATCGAAGTACTACCCATTCAGTCTTCCAATGATCCAGGCAGTACATATGTACTGATGCAATCACTCAGGTTATTACCCCTGCACTCATTAAATCATCCAGGCGCTACGTATGTACTCATGCAATCAGCCAGGTATTACCCATGCACTCTTTGAATCACCCAGCTACTATCTATAAACTTATATAATCTCTTAGGTACTATCCTTGCACTCCTTCTATCATATAGGTATTTTCCTTGTACTTATGTAGTCACTCAGTCAGTACTCATGCACTTATAAAATCACCCAGGCACTACCTTTGCACTCCTTCAATCACTCAGGCATTCCCTCAGTACTCCTGCAATCACCCAAGCAGTACTTATGCAGTTATAAAATCACCCACTGATTTGCTATGTACTCCATTAATCTTCCAGATATTACTCCTTCAGTCATGCAATCACTCATACACTAGTTATGTGCTACTCTTGCAGTTGTTGAATCATCTATGTTCTACTTTTGCATTTATCTATTCACCTATGCACTGCTCAATGTATTTCTTTATTTATAGATGACAATATTTGTATATAATTATTTTAATAATATTAAATATTTTTCTGAAAGATAATAAACGTTTCTTTTTTTTTAAATTCTCCATAATTATTGAGAAATATTCAGTATGACAAGAAAAGTTGAAAAGAAATGACAACAAAGAAAACAGAACTATTTAAAGGAGAAAGAAAATCAGAAAGTAGATGAAGTACAACATGTGACGTTAAAGAAAAAGTCTTCTGGTAAGAGAATGAAAGAATTTGTTAAAAGTCTTTTAAAAAATCTAAAAGATTTTCAAAATGGCAAAAAGAGAAAGAAAGAAAATTACTACAAGCAATCAGAAGGAAAAGAAAAAAGGAGAAATTAATGCAAAATCAGGTTATAGGAAAACAATACATGTTGAAAAAAGGATGAAAGAATATAAAGACATTAGGAAGAGAATGTATAAAAGTAGAGTACTACAAAATCTATTGAAAGATTGCAAGAAATATAAAAGAAGATCTGCCTGTGCAACCACTCCACCTGGTCCAAGCAGCCCTCAGACTCCCACAGCCACTGATGCCTCTACCTCAGCCAGTTCTCTCTCTCCCAGGTCCAGTCCTCCAACTGGCCCCGACAATCAGCCACCTCCCAGTTCAACTTCAAGCCAAAGTTGAAGCCAAGTGCCCCTCCCCATACCATTTATCTCACAGCGGTGCCTGGACTGCCCGTTTGTAGCCCCTGAGCTGTGGTGATTCTCATGGCAGTGGCGGTGTCACCCATTCCCTGTGCAGTTTCTCATGCACACATGTGAGGACCGGAACTATGGACTGGCCAATGGCCTTGCTGTTTGTTACTTTTAATGCCCATTCCCTGTGCAGTTTCTCATGCACACATGTGCGGACCGGAACTATGGACTGGCCAATGGCCTTGATGTTTGTTACTTTTGATGCCCATTCCCTGTGAAGTTTCTAATGCACACATGTGCATATGTTTAATTTGTACTGGCCAATGGCCTTGCTGTTTTGTACTTTTGATGCACATTCCCTGTGCAGTTTCTCATGCACACATGTGCATACTTTTAATTTGTACTGGCCAATGGCCTTGCTGTTTTGTACTGTTGATGCCTAACTGGGTATTATGTAATAAAGACTGTTACTCCTGTTGTCTGATTTGCCAATGCCCTTGCCAAATAAAAGGTTTTATGTATGGGTATCGGTTCATGTGACACATGCTCTGTATGCCACTTTCACATTGGCAATAACTTGTTTTACTTTTTCAGAGGTTTCCAGAGGTAACAGCCACTTTTGTTCTTCTTGAGTCTGAGGCTTGAGGGTGCAATGATGGTTGTTTGTGATGATCTACTCTTCTCCTAATCATTCTGTGCTCAGGTTTGCTAAATTGTACACATGTCATGTTAGGATGCAATACCAGAACAGAGGTGAATGCTATCCACAGGATTACTCCTCTATCTGTTTTTGCACTGTACACTCCTCACCTGTCCAATACTGATGCACACACCACTTCAATCTCATGTCTTCTACCCCATGCCTTGCCAGTGTGTGACCCTCCCCACCACTTCATAGTGTGCTACTATACTGTGTGAGGATGTTTTGTGTACAGGACCAATGTGCCACTGAGGACAGTTTCACAATTACTTATGTGTTATTTTCTTCTACTTGTTTGCAGTCATGGTTGCTCATGTGCAGTGCATATGTTTGAGCAGCACATTCCTCTAGTCATGTTGTTTGCATCTGGGTTCCCCTGAGTTGTGCATCTATGGGTGATGGCTAAGCTGTATGTCTGTTTGCTGAGGTGCTGCTACCCTTCCTGAGTGTGAAGTTATCTGTGTGCTGTGATGATTTGTGTTGTGGGAGTTCATGGTAGGGCACTCAGATATGTGTGCTACTGGTTTGATTGGTGTGCACACACTGCTTAGTGTGCATGCAGTGCTGTCAGTGTATGTTGCCTTTTACTTGCCTGGTGTGCATCCCCCTGATGTCCAGCTGAGATTGCTATGTGATGGATTGGTATGTGCATTTGTTGTGTTTTTGTTGTTGATGGATGCAGTGTTTGGTGTGTGTTGGCTCTTTTTGCTGACAGGTGCAATGTGTGTGTGATGTTCTATTTGCATGACATTGTGTTTGAGTAGTTTGTGCATTGTGATACATTCAGATGTGTGTTGCATGTGTAGTGTGCATTTCTTGTGTGTATGTCACATGCAGCAATGTGGATTCTTGTTCATGAGCTTGTTTTGAGTGCACAATAGTGGTATGTCCTCCTATGTTTGACCTGTCACTTGTCAGGATTTTGCATGTGCATGCTTGTGGTACACTGTGACAGCATGCTCACTTGATGACTGGTGTGGTGTCTATGTCTGTGTTAGCTGATTTGTCCCATTGATCCCAGTTAGTGTTCATGATTGGCAATTGATGATGCAATTCTTGTTTGTTGGGGTATGGTGTCTGTGCATTTGTCCAGAGTGACAATGTTGTGTATTCCTGTTCTGTCTAGGGTCACATTGCCTATCTACTGTTTGGCTGCACATGGCTGGGCTTGTTGGACTTCTGTGGATGTTGTTTGTGAGATTTGTGTTTGGCTATTGGTTTTGGGTCAGCATTGGTTCAGGCATCCCTGAGTGTGAGGCTGACATTTGTAGATGCATACCAGGGTGTGTGATTGGTTGTCTGGAAACTCACAGGACCTGATTTGTACCTTTATGTGTGTTTCTCACAGGTGTTGAGTGTTGCAAGTGTGAGATGGGTAGATGAGGGGTATGTGTGAAGGTCCTACTTGGGTTTGACAGTCAAGGACTGCGACAATGAGCCATATGTGTTGTGTTGGTGGCATACACATGTCAAGTAAGTTGACACAGATGTGTGGCTGGTCACTGTATGACTTCTGACACTTCCTATCAGTCCTGTGCCTATGCATAGCTTGCATTGCTATATACCAGAGATATTGCACAGTTGTCACTTTGGTTTCATTGCTATCACTGTGCCACCCATGTCTGATTTGAGGGCCTACGGGTAGTGTGATATATTCCTCCTCTTGCATGTGATGTCCAAATGCTATGTGGCTTGCTCCATGGTTTTCCAGCACTGTGCACTCCACTTTGGCCTAGCCCATTTATTGTCCTACATTGCTGCTGACCTATGGTATGTGTATGTGGTAGAGTGTCAGTTTGGAATCTTTCTGAGGGACTTGACACGCAGTGTGAACAGTTCAGTGGTTGTTAATATGCAGTGTTAGTCTTCATTTCTTAATTATACTCAGTTTGATTCACATGAGTGGAAGGGAGGTGTGAGAAGCAGGGTTGTCCAGCCCCTGACCTTCTGTGCAGGGTGTTCATCTTCACCCCACCTTCCCAGTCAATCTACCTTGCCCTTTGATGTGTGAGGTGCGAGGTCGAGCCACACCTGGCTGAAAAATGTGCATGGGGGGACAGGAGAGGCACACAGCATGTGCAGAAATGGGTGTGGGAAGCGTGCTGTGAGCTGTGGCCAACTGATGCAGCCCACCATGTGGATAGGGTGAAAGTGGAGCCCTGGGAAGCTGCACAGACTGCCCATGCCTGGCGCCGGCCCTGCCTACTACATTGTGCACAAGTTTTCCGGCATCTTCACCGCTGCGGTGACTTGCCCGGGACATTGCAGTGATTTCGCGGTTGATGGGTGACCCGGATGCGAAGGTGTGGATTTCTAGCAGGCAGGACATGTGTGAGTTCACTGGGGGATATGTTCCTGTCTCCACCAGAGTGTCTGATGTGGACAGGAACCGTATTTCAGCATAGGAGTTATGTGTTGTGGTTGTATGTGGAGATGTGTTTTTACATACCTGCGGTGTTCACCGCGACGATGTCTTATTTGCTGGTAGTGGTTGATGTACAGCAGCGGAAGTGCTTGAAGAGGTGGATCCATGGCGGTCAGGAATGCGTGGAGGTGCCCGGGATTTGAGTTTCGATCTCCGCAGTTGTGCTTCCGCCGTCTCCAGTTCGCTGGTTTCTCCGCTGGGTTCTGATGGGCTGTTTGAGGCATCGTGATTTGTCCGGCGGTCAGGACGTCATTCCGCATGGCGGTCTTTCTCTATTGGCTCCCTCCGCCACCGTTGCGAAAGGAAATTCCTGGCGGATCCCGAAACTCCGCAGCGGACGGAAAATGGGCTATCTTTGACCATTCTAATATGGTGGACGCGAGGACCGCCATTGGAGTGCGGAAAAGGACGTTTTCCGCCACCACCAGCACCGCGGATGTGCCTACAACCGCCATCCTAATGAGCCCCATAGCCCCACCTTAAACTTTGTAATTTCTTCTGCAAACTTCTCAGTAGTACTATCTTCAATCTCTTCTTCAACATCTACACTTATCAAACTCTCACTTTCTCTACACTCCTCTTGAGGACCAAAGAAACGAAACTCTATACCATCAGAAACTATTTTTACATCCAATACTGAACCATGCAAAAGAGCTGTGTTTATTTCACCTAAACATAATGCAGGACTTTTTACATAGTACAATCTTCTCACTAACTTCCGCATTTCTGAGTGATGTACTGCTAACATTCTTAAATGATGAAAAGAACTTCTACACATTTTTCTAGAAAGACAAGTCAGAGAATGACCCTGCAAGTTAGTATATTTTCTCACTTTACAAGGATCTAGTCCTTGCAACATCTTAATCTTTTGTTTAACACTTTTATTTACCATAATCTCGTAAGAAATTTCGTAATATATCAATAGATTCCTGTCGTATACTACAAATACTACTACAATCCCACCTATACACTGGAGCTTGTGTACGTCTCCCTTGAACTTCTTCAGCTATTACTTGTTCCACATTTCTAGGAACAATCTGTTCTTTTTCTATTGGACAACCGTTTTTAACCTCATAACAACGACCATTGGTATCAACAGTATGAACTAATGTAATTTGTTGAAAATAGCTTTCTTCATTAAAAAATGGTTCAGTACTAGAAGTTTGCTTCCATTCACCCGAATTTCTTTTACAAAAGTTAGTTCTATTAACCAGTCTTTTTCTTTTACTTTTCTCATTCATAAACTGCATTGTTTTATTCATTGTTTTCATTCTCTTCAATACTAATATAAACACTTTTCTTTTCAATTCAAAAGCCTTTTCGACTACACTTTCAATCTGCATTTTACAAGAAGAAACATGCTTCTGGGAGACACAGTGTGTGAGGGTGAATGTTGAGGGCTGGGTCTCAACCTCTTGGGGATTCGATAGCCCACAAGTGTCTTGGCCGGAGTGGGAAGTGGGGTGGGCACAACAGCCTCAGTCTCCACCACAGGTGTATCAGGTGCAGGTGGCTCTCCCTGTGGGGATTTGCTGGATCTGGTTGTATACTTGGGGTGGCCTTGCCTCTTCCCCTGCATTCCCTGTTGTCCAGGTGAACCCCCAACTTTGCTCTCCTGTCCCAGCTTCACAGGGGTGTGGGTGGGAGTTGACGTTGAGGATGAAACTACCTTAGAAATGTGTTTGTGCTTAGTCGTTGCAGGCACCAGGTTCACAGCAGACAGGGCAAGTGTTTGTTTATCTTTGGGAGCAGGTGTGTTGATGGGAGTGCCCTTGGATGATGGTGAATTTGATGAATGTGATGATGATGCCTGCTTCTTAGCCTGATGCTCATGAGTGTCATGTGATGGGCTTTTGGTTTTGCGCTCCTGTGTGCCTGTTTTGTGTGTTGGGGATGGTGTCTGTGGTCTTGTCTGCTTGGAGTGCTGCTGTTGTGTGCTGCGTGGGGAGGACTTGGTGCCTGAGGGCTCTGGCATGTGGGCACTCTCGTCAGGTGGTGCCACTGGCAGGCTGGTTGCTGAAGGGACAGGAGCTGGACTTGGAGCCTGTGACTACTGAATGGCTGCTGTCACTGTGGAGGACAAAGACTGGACAGTTCTGTGTAGCCGACCCACGTCATAATGAATCCCCTCCATGAAGGCAACTACCTGTGCCAACTTCTTGTCATGATCCTGGAAGGCATTCAGGAGAGCAGTCTGACCCACACACAGCTGGCGCAAAAGGTCCACTGCCTCTACACTGAGGGCAGCAGGGGAGACAGGGGCAGGGGCAGCGGTACCTGGGGTGAAGGAGACTCTACCCTTCTTAGGGCTGCGGGCACAGACAGCACTTGTGGGAGCAACCGGGAGGGTGGGCACTGGACCATGTGTGGTGGAAGAAGAGGCAGATTTGGAACTTCCTGTGCCCACCAACATCAAGGAGTCACTGCTGGAGTCTGAAGATGCGGAGGTTGGTGTTTCCGGGTGGGAATCATCCAGGGCACTCCTGTCCCCCTCCGAGGTGCTGGTCACATCAGTGTCAGTGAGCTCATGTGTAGCAGTCGTGCCAGTAACTTCCCCACTGGTGTCGGTCCCCTGTACTTCCGTGCCCTCGGTAGATGCTGCAAGAGACAGAGACATAGGTTCAGTATAGTGCCATACTCACAAACATCATATACAAGAAAAGCACAAAACTTGAAAATGATACTCCCATGTTGGCCTCCTCCATGTACAGTCAGCATGTGCAACATTTATGCAATCATCAGAAGATGCATGGAAACATGCATAGTTGATAGTAATGCCACATGTGGCGTTGACACAGCCAAATAGCTGGCCGGGCCTCCTTGTACCCTAACATACTATTCTCTGTAAGCATACCTATGTGCCTGTAGGTGAGATAGGTATACATCTAAACATGTTGTTTCTGTCACATATGGAGTCACTTTAAGGGAACACCACAGATACAAACTCCCAAATGTCCTTTTGCAATGGCCACAAGCTCCTAATATCCACCATGTTGTGCTTTGAAGCACAACTACAGTTACACATTGGTGTCACCTGTGTAGTTGTCACAAATCTAATGTTGTACACAGCACACATCTATAAATGCACACTAACATGATGCTCACTGCTGTTCACTGCCAGGTGATGTCTATGACAACACTCATACTGCATCATATGTAACAAGGCCACATCTCATCTGTCAATGACAAGGGTCAAGGTTTTAAACACATGAGAAACCACATGTTGTACAAATGCATAACAGCTGCACTCAACACTGAGGCCACTTAGAAGCCATTGAATCACACTGGAGACATCACAGAGCTTCCCACTGGCTCATGTTTAGGATTCATGCAGTCACTCACACCCAAAGTCACGCTTAGCTGAATACTCACCCCCAACTTGCTACTGATGGGCCCTCAAGCATTCTTCCAGCTCTGGCTGTGTCACTGCCAAGATGAGGGCCATTAGTGGTGTCATGCTCCTGCGCGCCAGACTGCCACTCCGAGGGAGCACCCCCAGCGTCATCTCTGCCATGTTTTTGCTCAGCCGGCAGATGTCATCCCACCTCTTGTGTCAGTGTGTGTGACGTCGGTTGGAGACACCCAGAGCCTGCACCTTGCGTGCAATGGCCCTCCATATCACCTTACATTGGTGGACCTTAAGCTGCAGGCATGGGAGACAAGAAGAGGAAGTTTCAGTGACACTGTTTTATGTACCACTTCGTGTCAGTACAGGAGCATGAAAATACATAGCACACTAATACATAAATGTTGAGCAGAGGCCATACAGCATGACACATAGTACACTTGCATCGGATAATCCCATAGAAATGTATACATGTATTATGATGGACATAGTACATGGCTATCTCATACAGATGCAGAGTTCCAGCACTGCAACCAATGTGAAAATGACCCTCATCTGTGATGCAGTATATGAGTGAGCATGACATACAATACATTGGGAATGATGTGTCGGGGATGACTCACTGTGTCATAACACCACACACCCCTCAATGTCCTTTACCAGTGAATGGCTACATGTGTCATGGTGGTCACATTTAGGGCCATGATCTGACATTCTCACACTCTTCTCACAAGGTGGCGTCCTGTCTTGTGCAATCCTCAGGCCTAAGATAGCTCATTGAGAAATAGGGTGGTGGACAACACATATGTTTCACTCATTCCATTTAGTGATGGGTCCTTGTAACATTGGGCAGTTTCTGTGCAGGCCAGAGGGACTCACACTGAGGTTAAATGTGGGCCATCAGAGAAATCACATGCATGTACAATATGAGAGGGGAAACAGTGCCTACACATGCAAGATTGAACACATAATGTAATCAATAGAAGGATGACATCTCCAAATTATATTTATCTGATGTGTCATAGGTGAACTACCACCAAGAGTGTTACACACAGGCATTGTACTCTTGTGCATAATGCACACATCACCATAGAGGCAATTTGAGAACTGCACACACGTCATTCAGAACCCTATGGACAAAATACATTTGTAATGTCACAAATGAGCATGTGACGACTTAATGGACTATGACATCACATAGCACAAACAATGTTTGTTCAGACCTCGACTGACTCAAACCAGCAGTGTAACTGTATGGCTGAAAAATACACTGCATGTCACTCCCATCCTTCAATGCAGTCTTGGATCTGTGGAAATAAGGCTACACACCCCATTGACATGAAGTCAGCATGCTAGGCAGTGTATCACACATTTACATTAACCAGTCTCAGACCAACGCTTGTTGTTTTTTGCAGAAGAAGGACTGTAGAAGTGTCCATGTTGCCATCCTCCCCACATACTCAAATGCAATTCTTAATAGGCCATGTATGGAGCAGGCTATAGGAAAAATATGGATGCATGCACATTGACTTGTACTCACAGGCACATACTACTTCAGAGCAACATCATGTGAGCATTCTGAGCACTCTCAAACTTTTATTCAGTAACACTTACCAGTACATCTGGCGCACCATACAGCCTCCCATACTGTGCAAGGACCTCGTCCACCAGGACCTCCAGCTCCTCTGTGATGAAGGGACGGGCCCTGATGTTCTCAGTTCTCACCATCACTGGGTCCAGAATACAGGAACAGTAGCAGTTGGTGGTGAAGAATGGCAGGCAGCAGTGTCTGGATGCAAGTGAAATCTGTGGCTCTCTCACAGAGATTTATAGGCCCCTTGGGTTGTTTCAGTGGTACTCAGCTGCTGCAATTGGTCTGCCTGGTTAGCATTTTTCAACTGTATCCAATGACCGAGACCGCGGAAGCGGAGCACTCCTACCGCGAGTTTCAAAACTGTATTTCACTACCGCGATCGCGGTTCCCATTGGTTGCAATTCATTGGCATAGGCGGTGTCACACCGCGGGGGCCAGGCAGTCGCTACCGCAATCTTGCATCTTTCAATTGTGGCCAATGCCCGGGCCCGCGGTAGCTGAGCACGCCTACCGCGGGTTTCAAATATGTATTGCACTACCGTGCTCGCGGTTCCAATTGGCTGCAATGCCATTGGCATTGGCGGTGTCACACCTCGGGGTCCAGGCGGTCACTACCGCAATCCTGCATTTTTCAATTGTGGCCAATGCCCGGGCCCGCGGTAGTAGAGCATGCCTACCACGGGTTTCAAATATGTATTGCACTACTGCGATCGTGGTTCACATTGGCTGAAATGCCATTGGCATTGGCGGTGTCACATCGCGGGGTCCAGGCGGTCGCTACCGCAATCCTGCATCTTTCAATTGTGGCTAATGCCCAGGCCCGCTGTAGCGGAGCACACCTACAGCGGGTTTCAAATATGTATTGCACTACCACGATCGTGGTTCCCATTGGCTGCAATGCCATTGGCATTGGCGGTGTCACACCGCGGGGTCCAGGCGATCATTACTGCAATCCTGCATCTTTCAATTGTGGCCAATGCCCGGGCCCGCGGTAGCGGAGCACGCCTACGGCGGGTTTTAAATATGTATTGCACTACTGCAATCGCGGTTCCAATTGGCTGCAATGCCATTGGCAGTGTCACACCGCGGGGTCCAGGCAGTCACTACCGCAATCCTGCATCTTTCAATTGCAGCCAATGCCCGTGCCAGCGGCAGCGGAGCATGCCTACCGCGGGATTCAAATATGTATTGCACTACCGCGATCGTGGATCCAATTGGCTGCAATGCCATTAGCATTGGTGGTGTTACACTGGGGGGTCCAGGCGGTCGCTACCGCACTCCTGCATCTTTCAGTTGCGGCCAGTGACCATGATTGCGGTGGCGGAGCACGCATACCGCACCTATGGACACACTATGCTCACAATGTATTACAGCACCTGTTTGTAAAATTCAATGCTAGTGTGACATTCAACTCACTGATGCCTACACATGCCATGTCAGTGCACATGATTACATGCATTGGCATGTACTTCCTCACTTGTCACCTATGATATTTGTGTGCATGTACACAGATTTGGTGTGTAATGGAGTATCATATTTATGAACATCTCAATGTGTGAGAGGGCTAATCAACCCACAGTAATGATGGACTGACCACATAATGTGCCTATTTCACTGTGCACATTGCTGTATTGATTTTGGTAGTTGATCAGCTTACACACAATGTGCTCAGTGTGTAGAAACTTTGTGCTCTGTGCAACTTAAGCAAGAACGTGTGGCAGGTACAGCAGCTACGTAGAAGTCAGCAGTGTTGCTGTTTCCAACATGTGCTGTGTCAACTACTCCCAGGGCTGGGCACACAAGATGTAGGAGTGTACCATTTACCCTTCACATAGTCAGAATCTGTTTTGGAGGTAGACCACATGTACGACTACATGAGATCAAGGTGTTTCTGCATGTGACTTGTGGATTAAGCTCTTGTTACAGTCCAGTCATTGTTGCCGTTGCGTCAGTCAAGATGTAAGATGTTTGACACATCTCATAGGGGAGTTAAATTGACATGTGTCCCCTTTCATATTATGTACGAGACGACCAAATGTGCATCGTACGTTCCCAGTGCTGGTGAACATGGAGGATGAGGACTAGGGGTGGGCAGAATTTGCGTAGTCGCGCTACGCAAAGCTCCGCGAAATGGTAAAAAATCTCCATGAGCACGCAAAAGTTCAGCGAACATGCGGAATTGCTTGTTCCGCCCGTTCGCGATGCTTTTTTCCTGTTCGCGAACGCTGTTTGCGTGCTCAGGGAGAAATATCTCGCGAACACGCATTTTGAAAGCGTGAACAAGCAAAAAATTCTGCGAAGCCGCGGATCGCGGAATTTTTGGTAATTCCGCATTCTCCGCGGAACGCGAAATAACCCAAATTCCGCAAATTCCGCCAGCGGAACGGAATTTACCGCCCAGGCCTAATGAGGACATCATACGAAAATTCCGTCTGGATCGCCTTACACTTCAAGACCTATGTGGTAAGTTGGAGCCCCATCTGAGGCCTCGCAGAACCTATCCGACTGCTTTGACACCAACAGTTAAGGTGATGGCGGCCCTGCATTTCTTTGCAACTGGTTCGTTCCAGTACACGGTGGCCATCGCCGGTGGGATGTCTCAAGCGATGTTCAGCATGGTGCTACGTGATGTCCTGTCTGCAATGATGACATACAAGGACTGCTACATCCATTTTCCAAGGAGACATGAATTGGCAGCTGTGAAGGGTGATTGTTATGTCCTTGGCCACATACCTAATGTTGTTGGCACCATTGACTGCACACATGTTGGCCTCTTTCCACCACAGGCACGTGAGCACATATACAGCATTTCCATTCCATTAATGTGCACGTGGTATGCCAAGCGGATAAGATTATCTCCCATGTCTGTGTCAGATTTCCAGGATCAGCCAATGACTCCTACATACTGTGTAACAGCATCGTACCACAGCTGAAGGCAAATCTGCATCCGGAGCATGCGTGGCTTGTTGGAGAGTATGCCGAGTCAAGTAGTGTGCTGTATGTGTGACATGCTGTTCTCAGCTACTGTTTATATTAGTAAATTGCTCTCTGTATGTCACACCTAGGTGACTCTGTGTACCCCAACTGGCCTTGGCTGCTGAGCCCACTGAGGAATCCAAGGACCCCGGGTGAAGGCCGCTACAATGATGCACATGGGAGGACACATTGTGTTGTGGAGCGTACTTTTGAGCTTCTGAAGTCTAGATTCCGGTGTCTGGACAAGAGCGTAGGTAGACTACTCTACTCTCCCCAAAAGGTGTGTCAGATCGTAGATGCATTCTGCATGCTCCACAACCTGGCCTTGCACAAGGAGATCCCCTGCTCCTGGACGATTATGAGCAGCAGATGCCCCCCTGCAAACCCACACATGCCCAGTGACGACGATAGTGGAGAAGAGGAAGGTGTTGACCTGCTTCAACAGCTCATCGACAACTACTTCCCTTGAGTGTAAGTGACATTGTACAACAGTGACATTGTCTGTTGGCTTTGATGGTAGTGGCAAGGCATAGATGATCATTTTGACTGCTGGCTGTTGTTGGCTCTGGGCTAATGGCTGATGTATGTGGCACAGGGTATTTTTATCCAGGTACCTCATGTCTATGTTGATGTTGTTGCTCATTGTTATGTGTGCTGGTTTTTGTACGTTGATGGCTAGTGGTGTGTTTTAGCTGTAATGGCATCACCTGACAAGTAAATGTCATTCTCTTGTGTCTTTCTAGGTTCATTCACCCTCTCAATGCCTCGTCACAATCAGAGCTTGTGGTACATTGGAATCTGAGTTGACATCGTACAAACTGTGATAAACATGGAGCTGACACAAAGACATAGGTGTGTAAAGAGTGTTTATTTACAATAAGTATTTGTGACAGAGAAGTGATTATTTACAAAATTGTGCCAAGTGAATTTATGAGTTGTCAGTGATGGTAAATGAGACAAATAGAGTAGTCACCACATTGATGTAGTCACACAGTCCAACAGACTCCTGCCATCAATATGGCAATGTGGGTAAGGATAGTTAACAAAGTCAAGGGGAACACAAGTGCTATCATGGCTTGCTCAGCGACTTGCGTTTGGATGGTGCATGGCCACGTGATCCTCCCCTGGTGTTTCTCGGATGCCCCCTCATGCCTTTGGAAGGGGGCCCTCTGCTGCAGGCTCAGCAGTGTCTGAGGAGTCATTTTGTTGCAGCTCACCCCTCTCAGTGGCCACAGCTGAGGTGGTGGGAGTATCAGCATGCGGGCCACTGGAGGGGGGTTGAGCTGTCATTTGGGCCACATGTCTGTCCCTCAGAACACCCACAAGCTGGCCCATGAGGTCCACAAGTTGGCCCATATGTGTGTCCATGGACCTCATCAGCAGGCGGAGCTCATGCAGTTCTTCCACAACATGGCCCATCTGTCCCTGGTTCTGTTCATATGCCCCAAGGGCTTCTGTCTCAGTGTTCTCCTGTATTTGTACCCCAGCTGCCCTCCCACCTGCCCTGCTAACACGGACCTGTGGTGTTGGCACTGGATGCACCCGCACACTCCCCCTGGCACCCTCTGATTGTGTTGTGGTGTTGGTAACCACTGAGGCAGGGAGAGTGTTGCAGGCAGCAGTGGTGATGGTGGTGGTGGAGGCCGCACAGGTCGTTGTAGCAGGGGTCAGCGCTGTTGTTGTTGCTGTGGTGGTGGTGGTGGGGACAATGAGGGCCTGAGACGTGGTGCACCCTGGCAGTCTGGAGGGGCCAGGTTGTTGCTCCTCATCCGAGAAACGTAGGGAGTCTGCACCAGAGAGTTCATGTTCCGGGAGGGGAGACAGGCTCTGCAGGTTGGTGAGGTTTTCTGCTGCAGTTGCTTGTGGATCTCCTGTTGAACAGAGGTTAAATGGTCATTGAAGTGCACTCCACAAGCTTGGTGTTAGACATTTGGATGTTACATTTGATACACCAAACACTTTACATTGCAATCACTTGGTATAACAGCAAGATACTGAGCATCATGACATGATGTTGAGGTAAATACATTACTTGCCCATGGTGTGACATGTAAATTGAAACCATGTGCCACGTACAGATTGTGTGATTACAAGGACATGTCATCATCTAACAACTTGCGGCACATCAACTTTATGTAATGTGTCTTTTTTGTTTGCTCTTCATGGAATCAATTTCAGCTAAGTAAGAACTAGCCATTGGAATGTTATACATACCTTTTCATATAATGTACTTTACTTTGTTTGTTTGTCAGATTGACCATGCATGTTTCATGTTCATATGGGCCTTCATGCTCTGACACCATGGCACTTACACATTGAATTCTGTGCTGTGCATGATTGTGCCATGAATTATTTTCACATGTGACTTGTTGAGTCAATGTTTAATTTCTGTGACAGTTACGTGCGCTTAGCTGTCTGCACACTGGATGTGGCTTTTGGATCTATGCCAAGTTGGCTGACATGTGAGTGCTGGTGTGGTCATCTGGCTCCATGTTTTTTGAGAAGGATGGCAGGGTGTATGCACTGACTACCTACCTGTTTGGTGACACAGTGGAGGGAAATGGCAGCCACATGGTTCTGGGTGGGAGGAGTGCTCCATCCTGCTCAGCTGTGGGACAAGGGTGCCTGGTGGGAGCTGTAGTGATGGCTTCCCACCCACAAACACCCTTCCCCTTTAAGAAGGCTACCTACCTGTTAGGTGAAGGTGAGCAATGAAATGGCTACCACATGGTTATGAGTGGGAAAAGTGTACCATACTGCTCAGCTGTGGGACAAGGGGGCCTGGTGGGAGTTGTAGTGTTGGCTGCCTGTACACATGCCCCCATGGAAATATTGCTAGCTACCTTTGGGGTGATTTAGAGGAAGGAAATATTAGATGTGTGAGACATGTGTTGGGAAGAGTGTGTTGTACGTAAGTGCATTTGTGTTTAGGAAGTGTAGCTTTCTAGTTATGCAAGACAGTACATAGCAGTGTAATGGGAGACATTTGTTGGTAATTACCAGCCTCCACTCCCCCGGGTATTCCTGTGAGACTCCCTGGATGCAGTATGGCAAGCACCTTCTCCTCCCATTCGATGAATGTTATTGGTGGAATGAGAGGGCACCGCCAGTCCTCTGAGCCAGCTCATGGTTCTTGTTGGCACGCTCTCTCACCCTGGTCTTGAGGTCATGCCAACTCCTCCTGATGTCCATCAGGGGGCGCGGGGTGGTCCCTACTGCATTGACTTTGTTGAGTATCCTTTCCTACATCTGATTTTTTCTGTCTACTGGTGTCTGTTGGACCATGCTTCCAAACGAATGTGGTTCCACTCTGATTATCCCATCTACCTTCACTGACAACTCATTGTCAGTAAATGTGGGCATCTTCTTCTGTGACATGGTGTGTGATGGGCAAATGGGTGAAAGGTGCAGGTGTGAAGGTGGTGGTGGTGATGTGTGTGGTGTGTGTGTGGTTGTGATGGTGTGATGTGTGCTGATTTGCCTCTCCTTTGTGCTGAGGGGTTGGACCCTTCAGTGCTGGAGTTGTGCAAAGGATTCTGGGCTGGGAAGGGGCTGGTTTTATACTCAGATATGTGGGTGGGTCAAAATGGAGTATTCATGTCAGGTGTGTTGTCTGGGTTGACCTGGGATTTGTATTTTTAACTTGCAATGGGTATGTGTCATTGGGGTGTGTTAGATGTTTTTTGAGGCTGAGCCAGATATACAGCCACACTTGGTAGCCTTGTTGTGCGGTTGCTTTTGACCGCCATTGCTCTTACCGCGTGACCGCAGCGGTTGAAATGCAATAGTCCTTCCGCAGGCCCTCCCACTCATCATTTGTTGCGATCGCGGCGGCGGTCGGAAACAACTGATCGTTCCGCTGGCACCGCCATCTTATCGTAATTTCACTTGCGGTCATTCCGCTGGTCGAACAGCGGTTTTTGGTCTTTCCGCAGCAAATCCGACTGCCGTGGATGGATTTTCAGCTTTTCCGGACGTTCCCGGCGGAGTTTTGTGTAATCCGTCCGCCGCGGTCGGATTTTTCTGGCAGTGCATCCTAATCTGACCGCTGGTTTTGCCGTGGTACATGCGGACGGTTAATTTCAGCAGCCATGGCGGTCGGAGTTCTTTTCCGTCTGCCATCGTAATCGGCCCCTATGTTTGTATTTGTTGTCGACGTACTCACTATAGAAGTCAAACTAGGAATGTTGATGTGTATTTAAAAAGTGAAAAAGAGAACAATGATAAGTGCGAGCAATTTGGTGCTTATTTGTTGGTGGAAGTTCGTTTTGAGTTGGGTAGTGATCAACGTATTTGTAAATATTGTTACAGCAAATTAGAAGACAATAAAATGCCAGCTAGAGCTGTACATAATAACCTAGAGTTGGTACCTATTCCACCGGAACTGGCAGATTTAAATACATATGAGTCCATTCTTATTCAATCTGTACACCCGTTTCAGGCTATAGTTCGCGTGGAGCCTAAAACAGGTAAGTTGCCTCCCACAAATTTACAAAGAGGTTTAAAAGGAAGAGTTGTGTATTTACATTAGATTTTAAAAAAATATTGAAACTGTTGGTGTGGAGAGAGAGGAAAGTAAACCTGTAGTTATTCTAGTTAATTTTGTACCAACAAAGAGTCGGAAAATATGGCAAGAGTTAGTAGATGTCACCAAAGTTCAAAAGGCTACGTTATATCTCATAGAAAACAATATTTGTTATAAAAATGTATATCTGGAAGAACAAGAAATATCTTTAGGAGATGACAGAGAAATTTCAACTGGCCAAATCGAAAAAGTGGAGAACTTCAGGAGTGAAGAAATTTATGAACATTATAGTATACATCCTTTACATTTAAACAAAGTGATTGGAAACACCATTGAATTATTCCAAATGAAGAAAGTGAAGGGAACTCTCATGAGTGTTTGGGAAAAAAGTTTAGAAGCTCGTTGTTTTCCACAGCTCTTCCCCACTGGAAAAGGTGGACGATATGATGAACGACTTGTACAGATTCCAGCTTCAGAATACCGTTCAACAAGATTGTACTCAGAAGATCCAAGATTTCGACAGTGTGTTCCTTATTTATTTCATCTTCTGTTTGAAATTGACTTGTCTGGACTTTCATATGCAGTGAACCACATATTAAAAACAGGAGTTCATCTTACACATCTTTCTGCAAAGGAATTTTTGGACAAAGTTCAACAAAAAGACGATCATTAAGAATCTCAGTTAATTAATTTGATGGCATGTCAACGTGGTACTAATGAGTATTGGTATTGTCGTCACGGAGAACTTAAATGTATGTTAAGGAACTTAGGAACCCCTACGTGGTTTGTTATGCTTAGCTGTGCTGAGTACGCATGGGACGATTTATTTGAATTTCTAAGAGAAGCAAATTCAAATGTAAAAAACATTGGGGCATATTCTCAAGAACGTGTGATAACTACCGCAAAAGTTGCTTAACAAAACCATTCACATCGCAGCCTATCACAGGAAAATAACACCTTATTAATGTGGAATTCACAACCCGGTGGCCCCATGTGATAGTCCAACGATAACGCGTCAAATGAACGTGATAAAACTAACGCAACGCAGAAAAAACGCACAAAAGCGAAAATAGTAGCGATGAGGCCAATGGCGATACAAAAATCAGTGATAACTAGTGAGAGGCCTGCAATTCCCACGCGTCATGCGGGAAAACGCACAATAAAAGCAGAGTAAAAAAATGGTGAGATGACAATGTATAAGCACAACCCCACATCCGTGACATAGAACAAATGACCATTGTCCCGCATCAAATAGGCATCTCCTCACAGTCACAATGTACAGTGACATGCAGTCTGCATATAAACTGCGTAAATGCTGAAACATGCATGTAACACACAGTGAAACCGCATCTCCCCCTCACATTGCAGAGGTACAAGCAACCCCTCCTGCACACAGACGTGTCATAACCATGATCAATCAATTATGAAAGCGTGGACGAATGTAGGGGCAGTGACTCCCACTTACGTACATGTTGCCCATGTTGTGGGACCTGAGTCACAGGGGGCATCCCTGCATCATGGTGGTACATATCTGACCCCAAAAGGAACCCTGTTGTCACCTGCAGGACACAAATGGCAGCCAAAATGGAATGAATGTGGATACATGTGAAACGCCGAAGAGTGGGATTCCCTACTAACTGCGACACACAGATCTGGCAGTTCGAACACGTGACACCCTAAGCAGCTTCTCTACACAGAGGTGACACACCCACCATCCATGAAGAAATCATAAAATTGTCAGCAATACATGTCGCACTCACACTTGTCTAAGTGATGTGCCTGGACAGATGAGAGACATGCACTCAGGGAATGTGTTCTTTGAATGCATTTATTTTACATGCTATGCCTGTGCCCATTTTGTACTGTCCCATTACTGCCAAGGACTGCCACAATGTGAAGTGCTCATGTGAAGAAATTGTCAATGATGGTGTTCCTACAGGCTATTCCTGCTGCGGCTGCAGTGGGGTGTGGTCCAACTGCCTCATCTCCATCATCACCGTCCGGTGCATCTGGAACTTGTATCCATGGTGCCCTGCTGCATATACATATGTTGTGCAACACACAACATGCAGCGATTATCTTGCACATGATGTCTGGGCTGTACAGGAGCCTTCCACCCATGACGTCCAGGCACCTGAAACGTGACTTCAACACGCCAAATGTGCATTCCACGATGCCCCTGGTGCGTCTGTGGGCGGCATTGTACTGCCTCTGGGCCTGTGTTTCCGTGGCTCAAAGGGGTGTCATCATCCATGCGCAGAGTGCATATCATTGGTTACCTGTGACAGTGCAGACAGACATGAGTCAATAGTTGGTTCTGCATGATGTGTTGGCAGGCTCACTGGTTCATTGGTGTGTGATATGTGTGACTTTGTGATTCATGCATGACATGTACTGCTTGTTGCAAATGAGCGGCATCAATGTGTATCACATAGCCTCAATGCCGCTCCTTCCTCCCCCGAGCATATCCACTAGTGTGCGCTGCGTGGTTGCATCACTTGCACCCCTACGGCACACTATTGTCATGCCTCTCTGTGTATGTCCACAAGCCTCACAACGACACAGTGATGTTATGCGCTGAAGGTGGACGGACACATGCGTGTAGGCCTATGGTAAGGACAGGGCGGACACAGATGTAGAGTTCATGCCTGGCTAAACCAGCCATGCGGTCGAGGGTAGACCTTTGGCTTATGCTGCGGAAATAGCGACACACACAACAGTCGGCATGTCTGATCCCTGACCACGAGCGGGCCTGCGCACCCTCATTTACCCCTCGGCCGAGCCCGTACTCCGGGTGCATGGTACATGGCAACATTGTATATTGCGTGACGGGTGGCGCCGACCCTACACCTGAGACACATGCATTAGTCACTTCCCTGGCAAGGCCTAAACTTAACCACGCGCAGAGCCATGTGTTGATTGGCCACACGCCTACGCCGTACTGCTGTACGCAGGTCCACTCCCTCATGCTCACAGGGGGGTCCGACACAGCTACATGTCCCAGGTCTACCCCACTGCCTGATGTGACAAGGTTGCGCCCGCTGTATACAGCACAATGTAATGTGGTATGACCCAGGGCCCTCATGCATACATAATGACCACACGGACACACTGAGATTATCCATGGAACTGGCTACGGGCACATGCGCCCGGCACCTCCCCTTGCCAGGGTCACACGTCCAGTGACGCCTGTGCCTGATGGGTGTTGGGTAGGGTAAGCCAACCCTCAGGGGTTGGTTGGTGCTGGCAACAACTACAACAGTGATCAGACAATCAGAAGTTCAAAGTACAAACAGCAAGGGTCCATGACTTGAGCTGCACAGAGTTGGTGGCCCCGGATGCACAGCGGCTGGCACAGGCACACCGCCATGGGACGGTGACTTGCAATGCACTGAGGTAGGGCCACGAGAGCTGGGCGGGTCCTCATTGATGTCCAAGGAGAATGTCGCGGGGTGTTACAGGGGACAGTGGAAGGTGTCCATCCAGGGCATGATGCAGAGGGCAGAAACAGGCAATATGGAGAAGTTGAATTCTACAGTCTCCTTTTCCCCACAATGTCAGTATCAGCTACATGATGAAGAAGACAACCCCCAGGCCATAGACTCAGATGCCACCAGAGTTCAACCAGAGAGTGTCCATGACTCCCATGGCACAGAGTCAGTGGCACCAAGGCCGGAAGGGGATGCAGTCTGCGATGAGGCCTGTACAATGATATGAAGTCTGCAATGGACAAATCAAGACTCAGTTCTAATTGTGTGTCCTACTCGACCGCAGTGGGTGCCGGAGGCAGCGGTCAGCACGGGGCAACCGTGGGCAGCCAGCTCTTTCTGGATCTGTAACATACGGCATCGAAATGGCATGTGGAGAATATTCCTGGTTGACGGAGGTGGAGGCACCAGAGCTGAGCGGGTGTTTAGCCAGCGACGATGCCGTGTCCTGCCTGTTACGGACTGTATTGGATTGGTGTGCGGCCTGCTGGCCCACAGTGTAGGCCGGAGGCAATGGTCAGCAAGGGCCCAAAGACACGTGTGGTTGGAATGCTAAGCACAGAGTCGGTGGCACCACATCGAAGGGAGTATACTGATTTAAACTCTGCTTCGACATATGTACTCTGCCAATGTGAAATCAAGACTCAGTTCCAAATGTGTGACCTACTCGTCCACTATGTATGCTGGTGGAGTACGTCAATGACAAAGGAGTACTGCGAGCCTTGCCCGCGGAGGCCGTGATGGTCTGAGGAGGTTGCCAAGGTCGAGGGCCCTGGCTTGGAGCAAGCACCAGCACATGGTGGGCCCTCTTGGAGACATGCCGGTGTCGGCAGGTGAGCAGTGAGGCCTGGATGTGCAGGGGCGGACAGGACTGGTTCGGGGACCAGCAGTCCGGGCTGCGGCAGGTGCACAGGATCACAGGCTACACTGCTCATGGCGTCGGCCTCATGGTGTGGTGGGAGGCGCCGCCCTGGCAGACACATTGGGCATTCCGGAAGAGAACCACGAGCACAGCTACGTGCTTTTTATACACACCCATATGCTGGCCTGGCATACGCCGGACCAGCCCATTCTGCACACGCTCTAAGGGGGGATGTCACAAGCTACATTCCTGGACTGCCCCACTTGCTGGGGTGACATGGTTGCGTCCACTGTCCACAACACTACCACCACCAGCAGTATATGTCGACATGGATATGTCTGTGGTCTGCATACTGCAGTCTGTCCAGCACTTCCATGCCATTCATGGGTCACTTGCCACCTTCGCACATGCCTGGTTCCCACCTCTCCCCACATACTGCTATTGTGTGGTTGAGGTGCCATGCCGTTGATGGCTCATGTACATGGCTAGCCCAGGTTTCCACAGTACGTTGTGCTGTTGTGTATGGTGGGTGGGCATGTTGTATGTGAGTTTGTGACGTGTGCATTCCCAGAGTTGTGAGGTGCATGATTGTGGAGTTGAGATGCGTGGTGTGTTCATTTGGTACTTACCAACGAGCACTGCATTTCCGTAGGTGCCATCCTGGAAGCGCCAGTTGATGATGGACTGTCGGAAGATGTATGAATCATGCACACTGCCTGGGTAGTTGGCAACGGCATTGGTGAAGAGTCACCGGTGGTCCACTATTGCCTGCACATTGATGGAATGTGTGTGCTTGCTGTTGCAGTAATTGTGTGCAGTGTCGGCAGGGGTACAAGTAGGACATGTGTGTAGTCAATTGCCCCCAACACGTGCGGGAAGCCTGCTATGGCGTAGAAGCCTTGCTTGGTCTCCAGCTGTTCCTGCGCAGTGTGGGGGAAGTATAGGTACTGGGGTACCAAGCTGATGATGGCATCCAGGATAGGTTTGAGGAACTTGGATAGGGCTGGTTGTGAGACTCCTCCGACTCTGGCGGTTGTTGGTTGGAATGTCCCAGAGGCCAACAGGTGCAGCACAGCCAGCAGCTTTGTCTGAGGTGGGATGTTGGTTATCCGCTGTGCAGCCTGTGGGCAATGATGGTCAGGAGGCAGAGGATGGTTGACCTTTTGAGTCTGTAGTGGGCAATGACATTCTCTGGTGTCATGTCTGTGAGGCTGGTGTGTTTCCTGATGGTCCGCTGTCTTTGTCTGTGCTGCCTCCGTGGTGGTCCGGGGGAGGTGGGGAGATCCGGGGGGGAGACCTTGGTGTGGTGGCAGTGGGTGTTGTGGCCCTGTTGGGGCTCCGAGCTGCATGATGAGTAGCTCCATGGTATCTGTTGTTCTTCAGGTGTGGCTGTGGGCTGGGCTCCCTTTTCTGTTGCAGGTTGTCGTCCGACTTTGCACCAGGTCAGAGCAGGTGTTAATTTCCTGCTGCTAACTCGCCTTATCGCCTGTTTTGTGTTCTTATCACCGATCTGGCTGGTCATTGAGAATGTTGCGTTGTGGTGTTGTCGCGGATTATTGCACGGAAACGCCTACTCTGCATCTCATTAGCGATAGTTGCTGGGCTCATCTGTGGCGATGTTTTTTGTGACTGCTATCACAGGTAAACTGGTGTTATGGGCTGTTAGCACCAGCTTGGGAATGGGGTGATAAATTTATCGCAGGTTTGGCAGCAATAAAGTGCTGATAACTTGGCGATAGCTCCTTGAGAATATGCCCCATTGAATTGAAAACAGCTGGAGAACTGTGTTCCTTGGATCCTGTAAATGTGTGCAGATATTTTAATCATAAGTTTCAAGCTATAATGTCTTTTATGTGCAATAAAAATAATCCACCTCTTGGAGAAGTTATTGATTTCTTTTGGAGAAAGGAGTACCAAGCCAAAGGTGCACCTCATATTCACATGCTGTTATGGATCAAGAATGCACCAACATTTGGAACTGATACTGATGATACTTTCAGTGAAAAATATGTTACCTGTGCCATACCAAAAGAAGGAGGAGAAAACAACTTGAGACAGCAAGTTTTACGGTTTCAAAGTCATCGATGTGGGAAATATTGTCGACGGAAATACAAGTCAAAGGGAAAATTTGATACAAATGTCAGTTTGGATTCCCACATCCAGTAATTTCAAAAGGAAGAGTCAACAGTTTCATGTCAGCAGTAAGGCATACTATAACTCGGAAATCTCCGGAGAATACTTACAACATAAAAAGAACTGAAGATTCAAAGTATATTAATGACTACAATCCAGTGATTTTGATGATGTGGAATGCAAATATGGATATCCAATATGTTGCAGATAATTTGATTGCTGTTGCTCACTATGTTACGTCATATATAACCAAATCTCAAAAGACGGAGTTGAAAGAAATGTGGGAAGAAATTTCACAAGAGAAGACTCTTAGTTACAAATTGTAAAGCTTTAGTTTGAATATGCTTACCCATCGAGAGATTGAATTGTACGAATGTTCGGATCGGTTGACTTCTGCAAGTTTATATTCAAAGTCAAGAGGAACCATTTGGGTAAGTCTAGGTCTTGATGCAACACGAAATCGAGTATTGTAATCTGTACAAGAAATTGAATACTTAGCATTGAATGAACCGGAAAGTACAGATATTGTTAAAACAAATATGTTGGATATGTATTATCCTAAAAGAAGTCCACATCTGGAAAACATACGTCTCTATGAAGTACTGCAACATTACAGCTTTAAGAGAAATATTATAGAAAATATAAATGAAGAAAAAAATGCAGTAATTGGATGTGATGGATGTTTGGTAAAACATGCCAAAGGAAATCTTATTAATCACAGGAAACTCAGTTGTGATACTCCAGATAAAAGGGAATTTTTCTATTTAGCACTTCTGCAACTCTTCAAGCCTTGGCATAGTGAAATGGAATTACTTGGAGATTTCGACTGCTATGAAGATTCTTTTAATGCATGTAAAGATAGTATTGAATGCACAATTTTTCCAAATTATCTACAAATGTTGCATGAGGAGATTGAACAAGAAACAAGTATTGCAGCTGTAATCGCTAGAGATAGTTCTCAAGATAGTCAAAGTTATGCTTCACTAAGTCAAGATCCACTAGGGCAACCAATTCTTGAAAATTAAGCAGCAATAGCTATTAATGAAGTAGAAACAGCAATCCAACAAGCACAACAGGATATAATTGAGTTGAGAAACTTGGAAGAACAACTAAATATTGAAATAAAAGAAATATATCAGCATGTTACACAACAGATACAGCATGGTTTACTGCATGAAAAAAAGAATGCCAATGCACACCATTTAAACCTATTCGAATGTATATCAGTGGGCAAGCTGGAACAGTAAAAAGATTCTTAAAGTTTTGACACGTCATCTACACAAAACCACTGAATCGCATTTATCTTGTGTTGTAACCACTCCAACTGGGTTAGCAGTGCATAACAATAGAGGGATAACATTACATCGATTACTCATGCTGCCAGTTGAACATGAAAATAAGTTGGAATATCACAAGCTATCTGGAGAAGCTTGTTATGAAGTTTCAAGAGTACTCAAGAAAATAAATGAAACTTTTGATCATTGATGAGGTGAGCATGGTCTCAAACTTAATGTTTGCCTTTGCACATTTAAGAATGCAACAGATTTAAAAAACAGATTATGATGTTTATTTGGAGGGAAAAATGTTATTGTATTTAGCGATCTACTACAACTTACTCCTGTGAAAGGACAACCAGTTTTTAAAACACTATCTTTTTTGGGAAGTATTGGAAATGTGAACATTTGGTCTCTTTTTGAATATAAAGAACTTATTAAGAATATGCGACAAGCAAGTGATGAACATTATGGAAACATTCTTCAAGATATTAGAATTGGTGTCTTGACAAAAGATGGTAAAGAAGCTTTACAAAGTCGACTACTATCAAACTTGTATCCAAATGAAAATATTCCACCTGAAATAATGTACAAAATAATTGGAGAAAATAAGTCTATAGTTTGCCTAATGCCAATACTGCAAGAGTGTTCTGCATTCAATCAAGAACTTTTGAAACTGGAGAAACAACCAATTGTGAAAATGGAAGCCATTGATAAAATGGAAATTGAAGGCATTACTATTCTTCTCTCAGAGAAATTCCAGTTAAAATTGGATTCTATGGAAAAGTCTGTATCTAAGAATGCTGGTTTAGAAAAGACTTTATATGTATGTAAACTGTCGGGTAATATTACGGCGTAATTTGGATGTAGAACAAGATTTAGTAAATGGAGCAATGGGAAAAGTTGTTGATTATGTAAATTTTCAGAACAGAGATGGAATTGAATTTTTGAAGATTAAATTTGATCAGATTGAAGCGGTGAAACAGATTGGACGTTGTGCTGTTCATTTTTTGCTTGTAAAATACTTGTATGTTCGTAGAAAACAGTTTCCTCTTTCTTTAGCATATGCAGTGACCATTAATAAATCTCAAGGTTTAAGTGTAGACAGTGCTTTGGAAAATATTGGAAGTACAGTGTTTAAAGAGGGTATGGCATATGTTGCATTGTCTTGAGTAAGAACATTATCTGGTTTGTATTTGATTGATTTTGATGAGAAAAAAGGTTAGTGCTATATTCGGTTAAGAAGACTGTATGCTCCTAACTAAGAAGAATATCCCGTATATGAAAAACGTGTAGTGTGTGCAAAACGGTAATATGACAAATATTATTGTGAGGTTCAAAAAAAGACAAAAACTCAAGAGAATGATGAAGCTGCAGAGAAAATGAAAATGGACACTGTTGATGATATTGTAGGATACCAGTTAGAAAATAGTTCAGGTATCAACTACAATGCTAATGTAATTGTAAATGTTGTCTTTTATCTGGAAGATCTTCATCTTGAAATTATAGAAAATCGAGAAAAAGATTATTTTCTTTACTGAATTATATTTTTCAAAAGTTGGTAACTGATAGAACTAAAATCCATACTGCTTCTCGCATTTGGCATCTATTGGATATATGTACTGGTTCTTCACAATGTACACTTAATATACAACAAGATGCACAAGAATTTCTTATATTTATGCTTGCAGTATTGGAAGATGAAGGAATAGAAATTAATAATTTGTTTGGACTAAGTTAGAGATGGGATCATAAATGTGAAGAGTGTTCATTTTGTTCTACCACTGGAATAGACACTGAACGATTCATATATTTGACAATACCAGATTGCAAATCACTGTCTTTTAACAAATTAGTAAAAACAGCTGATCAAGATATGAAATGTTGTATATCAGAAATGTTCTCAACATTATATATAGAGAAATTTGGAAAATATGTCATTTTAATGCTACAATGTTGTAGAGCAAATGGAAGAAAATTGTAAACTAAAATTAAAAATGTTGTGGGAAGTCAAGTGTCAATTTCAGGAAAAACTTTTAAAGCAGTGGCTATTATATTCCATGATGGACCTACTACAATATCTGGCCACTATACTGTGTATTTAAAGTGCAATAAAGGATGGACACATTGCAATGATGTCCATTTGGAATTCAAATGTAGGTTGCCTTACGAATTTCCAAATTCATATCCAATAACCCACAAACTACCCAGGCAGCCCTACATGCAGCTAGGCACTACCCATGCACTCTTCCATGCACCCAGGCATTACCCATTAGCCATGCACTCCTTCAATAACTCAGGCACTACCCCTGCAGTCATGCAATTACCCAGGCACTAGTTATGTACTACTCCTGCAATCATGCAGTCATGCAGGCATTTCTTATGCACTCATACAATAACCCAGACACTACCCTTGCACTCCTCCTGTCATGCAGGCAATATCCATGCACTTCTCCAATCACCCAGGCACTACCTATGCACTTATAAAATCACCAAGGCACTACCTATACACTCATTTAATTACTCAGGCACTGCCCATGCAGTCCTTTATTCACCCAGACATTACTCCTGCATTCATGCAATCACCCAGGTATTACTCATGCCCTACTTCAATCACTCAGACAAGTGGACGGCAACGGGAGCGGAGACAGGGCTTCCCTGAGTCTCCTGAGAGCGGCACTGTACCCGGCTGCATTGCGCTGTGAGCTCCCCCCATACTACACAGGTTGACTGGAGGCGGGTTGACTGGAGGCTGACTGGAGGCGGACTCCCGCAGCGCGGGAGCCCTTGAACTTTTACCAGGTTGCCACATTGTTTCCCGGAGGCCCGGAGGACTTAATTTCCCAGTGTGAGCAGCGGCAGGAGCCGCAAGTGTTTGTTCTGACCGCACCAGCTGGTGCTTAAAAGTAGAGGCGGATTACCGCAGCGCGGGAGCCCTTGAATTTTTGCCGGGTTGCTACATTGTTTCCCGGAGGCCCGGAGGACTTTGTTTCCCAGCGCGAGCAGCGGCAGGAGCCGCAAGTGTTTGTTCTGACCGCGCCAGCCGGCGCTTAAAAGTAGAGGTGGACTCCCGCAGCGTGGGGTGCACGCGGGCGTGCCCGGGCCAAGGGTGGGCCTGTTCAAGCCCGAAAGAGGCCGGGCAGGGCCGTACCATTAACATTTCCACTATTGAATGGACTGTGTGATTGTAGTACGTGGCAGGTATTGTGTGGACATTGCAATTACGCAAAATATAAATAATGAGCAAACGTAAACCAGGTGTAGGGGTGGTGGGGACTCTAGAGAGCCTTTTTGTTGAGGGCAGAATCGGCTCTTATACATGAAATAGAGCTTACAGAGCGAAGACTGTCTTTGTATCCACAGCAGGTTCTGGTCAGCAGTATACAGAAAGGGTCTCTTCCTCAGCAAGATGAAATCGAAGAGATTGAAGTATCAGGCCCTCACAGTGATCATAGTGAGCATTTACAGACTATAGATATAGATCCCGAGATAAATAGACCCTTGGAGTAGGTAAATAGTTTAACTGGGCCAAATGTTACCACCAGGGGCCAGAAGGCAAAAATATGCCAAGGAAATAGCCTTGACCCCCCTTCTAAGAAAAGAAAGGGCCGAGCTGTTCTGAAAAATAAACAACAGTCTCCAAAGATAAATAGGAGAAAAACTAACCCCACAATCAGGCAGGGACACACTATACCGACAGCGATACCATCTAATGGACCTTTTTTGGGGGACAATGAGGAAGAAACGTGGAAAAGGTTGGAGGTAATGATGGTAGCTTTGTTGGACCCTCTTTCCCATAAATTATCCCATATTGAGGCTAGACTTGCTAAGTTAGAGAAGTCTCTATAATTCCCAATATCCTATTACATCTGGTGATGGACTCAAAACCTCAGACGCAATTGATCCCTTACATCAAAGTCTAGCATCTCCCTCACGCCAAGATCTACAATCTAGCATAATTGCCCCAAAAGCTGTATATAGATCACTAGCTGCTAAGGGGACGCCTAAAGTAGGGGATGACTTGAGACAGTCGACTACCCAGAGAACGCAGAGAATAATTGAGGGATCTGCTAACATAGCAAACGTGAACTTACACCTCCCCCAGAAGCAACCCCTTATGTAGTTGTTCTGGCCAATGTCCCGCTCTTACCACCTAACGTTCCGGAACACTGGTCAATCTTGCGGAGCAAAAGTCTGCACCTACTGAGTTCCAGGACGGGCTTCAAAGATATCCTCTTTTTGGAGTTTAACATGGTGCGGAGAGTGGGGTGGATTGGAAATTCACATAAGGCTCTACCGGGCGATTGTGTGATCCTAAACTTTAAATCCCCAGACTTGGTGCAGGCAATCCTGGACAGGGCCGGGAATAACCATATCACGGCCCAGGAGATAAATAATCTCCCGCTTGGATATTTTTATCAACCGCCCAGACATCATTGGCATATGAGGAGGGGACAGACGTTCACAGGGATTAGTCAGGGCAGAGATGTGATCCCAAATGAAGTGCCATGGCAGACGAGGGGTGGGCAAACACTTCCCTGGGTTAGGCAGTGTAGTAACGAAATCCCACTTAGTAACCGCTTTGAAATTTTTAACTCCCTTGAAGGAGTTGATTGACTGGGAAATTGTACTGCTTATTTAGGAGAGTCCTTAACTAAGTGTGAGGTCACCCCTAAGAGACTAAGGGCCATATGTAGGTGGCGAAATACCGGTCGGTAACGCTGAAATTCAGAGAATTTCAGCATTACCGACCGGTATTTGGCTGAGTGCAATGTAGGTGAGTTCATGCCTACATGCAAAATAAGGAATCGCAAAATAGCGATTCCTTATTTTGCTCTTGCATTTAAGGAATTGGAAATACTAATTCCTTAAATGCAATGTACGTAGCACTAAAAATAGTGCACTTGAGCCTTAAGGAATCGCTAATTACCACCAAATGCAAGTTGGTGGTAAGTAGCGATTTCCTTTAAAAAAGCACTTTTTTGCTTTTTCAAATGTGCCATGTGGCACACATGCACATTTCAGGGGTGCAACAGGGTGTGCTTTGGACACCCTGGCACCCTTGAAATACCTCCCGCTATTAGCGATACGGTAATACCGAATCGCTAATAGTGAATATCTTCCCATTCATTCCTATAGGCCTCCTAGCCCATAGGAATGAATGGCTAGGTATTCCTTAATAACGAATCTCAATTACCGATTTGTTATTAAGGAATGTTAAGGAATCGCTAATATTTTAGCGATTCCTACCTACATTCCATTTAGCGAGTCCTTAATAGCGATTCGGTAAAAATCGCAAATAAGGACTCGCTAAATTGAAGTTACCGACATCTGGCCCTAAGAGAGAATAGACACTATAAAGATCATCCCACCTCTGTTAAGCCTTATTTAGCCGTAGGTACTCAATCAACCTCACAAGCTTCATCAGGATATAGGGAAGTTTCCAGAGATCTTAGAAACATGCAAGCAGGAGAATCACAGGAGGATTCTAACCTCCCAATTCTAGATGAGATTGTGGTTAATGTAGATGGTCAAACTCCAACAGCAGTAGCTTCAACCAACACACGGGAGAGGAGTGATGAAACAACCTGCAACTTTGCCTTGTGGAATATTGCAGGTTTACGCTCTAAAATAAGCAATCCCGTTTGGTGTGACTTTATAAAAACCTACAATGTATTATCTCTCCAAGAAACCTGGCTGAAAGAGCCAATTCATATTAATGGTTATAAAACTTTACACACTTCGGCGATGGAGGGTCTAAGCGGAAGGGCGAAGGGAGGTCTATGTACCTACATTTCAAACACACTAAACGCAAAGGAAATAGAACACAGTCTTGAGGAAATCTACTACCAGACAATCGTAGTGGACCTTGATAGAAGGCAGCACATGCTAATGGTCAATTTTTATAACAATATTACCGTTGGAAATTGGGGTTGTGTAGTAACAAAAATGAGTATGGATGTGAGCTCTATATGTAATAAGAGCGCAAAAGACACAATGGTTATTGTGGGAGGGTATTTTAATTGCTCTTTATGCCCCAATGAGGATGGAAAGCAATGCGGTTTAACACATGAAGAGGGCACTAGCAATACCCATTTTTGTCACTCTGTGCTGGGTGACTTGTACAACAAAATGATATTCTCTTTAGATTTGGGTTTTGTGAATGAAATGTCCGATCGACCAGCTCCTATGGGTTATACCTTCAATGGAAGAGGCTTATTTAGTACAATAGACTATGTATTTCTGACAAATAATCATGCTTCCAAACTTCGCTCTTTTTCTGTCGGAGATATTTCACTTAGCGACCATTTTCCACTATGCTACTCCATCTCACTGCCACTAAGTAAGTCATTGAGACATGATAATATTGACCAGGCGATATCTAATATTACATTGAATAAGATAAATGGCTATACGTTGCGCTGGTCACTAGTGGACCCTCTTTTGGTCACAAAGAAAGTGATAGAAAAATGTAAAATAGCTGTAGAGACTTCCTTATCTGACGTAGCTGTTCCTGCCAATATTTTGTCCTCCTTTCAGCTGATCTCAGCAGCAGTGAGGGAGGTATTACATGTGCAGAACTCAAATAGAAGGAAAACCGAGGGGTGGTTTGATACTAAGTGTACTCATGCGTATAAGAACCTAAAAAAAGTATTGCACAAGACCCCTAGAAACCCTAATGCTGTGAAGCAGGCAAGAGTCGATTATAGATTTGCTCTCAAGATGAGGAAAATTGAACTACGTAATGAAGCTTGGGAATCTTTGTCTAAAGCCTCGTCAACAGGAGACAGCTCAGCTTTCTGGAAAGCTGTCAAGGCACCTTTTTTGAACCCTGGAGATCGCCCATCTATGGAAATCGCTATCAGTGAGGACCAATGGGTAGACCATTTTACCAGGGTTTATGACCCAGGTGATAACTCTGAAGTCAGTACTGAGGCAATTTCACTGGACCTTAATATACACCACTGTAATCTTGAGTTTTCACTGGATGAAGTAAACCGAGCTGTCTCCGCAAGTCTTGCGGGCTAAGCACCCGGCCCTGACGGAGTGCCGGTTGACCTGTTTAAGGCTAATTTGTCTCTATGGGGCCCTATTGTTACCCAGATAACCAATGCATGTTGCTCTGCTCCCTTTTTGGGTACCTGGACTGAATCAGTGATTGTGCCCATTTTTAAAAAAGGTAATCGTCAGGACCCGGGCTGTTATAGGCCCATTTCACTTTTGGACTCTATGGTTAAAGTTGTGGGCCAAATTATTTTAGAACGATTACAGGACTGGGCAGAGGAAAATAAAGTCCTCTCAGACATCCAGTGTGGTTTTCGGGAGGGCCTGGGAACAACTGAGCAGAGTCTAAACCTAGCCATCCTTATAGAAAAAACACACGGGCAAAAGGGGGCAGACTGTTTTTAGCCTTTGTGGATCTCACCGCTGCATTTGACTCTGTGCAACACGAGAAGCTGTGGGAGATTCTCGAGGCGATGGGGGTGGAAGCTCAAATAATTATCTTCCTCAGGCGCTTATATAATAATGCCCAGGGCCGAGTCAGATTTAGTTTGAGTGGTGAACTTACTGCCCCATTCCCCATTAAGAGGGGGGTCAGACAAGGCTGCGTCTTGGCCCCTTTCTTTTTAATCTTTATATCAATGGCTTAGAAGAAGCATTAACCAAGCATAGCTATGACTTCCCGCAGATAGCTGGACGTCCTATCCCCGCCCTTCTATATGCGGATGATGCAGTTTTAATGTCTCAAGCACAAGTAGGTTTACAGAGAGTCTTAGACAACTTTTCTAACTTCATGAACGGTCTGGGCCTCAAGGTTAATATTTCCAAAACCTTTGTCATGAGGTGTGGGCGTGGAAGCCAAAGATGTAAGGACATATTTTTGGATGGAAAAAAAATTGACACCGCAGAGATTTTCATACCTTGGTATACTCTTTGAGGAAATAGACCTATGGTCACAAGCTGTATGAGCAAAAAAACATGCTTTTGCAAGAACTACTACTCCCCTCTCACAGTTCTCAAGGAAACTGGGTAGGAGACCCCCTGTGGAGCTCATTAAGATATACAAAGCTAAATGTGTCTCCACAGCAATGTATGGAGCAGGGGTATGGGGCCTTGCTAATCCCTTCCTGTTACAAACAGTAGAAAACACCTTCCTGAGTTATATCTTGTCTGTCCCGTCTAGTATGTCCTCACATATTTGTTATGCGGAACTGGGTCTGTCACATATATCAGACCTTATTAAACTCGAGCCCATCCTTTTATGGCATAGAGTGTGGCCAAAAATAGAGACCAAGCTAAATAGAGATATATTGTTGGATAGTCTGAAGCTGGAAGGGGCTTTAAAGATCCCTTGGATAAGATATGTTCGCAACCTCATGAAGGATCTCGGACATCCTGAGTATTTCACTGACCCAAGTAGTTTAAATAAGATCAGTAGAAAGGATTTTAAAAAGAGGGCTCCTCCTTCTGGACGCCAAAAGACTATCATCAGAGATTTTAAAGCCTAGCGTCCAGCAGAATCAACAGATTTTAACTACTTTTAACATTCAGCCATATTTGAAAGTTGTTCCTGGGGGCTATGATCGTTTCTTATTAACTAGATTCATATTGGGAATCTTCCACAGAATTGTTAGTTTTCCAATAATGAATGACTGGACCCGACACTTGCAACTGTGTTCATGCGATAACCTGTCAGAGCAATCCACCATACATGTGCTGTTGTTTTGTAAATTCTATAGAGAATTGAGAAAAGTGTGGATCCTTCCTATTCTAAAATGCTTTGGGATTAGACAATGTAGGCCAGCTTTCATTGCTTTGCAATTCTTAGATAATGTACATACTACCTGGAAGATAGCAATGTTTTTAAAACACGTAGTTAACCTCAGGAAAAGGATGGCAAACCAAGTCTAAAGACCACATGACTCGATGATCCTCGCTTCGTACTGCTATTTCTTTTAATATTCTCATAGTTTTTAAATGACTTTTTTCTAAATGTACAAGTAATTGAATTAGCAATGTATATAGTATGTCTTTTTTAATCTTATATATGTTTTCTTTTTAAATGTGTTTTTATGATTGTATGAAATAGAAATCAAATAAAACTGTACTTGACTTGACTTGACACTCATGCACTGACCATGCAGTCATACATGTGCTCAGGCACTTCTACAGCACTCATGTAATCAACCAAGCACTACCCTGCTACTACTTATACACTCCTACAATCACCCACAAACTACCCAGGCAGTCCTACATGTAGCTAGGCACTACCAATGCACTCTTCCATGCACCCAGGCATTACCCATGCACTCCTTCAATCATCCAGACAATACTCCTGTACTCATGCAATAACCCAGACATTAGCCATGCACTCCTTCAATCACTCAGGCACTGCCCCTGCAGTCATGCAATTACCCAGGCACTAGTTATGTACTACTCCTCCAATCATGCAGTCATGCAGGCACTGCTAATGCACCCATGCAATAACCAAGGCACTACCCTTGCACTCCTCCAGTCATGCAGGCAATATCCATGCACTTCTCCAATCACCCAGGCACTACCTATGCACTTATAAAATCATCAAGGCACTACCTATACACTCATCTAATCAGTCAGGCACTGCCCATGCACTCCTTTAATCATCCAGACATTATCCCTCCATTCATACAATTATCCAGGCATTACCCATGCACTACTTCAATCACTCAGGCACTGTTTATGCAGTCATACATGTGCTCAGGCACTTCTGCAGCACTAATGGAATCAACCAAGCACTACCCATACAGTCTTCCAATCATCCACACAGTACTCTTGCTATCACCCTGCTACAACTTATACACTCCTCTAATCACCCAGGAACTACCCAGGCAGTCCTACATGCAGCCAAGCACTACACATGCACTATTCCATGCACCTAGGCATTACCCATGCACTCCTTCAATCACCCAGACATTACTCCTGCACTCATACAATCACACAGGTGTTAGCCATGCACTCTTTGAATCACTCAGGCACTACTCCTGGAGTTATGCAATCACCCAGGCACTACCTATGCACTTATAAATTCACCAAGGTACTACCTATACACTCATTTAATCACTCAGGCACTGCCCATGCACTCCTTTAATCATCCAGACATTACTCCTGCATTCATGCAATCACCCAGGTATTACCCATGCACTAACTCAATCACTCAGGCACTGCCCATGCAGTCATACATGTGCTCAGGCACTTCTACAGCATTCATGGAATCAACCAAGCACTACCCATGCAGTCTTCCAATCATCTACGCACTACTCCAGCACTCATGCAATCACTTAGGCACTATCTATGCACTCATGCAATAACCCAGGCACTACCCTTGCACTCCTACAATCACCCTGCCAATACCCATGCACTTATAAAATCACCATGCACTACTCTTGCACTCTTCCAATCACCTAGGCACTATCCTTGCACTCATGGAATCACACACACACTACCAATGCACTTCTTCAATCACTCAGGCACTGCCCATACACTCCTCCAATCACCCAGGCACTACCCATGCACTCATGCAATCACTGAGGCATTATCCATAAACTCATACAATCACTCAGGCATTACCCATGCACTCTTCCAATCACCCTTACATTACCTCTGCACTCATGCTATCACCAACACATTCCCCATGCACTTACAAAATCACCCAAGCAATGCCCATGTACTTACATCCACTCATGCAATAACTCAGGCACTACCCATGCACTCCTCCAATTACCCAGCCAGTACCCATGCACTCCACCAATCCCCCTGCCACCACCCATGCACTTATAAAATCACCGTGCACTACTCTTGCCCTTTTCCAATCACCTAGGCACTTCCCTTGCACTCATGGAATCACAGAAGCACTAGCCATGCACTTCTTCAATCACTCAGGCACTACCCAGACAGTCCTCAAATCACCCAGGCACTACCCATGTACTCCTCCAATCACCCAGGCACTACTCATGCACTCATGCAATAACCCAGGCACTACCCATGCACTCATTCATTCACCCAGGCATTACCCATGCACTTGCAAAATCACCCAAGCAATACCCATGCACTTACAAAATCACCCAGGTATTACCAATGCACTCCTCTAATCACCCATGCACTACTCATGCACTCATGCAATAACCCAGGTACTACCCATGCACTCCTCCAATCACCTGGACACTACCCATGCACTCCTCCAATTACCCAGCCAGTAGCCATGCAGTTCTCCAATCACCCAGCCACTACCCATGCACTTATAAAATCACCATGTACTATCCTTGCAGTCCTCCAATCACCCAGGCACTACACTTGCAGTTATACAATCACTCAGGCATTACCCATGCACTCCTTCAATCACTCAGGCACTACCCTTGCACTCATGCAATCACTGAGGCATTACTCATGTACTCCTCCAATCACATACACAATAGCTCTGCACTCATGCAATCACCCAGACGTAACCCATGCTCTTACAAAACAACCACGCAATACCCTTGCACTCCTCCAGTCACCCAGGCACTACTCTTGCAGTCATGCAATCACTCAGACATTATAAATGCACTTCTCCAATTACCCACACATTACCTCTCCACTCATGCAATCGCTCAGGCACTACTCATGCACTCCTGCAATCACCCAGACATTTCTCTTGCACTCTTGGAATCACCCCGGCATTACCCATGCACTCAAGACAGCGTTGCCTGCTGCTTTTTAGATCGTAACCGGCTCGCTTGCTCGCATTTTTGCACAGGAATTGTTTTATCTACACATTGTTTTTATTCAGCAGTTTTAGCAGGAGCAAATACTAATCTATCTTAGTGGAAACGTTATTTTTTAAATTGTTATTGTCTGAATTTGAATTGTGGTGGGTGAGGGCGGGGATCGAACCCTGAGTGGGCTAGTTTTGATGCGGGGAACTAAGAGCCGCCATTGTGGGTAGTGAGCGGTCTAGTAGCTGAATCCTGGCAAATATAAGGAGGGGCGCTGCACCCTTGTGCAGAGGGCGCATCACTGGCGTGCCGAAGGCGCACCTAAGGCAAGCCCGTCTACGCCCGTCAGCATCCCGGAGGCAGCCGGCGTCAGCCAAGCTGCCAGTAGGACTCCTGATTATGGTAAACGCTTATGCTACAGTAGACGGATGCTGCTGGAAATGGGTAAGTGTGTGAGCTGCCGCTCCCACTTACTTCCGTACTCGGAGACTAAGGCCCTGGAGTGCTCACAGTGCAGCTGGGCTGCTTCCATCATCAAGATAGAGCCGATGTCATAAAGGGAGGCTAAGGGCATCCTGGAACTCCCAGAGGACGTGTTGTACAGGGAGAAGGGACAACTACGGGATAGGCTTCATAACACTCGGTCCCTGAAAAAACATGCACTTCACATTTACGATCTATTAGTGGACACCAGCCCGGATTTCTTGTTCTTAACGGAGACATGGCTTAGTGAAGGATCGAATCCTACCACTGCTAGTGCCATCCCTCTTGGTTATCAGATTATTAGGAAGGACCGGCTCAAGGGTATTGGTGGTGGTATCGCTATAATTTTTAAAAATCAATTCTCATGTATTATAGTACCTACAGAAGAGGTAGCAGGAGCCGAAAGCCTTGGGTTCCATGTGGGGGTGTCCGCGCATCAATTGTTTGCTGGCATTTTAATTTATAGACCCCCCTGGTTTCTCCCTTTGTTACCAAATATAAACACTGTTTGGTGCTAGGAGATTTCAATATCCACATGGACAAAACTGCTGACTACGAGAATCCTTGGATATTTTCAAGTTGACCCCATATGTCCATTGTCCTACTCATAAGAAGGGACATATTTTGGATCAGATTTTCTCCAATGTAGCAATAAAAATGCCATACCCCGCCCCCTTGTGTGTTCTGATCACTTCCTCCTTGGTTTTACAATTAGGAGAGAACCTAATTACCCCAAATGTTATGGGAAGGTCCGCACTAGTAGTTTCAGACCTTTCCACCAAATTACGTCAGGCGGCCTGAGCACTGCCCTCAGTAATCATCCGTTTCCCTTCAGTGGTAATCTTAAGGACGATGTAGATTATCTGGAGAACTGGCTTCAGCTCCGCACATGGGAGCTTGCACCCTCGTCCTCACATTCCACTAAGGCTGCTCGAACCTCGGCCCCTTGGTTTACCGAAGCCCTCAGAAAAAGCAAGAGTGCCTGCAAACGTCTGGAGTGGGCTTGGCGGAAGAAATTTGATCTTAATGATAAAATAATTTATAAACAGGTGCTGAAGGCTCATTATAATAAAATTCATGAGGAGAAATACTTTTTTTCTCCTCTAAAATTGAATTGGCAGAAAACAAAAGTAAAGACATTTTTAAAATAGTAAGGGAGTTCTCATCTCCAAGTGCGGCTGTCAGACCATTCACCCCCACTGAAGTATGGACTAGCCACTTGGCCTCTTACTTCCATGAAAAAATTAAAAATATACAAGATACTTTCCCTGAGCAGCCCCCAGTTCGGGGTGAATGTTTGGAGTTTCTGTCCCCTTCCACTCGGGTAAAGGAACCGTCTCTCACGCAGTTCCCCTCTATCCTCATGGATAAATCCTTGGAAATTATGAGAGCCCTTAAATCAGGCTCACCTTCTGACTCGTGCCCAGCCAAAGTATTGGCGTCTATTGCAGAGACAATCAATCCCGCGGTGAATCTGATTCTTAACGCTTCACTGCAGAATAGTCAGGTCCCTGACAGGTGGAAGAAGGCAAAAAATCCCCCCCCTATTAAAAAAGCCTTTATCTGATCCTGAGATAGCCTCAAATTACAGGCCAATATCCTTGCTCCCCTTTTTTTCTAAAGCTCTGGAAAAATATGTGAATCTTGTCACCACCACATATGTTGAAGCCAATGAAGTGCTTCACCAGAGCCAGTCCGGCTTCAGGGCAAACTTTAGCACTGAAACAGCACTTCTGGAAGTCTCTGAGGTTATTAAGGGGACTTTAGACAAGGGAGACAAGGCTGTGCTGATATTATTGGACTTATCTGCGGCCTTTGATACCGTGCCCCATGACCGGCTTCTGCAGAGACTCCAAGAGTGCGGTTTTGGGGGCACGGTACTCAAGTGGTTTTCCTCCTTTTTGAAGGACCATCAGCAAACGGTTTGGTCCCCGCCCTTTGCTGCTCCCATTCCCCCATGAAGGTGGGGGTCCCGCAGGGCTCGATCTTGAGCCCAACACTTTTTAACCTTTATATGAGCCCCCTTGCGCATTTGGCCGAGGCCTATGGAGCAAAAATTGCATCATATGCGGACAATACGCAGTTGCTCTTCACTTGTGACAAGGACGCGGATTTTAGAGGAGATATGATTAACACCTGCCTATCAGAGGTGTTCTCCTGGCTTCAATTGAATCAACTCAAGTGTAACTCCGAGAAATTGGAGATCATTTTCTTTGGTCTCCCCCCTAGCGATGTGTGGTGCAAATGGTGGCCCTTGGACATGTCCCCCCTACAGCCTTGGTAAAGACAGTCAAGAATCTAGGGGTTAAGCTGGAGGATAACTTATCCACAAATGCCCAGATTCAAGCTGTAATGGTGTCCTGCTTCGGCATGCTCAAAATGCTGAAACAGTTTTTCCCCTTCTTCCGGTTGCACACAGGAAAACAGTGGTCCAGGATTTAATTGTATCTAGGCTGGACTACGTATACGTTCTGTACCTGGGTCTACCGGAATATTTATTGACACGTCTGCAGGTGGTCCAGAACGCAGCAGCTAGGGCGATACTTATGCATGGCCCTAGAACACGGATCTCCTCCCATTTGAAATCCTTCACTGGCTACCGATCCGCAAGAGGATCGATTTCAAAGCTTTGGTTCTGGCCTTTAAAGCTCTCCATGGTACAGGTGCTTCTTATATCAAGAAAAGAGTCCAGTATTACATTCTGCACCAAACCTTGAGGTCCTCATCACTGCAGCAGGTGCTCACCCCCAAGTTCTTCCACGCTCGTATAGGCGGACGCTCCTTTCAGGTGCAAGCCGCTCGACTTTGGAACAGCCTGCCTTTGGCACTTAGACAGGTGCAGGACCTTCTCACTTTTAGAAAGTCACTGAAAACATGATTATTCCAGCAGTAGTACATGAATCAAGCGTACAACAGCACACTGTCAGCCCTGTCATGAGGTTTTACAGCGCCGGGACACTCTATTTGAGTAGCTGTGCGCTTTATAAGTACCTAGTTAACATAACATCACATATATGCACTAACCATACACTTCTCCATATATTCCACTTACCACAATTCATACAACACTTACAATTTTTTTCTTTTTTAAACCAAATAGGCAGTTCTGAAAAGAACCATTTTTTTCATATTTTGTGGGTGTTTTTTGTAAAAAAAAATGAAAAAAACAGAACCAACAAGAAAAACATTGAAAAAATAAAACAAAATTAACACTTGTGGTTCTGAATGGCAACCAGGATAGCATTCACTGATTGCTCACCAACACATAATGTCTTTCTACATTTCAAACAACGCTGCTCTACTCGAGCTAAGTCAGGGTGGATGTTGATTGCAGCAGTTGTTGTGCCAGCAGAAGAGGTACTGGGTCCGGCAGTCTTGTCATCAGTTGAATCTTTTTGCTGTTGATGACACAGTTGTTCCCTTGCGAGTCATCAAGGGTGCATTGTCTGTAAATGCTTGAGCATAGAAGATGTCCCCCAAGAATATTTTTTGTCAGACCCTTGTGACAATATTTTGTCACAAATGCTGCATGTCACCTTCCTGGCATTCACTTTTTTTTCACCAGGTGGTATAGTGAAAAATGCCCACACAATACTTTCATACTGCACTTTGATGGGTTCCTCCAAATCTTCTTCGTCTTCTGGTGGAAGCTGCTATGGTGGATTTCCAGCTGCCATTTTTTGATGTAACAAAAAAAAACACCAAAAGATACAAAGAAGAGACCCAAAAGACAAGAGGTGTGTCTTCTAAGATGGTCTTGAAAGAATAAAAAAAAATGGGTGGGGTCCTTCAAGTTCTAGAATCAAAAGCCTCTAAACCAATGAAAGTCTTTCTTTTGAAGTCACTTGGGATTTGCGCACCAGGCGAGCAACGAGCGCGCACCCGATGTGATTTCCGAAAAATACATTTGACAATAATATATCTTTATACCAGTTACAAATACATGATATTTACATTATCTTAAAAAATGTCTTGGTATAATATATATATAATAAAGTTATATACATATACTTTTAAAACTCAAAGATTTGCAATGGATTCGCGCACTCAGCGTGACCCCCGGAACTACGTACATGACGTTAAGCGGGGGCGAGATCCGCGCACCCGATGCTTACCGAACGCGCATCGTACATGACTTAACCAATATGGCGGCAAAATTGTTGGATTCGCGCACCCATCGAGACAGGTACACGATCGGTACGCAAATCCAGTTTTTTAAAAAAAAATATATATTTTAGAAAAGAGAAAACATTATATTATTTTTATAACTATTAAAAAACGTTAAACAAATATTTTTGCTTGCTTGTTTCCGGTCCAGGGAAGACATGGCTTGGCAGTTCGGGCTGGACTGTTCCCATGAGGCACAGGGTCAGACTGATTTGCATATGGCCATGTCTGAACTGGGGTGGTGGAGTGAGCTAAAGAATGATGATGGATTAAACCCAGATCAGTTGACTGGGGGTGAGTGTTTGATTTGCTCAAGCACTCCGTCCATCATCCCCTTTGGTATCGCTTTGTTCGCCCTAAGTTGGCAGGGTATGCCCAGACGTGGGTCGCTTGCTCACTTTGCCACTGGATTCAAGCTAGCCTGGCTGATGACGGCTGAATAGCCAGAAACCGGTCCCAGGATGCTTGTTTCCGGACCAGGGAAGACATGGCTTGGCAGTTCGGGCTGGACTGTTCCCATGAGGCACAGGGTCAGACTGATTTGCAAATGGCCATGTCTGAACTGGGGTGGTGGAGTGAGCTAAAGAATGATGATGGATTAAACCCAGATCAGTTGACTGGGGGTGAGTGTTTGTTTTTCTCAAGCGCTCTGTCCATCATCCCCTTTGGTATCGAATTTTATATTTGTTCAATTTATTAATGGCATTACGCGTGCCCCTTTGCATTATTTAGTGATGTTTAAACCTTAATGGATCTCATATATGGCACGGCTCTTTGACACACTGTCATATTGTGCGATTACAATTCTCCGTTAGCAGGCTCAAGCAATATCGATTTGCACCCCTCGTCCGGCTGCTTTTCTAACACGATAGGGCACGTACCTGTGAGCGCCAGTTTTAGTAACTGACACTAAACATTTAGTAATGTTCCAACCTTGTGTCGGCGGCCATGCCTTTCATTTAGTTGGCAGCGGTTCTAATAGTCCTTAAAGTAATTGTCCCACGAAAGCCACTTGATTCCTGTTGAACACTTTGCAGGATGGGTGCCTTCTTCATGATAAGTGGCCATCACGTAAAAATATTATTCAACAAATATACACCAAGGACGTAGGAGCACTCTGTGGGTATATATTCACTGAAAAATCAGAGGTTACACAGAAGTTATAGTTAAGGGCAGATTTTGCTCATACAAAACCAGTGAAATGCACGCCACCGCAATACACTGCTTATGACCTCACATATTACATCACTAATGATATGAACAGTGGCATCACTGATGACCTTGCTAATAAATAGCCATCACTTTCCAGAATGCTCTGCTGCAAAATGAGGTGTTAACGCCTCCCTCATCTTCCCTTAGACTAAAAAGTGACCTGTCCCTTGTGAACATTTCTGCTGTACCAGTGACTGATGGAATTGTTTGGAGTAAGGTCCCCTACAATATTTTCTACCATACAGAAATACTGTAGATTCTTCAAATTTTTAAGGTGTCTTGTGTGATGTTATTGTACCTGCGTTGCATTCTGACGATTGGGATGTTGACACTGTAAACTCCATTCTCTCAGAGCTGGAATACTAAACTGTTTTGAGAGTGAAGACCTATATCTAAAGTCTGCTAATTATGGTGAAATGTTCTATTGCTATCATTATGGGCATCATTATTTACCAGTGTTCAATGCACGCGTTTTAATTACATGCAATGCGAACATTGTCTAACTCCCCACGCAGAGATATGGGGATAAATTCACACATTTTTCTGGACATGATTCATTAGACCTAAAATCAATTTCTATTAAACTTTTCCCTACACCAGAAAAGAACTATATACTGACACAAACCAAGTTAATATATACAGATTTGTTTGTTACACAATTGACCATAAATGGCTATGATTATTGGAAGTATACCATTGACATGAAATCAATTTGAGGTACCAAACATTGGCAAGTTCAGGGAACAGACACCTTATTTCAAGCCTGTTTGATTCCACCACAAATTATTTTTCTAAAAGACATTATTCAGCAGACTACATGTTTAGGACTTGCTAAAATTAAAGACATACATTCAGCAAACATTCCTTCCATCACCCAATTTGACAATTGGTAATATTTAACAAATTACAGCAAAGAACAGCTCAATACTATGGTGCAGAATTGAACATTTAACTCAACATTTTCGGGTCCAAATGAGCGGTAATTGTTGCCAGTGGACACAAATGTCTGTCATGCTTGTTTTTTTTTATTTCACATTGAGGTTTTAGGCAAGCAGACCCAATCCTCATTATTGCCAATCTCAACACTCAAGGATAGTCACCACCTCTTCTGTAGGGAAATTGTGCCTACATTCCACACTATCTGCAGTAAAACAACATCTTTCCTTCCTGTCGGAAGACATGGACCAATTTGATTTATTGTTGGATTCTAAGTCTCTACGTTCAAATTGATTTATTTCAGCCACATACAATGAAATTTGGAAATTAATTCAAATGGAAGCTGCTGCACTTTTTAGACAAATTGATCAAGACATTTTGGATACATTTCTTGCTGTTGTTGGTAATAGAATCAATATGATGTTTTTTTGCATTTACAACTTGAATAACATTGTGTTGTCTATTATTGATATTATGCAAAGTGACATGTCTTCATTACACCATGGGCAAAGTCAGCTTAGATATTTTACACAGTTTAGTTGGACACTTCAGGCCCTCAAAAGTGGCTGCATGCCATGGCGTTACCTCAGTTCTATGCACTTATTCTTGCCTTTCAAGCTGAAATGTAACCAATGGCTCTTGGCCAAGAAAGATGCCACTTAAACAATGTTACATATAGAGAAGTAGGAACAGCTCCAATTCACAATAGCAGAGACACTCTCCATGGTGTAGTTAATACATGGTATAATATCTTTGTGAATTTGAATGTTTCAGTACACAGCTTGCATGAAACCTTTCCCGGTAGATAGATATGATGCCCTAGGAGGCAGCTTTATTCATTAGTTATGGTCACACCCATTTTCGTATTGATGTGAGCAATCAGACAGAGGATTTCCATACTGGAAATTAACGCAACTCTTCTGTTGGTCATTTACTTGTTTGTAAAATTTTACCATTCTCCGAGCATGTAACGCTTCAGCAGCAAATTTGGCCTGTTATCTAAAAGGAATACCAGTCCCTTCAATTCTCGCACTCATTACTGTCCATTCAAATGCAAGCTATTTGATGTTAAGCAACCAAGACTGTTGTGGGATGAAGGCTGGGATTCCATTTCTTCTATTTGTTTCCCAGATATTGACCTGTACAATACCATGAATTTCCAGCCAACTCATGTGGTTTCTGATATGTTGTTGTGGCCTTCCTTTCCAAGTTTGAAGCCACATTTTAACAAGCTAAGCTGACTCAAAGCCTTATTGTTTCAAAAAGACGTGCCATTAACATCTGCCAGAGAAACCTTTGAACTGCAGGTTGCAAGGACGTCCAGTGAAATACAGTAATTTCTAAGCACAAATTTATCATTGCATTTTGGCGAGCTTCTGCATCAACTCTTCCAATACTGCAGGTATAGCACACTTTTTTGAAACTATTGGGACTGGCTTAGTCTGTACTTTTCAGAAAATCTTTAGAGTGAGACCAGCATTTATACATTCCTTATTTATGAGTGTTTTTGGGGACATACCCTTGTGTTATTCCTTAAATGTGGCATCTTGGTTCTATTTTTTCTAGAGGGTCATGTTCTAGGTTACTCTGGGAAGTTTATGAGTTCAGGTGATGCACTGTGAGGTAACCTTGATTTGGGCCAACAGATACTGACGTGGTAGAGGGACTCAGTCCCTAAATTCTGACTTTCTGTTATCTCAAGGCACAGTTCTGCTTAACTAGTAGAATCCATGAAACACACTCTAAACAAGAGAAGGGAAAGTACTTCACTTCAAATACATTACATATAGAAGAAACACCATGAATGTAAAAATAAATATTACACTCTCAATATAAAAATGATTAATTTAAATACCCCAGGAACCCTATTGCCTCCTCTAATGAAGGTTTCCTGGAAAAAAAACAGTAATTTATATTGAGTTCTTCCTCTCCCCTTTTTTCTAAGCTCTACCTGCATATTGCAGAGATAGTGGGGATGTCCTTACTAAAATACACAACGTGGAGTGGACAGAATCTATCCTGATGATAACAATTGATGTCACATCCCTGTATACATGTACTGGTCACCAATTTGGAATACAGGCATGCAAGCATTACTTGAGAGCAAGACAAGTCAGCTTTATTGAGCATAACAGTGTGGTCCTCATCATGTTATGATTTTGCTTGAAAGAGAACATCTTTCTGTATGATGTGGTGTACTACCAACAAAAGATTGGAACCGCTATGAAGAGAACCAACAGTACATGCTCTATGTATTAATATGGACTCGATATATCAATGATTTAATTCCTATTGTGGAATGGTTCCATAAAAGAAGCATGTTTGTTTTTAGATACATTAAATTACACTCCTTTCAATTTGAGGATCAAAGTATAAAGCAAATTGATTTCTTTGATGTTAGATAATGGGCAGAAAATAGGAAAGTGAATAATGTGCCACAGGCAAACATCCTGACACAGACACGCAAATCCCTGATGACATTTCGAGCGTCAGCACTGCATTGTGGCCAAACCCAAAGGAATTGTGTGCACGAATCAACTGCAACTAAAATATATTTAAATGCAGTATCAGAAGAAAACGAACCACAGTGATCAAGATATACACAGCCAAATGGTTGATTAGAAATATATAGCTGTGTTTGTGGTGGGCATGACACCGTAGATGGTTTGATCTGTTGACAAATGTCACACAAAAGCACATAATTACGGGTCTGTTTATATAAACCACGCAACCAATAATGTTGCTGTAGAATCGAGTCTGTCGCAGACACCCCGGCATGTGCAGAAGCCATGCCCTTGTGTGCGGCTCTGATCAAAGCAAGTCTGCGGTCCATGTTGGGAATCAGCCGATCCCCAACAGATGGAATAGAAGCGTAAGGAACTTGTTCGGAGATACATGATAAATGTATTTCGAAGGGAAACCCTGAGGATAAGCGGTTCCCTCCCTCGTAGCAGCCACCACTGCCAGAATATCATTATCTATTTTAGTCATGGACCTTGTAACTGCTGCTATGGAACACATAGATACTGCAGATTTGTCCACTTCATCAGCCAAAGAATTACCAAGAGCATGTGCTCCCACACACTGATGGCCAAGAGTATGGATGACATGTGTGAGGGGCAGACGCTGTTTAAGCTCTGCCACTCGAACCCAAAGCGTTTTATGCTTAATTGCGCTGCCTTTAGAGTCTCAATAGTCATTTTGAGTCCAAAAGAATAAGTTGTCATTAAAAGATTGAACACAGTAGTAAGAATTGCACACAATAAGAGTAGTCACATTAGGGTCAGCAAACTCGAGAGCAAGAACAAGAGTGCGCAGCTCCGCCAATTGCGCTGTACAGTCCTCAAGTGCTTGAGTAAGCACGATGGAGGACTTAAATTCTCCATTGACAATGGAGACAGCCACAATTGCGCAAGCCGCCGAATAAGCATGCTTGGAACCGGTGGCCGGTTGAGCCGAGCCATCGGTGTAGATGATACATTCGTATTCATGTAAAGGAAGCAAGGACAACGGAGGAGGATGAACATGTTCGTACTGTAAAAACTCCTGTGTCTGAAGTGCAGGGTCAAAGATAAATGTGACATCAGATGATGTCAAAGACGTAGCCCATTGTATCCAACGGGGATGTAATGCTTTAGAGTTAGGTACACTTGCCTTAGTCACGACCTCCAAAGCAGGGAAGGGCGTGACCATAAGAATGCATTTACCTTGCGCAAATGAGCGTTCTTTCAGAATCGCCATCTGGACCGCGGTTATAACTTTCTCAACATTGGAAAAATGCATTTCCCTGCAGTGTACAAATGCGATTTGTAAGCAATAGATACTGTGTCCCCTTCATTGAACGTCAAGTATGTGAAACCCACCTTCCCAGGTATGATACGTACCACCAGGTTCGTGGTGTTGTCACGCATCAATAAGTAGTTAGTTTTATACAAGCTGGATAAGAAGCTTTTCACAGCTCTTGTCTATAGAAGTAATCTCCATCCCTGCTACACCTGTCTCAGCTTTCTATAGCGCCAAGACGCTCTCGGGCATTAGTTGCGCTGTACAAGTTTTATTTACATTACATTAGATGCAAGCATGTCAGATTGCAAAGATTATAGGATGGAGGTATGTTTCCCGGAATCCAGCTGTCAGAAGAATATGTCGGTTGTATCAATGCATAAAGAGGTTTGATACGCTGGGCATAATGAGGAATGTAAGTCCTCCCGAAATTCAAAAATCCCAGCAAGGACTGAAGTTTTTTCAGAGTAGATGGGGGTTGCAAATGTGCACATTTCTCCAGGAAGTGTGGGGCTAACCCCTTTCCTTCATTATTGAGCTCATAGCCCAAAAAGTGCACCGCCAAATGAGCGATGTGTGACTTTTCAAAATGCAATTCGTATCCATAGTCGGCAAACGCAGAAATTATGCGGTCGACTCTGACAAGATGAGGTATAAGCTCATCATCTGTGAGATAGATATCATCCACGTACGAGAACGCATCTGGATCTATGTTCTCTAACATCCGATTTCTGACGTCGGTGAATGCTGTCAAGTCACGGCTCTCAGGAGCCAGATTGTGGCTGTAGAACCATTGGAAATGTCTAGCGTAGTTTTGTATTTTTTATGAACAAGATTGTTCACTAGCGCAGAGCTGTGTGTGTTTTGCACTGCAAAAGTGCGGCTATGACTATTCAAATTTCAGTAATCCAACACAATGCGATATGAACTATCAGGTTTTGATACCGTAAATAGAGGATAATTCATCGGTGATGTACAGGATTCGATCACACCCTGATACTCTAACTGTGTTAGAATGTCACAAACGTGCGCCTTAGCTTTGCGTTTGATTGGATATTGTGGTTGTGGTTGTGGCGTAGGCCGTAAAGGTATCTCCTGTGCCGGTGAATCTCTATCCCAGCCCACCTGGTTACGGTACACCGCTGGGGCAAGGGCCTGGGCCCACTCTGCTGCTAAAGCCTTTGCATGCTCCTCAGGGACATAACGCGAAAAACTCGGAAGTTAGAAGCGCCTAACACAAATGGTGGAGGCCAATCTGCTGCCGCCAACAAAATGTCATACGAGGAGGTTAGATTTTCATAGAAAACTGCCCTGATTGGACGTTGTACATCACCTTCAATTTGAAAAATAATGTCATACAATCTATCCGGTGGGGCAACCGGGGTATCTGCTGTTTCCCCAGTTATGAACGTATCAGTTGCTGTCAGACAGGGATGCAGTGCCTCCCGCACTATGGTAACTTCCGCTGCGCTGTCGAGCAGAGTCACCGCCCATGTCAAGTCCAGGTGCCGCATTCTCACCGTCTGAGGCATATTTTGCTGCCAAAGTGGCAACCATCTTCTTATGATATGGGGGTCCAAAATGGGGCAGATCCTCTAGTTTGGCTTTAGTGTCAAACTGTCGAGATTGATCCCATCCCTGTTGACCAACCGGAGCCTTGCCATGATCCTGGCGCTCCCTGCCACCAACTTGAGTAGCCATTGAGTCCTGTAAAGAACGAGGAGAGCGCTGATCAGGGACCTGAAATCTATCAGGACTCTTAAGTTTTGCCCGGTCGTGCAAATCATAAGTACGCTTGGAAGATTCAGGTGTCGGTGAACTAGCACGTGAACCTTGCTTCTGCTGTTGCTGCTCCTGTTTCTTATTTTTCCAGTTCTTTTTAGGAAAGAATGGGCGCCCGTCCTTATCAGGTTGGGCCTTTTGTGTTTGTGTTTGCGTTTGAGTAAAAGGCTTGAGTCCCAGACTATTGCGGCCAATAGTTTTATAAGCCTTAGCAATAATCTTTGGTAATTCACGTGGTTTGTCTACATCTGGCACAGCCTCCAAATGGTTTGCCACTTGGAAGCTCTTTGCATCACCCTTGACATTAGCAAGGATCATGTCAGCAACCACGTCGAACACCCCCACCAGTCGCATTCCCAACTCTACAGCCGCTTCGGCTCTGTGTTCATCTTGAACGTGTTTTATCACAGAGGGGAGTACGGTCATGAAGGGAGTGCCAAAACACTTCGAAAAGACCGCCGCAAACACCTTGCCACAGGTGTTACAATCAGCTATTTTGGGAATTAAGTCTTTAAGCAAACTTATAGTTAAGATCCTGTATTATTCCACAGGAGTGATATTTGGAAAAACAGCTTCTAGCTGTCCAAATGTTTCAGCAAGCCAATAAGGAAACTCATCCTTATTCTGTGGACGCTTGCCCATCACTGAATTAACCATAAGGGGACTGAGGGTCACACCACCAGGACCCGCAGGTTACGCAGCAACGCCAGGTGGTCCCACCTGGTAGTTGCGCAACATGAACTGTATAACAGCTCAATGCCCACGTATCAAGGATGTATGTAATACGCGGAGTTCTGCAAGGGTTGCAGTTGTCAGATAACATGGGTGTGGGGCATTCCCAGCCAAAACGGGCCACGTGGCTCCATCTATCGATAAAGGGCCTAAACGGACCGGTGTTATTGGATGAGGAAGGGTGCCTTTAAACCAAATTTGGTGTTGCCAAGCCGTAAGCAGAACCTCAAGAGCCCTACAAGGCTGATAAACTTGAGGAAGGGCCGTGGCAGTATAAGAGTGAAACAAATTACCTGCTCCATCCACCGCCGGGAAAGTGACCCAAGAATAAAACAACTCGAAGCAGTAAGCCGCATCCGCTTCTACAAAAAACATTAGCGCAATACCAGCATCAGAGACTCCATTTTGAGTTAAATAAGCCGTTACTGCAGCCCGATTAGGCGGTGTAAACTCAACCGCCATAATGAATAACAAAGAACGACAACCTGAAGTGTGGCAGCGCAATAATGGGTTAAGAAAAAAGAGAAAGAACCTTTTAACATTTCAAGCTTGAAAGAACCTATAAAACATCAATATAGGAGGTTACAACATCACAGCTGTCTCCGGAAACAGAAGTGAGGGAATTGTGGACAAGCACAAGCACTACTCATGAGTCTCCCAGATAAGAACAAGACCAAACGTTGGTGGTGCCATGTTGCGGGGATTCTGCACTTACACAGAACTATGCACAGAAAAACGAGACCTCGGTGTATCGGGGTGTACCAACCTACCACCTTAGTACTCAAAATCCCAAAACCGACTAGCTATAGTGTCTCATTAGTCCTCCTCCAAAAATCACAGAGCTACAAATGATTAGACAATCCAGAACACAACACCCCCGACTCTCTCAGGAATCGCGGTAGCAAGACATACCCTTTCGCTCGCTCACTCGTACTTCTTCACAACAAGATTAGGCAGAGTCACTGTAATAGTTCAAAATGCTTATTTTAACTATTGTGCTCTACAATACAGTATACGAGCCACTACCAGCAGTAAAATGCATAAACTCAAAACAATTAGCATTGTTACAATTCCATATAGCACAAAGGGGAAAGTCATTTTATAAAGACAGTGGAAAAAGGTCTATAAGACCTAACCACCCTCCCCTTGACTGGAAGAAGTTTATTATATAAAGGAAGATCTCTGGGCTTTGACAGCAGACCCCATACCTTAAAGCCTAGATGCAAGGCTTACGTCATAGGAACAGCGTAGCTCTTCTCCATGGAAAGGGCTCTCTCCAAGTGTGTGTTAAAACAACATGCATCCCCGTAATATCAAAGCATGAGTCTCCAGCATTGCAGCTGTGTTTAGCATGTTATGTCTGAGTGCTAGGGACTGACCAGAGCAGAATAACAAGGGGCATTGTTTATCGACCTTGCAATCATGTTCAGACTAAACTCCCGGAACTTCAGCAAAGAACGCGAAAAGCAGACAGTTCTCATGTGAAAGGCACAACAGCGTCTTGCAAAAATAAAGTCATGTAGTAACGTGCGCAAAAGCAGCATCATGACAGCAAAGCTCATGCTAACTTAGCAATGTCGACAAGGACCCCAATGGCCATATAACAATAGTAAGTATGTTTAATGCATGTTAAAAAAATTGTAATAGATTTTTTAAAAGGTTAAACTACTCAAACAATGTTGTAAAGATTTTTATCAATTTTGGAATGTATAAATTAAATAATAGTATAACATATATACAATTATTCATTATATACGGATAAACAAATGCTAAATAATGCAAATAATTTAAGAAATGTAATTACAAAGCTAATAAATTGATAAAACTTGTAAGCAATAAAAAAAACTACAAATGTGCATTATACAGAGATATAAATATTTGTTTGGAGTTAAAAATAATTATCAAAGAGTATTCTTTCCATGTCACTTTGTAATTACTTTTATTTTTACTTTAGAAATGTAGTTCTTAAAATGTAAAAAAATGTACAATAAAATGAAAAAAAAATTAAAAATATGTGTGACATCTTATTATATTAAAGTAAAAATAAATGGGTATACACTAAAGGGTGACATTTACCATTCCCACTCCAATCTGAGCCACTTGGGAAAAGTGTTGGACACAAAATGGGTAAAAGGAGAAAGAACAGCTGATACACAGAATGCTGAACTATGCAAACATTCACCCCAATGACAAATTTGGGTCTAATTCATTGTTTTTTTTGCTCATCACAACACCCCAGTGAGGCCCCATTCATACGCAAATCAGTCTTGACCCTGCTCCTCATAGGAACAGTCCAGCCCAAACTGCCAAACTTGGTCCTCCCTGGACTGGAAACAAGCATCTTAGGACCAGTTTCAGGGAATAACCCCTTCTCACTGGCACTGTGAGCATGGGACCAACGTCTGGGCATATTCCTCCCACTTAAGGTTACAAAAGCAAAAAGAACAGATGATGGACATGATGCTGAACAATGCAAACATTCACCCCAGTCAAAGATCTGGGTTTAATCTATCATTTTTTGCTCACCACGACACCCCAGTTTGGACCCAGCCATATGCAAATCGGTCTTGACCCAACTCCTCATGGAACAGTCCAGCCCAAACTGCCAAGCCAGGTCCTCCCTGGACCGGAAACAAGCTTGCTGTGACTGGTTTAGGGATATCACCCCTCATCAGCCAGGCTAGCTTAAATCCAGTGGCACAGTGAGCATGGGACCCACATCTGAGCATACCTTTCCCACTTAGGGTGACAAAAACAAAAAGAACAGATGATGAACGGAATGTTGAACGACACAAACATTAATTGCCAGTCAAAGATCTGGGTTTAATCCATTGTTTTGTGCTCACCACGCTAACCCAGATTGGACGTTTCATGGCGTGGTGTGCAAATAAGATGGATTAAAAGCAGTCCTTTGTGAATGCAGCACATATAGAAATAGGAAAATACATGGAGAAATAAGTATCTTTCTCCTTGGTACGCCTCACCTGTTGCATTCACAGGTCTACAAACTAATGGTAAGTATGGGAATGAGCCAGAATTAATAGAATGCCTCCCTGCGGCAGAGTAACACAAGGCAAATATTTGCATTGCCTTGTGTTACTCAAGATTTATCAAGCCATGTAGGGTTGATCTTGCCTGGTGGCCAAGGTGGCCTTGCCTGGCTTGATAATACTCACTTAGGTTATGTGTCCCCTTTGTGCGGTGCAAGGGTGATGCAAAAACTTGTCAGGTGAGTGCTTTTAGTTGATAGTGTGACATAGCATTTATCCAATATATTTATTTATTTATTTATTCGGTGTTTTATATAGCGCGGACATGACCCAAGAGGGTATCAGAGCGCTTCACATTTACAAATTCTTAATCTTGGTACAGTAAGTTTGACATGATCCTAATCAAATAACGGGCGTACAACATTTTTAGAGATACAATTGTGCTACACGATCATCAGTATGTTTGCATCGATTTTAGAGAGAAAATTTGTGCTTTCATCAACATTTTCATCATCATATATAAAGTCCTGATGATTACAAGCGATCGATTAGTATTAACAGGGTGTGTGATGATGACAGCAACCAATAGCGTCTAGTCAATTGTTATTATGGGAGGAATTTGCTCATAAAAAAGGTCTTGGCTTCTTTTTTGAAAGCTGAAGTGGACGCAATTTTTCTAATGCTCGGTGGGAGTGAGTTCCAAATTCTTGGGGCTGATCTAGAGAAAGCTCTGTTATACGTTCTCTTCTTACGGAAGAGGGCAGGTTTCAGTAAGAGACTCTGCTGCCTCCTGATAATGTGATTTTCTGGGCTAGGTATAATGGAGTTTAGTAGTGAATCGCTTTGTGTGTGATACATGCCATCTTTAGTTGGATTCTTGCTTCGTAAGGTAGCCAATTAAGCACTTTCAGATGAGGGGTGATGTGGTCAAATTTTCTGGAGCCTGTAATAAGTCTTCTGGCCGCATTAAGACATGCTTTTAGTGGGGCTGTTGAAATCTTGGATAGTCCTGCTAGAGTTGTGTATCCGTATTCTATCCTCGAGATTACTAATGCCTGGGCTGCCATTTTGAGGTCTGAAGTAGCTATGAAAGGTTTCAGTTTTCTAAGATAGCTTAAATCGAAGCATTGTTTGCCATTATGTTAATGTGGAAACGCATGTTCAGGTTCTTGTCTAACACAATTCCAAGAGACTTGGTTGAGTCTACTAGATCCGGGGTACAGTTTAGCGCAGTGATCAGCTTGGTCCATTCCATTATACTCGTCACGCTTTTTTGGGAGGAGATCAGAAGGAATTCTGTTTTATGCGGGTTAAGCTTGAGATGATTATTAGTTAGCCAATGAACGGTCCTTTTTATCGCCTGGTTCATGATGTTGATCTCTTCCACCAAAGAGATCTTGATATATAACTGTTTGTAATCCACATACATGTGGAAGGAGATGTTTGCCTGTTGTAAGATTTCTGTTAGAGGTTCCATATATAGATTGACTAGAGCGGGGGATAGTGTTGATCCCTGTGGTACACCAATAGGATTTGGTGCTGATACTGATAGGGTTTGGTTCACCATGAATCTTTGTGATCATTGTGTTTAGAAGGATATAAACCACTCTAGGACTAACCCCATCCTTTCCTTCAATCGTTCTAGAATTTTGGCATGGTTTACTGTGTTGAATGCAGATGAAAGGTCGAGCAGAATTGGAAGGCAGGTTTCATTGCGGTCTAGGGCAAGTAGAGCGTCATCTACTATGTGAAGAATTTCTGTTTCAGTACTGTGATTAGTTCTGAACCCTGATTGGTAGTCATTCAGAAGTTTGAATTCTGTGATGTGTTGGCTTAATTGTTGTTGAACACATTTTTCCATAACTTTAGCAAGCATGGGGATGTTTGTGACTGGACGAAAGATTTTGGGGTCTGAGGGGTTCTCTGTAGGTTTTTTTTTAGATTGGAATGACTTGCCCTGTTTTTAGGCAGTCTGGTAATGAGCCTTGCGAAAGCAAAGCATTAATAATCTTTGTTCAACCGGGATGAGCAAATGGTTTACTGTGGGCCAGCATTTTGCTGGTAGGGGATCATTGAAATGGTTGTTTGGTTTTATCGTTGAGATAATTTTGGCAATATCTTTGTTGTCATATAGCTTGAGGTCTGACCATAATGCATTGTTTTTATGCGTTAACAGAACTGGCTGAGAGTGAGGCTTATCTGCAGGGCTGTTATGGTTCTCCGCAGCATTTTTGAGCTCCGCCTCCAGGGATTTGGCTTTGGTTGTAAAAAAGGAAGAGAATTCTTCGCAACTGATGTTCGGATTTGGTGATTTTAGTGCAGATTTGGCCGTTTTATTGGATTGTTCTTTTAGCAGTTTGAATATATCAATATATATATATCAATATATCAATGCACCCTAACATACATTGTTATGAATATTCACATACATGCACTACTGTGTATGTCTGCAAAAACATGCTCACTGTGCTGCTTTGAAGCAACATGGCTGACCAATCAACATGTTATAGGGGTTCTATAGTGGTTCTATATTTGCCTGACCTCATAGCAGTGGCTTACTAAGATAAGATACATAACCTGATCATTTTATTTACTCAGATATATGGGTATAAATCTAACACCAACACATGTAGCAAGATATGTGTTGCTCACTGAGGTAAATGCAATAAATGATGGACGGAATGCTGAATGATTCAAACATTCTCCCCCAGTGAAGAGATGGGTTAAATACATCGTTATTTTGCCCACTATGCCAGCCCAGTTTGGACCCAGCCATATGCAAATCAGTATTGACTCTGTGCCTCATGGGAACAGTCAAGCCCGAACAGCCAAGCCAGGTCCTCCCTGGACCGGAAACAAGCATCCCCGGACCGGTTTCGGGGTATGTCACCCTTCATCAGCCAGGCTATCTTGAATCCAGTGGCACAGTGAGCAAGGGACCCATGTCTGGGCATACCCATCCCACTTAGGGTGAAAAGTGTAAATGCAACAAATGATGAACAGAATGCTGAATGATTCAAACATTCTCCCCCAGTCAAGAGATCTGGGTTAAACCCATTGTTCTTTTGCACACTACACCACCCCAGTTTGGACCCAATCATATGCAAATCAGTCTTGACCCTGTGCCTCATGGGAACAGTCCAGACTGAAGGTGAGGTATGCATTCCATGACAACATTTTTCATGTGTTGAAACCAGCTACACTGACCCCATGATGATGGGATGATTGGCTCGACCATTGCATCCGCTCATACCCGCAGTTTGTAGGCATAACCATACTCTGGTATGGTATTGGGCAGTCCTACACTTGCTCTGTGACAGGGCTACACTCATATTTTAACCATGCATAGCATTCAGTCACTGTGTACTACATTTGGACCTTATATTCCATATATAGTTCCACACAGGCAGCACATACCTACTTAGGATACTCATCTACTAATGTATACATGGCACATACCTTCAGCATTAGGTTTGGAGAAACGTCCTACTTTAACTTCAGCAAATGGATGGTGCCCACCAGAAAGGAATGATATGTGTAAAATGTTACATGTTGTCTGAATTTACAACCTGCACAGTAGCTAGATAAATCTCCAACAACAATCTGTGCCATTGGTAACATGTTAACTGGTATATTTATGACTTTTTTCACTATTTCACTCCTTTCATTTGCTGGAACGATCGGATGGAGGTGGGTAGGTGTAACAGCAGTGTCCAGATCATCCACGAAGTGTCCCTCATATTGGTCGGGACCCTCCATTTCACCTAAGGTGTTCTACTCTGCCTCTATTAAGGTGGAATCATTGACTGGCACCCACCTTCGGGACACCGGTTAACACTATAAGGCCATCCTCTGATAGAGAGGAGACCCCCGGCCCCAGACAAGGGCACAAACATTTTTTTACTATGTCCTGATGAAGTGCCATGGGGCTTTCAAGGCATGAAACATGTTGACCACACCAAACTAGTGACCACCTCAGACTAGTAGCAATCTTGGTACATTAAGACCACACAATAGAGTTACTGTTTTTGCTCAGTCCTGGTACCCTTTCCTCATTAAATATTTTCCCTAGGTTACCAGTACCTATTTTAGTCACCATGCACCCACAACACCCATTAATTCCCTCACTTGCATTAATCTATACAGCATCTCCAGATCAAAAGATCTCCGTTAAAGAAGCCCCCAGGCCTGTCAGGCATTGCAGCGCCGGCCAGACGAGGAGCGCCCAATGATGAAACATGTGTGTGAGGGCACCAAGATCTGACTATCAGATCTTCCAGTGACGTAGCCATCTGCTAAAACTGTGTGTACGCACCTGGATTAGGAGCAACTACCCTTATTCTAATAATAATGGAACTGTTTCCTGGGAGGAGCTAGGGTGTAGTACCTCAGTAAACTATCTTGCTCTTCCTTCCCTCCTTTGAGTTAAAGATTAGATGGAGTAGTCATTTTCATATTGCCTAGTTGTTCCATTATGTGTAAGTGATAATCCTATTTCTCAGTATGGCACATTTTTAAACAGTGTGTATTGGCTGTGGGCCCTACAAAAAATATGTTTTCATTTCCTGGGTCAGCTAAATACTCAAAAAAGCATTCTGACAGGATAATCACATAGAAACATGGAGTGCCTGCTTGAGTGCCAGACAACATTGTATACTGCAACCAGCAAAATGTCTGTACTTTAAAGTGGAGAGAGAGAGACTCACTGCAGGCTGGTAAAGTGACTGACTGCTCCTGTCTGCAGGGTGATGTTTGTCGGGTCCACAGAAATCCTTCAATCACTCCAGAGATCTGTCTATACAAGGCAAACACAAAGTGCAGGAGATAGTATTTGTACTTTCAGTTAGGCCTGGGCATAAAACTCAGCTCCGCTAAAGGAGTTTGCAGAATTCAGCAACTCTGTGTTCTGTGGAGGACGATGAGTTACTGATAAACTTTGAACTCTGCAACGGATCAGAGATTTTTTTTCGATTGGCACACTCATAATCTCATTTCGCACATGCATGGCAAGCGTGACAATACTTGTCAGGCACTCACGAGCGCCCACTAGATTTTCTAGCTAGCCATGGCCTCCTATGAGACTTTGCAGCCGCTGGTGCAATTTTGTGGCATAGGCAAGCGTGATTGTGCGTGAACTCCCATGGCTACAAACTGGAGACAATTCTCTCCTGGAGAAGCAGTTAAATCTCCTCACGAAAACAATTTGGAGTTAAAAAACTACTCAAATGGCCATTTTTATATTTTACTTTTTTTGTCCAACTAGAAGGAAGTGCCGTAGAGACTCCAACTTTCTGTTCCTTTCCAGCAGCCTCCTCCCAGTGCTTTATCCACCTCCTGGTCACTTCTGATTTGGATGGATCACTCTCTTTGTCTACTGCATATATACCATTGGATTTGAGGACTTTGCTTTTGTAATATCACAAGTAAGTTTGAAAACTGTTGCCTAAGGGTGTTGATTGTTTGATAGAGGGCATGCACCTGGATTTATTTGAACTTTTCTATGATTCTCAAAAATGTATTGTGGTCGGTGGCCTGCAATTTCACTAGGAGTCTAGTTTTTTTATTGCCTGCAACTTTTCTTCTTTTGTAAAAGAAACATGTTACACAGTTCAGTACATTTTCTCCATGTTTTAATACATATGCAAAATTCATTTAATTCACTATGTGGCCTAGTCTGCCAATGGACCTTCCAGCCAATAGGCCCAGTACAAGTCATGGGTGCATGAAACACCTGTTTCTGTGGTGTCTGTGGAATTGAAACATCATTTAGGTCATGGATGGCATTAAATTAAATAGCAAAATGTTTTTTGTGGGGATATTTCCTATTATTTTCCTGCAAACAGTTTATAGGTGGGGAAATATATGTTAATCCTTTAGAGAATGTGTGTTGTTGTAAAATTTTATAGTCAAGTTAATTTTTGTTTTTGGCTTTGCTGAATTAATATTGGTATCTCCTGTGTTACCAATGGCTCCTTTGTCTGGCCAGTATGTGAGTCTGTTTACTAAAGGCCACAATATGTGTTTGTTCTCCATCCCATGTGGTCAGGGGCCATTTTGTATTGTCAATGCCCAAAAGCCTGCAAGTGTTCTTTGTTTTCCATGCCTCCTGCTTATTGTTTGACCATGAGGCTGGCAACCATTTTGTTTAAGCAGCCAGTGTGCTTTTGGCATAGGACACCATGTGTTCTTTTTTGTGGCCATGACTCCTTGCTTGCTATTTGACCATGTGGTCGGTGGCCATTTTGTGTTGCCAGCCAATGTGCTTTTTCCATAGGCCTGCATGTCTCCTTTGACTTGATTGCTGTTTGACCATGTGGTCGATGGCCATTTTGTGTATCCAGCCAGGGTGCTTTTGCCTCAGGCCTGCCTTTGTTCTTTGTTGTGGACATGTCTCCTTGCTTGTTCTTTGACCATGGTGGTAGTGGAATCACAAAAGAGAAGGGGTCCCCATGGTACCCCTTCCCCTTTGCAAATGCAGGGGGAAATATTCTTTAGGGGCAGGCAGTGGTCCCAATGATCACTAACTGCCCTTAAATTTTTTTTAATTTTAATTGTTTTTAAATGCATCCTGTTTCTTTTAAGGAAAGCAGGCTGCATTAAAAAAAAACTGCTTTATTTAAAAGCAGTCACAGACATGGAGGTCTGTTGAGCCCAGCAGGCCACCATACCTAGGAGGGCAAGCCATTCTCAATGGGGTCGCAAATTGCGAGTTGCCTCATTAATATTGATGAGGCATGCAATTTGCAACCCCATTGAGAATCGCTAACAGTATCTCTGGCACTGTTGTACACGTCTTTTGCGCACAATTTGTGTCTCGCAAAATCACATGGTCGTACATCTGGCCCTAAGCCTTTTTGTTTGTGCTCATTTTATTATTTTCCCTGCGATCAGTGGCCTCGTTGCTCAATGGTAATACCAAATGTCCTGTGTGAACAGTGTTTAATAGTATTATTATATATTTTTTTTGCATTTTTGACCTGCACCACTCATTGCCTCCCAAATCCCTTTGGGTTTCTTATGGTAGTCCCCAAGTACATCACAATTATATATTTTTTATTATTTTCCACACTAATTTTGTATTGATTTAAAAAATAAATTGTTTATTTTTTCCTTATTTTGTTATTTTTTTAATTCAATTATTTTGTAAAGGCATTTACTTTTAGTTTTTTTTTCTTTTTCACATTTTCCAAACATCCATTATTAAACCGCTGTCTGCCATAGACTCACAGCCACACTACAGCATTCATTTTCAAAGGATTATTGCATTGTCATCTGCACCTCCCTGAGTACCACATCCCAACTTGTTGTACATAAATCAAACAGTTACATCTGTATGGCATTTTGAAATTTTATTTGCCTTTTACACAAACCCAGTTTGATCTGTATGTTGTTGCTATTTTTTATCCTTCCTGATTGTAAATGACATTTTATGATGGTGGGGTCTGTTTTACTTTTGAATGGATAGTGTATACACTGTTTTGTTATTAATTATTTATAACTTAAGGAACCACACTAAGGGCCAGATGTATAACCATTTTTGCATGTGCAAACAGGTTTGTGAACCCGTTTGCGCATGCAAAAACAGCATGGGGAATGTACAAACCCTATTTTGCAAGTCACAATTTTTTGCGACTCGCAAAATAGGGTTTAGCGAGTGCAATCCCATGTAAGAATGTTTTACGCCCGCAATTGCGGGTGCAAAAGACTCGTAAATTACCACCCTCTTCAAGAAGGTGGTAATGGGGTCATAAAGGGAAGGGGTCCCCAGGGGACCCCTTCTCCTTTGCAAATGTGGGGAAATATTTTTAAGGGCAGGCAGTGGTCCTAGGGACCAATGCCAGCCCTTAAAAAATGAAACAAAAACTTTTCATTTTTTTCTTTTTTAAATGCATCCCGTTTTCTTTTAAGGAAAATGGGCTGCATTTAAAAAAAAAAAATCTGCTTTATTTAAAAGCAGTCCCAGACATGGAGGTTTGTTGATCCCAGCAGGCCAACATACCTGGGAGGGCCTGCCATTCCAATGGGGTCGCAAATTGCGAGAGGCTCATTAATATTCATGAGGCTCTCTATTTGCAACTCCATTGGGAATCGCTAACAGTGTGAAAAACACTGTGGTACATTGGAAATAGCGCCTCGCAAATTGCGAGTCGCTAAAAACTCGCAATTTGTGAGGCGCTATTTTCACAGTCGTACTACTAATTCAGACTGCAACAATGCCACATTTGACTGATGTTCTTCATGCTGGTTTGCTTTTAGATGCACAAGAGAAGAGACACCACCCACAGTACTGCCAGACAGAAGGTCTGTGCATGTGACGCTTGACCACACAACACAGAGATCTCTTCAGCTTGTGAAGCTAAGTGCCACTGCTAAAAGACAGCATCAAAATGGCCCCAAAGAAAAGTGCTGCCAAGAAAGTGGCCAGTGGGGAGAGAAGAAGCCAATTTTCACTACTGGCATGCTGGCCAGAACCTATTTTGTCTAACTCCTGCCTGCTGCACCGGAGTATGGGGAGCAAACTGGGAGCAGCACTCCCTCATCAATGGCTCTACCCCAACCTAGGCCCAAGCCCATGTCTATCACAGAGGCAGCCACTGTAATCATGACAATGCCAATGAGCTGTGACATTGAATTGGACGTGTCTCCTTCACAAAGTAGTACCGAAACGTTGCTGGAAGCTCAGCTAAGTGGACACCAACAGCTGCAGTGAGCAGTAGTAGTTCTTCCAGAAGTAGGAACACTTCAGGTGCTTGAGCTTCATGCTGAGGAAGTAGAAGAAGCCCCTCTTTCAGAAGATCCATTGTGTTCCAGATCTCCAGCAAGAAAAAGGAAGGGTACTCCACTTCTTCTCTAAGCCCCCCTACTGATGAGCAAGACTCGACTTGGATCCCACCTCAGTCTGAGACACAGCAGGAGAGGCTAAGGAAAACAAAGGTTATTGAAAGCCATGGAGTTATAGATGAAGAAGAGGGGGATGATGAAGGCCTAATCATCATGAATGCTACCCCAGCCCCAGAGGAGACCAACATTCTCCCATCTCAACCTGCTCTGAGGGATGTGGCACAGATACCACCACCGCCAGCTCCCACATTTGCAAAGGCATCATGACCTGCATCCACCAACACCACCTCAGCAGAATTAGACACTGTAGAGAGGCAAACTTTGAAACACCCATCTACTGCAGCTTCTTCAGACTTTGGTCATGGCATCAGTGTTAGGAAGTGGAGCGCCCCAGTTTGGGACTTCTTTGCAGTTAACTAAAAGAAAGTGAAGTTTGCCATAGGTTCCATTTGCAAGGCAAGTGTTATTTGAGGTAAGCTTGGTACAAACTATAGTACCGGAGACCAAAGAACCCATTAAAAAAGAACACTATGCAACATACTGGAAGCCGCACCTTAGCCAAAAACACTGCAAGTGCTTTTAAGGAAGGTGGTGACAGCAGGGAATCTGAATCTGCTCAGATAATTGGTGGAAGGTGAAGGTGAAGAAGAGGGTAACATTTTCATTATGGCAATCAGCCTGTCCCCAGCAGAGCACTAGTATTTCCCACATCAGCAAAATCGCAATAGCAAGAGGAGCAGTGCGAACTTTACCACCCAATGGCAGGTTATTACAATGGGAAGCTGGCTAAAATGTCACTGCAGGACCTCCTCCCTTTTTCTTTTGTGGAAGGGGTGGGTTTTCTAGAATTTGTGGCAACCATCTCCCTGAAATGGAAAGTTCCCAGCCGGAAGTATTTTGCCAGAGTTGCTGTTCCAGTACTACATCACAATGTGATGAAATTGGTTGGAAAAGCTTTTCACAGAGTGCTGTTCATAATATTCACATGACGACAGACATGTTGCCAAGCCACTGATTACATGTGCATCACTGCACAATGGATCTCTATTGTTTGGGTTAGAAAAAATTATATCTGCATGTGTTGACACTGCTGAAATGTTTAATGGCACTCAGAAGCATGCAACAGTAGCCATGTTCACCATGGAGAAATCCCATTCAGCTGCAAATATCTTGGATGACTTTAACAAGAAGGTCGTTGAATGGCTGTGACCCAGAGGGCTTAACATTGGATTTGTTGCCACAGACAATGGCAGTATTAAAGGTAAGGCCATGTCAGATGCATCAATAACATTGTGCAGGACTCTCTCAAAACAGAAGGCAGAGTCAGCAACTAACTGTCCAACTGCAGAAGAATCTGCACTCATTACTGCCATTCTTTTAAAGCCCGTAAGCAGTTGAGGATTATTCAGTGCAACAATAGAGCATCAGTTAAAACCCTCAAACAGAAGGTACCAACACATCTGAACCCAACTTATTACATGTTGCAAAGTCTGTTTAAGCAGTACAGACCGATCAATGAATATGTCATGCAAAGAGGGGATGCAACTGAAAAAGGCATGACTATTCAGATAGACCAATGGGGCCTAGTCAAATGAAAGACAGAGATGCTGCTTCCTTTTGAGGTTCTCACACAGGAAGACAGCAAGGAGGACTGTACTGTGGGCCAAGCTATCCTGTTGTTTCATATTCTACAGGAACAGCTAAAGGAGGTGTCTGAAATTTGCGCAGGTTTGGATGAAAAAAAGATGCACATGAGTTGGTGGAGAGCTTAGTACTTCATTTGGCTGTTGATGCATTACATCTGTGCCAAAATTATTGATCCATGTTTCAAACAATCAGCCACTTTCATTCCTTTTTCAGACAGGGATGTTTCAAAGTACAAGACGTGGATTTCTGAGCAAGTCAGCGACTTAAAAAAAAAAAGAATGGTTGGGAATTAGAGGAACACTCCCGGGCAGAAGTTCTAGGGTGCAGCTTTCAACTTCCATGGAGCCTGATGGCAGTGTTATTGGCTCACAGCAGCCGAAACCAGCAACAAGAACACCAGCAACAACAGAAAGGAACAGGATCATCACTCCCAAAATTTGCATTTGATAGGTTTCTGAAGACAGGGCTGAAGTCCAGTGCAGAGTCGAAGGCCAAAGGCCAAGGTCAAAGAGGTTGAGCATGGTGGAGCACTAATGACTATTGAGAGGATATTCCAGGTCTATCTGGATGACCCAACAGAGATCTATCTGGATCAAAACCCATTGGTGTATTGTATGGGAAGAGGCACCAAGGGCCAGTGCTCAGCAGGCTGGCAATAAAGGATCTGGCTTGTCCGGTGCCAGTGTGGCTGCTGAGCGTGTGTTCAGTGCAGCTTGTGCAGTTGTCACAGTGAGAAGGATCAGTCTTTCACCCCAAAACATGGAGAGATTAACCATGATCAAAATGAATCAGCACTTTATTCAACCGAATTACACCATACCTGAAGTATAGCAGGAGGAGGATGAGGGTCATTGTTCAGACTCAGGTCATGGTAGTTTGCTAGCTGACCAACTTCTGGGCAAACCCTCTGAGTTTGAGGACAAACTCTACTACCCTGACTACTGGGTAGGCTGGGCCACCATAGAACTTTCTTGACAAAAAAACAAAAGGATATAGCTAGGGGAACATTATATTATTTTGTTTGTTTGTGCCTGATTGCAACCTCACCGTTTTAGACACATGTATGGCCAAATTGGAGTTAGACCAGTGTGCAGAGAAGAAGCCCCCCCATTCCCCTCAGGGACATTGGAGAGACAATGCATCCTGTGCCTATCCTTTCTTTAATCCTCTAGCAGGATATTTGATTTACAAGACTGGCCAACGTGTCAGCAACCTCGCCAAGTGGCTGACCGCCTGCGCCGATGACCTCGCACCACTAAAAAACCCTCCCAGCAGACCCGGAAGCAAGAAAACCCCTTGGTTCACCAACGAACTCAAGGAATCCAAGAAGAACTGCCGCACTCTCGAGAAAACCTGGCGACTCGTCCAGACCACAGACAACAGGACCGCCCTCAAGCACGCCACCCGCAAACACCACCAGCTGATCCGTGCCACCAAGAAGTCGGCACTCAAAGAACGACTGGACAACAACGCCCATGACAGCAAGGAACTTTTCAGCATCGTCAAAGAGTTCTCCAACCCCAGCGCCGGAAACAACGACATCACCCCCTCGCAAGACCTCTGCAACTCACTCTCCGCGTTCTTCCACCGCAAGATCACCGACATACACAACAGCTTCGACGCACAAACAACGCACCCTACCGCCGAACCAATGCCCGCCACCACCACCCTCTGCAACTGGACCCCGATCAACACCGAAGACACCACCCGCACGATGAACTCCATCCACTCCGGATCACCAACCGACCCCTGCCCACACCACGTCTTCAACAAAGCCGACGCCACCATCGCACCCCATCTCCGGGACATCATCAACTCCTCCTTCCACACCGCCACCTTCCCGGAGAGCTGGAAGCACGCCGAGCTTACCGCCCTCCTGAAGAAACCAACGGCGGACCCCACCGACCTCAAGAACTACCGCCCCATCTCGCTCCTTCCGTTTCCGGCCAAAGTCATCGAGAAGACCGTCAACAGACAGCTTGCCGCCTTCCTCGAGACGAATGGATCCTCGACCCCTCGCAGTCCGGGTTTCGGGCCAACCACAGCACCGAGACCGCCCTTATCGCAGCCACCGACGACATCAGAACCCTAACCGACAACGGGAAACAGCTGCCCTCATCCTCCTGGACCTCTCCGCGGCGTTCGACACCGTCTGCCACCGCACCCTAGTGAAGCGCCTCAGCAACATCGGAATCCGAGAGAAAGCACTGGAATGGATCATCTCGTTCCTCGCCGGAAGAACCCAGAGAGTCCGCCTCTCCCCGTTCAGATCCGAAGCCACCGAAGTCATCTGCGGCGTTCCACAAGGATCCTCACTCAGCCCGACCCTCTTCAACGTCTACATGAGCCCCCTCGCAGCCATCGCACGCCGACACAACCTCAACATCATCTCCTACGCCGACGACACCCAGCTGATCCTCTCCTCACCAACGACCCCACCACCGCCAGAGCCAACCTGCACGACGGGATGAGAGACGTCGCCGACTGGATGAGGAACAGCCGCCTTAAACTGAACTCAGACAAGACGGAAGTCCTCATCCTGGGCTCATCACCCTCCGCCTGGGACGACTCCTGGTGGCCCCCGGCCCTGGGCACCGCACCCAAGCCAACGGACCACGCACGCAACCTGGGCTTCATCCTGGACTCCTCCCTATCGATGACCAGACAAGTCAACGCCGTCTCATCTTCATGCTTCAACACCCTGCGCATGCTCCGCAAGATCTTCAGATGGATCCCCACTGAAACCAGGAAGACCGTCACCCAGGCACTCGTCACCAGCCGACTGGACTATGGGAACACCCTCTACGCCGGAACCACAGCCAAACTTCAAAAGAGACTCCAGCGCATCCAGAACGCCTCCGCACGACTCATCCTGGACATCCCCCGACACAGCCACATCACCGTACACCTGAAAGACCTGCACTGGCTCCCCGTCAGCAAGAGAATCACGTTCAGACTCCTCACCCACGCACACAAGGCCCTCCACGACCTGGGCCCAAAGTACCTCAACGACCGCATGTCCTTCTACACGCCCACACGCCAGCTACGATCAACCAGCCACGCCCTCGCCACCGTACCACGCATCCGCAGAACCACCGCCGGAGGAAGATCCTTCTCCTACCTGGCGGCCAAGACCTGGAACTCCCTCCCCACTCACCTTCGGCGAACCCAGGACCATCTCGCCTTCAGGAAGCAGCTCAAGACCTGGCTGTTCGAGCAGTAACTTACCCCCTCCCCCAGCGCCTTGAGACCCTCCCGGGTGAGTAGCGCGCTCTATAAATGCCGTGATTGATTGATTGATTGATTTTGTGAATCAAAGAGGATGAGCAATCTACCACCATGCTTTAATTGGAGCAGGTTACTATTGCACCAATGAGTGATATATGGGGTACAGCTCAAGGAGCCCATCAGGGCATCGGTCATACACTAATCACTACAATGGAGGCGATGCCTATGCAGGCACTGCCAGAGGGATTAGGATGTCCATTTCCCACAGCCTTTTCATGGCATTTCAACCACCATGAAAAGGGTGTCAGAAATGGACATTGAAGGCGCCAATAAAGGCCCCTGTCCCGAGTGGGCCACTGCTAAGTGGCTGGGGGGGGCACATGTGGTGTCCCACCAAACATCCATGAATCGTGTGCCAGGCACCACATGGTGCCTGGCACATGATGCATTTATGTTTGAAACATGCCTTTTTCTACTGTAGCTTGTGCTGCAGCCCTTTTCCAGGCTGCAGCACAAGCCACAATAGAAAAATGCAGTTTCCTACCACCTACATGGTGGTTGTATCAACATGTGGCAGGTCGGACCACCTACTACCTGTCGGGTGGTTTCAATCCTGCTACAATAGCAGTCGTACGAGCATACTAATGAGGGCCTTTGTGTGGAAAAAACAAATTACCTCTTGTTAATAAGGAAGGCATTATGCACTATGGAGTATAAGTATTCTCTCTCTTGTTGTGTTAAATGAATTAATAGAGGCATTCTAGCTCAGCTGGCACCATAGTCATACTTGTTAGTCATAGACTTTGCTACTCTGTGCAGTTAGACTACTATCTTATTCCAATGGCCCTGCTGTTCTTCAAAATGACTTTAAATTTTACCCTGAGTAGAAGAATGATGAATTATATGAATGCCACACGTCACATATAAAATAAATCAATTATTCTAACATACAGTTGCTGTAAGTAGATGGTGGAGAAAGTACAGGGAAAGGATTAAGGAATGCTTCGGCACATTCATCATGGACTATCCATATCACGAAAGTCAAGCAATTATCCATTCATCATTGCATTGTACTTATAGCACTGGTAATCCTCACCCTTGATGCAAACCATTTAATCTTTACATTCTCTCATCCAGTCTTTCACCATTGAAAGCCATCCATCCATATATATCCATTCATCCAAACATGGCTCTCAATGAACCTTTCACAAACATCCATTTTCCCACCTATGCATCCTTTCACCCATTCACCATTCCTGCTTTCCCTTTAACCAACCTGAGCATTAATTTAACCCATCCAGGCAGGCATCCTTTCACTAGTATACCCTTGCATCTATCCTTGACCCACCCATGCATCTTATCACCCACCTATATCCATCCCTTCACCCATGCATCCTTTCACTCATATTACATACATATCATCCATCATTTCTCCTTCAATCCTTTTTCCCTTTTCTATCAACCAATTATTAAAAAGGTTCATTATGAATCTTAGTTGCAGATAGAAGTCAATGCCCCTGAAGTGAGTGTATTGCTAATTGTTAATAAGCAATGAATGTGACTATTCACCGCCCTTTCCTGCCACCGCCTGGACCCCCCCTTCAACCACCACTGCCGTGTCTGCTCCTCTGGTGGTCTTGCTGCCAGCCCCAGCACTGGTGGTCTGTGCGGATGAAAAAAGATTACACATTTTATATGTCATATGCGCTTCACCCTATAGTTTGTTTTTTAACAAAATACAAGCACAATACATCATCACAGTTTGGTTTCAATATCCTCAATCATAATATAACATTGGACATTTCGCTGATGTAGGGGTAGAGCTATGATGAATCTGAGTCATTGAAGCGCAATGAAGGGGTATGGTCTTGGTTGGCAAATGCAATGGGGCCGTCCTCATACTTCTAGCCATGCTGCACTGTCAGCAACTGCTGGTATACTATGATATTAATATATACACAACACTGGGGGTCCACCATGATCATGGCCAATCTCTCATTTTACTATTTAAGCATGAGCAAGAAAAACAAAGCCTTCTCATGAAACATGAGTAGAATACCTTCCATGGGCAGCAATCTTCACAGTACAGTACGTGACCTAAAATGGGTTCTCTGAGTCTTACAGTACCACCAGTCCACAATATATACAAGGTGAGAGGGAAAGATTACTGACAAAGCAGAGCAAAGAAAGCTACATGCAGACTTGTACAGACAGTTTGAAGTCAAGTACAGAAACTTGAAATAAATAAAATAAGAAGAAAGGATAATGCAGGGATAAGAAGAAGTTAAGAAACAGATAGAACAAAGAGGAGTTGGAAAAAATTAGGCGCAGTAAAAAGGAAAAAGAATTCTAAATGTGGAGTGGTAAAAGTCAGGGGAATAAAATAATATTAACAACAGGAGGACTTACTTGGGCCAGCAGAGCCATCTGCAGAGGCACTTGTGAAGGCACCCCCGGCTCCCTCACCTGCATCAGTGGTTCCAGGCCCATCCCTCTTTTTACCCCTGGATGCTGATGTAGGAAATAAACAAAATACAGTTAATAATCGCACCAAAAATATTTTGACAGGGAAAGGCAAATGCAATACCATTGAACATTTCTAAGTCAGCTCTCCTATAGGAATAGTATTGTGGACCAGTACCTAATGTCCTAAACCTAACCCGATTCCAAATTTCCTAAACTACATTTTGGAACTACTAATAAATTGCAACAAATTATCTTTGCTTCTTATCTCATTCACAATCTCTCAACTCAGACTCAGCCTGCAATTGCTGGGAAATTGCTTGAGGTTGGGACTGTACGAGCTACAAAAAGGAAAGGCACAAAGAAGTGAGAGAACACACTAACTCACTAATACTTACTAATCCTAATAACTACAACTATTTTAGTGACAGAACAGAGGAGTCTCTGCATGACTACTTAAATAATCAGCCCAAATCAGCGCCAATGAGTGGGATTTGGAAGCACCACTGAGCACCTGTCTAGATGATGATCACATAATATTTGTAACATAAACTGAACTTACCTGAATGTGAGCAGCATGCTTGCTGTTTGGGAAAAGTATTGGCATAGAACACAACATATAAGTAATTATTACTAACCAATCCCCACAACCTCCACGCCAAGCAAGTCGAGCAGGTCCTGTTCCCTATCCATATCTCTATTGCTGGGTGCACCTGACCCCAGAGCTGTGGCGAACAGAGCGGTGCACCCTCACCCAGCGCTGATGGTGCCTTCAGAAGCAGTACCCATTGCCAGGCCTGCCTCCTGCTGACAGGGTGGAGGAGAGGTGGTGCTGCAACTAGCTCAGCCACCTCCGCCTCTGACAAAATGGCACAGGGCTGCACCCCTTCATGTCACTCCCAGCCGCAATATAGGAGACTAGTACTAAGGGTGGTTTGAGGGTGCTGTCAATGTCTCTCTCCTGCTCTGCCATGGCGCTGGGTGGGGGGAAGAGAATTATAGGTGTGTGGACAAATGCTACACCTTTACCAATAATGTGGAATGTGGAATGTACAGTGATGGTGTATGTTAAATTAATACTTTTCACATGTGCTACATAAGGCAATACATATTGATAGAGGTAATTCTGTTAATTACATCAGTGGTGTGATGCTAATAAGTCCTCATATCTAAGCACAGAAATAACCTTATGCACAGGCACCCTATTCCTATGTGGCAGCAATTCCTCTGTTGATGCAATATAAAAAAGGGGTCTGTTACTACACACATGCAATCCTGCATGCAACACAGTCACCCTTACCAGATGCTGCAAGGATGTCTGGATTGGTACAAGGCTGGACTCAGTTCATCAGCCTCCGCGGTGCTGGAAGAAAACGTCCATTTAGTTACTCCTGCGGCGGTCATGGCGACCACCATATTACAATGGGCAAAGATAGCCCTTTTTCCGTCCATCACGGTGTTTCCGGATCCGCCAGATTTTTCGTTCTGCAACGGTGCCGGAGGGAGCCAATAGAGAAAGCCCGCTGTGCGGAATGATGTTCTTACCGCCGGACAGATCACGATGCATAAAACAGCCCATCAGAATGCAGCGGAGAAAACAGCTAATCGGAGCTGGTAGAAGCACAACTGCGGAGATAGAAACTCGAGTCAGAGACTCCTACATGCGCTCCTGGCCATCATGGATCCTGCTTTACAAGCCCTTCCGCTGCTGTACCTGATCCACTACCAGCAGATAAGACGCCATTGCGGTCAACACCGCAGGTAAGTCAATAACACATCTTCACATACAACCCCTGTACAACAACAACACACTACTGTCACGCTGAAATACATGTCCTGCCTACATGAGACACCCGTTGTGGAGACAGGAACATATACCATAGTCTAAGTACACATGTCTTGCACATAGGTAAATTGTAACCTCAGCATCGGGGGCACCCATCTCCATAGAAATGATTGCATCTAGCCTGGTCACATCACAGCAGCGGTGAAGCCATGAACAAACTTGCCCACAATGTTGTAGGAGTCAAGCACATTGTCCCAGGCAAGGAAGTTCATCATTACAACCTCCACACCACATGTTTCATGAAATAGGCACCACTCTGCCCAACATATCTGCAGCAAGAGGTCATGTGCATGGACACTGTTTATAGTGACATCTCATTAGGATCATCAGCAATTGTATAGCAACATGAGTGAGGGATGAGGCAAGAGTCCCTTCAAAATGACTATAAATAAGGGTCAGTCCACATACAATCCTCTGTTCTACATACAATGTGGAACAGAGGAGGTCAGAGCAACCAGCGTGTGTATGTATATTTCACAGTAGTCCAACAAGGTGTTGCATGAGTCAGTGAGCCAAGGTAGATGACATATGATTGGAGACACCACTGCCATATAATCCCATATCAGCACACACCCCAAGCAGACATTGGTAGGCTCATCACATACACTGGCAGACAATACCACATAATGAAAGCCCATACCACGCAACACAGAACAACATTTCTGACTCAAACAGCAAACTCAAAGTAAGCACCAGTGTGCATTTGACTCACTTGTGTACTGATGCACAAAATGACACATGTGAGTATGTCCTGTACATCAACAACACTGACTACACTGCCACTTAACAGAACACCTCCACACCATTACTCCACCTCAACCAAGGTAGCACCAACTATAAAGTGTTGAATGAATACCAAAGTGTCAGGAAGTGTCCATCTTGACAGCAGTAAACTCTGACCTGAGACTCATGACAACCCTCCTCTTCCTCATACCTGCTTTCTAATCATGTGAATTAAAGTGATTAATTGAAGAAATGAAGAGTCACTGTGCAGATTAACAACCTTGTAACTGTTCACACTGCATGTTAAGTACTTGATACAGCTCACACACTTAAACTCTGGCTCATACACATACCATAATTCAGCAGCACCGTATCATAACAAGTAAACTATCCTAAAGTGGAGTGCACAGTTCAGGAAAAGCATGTAGAAATGACTGATACCATTTGTATATGACATTCAAGAGGTACCACATATGACACTACACTTAGGACATCAAATAATACATGGATGGCACAGAGATTAAGTTTGTATGAAAGTAACATCCGTGCAGTATTCCTGTGATACAGCAATGCAAGTAATGCATTGGCCCAGAATGAGATGAACTGTCATAAGCCATATAGTGTCCAACCCCTAATCTGTGTCAACTATCTTGACATGTGTATGCCACCAGCACAACACTCATGGCTCACAGTCACATTTCCTGACTGTCAAACCCAACTATGACCTTCACACATGCCCCTCATCTACCCATCTCCACTGATTAACACCTGGGAGAAGACTAATAAAGGTGAAAATAAGGTCCTATGAGTTCCCTGACAACAAATGCTACACCCTAGTGTGTATCTACAAATGTCTGAGTTCCACTCAGGGATGTCTGAACCAATGCTGAACTCAAACCAATTGCCAAACACATGTATCACAAACCACAACAAAATAAGTCCAACAAGCTTGGCCATGTGCATCCAAAGAGTGGATAGGCAATGTGATCCTAGACAACCCTGGAATAGATAATATGTCTCCTGGCCAACTGCACAGATAGCATCATCAAAACTAATCCAAAAATACATGAACAAATGTCAATTATAAACACAAACTGTGTGCAACCAGACAAATCTGTAAAGACAGACATAAACACTCTACCAGTTACAAAGTGAGCATGGTGTCAATGCGTAGCACAAGCATTCACATGCACAATCCTGACAAGTGACTGTTCAACTATAGGAGGCCATAGCACAATTGTGCACACAAAACAAGCTAATAAACAAGACTCCACATTGCCGCATGTGACATGCACACAAGAAATGCACAGTGCAAATTCAATGCACATCTGAATGCATTCAAATACACAAACTTCACATACAATGCAATGTCAAAAAACATAACACACACATGGACCTGTCAGTAGTAAGAGCCAACACAGGACAAAGACTGCATCCCTCAAAAACAAATGTATAACTTATGCACATCTATACACATCACATAGCAATCTCAGCTGCACATCAGGGGGACTCACATCTGGCAAGGACAATGCAACATCCACTGACAGCAGTGCGTGCACAGTAAGCAGTGTGTGAACACTGCTAAAACCAGTATCACACATATCTGATTTCACCACCATGAACTTTAACATCACAATTATCACATCACACAGATCACTTCACACTCAAGATGGGTAGCAGTACCTCAGGAAACAGATACACACTTTAGCTATGACCTAATGCTGCACAACTCAGGCTAACACATATGCAGGGAACCTTACTAGAATACTGTGCTGGAAACTCATCTGCACTCTACATGAGCAACCATGACTGCAATCAAGTACAATAAAATAGCACATTACAAATTGTGTAACAGTGCTGAGGGGCACAATGGTTCTGGACACAGATCATCCTCCCACGGTATAGTATCACACTATGGGGTTGTGGGGAGTGTGAGAAGTTTGCCTGGCATATGCTGTCCACTAATTATAGTGGGCACCTTGCACCAGTCCAAACAACCCCTTATTGGAGATAGGTTAAAGACAACCTTATTGAAAGCTATCCTAGTGGTAGCTATGGAGAGCAGCCTTCAGGCTAAGTCTTGAAGGAATGTAAAGCAGCTTGTTTTACCAGTCTATAATCTCTTGAGTGACCAAATGAAAGAGCACCACACCAGGTATATATTCACAATATATGTATTTATTGCTAAACACACCCCTCTAGTCTCTTTATGAGGCTAGAGTTCAAAGTACACAAATTATAAGTTATTTAAACACAGTAATAGCACAAATACACGTTTGGGCCCTAGGGGCGTACCAAACCATATACCAATAAAGTGGTATAAGAACCACGACTGAGCTAGGCACTAGGCCTAGAGCCTCTAGAAGTGCTTGGACCACAAGGAACCACCCAAGGTAGTGACACAGGGGACCCACGGGGACGCGTGCAGTGTAAATACACAACCGCGATACGCCGTTAACTTCTATGGAGAAAGTCGCGATCAGGAAATTAAAGAAAAGGGACACTTAAAGGAGGACTTGGAGCAAACCCTTTGAGAACTAGGTCGTTCTAGAGTCTCTACCCAAGGGAGCACCGGAGTACTCATGTTACCTCACCCAGGGAAGCCGGGTGCATAGGTGCCTTTCGGGGTCGGGTTTCGTCGTCGATTTGAATGGCGATCTGCTGCAAAGTGCTGCTGGCGACCAAGTGGAAAGTGTCCGGGTGGATCCAAGAGTGGATCGGAGATCTTAAGAACCTGAAAGCAGAGGGGACAGAGTCTGGGTCACTAGCCAGTGACCAGGAAGGCGATGAGCAGATGCCCACCGATGTCGAGTGCTTCAGGTAGGTTGACGGTCATCTTGACTCTTCAGCCACGAGGTCCAGGAGGCGTTGTCGGTGACCAGGAGCAGGATTTGGACTGGTACACAATGTCTGTCGAGTGCTGAGGTGCCGGCGACCGGATTGGATCCAACAAGCCTTGGCAACGGCAAGTCTCAATGAAAGTGAAGAATGACGATGATGCAGACCAGAACAGTCTGAGGAACTCATCCAGCAAGGGTAAGAGAGGGCAAGCCTGGACCAAGAAGGGAGCCCAAGAAGAAAAGGATTGGCCTTCGTGAAGGGCTACTAGCCAACAGGCTAGCGACTGCGAAGGAGCCTCAAGACGTCGCACATGGAGCTGGCTCACAGAACACTTGTGGAGTGGAGGCCAGTGATCTTTGGTGAAGTTAGTGCTGGGGGCTAGGGCTACGAGGAGCCCAAAGCACGACTTCGTGGGAGACCCAGAAGAGGATGTACTAGCAAATGCATGCGGTGTCTAGGGGTCATGGTTCCACGTTACCCACGACAGCTACGGGCCTCAGCTTTGCTGGGGACTCAGGGCAGCCTCGAGGAAGTCTGGAAATTTACCTCTGGTGATGCAAAGACTTCGGCGTCCGACGGGAGCTTAGGTGATGCAGACCGGACAATTGCTTCTTTGGTGCCTGCCAAGCAGGGGAGTCACTCCTTGACCCCAAGGGAGATTCTTCTGTCCTCTAGTCTTGAGTAGAGCATCAAAGGTCCAGGATTCAGTGTCAGAGTTTAGTCCAGGGATAATCTAAAGTCCTAAGGACTGGGTTCCTATACTTATACCAAGTTTAGGGGTTGGACTACTCTGTGGCCCCACCTATGGGTGGGTCAGGGCAGAGGGGTGGCTACACCCCTTTCCCTTTGTCCGGTTCACGCCAAAGCAGGGGCTGCAAGCCCCTGATCCAGTTTGAACTGGGGTATGCACAGGGACACCAAGTGTGCCCCCAGTGCAGGACTTCAAAGCACCCGAAAGTGCTCCCGCCCAGCCCCAATACACACTATCCTGTCTGGGGAGGTGGTCACACCTCCCTGGGACAGGAAACCTATTGTCCAGGCCTCCCCTGCCGGAGTTTCGTCCAGCAGCAGGAGGCCAGACTTGTGTCTGTGGCAGCAGCATCCATTTTGTGATGCCAGGGCTTTAGAAAGAAGTTACCGGCCAGGCCAGGGTTAACATGTCTCTCCCTCTAGAAGGGTGGAATGCTACCCCCGCTGCCAGAATTGGCGGGGGGGTAGTATTCCAAGATGTTTGACACCAAACACGACATGTTTCGGTGCAGCCATTCCAAAGTTAGCATTTAACGCAAGGTTATAATGCGCTTAAGAGTATATGGTCAGGCTGCACTACAAACAGCATCAGAGAAGGGTCTCTGAACGCTGAAGAGGGGCCCTGCTCATGCAGGGGCACCCTCTCACATAGGAACCACGCACTCTGCCTTCAGGATTGATAAGGCCTGCCATAGGAGTGACTTATAGGTTTATATGTGTGTATGTATATAGTGATATAGGTAGCCTATATCACAGTAAGGGGTGCATGAACCACCTTACCCAGGCTGCAGTAGCAGACCTGTGGTGTCAGTTTGGATGGCCTTCCAGGGGTGGCATAATACATGCTGCAGCCCCTGGTAGGCCTCTGAGGTACCTATGCCCTGGGTACATAGTATACCATATACTAGGGACTTATAAGGGCACTCCAGATTCCAATCAGAGATGTGCCTAAGGCACATGGAAACCTTTTTACAGAGAAAGCAGATAGACTGGGGCCCTGAATAGCAGGATCCCAGCCCAACTAAGTCATAAACCAGCAAAACACCATAAAAAAGTGGGGGCAACCATATAGTCAGATTCCACCTTCCTACAGGGAGGGTCAAACACTGGCAAGGCATGGAGTGGAACATTTTAGACTGAAGGGGTGTATACATTAGCATTGTACAGGTGAGGAGTGTACAGAGCAAAAACACATAGAGGAGTAACTCACAATGTGTAGGCATCAAAGGTTCTTCATCGGGCTGGTATGACTCTGTATACCACATATTGGACAAAATAAAGTGTAAATTGACATCAATGTATGTGAAAAGTCACTTATGTTTGTTTGCCTGAGCCAGTCAGCACAGTGAGCACAACAGTAAGCAAGAGCCATGGCTGATCACAAAACTCAAAACACAGACATTGCAGTGACACACTCTGCATACTCACAAATGATGTGGACAACAAATAGGTGTACCCGAGGACTGCAAGGTCACACCAACACACTGCACATTACTCAAGAAACAACTCCTACATGTGCCCACAATCTACAGCAGGTGTCTGATTGTATAAACAAACAGGCACTCATCAACTGGATCATACATGTGTGTAAGGGCACATACACATCAATACTTCAGCTAATGCCAGGACAATCACACTGTATGTGTACTCAAGTGCACACATTCAAATGTACCCATGTGACTATGAATCCAGACCTACACAAGATGACTACTTATCTACACTGCTGTGTACACATCAAGATAGATTCCACAGATGTGACGGACCCTGTCCACCCCTCAAGTTATCATGGGAATAGAATTCTCTGCAGTTGTGGTACAGCATCCAAATATGACATGTGTACAAAACTAGAGACCCGACAATAGAATGATTAGGACAAGAGTAGACCATCACAGACAACCATCATTGCAACCTCAAGCCTCTGACTCAAGAAGCACAAAAGTTGTTATAACCTCTGGCAAGCTTTGCAAAAGAAAATCAAGCAGATGCCAATGTAAATGTGCCATACAAAGCATGTAACAGATGAACATATACACATACATTGCACTGCATCATTAGCAAGGGCAGCGACAAAGCTTAGAAGATAAACAACATTTTTATTACATAAACTCTGTATCGGCATCAAAAGTGCAAAACATTAAGGCCATCAGCCAGTCCAAATTTCAAGTCTGCAGATGTGTGCATGAAAACTTGTGCAACAAACATGTAACACAGTCCACTGCCATGGTAATCACCACAGGATAGGGGCCTCAAATGGGAAGTCCAGCCACCGCTCAGGAATGAATGGGGTGGGAAGGGGGACTTGGCTTCAAAATTTTGTGGAAGTTGAACTGGGAGGGGGCTTATTGACTGGGCTAGTCGGAGGAGTGGACCTGGGAGGGAGAGAACTAGCTGAGGTAGAGAGATCCATGGATGTGAGAGCTTGAGGGCTGGTTGGACCAGGTGGAATGGTGGCACGGGGAGGTGGAGACATGCTGTGTGGAGGCTCAGTGGCTGATGGTGAATGAGGAGGGCTGGCTCTCAATTGTTTTGGGATCCGATATCCCCCAAGTGTCTTGCCACAAGTGAGGAGTGAGGTGGCCCCAACAGCCTCCCTCTTCCCCGAAAGTGAAGCAGGTGGTGGATCTTCCAGTGGGAATTTGCTAGACTTGGTGGTATGCTGGGGGTGGTGGTTGCCTTTTCCCCTGTTGTGGATGTACACTCCCCACTTTGCTCTCTTGTGCACACTTCACATGGGTGTGGGTGGGAGTCGAAGTTTTGGGTGAAACAGCCTTCTGAATGTGTTTGGGGGCAGTTGTGGCAGGCACCAGGTCCACAGCAGACAGGGCAAGCGTTTGTGTGGCTTTGGGATCAGGTGTGGGGATGAGAGTGCTCTTGGAGGGTGAGGAATCTGAGGAATGCAATGTAGATGCATGTTTTTTGGCCTTATTTCTCTGAGTGTCCTGTGATGGGATTTTTGTGGTGTGTTCATGTGTACTCTATGTGTGCTGTGGTGACGGTGTATGATGTCTGGTTCGCTTGGAGTGGTGTTGTTGTGTGCTGCGTGTGGATGACTGGGTGCCTGAGTGGTCTGGTGTGTGTCTACTCTGGTCAGGTGGGGGGTATGGGAGTGTGGTTGTGGAAGGGACAGGAGCTGGACTGGGAGCTTGGGACTGCTGAATGACTGCTGTCACTGTGAAGGACAAAGACTGGACAGTTCTGTGTAGGCCGCCCACGTACGAATGAATGAATGCAACAACCTGTGACAACCTGTTGCCATGATCCTGGATGGCATTCAGGAGTGCAGTCTGACCCACACACAGCTGCTGTAAAATGTCTGTGGCCTCCACACTGAGGGCAGCAGGGGAGACAGGGGCAGCAGTGCCTTGGGGAAGGAGACTCTACCCTTCTTAGGGCTGGGGGCATGGATAACACTTTGGGGCACATCAGGGAGGGTGGACACAGGACAGGGTATGGCGGACGAAGATGCAAATCTTAAACTTCCTGTGCCCACCAACAACAAGGAGTCACCACTGGAGTTGGAAGATGTGGAGTTTGGTGTTTCCGGATGTGAATCCTCCAGGGCACTCCTGTCCCCCTCTGAGGCGATGTTCCCCTCAGTGTCGCTGTGCTCCTGTGGACCAGTTGTGCCAGTAGCTTCCCCAATGATACCGGGCCCTCTCCTTCCCTGCCCTTGGTAGATGCTGCAAGAGACAGAGACATAGGTTCAGTAAAGTGGCATACTCACAAACATTATATGCAATACAAGCAGAAATCCTTGGACTGAAACTCCCACATTTAACTACTCCATGTACTGTCAGCAAATTTAACTCTATGCAATCATCAGCTGATACATGGAAACATGCTTAGTCGATAGTCATGTTTCATGTTGCAATGACACAGCCAAAAGGCTGTGCATGTTACTACATTTCAACATCACATACAATTGTATGTAGGCACACCTACATGCCTGCAGGTAAGAGAGCTACACATCCAAATATGTTGTGTTAGTCACACTTGAAGTATGAGATCACTGAACCACACAGATACAAAGTTAAACCTATCCATTGTCAAGTGAGATTACCTCCTTAAATCCACTATGTCGGGCACTGAAGCACCACTACAGTTGTACATTGGTGTCAACTTTGTAGATGTATCAATTTATTTGAGGTGCACAGTGTGAGAAGTTGGCCTGGCATATGCTGTCCACTAATTATAGTGGGCACCTTGCACCAGTCCAAACAACCCCTTATTGGAGATAGGTTAAAGACAACCTTATTGAAAGCTATCCTAGTGGTAGCTATGGAGAGCAGCCTTCAGGCTAAGTCTTGAAGGAATGTAAAGCAGCTTGTTTTACCAGTCTATAATCTCCTGAGTGATCAAATGAAAGAGCACCACACCAGGTATATATTCAAAATATATGTATTTATTGCTAAACACACCCCTCTAGTCTCTTTATGAGGCTAGAGTTCGAAGTACATAAGTTATAAGTTATTTAAACACAGTAATAGCACAAATACACGTTTGGGCCCTAGGGGCGTACCAAACCATATACCAATAAAGTGGTATAAGAACCACGACTGAGCTAGACACTAGGCCTCGAGCCTCTAGAAGTGCTTGGACCACAAGGAACCACCCAAGGTAGTGACACAGGGGACCCACGGGAGACGCGTGCAGTGTAGTAACACAGCCGCGAATCGCCGTTAACTTCTATGGAGAAAGTCGAGGTTTGGAAATTAAAGAAAAGGGACACTTAAAGAAGGACTTGGAGCAAACCCTTTGAGAACTAGGTCGTTCTAGAGTCTCTACCCACGGGAGCACCGGAGTACTCTTGTTACCTCACCCAGGGAAGCCGGGTGCATAGGTGCCTTTCGGGGTCGGGTTTCGTCGTCGATTTGAATGGCGATCTGCTGCAAAGTGCTGCTGGCGACCAAGTGAAAAGTGTCCGGGTGGATCCAAAGGTGGATCGGAGATCTGAAGAACCTGAAAGCAGAGTGGACAGAGTCTGGGTTACTAGCCAGTGACCAGGAAGGCGATGAGCAGATGCCCACCGATGGCGAGTGCTTCAGGTAGGTTGACGGTTGTCTTGACTCTTCAGCCACGAGGTTCAGGAGGCGTTGTCGGCAACCAGGAGCAGGATTCGGGCTGGTACACAATGTCTGTCGAGTGCTGAGGTATCGGCGACCGAATTGGACCCAACAAGCCTTGGCAACGGCAAGTCTCAATGAAGTTGAAGATTGACGATTGTGCAGACCAGCAAGGTCTGAGGAACTCACCCAGCAAGGGTAAGTGAGGCCAAGCCTGGAGCAACCAGGGAGCCCAAGTAAAAAAAGATTGGCCTTCGTGAAGGGCTACTAGCCAATGGGCTAGCAACCGCGAAGGAGCCTTGAGACGGTGCACGTGGAGCTGGCTCACAGGACACTCGTGGAGTGGAGGCCAGTGATCTTCGGTGCAGTTGGTGCTGGAGGCTAGGGCTACTCGGAGCCCAAAGAACGACTTCGTGGGAGACCCAGAAGAGGATGCACTTTCAAATGCGTGCAGTGTCCAGAGGTCATGGTTCCACGTTACCCACGACAGCTACGGGCCTCAGCTTTGCTGGGGACTCAGGGCAGCCTCGGAGAAGTCTGGAAATCCACCTCTGGTGATGCAAAGACTTCGGCATCCGACGGGAGCTTAGGCGATGCAGACCGGACAATTGCTTCTTTGGTGCCTGACATGCAGGGGAGTCACTCCTTGACCCCAAGGGAGATTCTTCTGTCCTCTAATCTTGTAGTAGAGCGTCGAAGGTCCAGGATTCTGTGTCAGAGTTTCGTCCAGGGATAATCTAAAGTCCTAAGGACTGGGTTCCTATACTTATACTAAGTTTAGGGGTTGGACTTACTCTGTGGCCCCACCTATGGGTGGGTCAGGGCAGAGGGGTGGCTACACCCTTTCCCTTTGTCCAGTTCACGCCAAAGCAGGGGCTGCAAGCCCCTGATCTGGTTTGAACTGGGGTATGCACAGGGACACCAAGTGTGCCCCCAGTGCAGGACTTCAAAGCACCCAAGAGTGCTCCCGCCCAGCCCCAATACACACTATCCTGTCTGGGGAGGTGGTCACACCTCCCTGGGACAGGAAACCTATTGTCCAGGCCTCCCCTGCCGGAGTTTCGGTCAGCAGCAGGAGGCCAGACTTGTGTCTGTGGCAGCAGCATCCATTTTGTGATGCCAGGGCTTTAGAAAGAAGTTACCGGCCAAGCCAGGGTTAACATGTCTCTCCCTCTAGAAGGGTGGAATGCTACCCCCACCGCCAGAATTGGTGGGGGGTTAGTATTCCAAGATGTTTGACACCAAACACGACATGTTTAGGTGCAGCCATTCCAAAGATAGCATTTAACGCGAGGTTATAATGCGCTTAAGAGTATATGGTCAGGCTGCACTACAAACAGCATCAGGGTCTCCGAACGCTGCAGAGGGGCCCTGCTCATGCAGGGGCACCCTCTCACATAGGAACCACGCACTCTGCCTTCAGGATTGATAAGGCCTGCCATAGGAGTGACTTATAGGTTTATATGTGTGTATGTATATAGTGATATAGGTAGCCTATATCACAGTAAGGGGTGCATGCACCACCTTACCCAGGCTGCAGTAGCAGACCTGTGGTGTCAGTTTGGATGGCCTTCCAGGGGTGGCATAATACATGCTACAGCCCCTGGTAGGCCTCTGAGGTACCTATGCCCTGGGTACATAGTATACCATATACTAGGGACTTATAAGGGCACTCCAGATTCCAATCAGAGATGTGCCTAAGGCACATAGAAACCTTTTTACAGAGAAAGCAGATAGACTGGGGCCCTGAATAGCAGGATCCCAGCCCAACTAAGTCATAAACCAGCAAAACACCATAAAAAAAGTGGGGACAACCATATAGTCAGATTCCACCTTCCTACATAACCCCCCCCAAACGAAAGGAGATAAGGCTAACCTTGGCCAGTTGAGCCTTTATTGACTAAGTGGCCATATAAGGAAGCACATGCACTAGCATGGTTGCCCCCTGTCTTATGGTCCACTAAGCAATCCCTCACCCTAAGGGTATGAGAGGGTCTCCACCATGGGGAATCACTACCTGTGGTGTGCTTAGGTAAAGTACAAGGCTGGTGAGGTGTCTGAGTAGGGAAGTGAGGCCCTAGGAATGTTGGTCTCAGCTTCCTCAGATCACTGGTCACCATGTATGCCTGTATTTCCATGACTGAGTTGCACTTTGCTCTAAGGGTCAACCTTTGGCTGCCTACAGCTGGGGGTTGGGTCCCTTTGGAGGGAACACTGGAGGGACATGGCAGGTTTGGAACCTTCTGGTCCCAGGTTTGCCCTTGCCTACCAGAGTCCTTCTGGGGAGGTCCCTACATAAAGGTATGGGGGATCCCTCAGTGTGTAGAGGAGTTTTCACCTGGCCAGGGCTACTAGCCTGGGTGCCCCTAATCTGCTGATGGGGGGTTCCTCTGGACAGGGGGCCCTGGGGGTCCACTGACCTCCCTGACCTCTGCAGCCCTGGGCTGACTGAGGCAGGGTAGAGAGGGGCAGGTTACCTGCTCCAGACTGGGTACCACCTTGGAAGGGTCCTCTGCCATCAGGGGGTGGCCAGGCCAGGCCTGACTACCTCTGTGGCAGTTCCTTCACTAGGGGTAGGGTCAGTTCCCTGAGGAGGCTGACTCTTACCTACTGTCTGGGGGAAGAAGACTTTTCTTCAACCCTTGTGCTCTCTGTTGGGGGAGAGGGGGCCATTCTTTCAGGCTCCATCTCTCCAAATTCTTGGGCTGGGGCTGTGGCCATCACAGCCCCACTAACCTTTACAGGGACACCCAACATCCTGAGATGGGTTTGGTGTTCAACTTCAGCCCAGGCTGAAATTTCCAGATCATTGCCCATCAGGCAATCTACAGGTAGGGTTGGGGACACTGCCACTCTTTTGGGCCTGTGACCCCCTCCCAGCTGAGATTGACTATGGCCATGGGGTGATCTGTTCTGACACCATCAATGTTGGTCACCTGGTATTTAAACTCAGGTAAAAGCCGGTGAGGGGGGACTAGTTTCCCTGCCACCATGGTGACACTAGCCCCTGTGTCCCTAAATGCCACAGCTTTCTGACCATTAATTATTGGCTCCAATCTGTACCTGCCCAATGCTGTGGGACCCATGGTAAAGGTGGCAAATCCTATACCACCATCAGAGTCAGAGGAGTCTGTTGAGGGGTCCCTGTCTAAACTAGGGCCCACCTCTGTTCCTCTTGCAAAAGCACCTAACTTTTTGGGTGCACTACTCCCAACTGGAGGATTACTACTGGTAGTACCAGGAGGGGTGGTAGTAGTTGTGGGAGGAACATTTTCTTTATTGCCAATCCTGGGGCAACTGGGATCAGTTTTCCAGTGCCCAGGCTTTTACAGACATGGCAATATGGTTTCTTTTCAGGAGAAGAAGGAGGTTGGGACCCACCCCCAGAAGAGGAATTTTGGGGCCCTGTAGGGGACTTATCCTTAGATTTATCCCCACCTTTCTCTTGGGACTTAGTAGAATCTTTCTTCTGGTCACCACCCTGATTTTTAGTTTTTACTCTGGTTCTGACCCATTTGTCTGCCTTCTTTCCCAATTCTTGGGGAGAGGTCAGATCAGAGTCCACCATATACTGGTGCAAAAGCTTGTTTTGACAATTATTAAGGATCTGCTCCCTCATAATCAAATTGTACAATCCTAAAAAGTCCTGCACTTTGTTGCCATGTATCCAACCTTCCAGAGCCTTAGTAGCACAATCTACAAAATCAACCCAGTCTTGAGTCTGAGCTTTTTGGGTGTCTCTGAACTTCAACCTATACTGTTCAGTGGTTAGGCCAAAGCCATCTATCAGAGCACTCTTCAAGACTGTGTAATTGTCAGCATCCTCTTCTCTTACAGTGAGGAGCTTGTCTCTACCTTTGTCTGCAAAGGAGAGCCACAAGATTGCTGCCCACTGCTTCTGGGGGACCCTCTGAACTTTACAGGCCCTCTCCAGTGCAGTTATCCATTTGTGGATGTCATCCCCACTCTGGTAGGGAGGGACAATCTTGTTTAGGTTTCTATGGTCATAAGACCTTTCCCTATCTTTAGGGATATTGCTGCCACCGTGAGACTCTAGTCCCAACTTGTTTCTCTCTTTGTAGAGATCTAGGGACTCCCTGTCTATAGCCAACTGCTGTTTTCTGAGTTCAAGCTGGGCTTGCTCATACTGAATCAGTCTTTTTCTCCTCTCATGAGAGGATTCCCTCCTATGAGAGGAGACAGAGGTCCCTACTGAGGTGCTAGAGTGGTTAGACTCCTGAGAAGGAGATCTAGACCTCCTAGGCACACTCACAATCCTTCCTGGGGGACAAAGTGGAGGTCATCCTGAGCCTCCTCCTCATCCACCGGAGGAATTGGGTTTTCCAGGTCAGGGTCATTGTCACCCTCCTGGTCAGTTCCAGAGGGGGGGCTGGGGGTGTTGCTACCCCTGGCCCCATCCTCATCTTCTGCCCCACCCTCTGCACCTACCCCTTCAGTCCCTAAGGGCCTGTTGAGATCATCAGCCATTAACATCTCTCTCAGATGTTGGGTGGTGGGACTTTGGCCTGTCTTCAGTTTCCTCACATTGCATATTGCTCTCAATTCCAAGAATGGGAGTGTATCATACTTGGAGGGAAGAAGCCCAGGGGCTTCTGGCAAGGACTCACTGGGTCCTGGCTTTGAAGACATCACTAGTGAGGTGTGGTGTATGCACTACCTACTCTAGTGTGGCCTACTAAACTCTCTTGAGTTGTAGAAAGGGTGTGCTATCCCTTGACACACAACTCTAAGTTCAGTAGAACTTACTGTATACTAAGCTTAATTTATATGTACCTTAGGTACCTTTAGTGGTTTTCAGTTGATCATTCAATTGAGATTATCTGGTAAAACAATAGCAAGCTGGAATCCCACACGCTGCACACCAATGTGAGAAGTTGGCCTGGCATATGCTGTCCACTAATTATAGTGGGCACCTTGCACCAGTCCAAACAACCCCTTATTGGAGATAGGTTAAAGACAACCTTATTGAAAGCTATCCTAGTGGTAGCTATGGAGAGCAGCCTTCAGGCTAAGTCTTGAAGGAATGTAAAGCAGCTTGTTTTACCAGTCTATAATCTCCTGAGTGATCAAATGAAAGAGCACCACACCAGGTATATATTCAAAATATATGTATTTATTGCTAAACACACCCCTCTAGTCTCTTTATGAGGCTAGAGTTCGAAGTACATAAGTTATAAGATATTTAAACACAGTAATAGCACAAATACACGTTTGGGCCTTAGGAGCGTACCAAACCATATACCAATAAAGTGGTATAAGAACCACGACTGAGCTAGACACTAGGCCTAGAGCCTCTAGAAGTGCTTGGACCACAAGGAACCACCCAAGGTAGTGACACAGGGGACCCACGGGAGACGCGTGCAGTGTAGTAACACAGCCGCGAATCGCCGTTAACTTCTATGGAGAAAGTCGCGGTTTGGAAATTAAAGAAAAGGGACACTTAAAGAAGGACTTGGAGCAAACCCTTTGAGAACTACGTCGTTCTAGAGTCTCTACCCACGGGAGCACCGGAGTACTCTTGTTACCTCACCCAGGGAAGCCGGGTGCAAAGGTGCCTTTCGGGGTCGGGTTTCGTCGTCGATTTGAATGGCGATCTGCTGCAAAGTGCTGCTGGCGACCAAGTGAAAAGTGTCCGGGTGGATCCAAAGGTGGATCGGATATCTGAAGAACCTGAAAGCAGAGGGGACAGAGTCTGGGTTACTAGCCAGTGACCAGGAAGGCGATGAGCAGATGCCCACCGATGTCGAGTGCTTCAGGTAGGTTGACAGTTGTCTTGACTCTTCAGCCACGAGGTCCAGGAGGTGTTGTCGGCAACTATGAGCAGGATTCTGGCTGGTACATGATGTCTGTCGAGTGCTGACGTGTCGGCGACCGGATTGGACCCAACAAGCCTTGGCAACGGCAAGTCTCAATGAAGTTAAAGATTGACGATTGTGCAGACCAGCTAGGTCTGAGGAACTCACCCAGCGAGGGTAAGTGAGGACAAGCCTGGAGCAACCAGGGAGCCCAAGTAAGAAAATATTGGCCTTTGTGAAAGGCTACTAGCCAACGGGCTAGCAACCGCGAAGGAGCCCCGAGATGGTGCACGTGGAGCTGGCTCACAGGACACTCGTGAAGTGGAGGCCAGTGATCTTCGGTGCAGTTGGTGCTGGAGGCTAGGGCTGCTCGGAGCCCAAAGCACGACTTCGTGGGAGACCGAGAATAGGATACACTTGCAAATGCGTGCGGTGTCCAGGGGTCACAGTTCCACGTTACCCACGACAGCTACGGGCCTCAGCTTTGCTGGTGACTCAGGGCAGCCTCGGGGAAGTCTGGAAATCCACCTGTGGTGATGCAAAGACTTCGGCATCCGACAGGAGCTTAGGCGATGCAGACCGGACAATTGCTTCTTTGGTGCCTGACAAGCAGGGGAGTCACTCCTTGACCCCAAGGGAGATTCTTCTGTCCTCTAATCTTGTAGTAGAGCGTCGAAGGTCCAGGATTCTGTGTCAGAGTTTCATCCAGGGATAATCTAAAGTCCTAAGGACTGGGTTCCTATACTTATACTAAGTTTAGGGGTTGGACTTACTCTGTGGCCCCACCTATGGGTGGGTCAGGGCAGAGGGGTGGCTACACCCCTTTCCCTTTGTCCAGTTCGTGCCAAAGCAGGGGCTGCAAGCCCCTGATCCGGTTTGAACTGGGGTATGCACTAGGACACCAAGTGTGCCCCCAGTGCAGGACTTCAAAGCACCCGAGAGTGCTCCCGCCCAGCCCCAATACACACTATCCTGTCTGGGGAGGTGGTCACACCTCCCTGGGACAGGAAACCTATTGTCCAGGCCTCCCCTGCCGGAGTTTCGGTCAGCAGCAGGAGGCCAGACTTGTGTCTGTGGCAGCAGCATCCATTTTGTGATGCCAGGGCTTTAGAAAGAAGTTACCGGCCAAGCCAGGGTTAACATGTCTCTCCCTCTAGAAGGGTGGAATGCTACCCCCGCCGCCAGAATTGGTGGGGGGTAGTATTCCAAGATGTTTGACACCAAACACGACATGTTTCGGTGCAGCCATTCCAAAGTTAGCATTTAACGCGAGGTTATAATGCGCTTAAGAGTATATGGTCAGGCTGCACTACAAACAGCATCAGAGAAGGGTCTCCGAACACTGCAGAGGGGCCCTGCTCATGCAGGGGCACCCTCTCACATAGGAACCACGCACTCTGCCTTCAGGATTGATAAGGCCTGCCATAGGAGTGACTTATAGGTTTATATGTGTGTATGTATATAGTGATATAGGTAGCCTATATCACAGTAAGGGGTGCATGCACCACCTTACCCAGGCTGCAGTAGCAGACCTGTGGTGTCAGTTTGGATGGCCTTCCAGGGGTGGTATAATACACGCTGTAGCCCCTGGTAGGCCTCTGAGGTACCTATGCCCTGGGTACATAGTATACCATATACTAGGGACTTATAAGGGCACTCCAGATTCCAATCAGAGATGTGCCTAAGGCACATGGAAACCTTTTTACAGAGAAAGCAGATAGACTGGGGCCCTGAATAGCAGGATCCCAGCCCAACTAAGTCATAAACCAGCAAAACACCATAAAAAAAAAGTGGGGGCAACCATATAGTCAGATTCCACTTTCCTACACACAGCACACATCTAAAAATACACACTAACATGATGCACAGTGCTGTTCACTGCCAGTTGATGTCTCTGAGACTCACACTGCTGCATATGTCACATGGACACATATGTTTTGGTGATGAAGTGCAAATAAGCCCCATGAACCAATGTAGTCACATAGACAATGCACAATAGCATGATAAGGGCAATGTAATGCAAGTCCTTTATGTGTTGTGACATGTCACATACCAACATCTTTACAATTGCCTGACAGGCCATCATTGATCCAAGGCATGAGAGTGCCTTCTGTAGATTAAGTTGTGAGTGACCACCATCAGGAGAGCTAATGTGTGACGATACCTAGGGTCTGGCATATGACATCCTTACATTGTGCTGACTGATGACATCCATTACCCATCAATGTGCCAAAAATTCACTCACTGATTAAAAGCAGTAGCCACAACTTCACCATGCACTGATGCATAGGGACACCCCTCCACAATGCACACATACTGAGGACTGACACACTGAGTAACATCTGCTTATTTTGATCTGTACAAGTACAGTCCAACACCCCAGTCACATCACAATTTTCCATACCCGCTGATCACATCCAACCATGTTAATCCCTAGTGCCAAACCAATCTCACAATAGCCAGATTCAGCTACATTTATTTTCGATACCATAGTATAACCATCCCAGTCATGTTTCCATGTGCACAATTGGCAAATGCAAATCAGCCAATGCATCACTGCAATCATCACCATCTACCCCATCAGCACCTGTGGGCACTTGCTGTCACTGTGGCAGAAAGTCACATCATGTGATACCATGCTGCTGACATTAGGCCAATATGTATTTCAATGATGCTGTCATCTGTATCATTCTGAAAAACACAACCCATGGGACAGGTGTAACCTCTACCAACTCACTGCTCCCTGACTCCAAATTTGTGCATGTCTCTAGCCACTTACACATCATCACATGAGCAGACTATTGGGGCCACACAGCACACAGAAGCCTGACAAGTATATTGGGCTACAAACTTCACACAATTAAATTTCAAGTGTAGAAAGGTCTCAGTTCAGACAACATACAGAAAATTGTAGATGAAAACATGTCAAGATGACTTGCTATGACACCGTTCATGTATTTCCCACATGAGAATCAAAATGTTGTACACATGCAGAACCTCTGCACTCAACACCTACGCTACTTAGAAGCCATTGCATCACACTAGAGACATCACAGATGTCCAGCCTTGCTCTGAGCTGGGATTCATACAGTCACTCATGCGTAAAGTCTAACCCTGGGCGTAGTTCGCGAAGTAGCGCTACACGAAGCTACGCGAAGTGCACTTCGCGAGCTACGCATAGCACTACGCGAACTGCGTAGTGCGCTGTTCGCGATGATTGCACAGTGCCGGATGCTTGTCCGCACTGTGCAATCATTGAAAATGGCATCTTGCACACTGCAAGCTGTCTTTTACTGCCGCTCGAGTAGATTTTTACTCGAGCGGCAGCTTTCTCAACACGGACTGGTAGTTTCTCATCGCGAGCGGTTGCAAGCATACGCGACCACTCGCAATGAGAAACCTGACCTCCCCGCGTTGAGAATCTCGCCGGGAGGATTATTTTCCACGCTCGCGATCGGCAACTTGATGTTGCTGATCGCGAACGAGGAAAAGGTCTCGCCGGGATGTCATTTTGCTTGCTCGCGGTCGCCAACTTGACGTTGAGGACCGCGAGCAAGCAAAAAATGACCGCTGCACTACGCTATGCTACGCTACCCGTGTTTGCACTGTGCTACGTGCAATTTGCGTAGTGCGAAGTAGTGCAAACTTCGCAAACTTCGCTAGCGTAGTGCTTTGCCCAGGGTTAGTAAAGTCACACTTAGCACAATACTCACCTCCAACTTGCTGCTTTTGGGCCTCTCAATTGTGAATCCAGCTCTGGCTGTGTGACTGCCAGGATGCGGGCCATTAGTGGGGTGATGCTCCTGCGTGCCAACCTGCTACTTCGAGGGACCAGCCCCAGCGTAATTTCTGTGATGTTTTTGCTGAGGCGGCAGATGTCATCTCACCTCTTGTGGCAGTGTGTATGATATCGGTTTGAGACCCCCAGGGACTGCACCTTGCAGGCAATGGCCTTATGCTGATGGACCTTGAGCTGCAGACATGGGACACAAGAAGAGGAATATTTGTAACACAGTGTTGTGTACCAATGTGTGACAGTACACGAGCATGTAAACACATAGCACACAGATACATCAATGGAGAGCAGAGGCCATAGACAATGTCACATGGTACACTTGGATCAAGCCATATCATTGCAATGTATACATCTATGATGATGGACACACAACATGCCCATCTCATACCCATGCAGAGTGCCAGCAAAGAAATCAATGTGAAACTGTGCCTCATCTGTGATGCACTATGTGAGTGAGCATGACATACTATACACTGTAAATGCTGTGTTGTGGTCAGACGCACTATGTCTTACACTACACACACCTTAATGTCCTTTACCATTGCATAGCTACACCTGTCAGGGAGGTCACAATTAGGTACCTGATGCTACATTCTCACACTCTTGTCACAAGGTATAGGCCTGTCTTGTGTACTCCTCAGGCCTATAATATATGCTTCAAATATTGGATGGATGGACAACACATATGTTTTTGTAAGTCATTTTAGTGATGGTGCCTTCAAACATTGCACATTTACTTGCCAGGCCTGAGGGTTTTCACTGATGAAAAGCATGGTCCAGCATAAGAATCACATGCATGTACAATGAGAATGATGAAACAGTGCATACACATGCAAGACTCTACACATGATGGAATCAAATGATGGATGACATGTCCACTGTACATTTAGCATATGTGTCAGAGGTGATTTTCAACCAATAGTGATAGATCCAGGCCTTGTACGCCTGTGCATAATGGCCACATCTACATAGGGTCAATATCAAAGCAGTACACAAATTAATCAGTACCCTCTGGCATTCTACATTTTCATCCTCACAAATGATCATATGCACACTTATTGAACTATGACATGACATGGCACAGGGAATGTGTGTTCAGAGTGAGAGTTCCTCAGATCAGCAGTGTAACTGTACAACTGCTACACCACAATATGTCCTTTTCATCATTGCATGCAGTCAAGGATCTGGGGGAACAAGGCTATACACCCCATTGACGTGAAGTAATTAGGCTAGGCAGTGTATCACACATTTACAGGACCCAGTCTCAGAACAACATATGTGATGTTTGGCTTTAATGGAGCTGCACCAGTGTCTATGTTCCCATCCTCCCCATATATTTAAGTGCAAAATGTTCTAGGTCATGTATGGACCATGCTGTTTTGAAAATCTGAATGCATTAACATTACCTTTCACTCTCAGGTACCTACTAGTGTACAGTAACATAACATGAGCATTCTGAGCACTCTCAAACTTTTACTCATACACTTACCAGTACCTTTGGAGCACCATATAGCTGCCCGTACTGGCCAAGGACCTCGTCCACCACGAACTCCACCTCCTCTGTGGTGAAGGGACGGGCCCTGATGTTCTCAGTACGAGCCATGACTGGGTCCAGAGACTAGGTACAGCAGCAGTTGGTGGTGATGAATGGCAGGCAGTAGTGTCTGAATGCAAATGACAGGCATGGCTATCTCACAGCCATTTATAGGCCCCTAAGGTTGTTCCAGTGGTATTCTGCTGATGCAATTGGTCCACCTGGTTTGCATCCTTCAATTGTGGCCAATGCCTGTGCCCGCAGTGGCGGAGCACGCCTACTGCGAGTTTTAAAACTGAAATGCACTACCACAATGGCATTCCCCATTGGCTGCAATGACATTCGCATAGGTGGTGTCACACTGCGGGGGCCAGGTGGGGTCTACTGCAATCCTGCATCATTCAATTGTGGCCAATGCCTGTGACCACAGTGGCAGAGCACACCTACCGCGAGTTTCAAAACTGAAATGCACTACCGCAATGGCGGTTCCAATTGGCTGCAATGACATTCGAATAGGCGGTGTCACACCGCGGGGGTCAGGTGGTCTCTACCGCAATCCTGCATCCTTCAATTGTGGCCAATGCCTGTGACCGCAGTGGCGGAGCACGCCTACCGCACCTGGAAACACATTGCGCAATAGCATTATCGCTTTGCAAATTGCATCACTGATCGCTATACATTTAACAAAAATAATTTCAGCTCATTGTAATGTGAATTGAGAGTGTGACATTTAACTTAAGTATCCCCACGCATGTCATGTCAGTACATGTGATTAAATGCATTGGTATGTCCTTACTCACATGTAAAATGTCATCCATGTGGGCATGCATACATAATTCATGTTGAATTGCTAATCGTTTTTGTGAACATGGCAATGTGTGAAATGCAAACTCATCCTACAGTCATGCTGGACTGACCACATATTGTGCATATATCACTGTATACAGTGGTGTATTTATGTTGATAGTTGTACAGCTTACACTCACTGTGCTCATTTTTGCTTGTGTGGTAGTGATGGTAACCACTGAGCAGGCAGCGGTGGTGATAGTGGGGGTGGCTGCAGCACAGGTCATTGTAGCAGGGGTCAGCATTGTTGTTGTTGCTGGTGTGTTGATAGTTGTGGTAGTGGTAGGGACAATGAGGCCCTGAGACGGAGTGCACCTTGGCAGTCCTGAGGGGCCAGGTTGTTGCTTCTCATCTGAGAAACGTAGGGAATCAGCATTAGAGAGTTTACGTTCCAGGGGGGACACTGGCTCTGCTGGTTGGTGGTGTTTTCGCCAGCTGTTGCTTCTGGTTCTCCTGTTGAACAGAGGTTAGATTGTCAGTTAAGTACACTCCACAACCTTGGTGACACAGTTTTGGATGTTTCAGTTGATAGGCCAAACACTTTACATTGCAATAACTTGGTATTGGTAGAAGATTATCAACATCATGACATGATGTAGAGGTACATACATTACTTGTTATTATTGTGACATGTAAATAACAGCCATTTGCCATGTACAGATAGTTTGTTTACAAGGACATGTCATCATCTACCAACTTTGTGCACATCCGCTTTGTTTCATGCTTGGATATTGTTGACTTTTCTGAGAATCTGTTTCAGCTAGGCCAAATATTCATGATTTCATTAGTTAAAAATTATTTTAAATCATGTGGTTTTGTTTGTTATACAAATTGACCATGCATGTGTTGTGTTCATATGAGCCTTAATGCTTTGAAGAAATGGGACTTACACATTGCATTGTGTGCTTTGCATGATTGGGCCCTGAATTTATTTAGCATGGGACTTTGTGATTCAAAGTGTAATTTATGTGACATTTAAATGTGCTTAGCTGTGTGTGCACTGGATGTGACATTTTGATCTGTACAGAGCTGGCTAACAAGTGAGGGATGTGTTGGTCATATGTCTCCATGCATTTTGAGAAGGATGACAGGGTGCAGGCATTGACTACCAACCTGTTAGGTGGCACAGGGGAGGGAGATGGCTGTTACATGGTTCTAGGTTAGGGGAGTGTTCCATCCTGCTCAGGGGAGATGCAAGTGAGCATGAGAAGTCTACCTACCTGTTAGGTGAAGGAGAGCAATGAAATATCTGTCACATGGTTTTGGGTGGGGGAGTGTTCCATCCTGCTTAGGGGTGATGAAAGTGAGCATGAGAAGGCTATCTACCTGTAAGGTGAAGGAGAGCAATGAAATGGCTGCCACATGGTTCTGGGGGTGGTGAGTGTTCCATCCTGCTCAGCTGTAAGACAAGAGTGCCTGATGGGAGTTGTAGTGCTGGCTGACTATCCACACCCCCCTCCCTGTTGAGAAGGCTACCTACCTGTAAGGTAAAAGAGAGCAATGAAATAGATGCCACATGGTCTAGGGTGGTGAGTGTTCCACCCTGCTCAGCTGTGATTCAAGGGTGCCTGATGGGAGTTGTAGTGCTGGCTGCCTGTTCACACACCCCCTCCCTGTTGTTGAGAAGGCTACCTCCCTGTGAAGTGGAGCAGGGAAAGTTAATAGGTTACACATGGCTTCTGGGGTGGGGGAGTGTTTCATCCAGCTCAGCTGTGAGACAAGTGTGCCTGGTGGGAGTTGTAGTGCTGGCTACCTGTAGACATACTCCCATGGAAATATTGCTAGCTATCTATGAGGTGAATCAGTGGAAAGGAATGGTAGATATGTGATACATGTGTTGGGAAGAGTGTGTTGTGCATAAGTGCATTTAGGTCTAGAAAGTATAACTTTATAGTTGTGCAAGACAGTAGATAGCAGTGTGATGGTGTACATTTGTTGGTACTTACAAACCTCCACTCACCCAGCATTTCCTGTGAGACTCTCTGGATGCAGTATGGCAAGCACCTTCTCCTCCAATTCAGTGAATGTTAGTGGTGGAATAGGAGGGCCACCACCAGTCCTCTGAGCCACCTCATAGTTCCTGTTGGCACAGTATTTCACCCTGGTCTTAAGGTCATGCCACCTCTTCTTGATGTCATGCTGTGTATGCAGGGTGGTCCCTAAAGCATTGACTTTGTTGACTATCCTTTCCCACATTTGATTTTTTCTGACTAGTGGGGTCTGTTGGACCATGCTTCCAAGCACATGTGGTTCTACTCTAATTATATCGTCTACCAGCACTGACAACTCATTGTCTGTGAATGTGGGCATTTTCTTCTGTGCCATTGTGTGTGATGTGTAAATAAGTGACAAGTGCAGGTAGGAAGGTGGTGGTGTAGATGTGTGAGGTGTGTGTTGGTGGTATTGGTGTGGGTGGTTTTGGTGGTGTGATGTGTGATGACTTGCCTCTCCTTTCAGCTGTGGTGTATGGCCATTCACTGCTGGAGTTGTGCAAAGGATGCTGGTCAGGGAAGGGGTTGGTTTTATACTCAGCTATGTGGGTGTGTCAAAATGAGGTATTCCTGTCAGGTGTGTTCTCCATGTTGACATGGGATTTCATTGGTTTTCAATACCTTGGATGTGTATCATTGGGGTGTGTCAGATGTATTTGAGGGCAGCAGAAAGAACATGCACACTTGGAGGCCTTGTTGTGTAGTTGCATATACCGCCATTCATCTTTTCACGTGACCACAGTGGTTGGAAATCAATGATCATTCTGCCTGCTCCGCCATCTTATCATAATCTTTCTTATCAACATCACTCTATATACCATGTAGCACATCTCGTTGTATTGTTCAGTTACGAAGCATGGAAAACAATTCATCCATGAGTCCCTATGAATGCATTCTTCTATTTTTGGATACAGTAATATTAGAATAAAAAGTTGTCTCTTTCAGATAATTTACAGATGAGTAGGCAATTTCCATATCTCCCAGTCTTAAAACACTGAATAATGGTACTGTGCCTGGATATACAGGCATCATGGGCACTTTCATGATACTTTTCCAGAACTTTTGTGAAAAGGCCATTATGAGCCACAATTGCCTGACCATTCATTGAGTAATTGTACTTGCAATTTCTGTAAATATGTGCAGTATCTGAACCAATTTCACATGGGCACTATTTAAAGCACCAAGCACATGAGGAAATCCTGCAATACCATAAAATCCTTGCTTGGTGGCTAGTTGCTGTTTTGTGATATTCTAAGTACTGTGATGTAAGTTTAATGATGGCATCTAAAACAAATATAGAGAATGCAGAAAAGGCACCCTGTGAAATGTGACCAAACGTAGAAGATGACTTCTGGAATATGCTAGAGGACAGAATGTGAAGGTCTGCCATCAATTTCACATGCAGCGGGATGGCATTAGACCAAATTTTTGAAGACTTGGAAAAATCTTCTCCAGGAAATCCAGGATACTCTTCTTCTCCGGTTGATACTTTGTAGGAATATTCGCTCTCTCCACCTTCGCTTTCGCTGTTGTTGTCTTGTAGCAACTCCCAGTTGAAAAATGACTACCTCCATGGCATAGATGAGTATGCCAGGGAGTTCTGTAATGGAGGTCCTCTTATTCTAATGCCCTTGAGTCATTGCCTATGCCTGAATTGATGATGCTCTGCATTCTGATGCATTTCCATGGGAACGCAACTTTTACAATGCAGGCGACATTACTTTGCATGCCATTACAACGCATGTGCCAATTCATCGCATTGTAAAGTAAGTAATGGAGGTAAATGAGGTAAGTTTTTTTTTTTTTTTTTTTTTCGGGGAGTTTTTAAATATTTTTCTTTTTTTATAAAACTAATATATATCAACAAGTATAATTAAAAGGGCATGGCAAATGTACCCATGTTTTTTTATTTTTTATTAATTAATATTTAGTTTACAAGTTTGAATTGTTTTTAAAAAGTTATATATAAAAAGTATTATTTGGTGGGTTAGTGTAGTAATGCTCAGGTGTTATTTTTAAAACTTGAGTATTATTAAAAATCAGATTACTTGTTATTATTTTTTTTCAAATAATATATATCTAAAATATAATATATGTATTAAACATAATCTAAATGTGCTTTGCACTTATTCCCTGAGATGGGATGCATGGCAAACATTTGGGTGGAGGAGTGTAATAATACTCAGGTATTCATTATAATATTTGAGAATTAATTGATATTTAGTTATAGTGATAGAAAATTATGAAAATATATATTTTTTAAATTAATAAAAAATGCTTTGGCACCTATCCTCTGGGATGGGATGCATGAGAAATAGGGGGCTTGGGTGGGGGAGTGTATTAATGTCTCAGGTATTCATTATAATACTTGAGAATTAATTGATATTTTTTTGGAGTGATAGTATATTTTAAAAATATTTTTTTAATAAATTAATAAAAAAAGGCTTTTGCATCTATCCTCTGTGATGGGATGCATGGGAAACAGGGGATTTGGGTGAGGGAGTGCATTAATACTTGGGTATTAATTTTAATACTTGAGTACTATTTATTTGCTAATTTATCATTTATTTTATTGGAAAATTGTTAAATTATTATTTTTTTAAATTAATAAGAGTGATATGCAGACAAACAAAGGGTGTTTTTGGGCAGGGGGGTATTTGATATCATGGTTTAATTATAAGCTACTATTACAAAATTAATATAAAATGTACATTTAGTAGTAGTAAAGTTAGGACTCCTAACTTTACTACTACTAAACTGAGACAAAATCCTAACTTTACGACTTTCGGTATTCACAAAAGGCATTTAGTAGGAGTCCTAACTTTACTACTACTAAATGCCTTCGGTGAATACCAAAAGTAGTAAGTTTAGGATTTTATCTCAGATTAGTTCTGTGAATCGGCCCCAGTTACAGTAAGTTGAGGAGGAATGCTAATATCAGAGAAGGTTTGGTGTGTTACACTGTTTTTACTACTCAGCTGATTTCCTGTACAAGATTAGAACACAACTAGATGTGAAGCATTTACCGCAGCTATTGTGTCCCAACCAGTATCCACATACCTTAGAAGGCCCAGTAGCCTGCAATAACTGCCACTTTCAATGTGACCCCGAAATGATCACACTACCAGGGAAAATGAATAGACAAAATTCACAAACACATGGCCTAAACGGTCTACTTTGTAACGTCAGGTCATTAGCCAAGCACCCGATCGAGATATGGGACAGGATCACCTCCCACTCTCCGGATATCTGTTTTTTTACAGAAACGTGGCTAAACCCTGGCAATCATCCAACCATCAAATTAGCTATCCCTGATAGCTATAAATGTATCCATCTCAATAGAGGAGGAAAAACAGGCAGCGGTATTGCCATAGCCTTCAAAAACACACTAAAGGTGAACTGGATCTCAACTATAAGCAATAACCTCATGGAATTAGGGACTTTCAAGATAAACATATCTGCCTCAGATAGCTGGAATGGTGCATTGATCTACCACCCCCCAGGACCAACTTCAGCGATCTACTGATAGAACAAATCGCAACGCATGTCCTAGCATCTAACTAATTTCTTCTGCTGGGCGATTTTAATTTTCATTGGGAAGAACATTTGAACCCAGAAGTTAGTAAACTCCTAACCAACCTAGAATTATTAGGGCTTGTCCAAAGAGTTAAAGGCCCGACACATTCGGGTGGTCACTCACTGGACCAAATTTTTTCCAACATAGACCAGTTGGCCTGTAAGCCCCCTCTCTCTCTTACATGGACGGATCATTTTGTAATCACATTCAACATCCAACTTCCGCACCCCCTGGGTCTTACTGCAAATAAATAACGGCTACAGGAAGCATGCAGACCCTGACATAAATTTACCTGTGAAGCTTTCAGCGACGCCTTTCACCCCATGCTTCCAAATAATAACTTTGAAGTGTTGGAATTGTTGAAATGCTTTTATTCAGCCCTCACGATGGCGCTGGATGTAACGATTCCCTTCAAAAACTATGGCCTCACACAGCGGTGACCATCAGCACCCTGGTTTACGCCAGAATTTAAAGTAGAGAAAAACAAATGTAAAACTCTGGAGAGACTCTGGCGGAGAAGGAAAGAGCCCCAAGATAGGGAACCTTATAAACAAGCGCTGTCCCAATCCCACCGGAACATTAAAACAGCGTGGCGAACCTTTATTATAAATCAAATTGAACAAGCCAGTAATTCCTCAATAGCTCTTTTTACCATCGTACAGGATTTTATCTCCCCGCAAGTATGCAGCCAATCGCCAGTGGAATCCCAGGAGCTCTGTGACTCTTTGGCTTTCAGGAAAAGAAATCTAATATCTATTTAAAATTCCCAGCGGCCCCTCAGCAGGATTCTGAGACCACTACAAGGACAGGAGAGCTAGGAAAATAAATTCTAAGCACATTAGACTGCTTTCATCCTATTACTGTAGAGGAAGTACATAACTCCCTGGTCACAGCTAAATCGGGATCACAGTGTGATCCATGTCCTCCTAAGATGATGGCGCTTCTAGCCACCTGCTGTGCACCCGTGATTCAAAAGATTTTCAACTGCTCTATACAAACAGGAAACATCCCAATAGAGTGGAAGGAAGCATGTGTTCGTCCCATATTGAAAAAAGCCACACTGGACCCACAAGCATTAAGTAACTATTGCCCGATCTCCCTGCTACCTCTCCTGGGCAAACAACTGGAAGGCCTAATAAACAGGCAGCTGGGATCATACCTTGAATCCAACCACATTCTTGATCCCTCACAATCGGGGTTCTGACCAGGTTTCAGTACAGAGACTGCCCCCCTGGCATGATTCATTGAGACAGGGGATGGATGCAGGAAGACCGGTAGTACTGATACTATTAGATTTGTCTGCTGCCTTTGATACCATCTCGCATTCAAGGCTTATGAACAGACTGCAGGCAATCAGTGTCCAGGGAACAGCACTAAAATGGCTGCAGCACTTTTTGTCAGACAGACAGCAGACGATCAGTCTATGCCCATACTCTTCTGGTAAAACGCAGTTAGACAAGGGTGTACCTCAGGGTTCATGCCTGAGTCCCACTCTGTTCAATATTTATATGGCCCCACTGGCAAAGATCGCAGAGCATTTTGGCTTTGAGATAATTTCATACGCTGACGACACCCAGCTGATGTTTACTATGGGCCAAGACCTAGAATCGGAGAAAAAGCGTTTCTCGGCCGGACTGCTAGCAATATCCAACTGGATGACTGAGAATTGCCTTCAGTTAAATCCAGAAAAAACAGAGATTATGCTACTTGGAAAAGCCCTAGCCATCTGGTCGGAGGATTGGTGGGCCCACCAATTAGGTGCTATTCCCGTGCCCAGGCAAATGGTAAAAAACCTAGGGATAAGACTGGATCAAGCCCTACCAATGAAAGAGCTTATTGCTGCCACCACAAGTGCCTGCTATTACAATATGCACCTTCTGCACAGAATCTTCCCTCTCCTCTCCTCCCCACGAACACTTGCAGAACCCTGGTCCAGGCCATGGTGATAAGTAGACTGGACTATGGAAATGCCCTGCTGGTGGAAGTTGGTGAAACTGTGCTCACTAAGCCACAGATAGTCCAGAACACCGCGGCAAGACTAATTTTGAACCGGCCTGCATCTACCCCTTCTGCACCCTTACTGAAAGAACTGCACTGGCTCCCAGTGAAGAACCGTTCCTATTATAAAATCTGTTGCCTCACGTATAACGCCTTGAGAGGCAAAGGCCCACGCTATCTTAAAAAAAAACTCACAACCTATGTACCCGGCCGCAATCTCAGATCGAGCTCCCAAGCTCTTTTGTGCGTGCCCTGAATTTGTCAAATGAGCACCGGGGGTAAGGCTTTCTCCTATCTCGCCCCAGGGTACTGGAACAAACTACCCATAACCCTCCGAGAGACTCCCTTATTCAGTAAATTCAGGAAACTACTAAAAGCCTATTTATATTAATTTTACCCAGTTTGCACTTCCGGTCAGGATCCGCAACAGTGCCGAGGTGCCCCCGGGTGATATGTGTGCTATAGCAAATATTATTAACATAACATAACACGTAGGGGGTTACTTGCATGTTTTTTACGCTGAATAATTCTGCGTAGGTTGTGGGCATACAACTTGCTACATGTGTAGGAATATTTTTCAACACCTCCCTCAAAGCTTAGCCACAGGGTTCATTGGAGGTGGATGCCAGGGCTTTCATTTCATTTATATTTTCTCTTACCTCTATCTCCATTGCAGAGTCAGAGTGGTTATGCTCGTTGGTCCTTTCATTTAGTGTCACCAAGAGTAACCGCTCTGCCTGTGCAATGGGATGAGTAATAATGCACACACCTCTATTGACACCTGGGCTCAGTTAATCTCTCCTTGTAACTTAACCCCTTCGCTGCTAGGCCTTTCCCCCCCCTGCGCTAAGCCTTTTTTTGGCTATTTGGGGTAGTGCACGCTTAGGCCCCTGTAACTTTTTGTCCACATAAGTTATCCACGCCAAATTTGCGTCCTTTTCTTCCAACATCATGGGGATTCTAAAGGTACCCAGGGTTTGTGGATTCCCCTGGAGGGGTCCCAGAAATTAGCCAAAATACAGCTACATTTTTATTTTTTTGAAAAATGGGAAAAGCGGGCTGCAAATGAAAGCGTCTGGGGTTTTCCCTGCAAATGTTATAAAAAAAGGGTTTGTGGGGCTGAAATAGCCATTTTCCCAGCTTTTAGGGAATGACAGACTTTTGTCACAAAACCAACATTTTTTACAGAGTTTTGGCATTTTTCTGGGACATAGCCTATTTTTGCTATTTTTTGTGCTTTCAACCTCCTTCCAGTTAATGGTAGAAATGGGTATGAAACCAATAATGGATCCTGGAAAGCCATACATTTCTGAAAAGTAGACAAAATTATGAATTCAGCAAGGGGTCATTTGTGTAGATAAGTTTTCCTTATAGAAACTAACAGTTAAATGAAGGACAAATTGAAAATTAGTTGAAAAAACAGCCATTTGTGTCAACGTTTTCACCTGTAACTTCTTCTAATTATGACAGCTATTTGAAAGCAATATACCGTTATATCCACTGGATCTTTCTGGTTGTGGGGATATATAGGACTTGTAGGTTCACCAAGAACCCGACGAACCCAGAGCCAAAAACTGAGCAGCATCTTGCAATGGTTTTTTTATTATGTGCCGGGTATATAGCAATTATTTTGGGAAAATGTATACATGGAAAAATTGTTATGAAAGACACCTATGTATTTCTGAAATAGGAACAAAATGTAGATTTTAGAAACAGTAGATATTTGCACATTTCCGAAATTGGGAGTACCCATACTAGCATGAGAATTATAGGTCATTTTTCAAAATGACTTATTTTTTACACATTGTCTTTCATTTGGAAGGCAGAAATGCATCGAAAGTCAATAGGTAATAACAGTTGCTCTACAATTCTGTATTACCCTAAGTCTCCCGATAAAAATGGTACCTCACTTGTGTGGGTAGGCCTTGTGCCCATAACAGGAAATGGCTCAAAATGCAACGTGGACGTACCACATTTTCACAATGAAAAATTACCCTTTTTTGCAAAGTGCCTAGCTGTAGTTTTTGAACCCTAGCTCTGCGGGCACTTAGGGAAACCTAGCAAACCTATACATTTTTGAAAACTAGACACCCAGGGGAATTCAGGATGTGGTGACTTGACTGGCTCTCACCAGGTTCTGTTACCCAGAATCCCTTGCAAACCTAAAAAATTGGTAAAAAAAACACATTTTCCTCACTTTTCTGTGGTGGAAAGTTCTGGAATCTGCGTGGATCCACAAAATTCCACTCACCCCGCGTTCCCCAAGGTCTTCCCAAAAAAAATGGTACCTCACTTGTGTGGGTAGGCCTAGTGCCCGCGACAGGAAGCAGCGCAAAACGCAACGTGGACGCACCACATTTTCACAGTGAAAAATGACCCTTTTTTTGCAAAGTGCCTAGCTGTAGTTTTTGAACCCTAGCTCTGCCATCACCTAGGGAAACCTAGCAAACCTATACATTTTTGGAAACTAGACACCCAGGGGAATCCAGGATGGGGTGACTTGACTGCCTCCCACCAGGTTCTTTTACCCAGAATTCCTTGCAAACCTAAAATATTGTCAAAAAAAACACATTTTCCCCACATTTCTGTGGTGGAAAGTTCTGTAATCTGCGTGGATCCACAAATTTCCACCCACCCCGCGTTCCCCAAAGTCTTACGAGAAAAATGGTACCTCACTTGTGTGGGTCGGCCTAGTGCCTGCGACAGGAAACGGCGCAAAACGCAACGTGGTCACACCTCAATTTCGCAGTGAAAAATGACCCTTTTTTGGCAAAGTGCCTAGCTGTAGTTTTTTAACCCTAGCTCTGCCAGCACCTAGGGAAACCTAGCAAACCTATACATTTTTGGAAACTAGACACACAGGGGAATCCAGGATGGGGTGACTTGACTGCCTCCCACCAGGTTCTGTTACCCAGAATCCCTCGCAAACCTAAACAATTGTCAAAAAAAACACATTTTCCCCACATTTCTGTGGTGGAAAGTTCTGGAATCTGTGTGGATCCACAATTTTCCACTCAACCTGCGTTCCCCAAAGTCTTACGAGAAAAATGGTACCTCACTTGTGTGGGTCGGCCTAGTGCCTGTGACAGGAAACGGCGCAAAACGCAACGTGGTCACACCTCAATTTCGCTGCAAAAATGACCCTTTGTTGGCAAAGTGCCTAGCTGTAGTTTTTGAACCCTAGCTCGGCGGGCACCCAGGGAAACCTATCAAACCTATACATTTTTGAAAACTAGACATCCAGGGGAATCCAGGATGGGGTGACTTGACTGTCTCCCACCAGGTTCTGTTACCCAGAATCCCTTGCAAACCAAAAGAATTGCCAAAAAAACACATTTTCCCCACATTTCTGTGGTGGAAAGTTCTGGAATCTGCGTGGATCCACAAATTTCCACCCACCCTGTGTTCCCCAAAGTCTTATGAGAAAAATGGTACCTCACTTGTGTGGGTCGGCCTAGTGTCTGCGACAGGAAACGACGCAAAACGCAACGTGGTCACACTTCAATTTCGCAGTGAAAAATGACCCTTTTTTGGCAAAGTGCCTAGGTGTAGTTTTTGAACCCTAGCTCTGCCGGCACCTAGGGAAACCTACCAAACACACACATTTCTGAAAAGTAGACACCCGGGGGCTTCCAGGGAGGTATGGCTTGCGTGGATCCCCCAACGTTTCCTTACCCAGAATCCCCTGCAAACCTCAATTTTAGCTGAAAAAATCACTTTTTTCACACATTTTGTTTGTGGGAAAGTGTGGCATCACTTGCCTCAAACAAATTTCCTACCACCCAGAATTCCCCCAGGTCTCCCGATAAAAATGGTGCCTCACTTGTGTGGGAGGCCCAAGTACCCACGACAGGCAAGGGCCCAAAACGTAGTGAGGCGACATCAAAATTGCCTATCTCAAAATCACCTGGTTTTGCAAGGGGGTCACTCTGGGTTTTGGCCCCGTGCTCGGCGGCCATCTAGGAAAACATACCAAACCCACACATTTCTGAAAAGTAGACACTCGGGGATTCCAGGAGGTATGGCTTGCGTGGATCCCCGAATGTTTTCTGACCCAGAATCCCCTGCAAACCTGACATTTTGCTGAAAAATCCCTTTCTCACACATTTTTGTGTGGTAAAGTTGTGGCATCATGGGGCTGACACAAATTTCCTACCACCCAGCGTTCCCCCAGCTCTCCCGATAAAAATGGTGCCTCACTCGGGTGGGAGGCCCAAGTACCCGTGACAGGCAAGGGCCCACAACGTATTGAGGCGACATCAAAATTGCCTATCACAAAAAAGTGATTTGTTCAGCCAAATTTCAGGTTTGCAGGGGGTTCTGGGTAAGAAAACGTTGGGGGATCCACGCAAGCCATACCTCCCTGGAATCCCCCGGGTGTCTAGTTTTCAGAAATGTGTGGGTTGGGTAGGTTTCCTAGATGGCCGTCGAGCCCGGGGCCAAAACTCATGGGACCCCCTTGCAAAACCAGGTTGGTTTGTGATAGGTAATTTTGATGTCGCCTCAATAGGTTTTGGGCCCTTGCCTGTCGCGGGTACTTGACCCATCCACACAAGTGAGGTACCATTTTTCACGGAAGACTTTGGGGGACGCGGGTGGGTGGAATTTTGTACATCCACGCAGATTCCAGAACTTTCCACCACAGAAATGTGAGGAAAATATGTTTTTTTGGACATATTTTTAGGTTTGCAAGGGATTCTGGGTAACAGATCCTGGTGAGAGCCAGTCAAGTCACCCCATCCTGGATTCCCCTGGGTGTCTAGTTTTCAAAAATGTATAGGTTTGCTAGGGTTTCCTAGGTGCTGGCAGTGTTAGGGTTCAAAATCTACAGCAAGGCACTTTGCAAAAAAAGGGTCAGTTTTCACTGTGAAAATGTGGTGTGTCCACGTTGCGCTTGGGCCAGTTTCCTGTCGCGAGCACTAGGCCTACCCACACATGTGAGGTGCCATTTTTCTCGGAAGACTTTGGGGAACGCGGTATGGGTGGAAATTTGTGGATCCACGCAGATTCCAGAACTTTCCACCACAGAAATGTGAGGAAAATGTGTTTTTGGACACATTTTTAGGTTTGCAAGGGATTCTGGGTAACAGAACCTGGTGAGAGCCAGTCAAGCCAGCCCATCCTGGATTCCCCTGGGTGTCTAGTTTTAAAAATGTATAGGTTTGCAAGGTTTCCTAGGTGCCGGCAGAGCTAGGAACCAAATTCAACAGGTAGGCACATTCCGAAAAATGTCAGTGCCTAGTGGGCTTTCTGCCGCCCTGGGGAGGGGGAAATTAGGGGCTATTGCCCCTATATGCCCCTGAGGGGGCAGAAAGACTGTGGCTATTCTTTGGGGGTCGGGGCATTGGGATGCCCATTCTGGTCAGCCCCCACCCCTGCGTATAAAAAGCCAGCATAATCGCTGGCACATAGTGGGCTTTCTGCCCCTCGGGGGCAGATCAGGGCTACTGCCCCCATCTGCCTCCTGGGAGGGGCAGAAAGACAGTGGCATCTTTTGGGGTGGGTGGGGGCATTGCCATGTCCATTCTTGGCAGCCCCCACCCCGAACGTTGTAAAAAAAAAATCCCTGGTGGCTAGTGGGCTTTCTGCCCCCTCGGGGGGTGCAGATAAGGTGCTATTGCCCCATCTACCTCCCAGGGGGCAGAAAGACTGTAGCATTTTTTTGGGGTGGGGGCATTAACATGCCCATTCTGGGCAGCCCCCACCCCTACCTATATAAAAAAAATCCCTGGGGCTTAGTGGGCTTTCTGCCCCCTCCCGGGGGGCAGATCAGGGGCTATTGCCTCCATATGCCTCCTGAGGGGGCAGAAAGTCTTTTTTTTCTTTGGGGGGTAGGGTGGGGGCATTTGCATGCCCATTCTGGGCAGCCCCCACCCCGGGCCTATAACAAAAATAATCCCTGGCATCTAGGGTGTTTCGGAACCCTTGTGGGGGCAGATTGGTGGCCACTGCCACCATCTTCCCCCCCCCGGGGGGCAGAAAGACTGGAATTTTGTGGGGGGCGGTGTGGGGCATTGGCATGCCCATCTTGGGCAACCCCACCCCTAAATTTATTGAGGGGAAAAAACTCTGGTGTCTAGTGGGCTTTCTACCTCCCGGGGGCAGAAAGACTGTACCTTTATGTTAGGGGTGGGGGCATTGGCATGCCCATATTGGGCAGCCCCTACCCCAAATTATAATAATAAAAAAATCCCTGGTATCTAGTGGGCTTTCTGCCTCCGGGGCAGATTGGGGGCTACTGCCCCCATATGCCCCCAGGAGGGGCAGAAACACTGTACCTTTGTGGCGGGGTGGTGGGGGCATTGGCATGCCCATATTGGGCAGCCCCCACCCCTAACTATAATTTAAAAAGAAATCCCTGGTATCTAGTGGGCTTTCTACTCCCGGGGAAGATTGGGGCTACTGCTCCCATCTGCCTTCCAGGGGGCAGAAAGACTAATTTTGTGGCCAGGGGGTGGGGGACATCGGCATGCCCGTTTTGGGCAGCCCCCACCCCTAATAAATATTGCATAAAAATCCCTGGTGTCTAGTGGGCTTTCTACCCTCGGGGGCAGATTGGGGGCTACTGCCCCCATCTACCCCAGGGGGCAGAAAGACTAATCATGCCAATTTATAATGGGGGGAGCAAAGACCCTTGCCCAAGGGGCCGCTCCCCCCTCCCTGGTGCCTAGTGGGTGGATCCCTGCTTGGGGATCGCCCTCCTGGGGCGATCCCCAAGCAGGGATCCACTAGGGAGGGGTACCATTGGAAAGGAGATTCTCCCTTTCCAACGATACCTCTCCTGAGTTTCTACGTACTCAGGGGCTGAGATAGCCCCCTGAGCACGTAGAAACTGAAACTGAAATGAGCCTCTTGGCTCATTTCAGTTTCAGTTTCACTGAAATGACATCAGCGCGACGTGCGCGCCGATCGTCATTTCAGGGAAACCAGGGGGGCCTCGGGAGCTGGGGAAGCTCTTCCCCAGCTCCCGAGGCTTTAGGGAAGAAAGGGAATCCCTCTGGTGCCCGCACCAGAGGGAGTTCCTGTGCAGGGAGTCATGACGAGCTGGACTCGTCATGAGCACACGAGCACTGTGTGCCATGACGAGTCCAGCTCGTCATGAGCACCGAAGGGGTTAATAGTCTATTTCTCTTGTTTTATTTCAAATATTTGGCTTCATTTCCTGCTGCCATTCTCTGAAGAGAAAAGAAAAAGAGAAAAAATGTTTTAGTGATTTTGTGTGTGGTTGCTTTTAAAATATTTTGCAAGTGAAAAGTTAGTGTTTATTTATTATTTTACAGCTGTTTTAAACAAAATTGTACCAGGATTTAATTGCATTGGCTTGATAACGTTGGCTTGGATTTGTTTGCTTTGATGAAAAAAAGGTTAATTTGGGACAGACTTGACAGAATGAAATAGGTTACCTTTTTTTTGCTGTTTCTCTTATGTGGTTGGAAAGTCCTGGTGTAGATGCTGTTTTTTTACTTTTCTTTAAGTTGTTCTTTAAGTGGTGTTTGGAGCTTTTGATTCTTTGGTTCTGAAAAAAGTGAAGAAATGTTTTTTGTTTTGGAACATTTTAGTTTTGAAAATAACCTACAAAGTGTTTATGTACTAGAAAAAAGTATTTATGTTGTTAGGCTAACATTTTTAATGCAATGATATATTTTAAAAAAAATGCTTCCTCACTTGTAACCTGTAAAACAATAATTAATAATTCTGGTTTTGGATCATTTTTACCTTGTAAAATTTGGCTTCTTCAGTGTTGTTTGGATTATTGTGGTTGTGGATGTGTTCCTCTACTCTGGTTGGTTATATGATTTTATCTGTTGAGAATTGTAAAGAACAAAACTGTTTGATTGCATGCCTGACAAAGAACAGAAATGAAAATGTGAAATTTACAGTTTTCTTTTTTAATTTTTAATTTAAGTACAATCAATTTGCCCCCACCTCCATCCAGCACTGTCTCTGTGGCAAGCACCATTCAGAGTAGGAATAGTACATTTTCCCCCACCACCCTCTAACACTTTACAATGAGGCTAGCACCTGTCGAAGTAGAAATAGTAAATTTGCCCCCACCACCATCCAACACTTTCCCTGAGGCAAGCACCTATCGGTGTAGGAATAGTTAATTGCCCCCACCACCAACAAGCACTTTCACGGAGGCAAGCACCTGCCAGAGTAGGATTAGTAAATTTGCCCACACCACCATCCAAAACTTTTCCTGAGGGAAGCACCTGTCAGAGTTGGATTAGTAAATTTGCCCCACCACCATCCATCACTTTACCTGAGGCAATCACCTGTTGGAGTAAGAATAGTTAATTTTCCCTCACCACCACCCAACACTTTCCCTGAGGCAAGAAACTGTTGGAGTAGGAATAGTAAATTTGCCCCACCACCATCCAACACTTTCCCTGAGGCAAGCACCTGTTGGAGTAGGAATAGTAAATTTGCCCCAACACCATCCAACACTTTACCTGAGGCAATCACCTGTTGGAGTAAGAATAGTTAATTTTCCCTCACCACCACCCAACACTTTCCCTGAGGCAAGAAACTGTTGGAGTAGGAATAGTAAATTTGCCCCACCACCATCCAACACTTTCCCTGAGGCAAGCACCTGTTGGAGTAGGAATAGTAAATTTGCCCCAACACCATCCAACACTTTCCCTGAGGCAAGCACCTGTTGGAGTAGGAATAGTAAATTTGCCCCAACACCATCCAGCACTTTATATAACCAGGTTCCCTGAGGCAAAGTCTTGAAGGTGGAAAAATAGTTTTTAAAAAAAACATATCAGTGCCTGCTAATATGTTATTTCTGACATTCATAAAGCTTTTTTTTTGGTTCAGATCATTTTTACTTAGATTTGATTCTGTAAAGGTTTGTTTGTTCTTGGTAGGTATTCGGTGTTGCTGTATGTTCAATCTCTGTTAATATCAAAAGGAAAACTTTTATATATTTTTTTACTTTGAAAAACATGTAGTTCTTTTATCTACTTACTTTTCAAAGGAAAGGTAATTTTATGAATATCTGCTGTAGATTTGGAGCTGCTTTTCAAATTCAGTAAATGCTGTACATAAGTTAAAAATATATTATAAGTACTTGAGAATTAGGTGTAATTATTTGGAAGCTGTTTACTTATAAACATACACTTACTTCAGTCTGTAGATGGCAGTGTTCAACTGGAAAGTCGGCAAAATTCTCCTGCTGCCCCTGCTGTGTGTGGTCACTATGGAAGTCAGTTTACCACTGAGCACAAAATGGTGGACGGTTTCTTTTGTATGTTTTTTGGGGTTAAATGTTTTGGAAACATTTTTTTCGCATGATTCATACCATGACTGAATGTATATGTATGTTGTCTTGTGTAAAAACGTTTGTTTAGACATCCCTTCATGGAATGTCAGCCATTTTGAGTAGATGCTGCCTCTGTAATAAAAATAGGTGAAGGACTGTTGTTTTATGTGCTTCCAATTGATTGTATGTATAATCTCTTTTTGCCTCTGACATTAGTGTGTATTTTTAAAAAATGCTGTAATTATATCTATAATTTTCGCCTTTTTCTCAAACATATTTTAAGATTTTATTATTAATACCCAGGAATTTTAATGGATAGGTACTATAAAAATACCTGAGCATTAACATTAATACCGTCCCAGGCTATGGATGCAAAAATATTAACTTAGAGAAATTTGAGTAATAAGCAATGAAAGCATATTATGCGTGGTAATGGTATGCGTTGTATTAGTATGCATTGTAATGGAATGCGTAATGGTAGTTTTAATATATTTCAATGAACATGCGCTGTAATGGTATTTGCCTTGTAGAAACTGCGATGTAAAAGTATGGGTTGTAATGGTATGTGTTGTAACGTCATATATTCATTTCCATTGTTGTGTTACACTGCATGATGATGTGTCGTGCAGTGGCATCATGTTAAATCCCACTGCGTTAAAATTGTGTCATGTTTTGTGTGGGAATGCTATCCTTTAATACAGTTATTCATGTGTCATGCAGCCCATCATTATTCAGCACTTGCACCACGCAAGCCCCTACAAATAACGCATGAATTCTCTTGTGTCACTTGATAAATCTAACTTAAGCCCTTGCATTTTCTTTTGTCATCTTGCATGATACAATGGCGATGCAAGGCCTTGATGAATCTGGCTCAAAGAATTTACGCACAACCTTTAACATCCATCATCAAGAAGATATATATTTTGTTTTATTGATGCCCCACAATTCAACATGATCATCAGTCTTCTGTGACTCAATAAACACAACCCACTCATAATTGTGATAGAAGGGAAATTACATTAAACTCCAGGTCTTATGAAATAAATTGTTATCCAGATCTACCGACTAGTACAACAATTCTAGCCCAATATATTCCTTGATATGTTCACAGTGTGGCTACCTTAGAGGGACTTCCAGAGGAACATGCAGACTCAGCAGATGGGTTTGACAAACAAAAAGCTAATGCTCTTCCCCTACATCGATATATTGATTGTAGGATTATTTTAACTCCAGGAGCCAAGCTGCCATGCAGCAGAATATATGCTCTTATGGAGAAGGAAAACTATCACCTGCAATACTTAGAGTAAAATCTACAGAATGGGGTTATTAGACACTCCAAGGCATCTGTGTCATCCACCTTATTTTTTTGTGCCCAAGAAAGGTTGGAAACGTTGTCCCTTTATAGTTTATATTGCTCTAAATTATACCACAGTGAAAAAACAATATCCCCTTCCACTTATCTCTAGTCTGTTAGATCAAGTGAAGGATGTGAAGATCTACAGGAAATTGGATTTGCAAAGGGCTTACCACCTAGTCCAAGTCCGAAGGGGTGTCAAATGGTGAACCGCATTCCGAAAAAAATTCGGGTTGTTCGAGTACCATGTCATGTCTTTTGGACTCTGTAGCGCCCCTGCTGCATTTCAATTTTCTAATGACAAACTTTTACAAGTGTATCTAGGTATCTGTTGTGTTATGTAAACACTACGAGCCTCAGGCCCTTGCAGAGTATAGAGCCAAAATTGCTTCCTACAAAAAGGCGCTCCTCCGTAGGAAGGCGGACTACTATGAAAACAGGATCCTAGTAGCAACCAACAAACAAAAAGAAACATTCAAAATCCTGAAAGAACTCAGTCAAAAACAATCACTGCTGCCTCCATCTAACCAAGAACAATGTAATCAATTTTTAACATATTTTTCCAATAAAATACGGGTTATCTTGACTGAGATTGACAACTCCCCATTTAAGCAAACCCCCATGGTAGAGACAGGCACACAGAGAAAGCAAGCAGAAATGCTCACTTCCTTCCATAATCTCGACTTGGAAACCCTCCGACTTATTGCCTTAAAAATTAAATCAGGCTCACCCGCTGCCCCCTGCCCCCCTAGGATTTTTAATTTAGCCCTCCCAGAAATCGAGGAAGAAATCCTTGCTCTGCTAAACCTCTCACTGGAGACTGGGGAGGTACCAAGCTATTTTAAGGAAGCCAGAATCATTCCCCTGCTCAAAAAGACAGATGCCGATCCTTCCAATATGAAAAACTTCAGACCCATCTCCCAACTCCCATTTCTTGCTAAAATCCTAGAGCAACATGTCCTGAAAAACTTAGCTAAGTTCACGGAGGATAACTACATTCTGGAGGACAGGCAGGCTGGTTTTCGCGCCCACCATAGCACAGAACTGGTGATGATATCGGTGCTTGACGACCTCCGAAGAACCACCAACAATAAAAAGCCTTGTGTCCTAATCCTCCTTGACCTGTCGGCAGCATTCGACACGGTAAACCATGCCCTTCTCCTGGAAAGACTAAGAGCAACTGGGATCCGGGGACCTGCCATACAATGGATCACCTCATTTCTGACGAACCGTTCACAAAGAATTCAGATGGGTGACTGGGTGTCAGAGAGGGGGCCCGTTCCCTGCAGAGTCCCACAAGGGGTGGCCCTGTCACCCCTCCTGTTCAACATCTATCTCAGTCCTTTAATCAAAACCCTCTCAGCCATGGAGTGCCAAGTCTTCAATTATGCGGACGACACCCAAATCATTCTGCAAATTGAAAAGACCCCCCAAGCATATTCCCGGGTGAAAGATGTTCTATGCTTCACGGTCAACTGGATGTCAGCCTACGCACTAAATATTAACCCAGACAAAACTGAGGTTCTGGCCATGACCGATGCAGATAACCCATGGAATTCCCTCTACTGGCCGCAGGAGCTGGGCGTTGCTCCAGCTCCAGTCCCAGTGGTAAAAAGCCTGGGAATTAGAGTAAACGCCAAGTTCTCCCTGGCTAACCAAGTTTCCACTGTGTTTGGAACCTGTGTGGGCCTACTTAGGCTTCTTAGGAAACTTTCCCCTATCCTCTCCTTCTCGACCATGAGAACAGTAGTGACTGCCATGATCCTGTCCCGCCTCGACTATGGCAATTCGCTCTACATCGGACTGCCAGACTCTCTAGTTGGCAGACTCCAGATAGTCATGAACGACGTGGCAAGGCTTATTTTATTGTTCCCAGGCACACACGGGCATCCCCCCTTCTGCAAAGCCTCCACTGGTTGCCCTTAAAACAGAGGACCAAATTTAAGGGCATCTGCATTGTTCACAAGGCTATTTATGGACAAGCTCCCGCTTATATTAAGCAACACCTTGAGAAATACGCCCCATGCCGCTCGCTAAGATCATCCACGATGGACCTACTAAATTGCCCACGCTTCAATTATGCCACCAAAGGAGGTTGATCCTTCTCCGTCCTCCTACCCACCCTCTGGAATAAGCTGCCTAGCCAGCTACGCGCAGAAAGCAGTCTTCTTCCTTTCAGGAAAAAACTGAAAACCATTCTCTTTACAGAAGCTTGAGTCTGACGCCATTCTTCGTATAGCGCCTAGAGACCTTCCTGTATTAAGCACTCTACAAATCCAAATTAACATAACATGTATATAGATGATATCCTTATTTATTCTCATTCTATGTAAGAACATGTCCAACAAGTTTGTGCACTGTCAACAACTGCTCAAACACAAGGTCTACAATAAATTGGAGAAAAACAGCTTTCACATCTACCAAGTAGAATTTGTAGGCTAAGTGGTCAGTTCTGATTGTGTTAACATGGATCCTACAAAGGTTAATGCTGTGATAAATTGGCCAGTGCTTTTAAATATTCAGTAAAACCAAAGTTTCCTAGGGCTCGCCGATTTGTTCCCGAAGGTTCATTTCAAGACTTCTCCTCCACTGTCACCCCCATTAGTCACTTGTTCTGAAGAGAATACAATATCAGATGCAGGCAAGACGTTCAAGGAGTAAAAAGAAAATCACCATGGCCTCAGTACTGTCTCATCCTGATTCCAACAGCCTCTTCAGAGCAGAAGCAGAATCTTTACAAACTGATTTAAGGGGACTTCTCTCTCAAAGGGACAATACTACAGGACAGATGGAACCTATAGCATACTAGTCATGTCAATTACTTTCAGCAGAACTAAATTATTCAACTGGAGATCAAGAATATTGGTGTTTTTAAGAACTGGCACTGCTACCTTTTAGGAGCAAGACAACCCATTGTTATTTAACTACAATATAGGAATTTACAGTTGTTGCCATCAGTATGAGCACTAACTGCACATCAACTCAGATGGACATTGTTTTTTTAAAAGCTACAATCTAGTTATTACATATAGGCTAGGGACAGAAAATGCTAAAGAAGATGCACTTTCATGCTTCGGACATCTTGAACCCAACAATACACTTGAAGAATCAAAACCAATTATTCCTATGGACTGTTTTCAAGCCGGTATTATCACTTTTACATTCCTAGATGAGTTATGACATGTCATTGATGGAAAGACTAAAGAGCACTGTCAGCAAGAAAGCTCACAGTTAACATATGAGGATGTACTGTATGCACAAAGTATGCGTATGAAAAACTATCAATCCCACTCTGTCACAATCCACAGTTAGCAGGCCACCCTTGAATCAAAAAGACATTAGAATAGTTATAACCTCATTTCTGGTGGCCAGCCATGACTAACATATATAACTACGTAACTATGTGTGCAACTTGTGCGCATGGAAAATCCACCCACTCCTCACCTGTGAGAATGCTACACCCAATTCCTATCCCTCCCAAGTGTCTATGGATTTTGTGGTATACCTCCCCAAAACAATTACTGGTCACACCACCATCCTGATGGTAGTAGACCACAATTACAAGATGGCTCAAATAAATAGCTCTGTGTTTCTGTCAAATATAGTACAAATACATGGGCTGCTAACTGTACTGATCACCGATTGCGGATCCCAATTCATCTCATGTTTTTGGACGGCCTTGTGTGACTATTTAGCCATGGACAGGCACCTCTCTTCTAGCTATCATCTGCAAACAAACGAAAAAGGTGAAAGAACCAATCAACCTATGGAGTAATAGCTACTCTGTTTGTTGATGGATTTTTAGAGGGATTGTGTCAAGTTTGTTATGGCAATAGAATTTGATTACAATAATGCAGAACACGCTTCGCTAAAAATGTCCCCATTCTATTGTGTCCAGGGATATAATTCAAGAGTTACCAATGGAAATACATACAAGAGGAGTCAGTGCTTGTGGTGCTTGATTATCATGCTCATTTGCAGGCTCTCCTTGAGAAGGCCAAGTTTCACTTAGCCACTACCAAAGAAACCCATCAATTCTGCACTGATCATAATTGTAGTCCTGAACCCACTTTTACCATGGGCGATATCGTTTGGCTCTCTACTAAGAATTTGACATTATATGGCACCCAAAAACTGCTGCCTCAGTTTCAGCCCTTATACTATGAGTGCCATCCTTAATCCGGTGGCAATGAAACTATACCTACCAACAAACTTTAAAATGTACCTGGTTTTCCATGTATCCTGTCCTGGGACCAGTTCTCCCTCCCACTAGGCTGGTTCCCAACTGGTTACTTAGGTCCTAACAACAAAGGCCTTTTCTTTCTAAGGCCTCCTCTTACATTTAACTATCAATGGGCAGATCGCGCCCTTGCCCTGTTAAATTAAATTAAAGTAATGAACCCATCCATATGCTCTCCTTTAGCCTCTAACCCAGCCCATCCTGGCCAAAATTAATGCAAATTCGTCCCCAGGAGATTCAGGCATGAAAAATACACCTTTATAATAGTCAATGTTCCAAAATATTTAATAAAAATCTAAATTCACTATTGAATTGGATTTGAAATAAATATTTTAAAAAGTGTTTGAACAATTGTTCTAGCTTTGCCCAATCCAGAGATAGAAAAATGTATAGATGAATAAACTCTCTAGTTTTCCTTACAGAACAGCCAGAGCTTTCCAGAGTGAAAATACCTTTTGTGGGCCTATCGCTGTAGGGACATGTCAACATTACATTTCTACATGTTCCACTTTTAAATACTGTAAAAGGGTACTTGTTGTCTATAATATTTATAGAGAACATCCAAACCCCCAGGATAACAGAGCACTGAAAGTACACTTAATAACAACAGATTACAGAGAGAAAAACTGCCTGCGCCAGAGCTGCATGAGCATATTGGGTACAAAGTACTCAGTAAGAGGCCAGATGCAAGTTTTTGCGTGCTGCACCTATAACAAGGAGATTCAAACATATGGTTGCCCTGGGGGCAGCACATTTTATTAAAAGGTAGAGGACTGTTAGAAACAGCCACTTTGTCTTTCACCTTTTAGGTGCTGCTGGACTTGCACTTCAAAGGAGACGACAGAGAACCTCCGTTAAGGTGAGATTTAAACTATAGGGAAAAATATTTCAAATTGACTGACATTGAGAGTCAGGCCGATCCATTGGGAAGTGAATAGGAATTATCAGCAGTTTAAGGATAAATTGACCCAGTTTCACCTGCTGGTTCTGCACAGAATGACCTGCAGTGAGACCAACTCACCCAGAATGAAATGGGACACTTCCATTACAGGCTCATATGGAGCCATGGACAGAGCATCTGAAAGGATAAGAGGGACCTGGGCACATAATATACATAACAACCAGGGACCTTGCAGTCCTGTGAAAGAAAGAAATCATTACAATTTGTCTATTGTGAAAAAACAAGGGACAAACAATTCAAATGTAAAGGACAAAACATATATTGTAAGTTTGGGAAGATCATTACAAGTAGTGAGTAAGGTGTAGGTGAGCAGTTCTCTGTGTAATGACAATGCTACATAAAGAAGTAATGTTGAGACTGATCAATCAGGTGTTTGTAAAGAGAGGCACTCCCCTGAAATGGTCTAAAGGCACATGTGGACGGGGGTTACTGGTCCATTGAAGGCTCTGTGGTTCAGTAGAAGAGCTAGTTGTTGAGGTCCTTCCTGAACTGAGGCTGAGATGGTGATTGCCTGAGGTGGAGAGGCAGGGCATTCCATGTATTTGCTGTGAGGTAGGAGAAGTATCTTACTCTGGCTGTGGTCTTCCTGATATGTAGGATGGTGGCCAGGGCCAGTTGGGCATAGAAGAGGTCTCTGGTTGGTGCGTGGAATGCGAGGTAATGGTTGAGGTATGTGGGTCCTGCATCATGTAGGGCTTTGTAAGCTAGTGTGAGGAGATTGAAGGTGATTATTCTGTTGACTTGGAGCCAGTTGAGGTCTTTCAGGTGGCTGGTGATGTGACTTTAGCAGGGGATGTTGAGGATGGTGGAGGAGTTCAGGATGTTCTACAGTTTCTTGATGAGTTTTTAGGTGATGCCAGCATAGACAAGTGCATGGTTGACCATCTTTCCAGACTCAGTGGGGATCCACTTGAAGATCTTTCAGAGCAGGCGTAGCGTGTAGAAGCAGCATGATGATGGTCTAAGATGAGTGAAGAGTCCAGGATGATGCTGAGGTTTTGTGTGTGTTCTGTGAGTGTGGGGGAGTTCCAAGTGCTGCAGACCATATATAGGTAGTCTACATCCACCCAGGCATAGTATTTTACAAGAAAATAGAAATAAGGCAACAAGGGGGACATCACTGACCTTGTCAGCATGCATTGGTCCCCAGCCTGGCAGGTCAACCTGGTAGCTGTGTGTCCTTCTGCTCTCCAGAGTCAGTGTTCAAGGCCATCCTCCATCCACAGACTCCCACCACATCTGTGCCTCATTCCTGGTCATCCGGTAGTGAGCATTGTCTGTCATTTTGCACCTCCCTACAACTACATAATGGTGGCTGCTGTGTGGCTGCACCACTGGTGGGTACAAGCCCATCTGCACCCATCTGGGCATGGACAGTTTCCAGCACCAGGAACCCTGGTTCCTGCAGCCCCCACTGCTATTATACCAGCACCCTAAATGCCCTGGACATTCCACCACCTTCTCCTGCCTCCACACACCAGACCCACCAACCACAGAACCCTCAAGAACTGGACCTGACCACCTCAGCTGCATCCTACTCTACACCGGTTCCCTCAAAAGACACACCATGGAGATCTGGGACCTGCTCAACCTATCCCCCCTGACATCGCCTTTTTCAAGGAAACATGGATAATCCCCACCTCAGCCCTGGCCATCGCAACTGCCATCCCCGGAGGCTACAAAATCAGCCACAAGGACTGCGGGAACCAGCTGGGAGGAGGTATTGCCATCATGCACAAAAACACCCAATGCCTCACAACCAGCGCTGAGGACCACTCACCTGACATAGAAAACCTCCACTTTCAGATTCAGACCAACTCAAACACCTCCCTCTGTGGCACCCTTGTCTATAGACCTCCCAAACCCCAGTCCCCCTTCAGTGTAGCCATAGCCGATGTCATCGCCCACCACGCTCTCGCCTCAACAGACTACATCCTCCTCGGTGACCTAAATTTCCACCTGGACAAACTCAACAACCAAAACAACCACAAAACCTCATCCCTACAGGAGAACCTCACCACCATTGGACGCAAGCGACTGGTCACCTCTCCAACCCACTCAGGAGGACAAAACTATGCATAGTTATGCAAAATGCAGATCTATCATTTAGTGATATATTTTAGCTTGTCTACATCCACTAAGACTTAGTACTTTAACAGGCAATAGAAATAAGGCAACAAGGGGCGTGGAGCTTGCCCGCAATAAAGCTGTCTGGCCTCTTAAGTGCTCCGTGGACAACTGCTTCATTACTGAGAAAATGATGTCTTCAGTGGTCACTCTTTTACTTTAAAACTGCTGGGAATTCTCACTGGTGTGCTGTGATCAATCTTAGACATTTTGTGTGGCAGCAGAAAACCAGAGCACACTGTGCGCAATCTTCATATCAGTGGGCACTACGTAGGAGAACATGCCAGTGAGTGGAGCAGCTTGGGGCGAAGATACAATCCACTGTGGCTCCTCGTATCACTGCATATATTGTACCACAGTGATGAAAATATTCTATCACACAACAGTGAGTTTGTTTAACAGCACCTACCTCTCATCCGTCATAGAAATGCAGCAAGTCTAGACACCCACAAGCATAAATTGGGCCCTGGGCAATGTACAAACAGATCCCTTCACCTTAGCTTCAAAGGTGAAGTCCTGTTTTCATCAAAAAACAAATATGTATGCTGTATGATGTATGACTAAATCTTTCCTACTCAGTTAGTTCTTTCTTGGTGAACTCATTATTTTGTGCAGAGTTTTATGTAATGTTCTTTAGGATGAGCTCAGTGTGATGATCTGAAAACTTATTAAAGCCTCAGAGGTCATGGCATTGACTGCAAGTCAATTAAATGTGCAGCACCCCTGTTTATTTTTACATAAACTGAATTGCAAATCCATACATGGGAGCTATTCTATGTGTGAAATAAATATCAATTCCAAGCTACATATAAATCAGAATCTAATTTTTCCAACTCTTCTCTCAATTGTTTCTACCTTACAGATTATGTCAGCACATCTTGTGGTTTTAACATACCTGTTTTAGCACATCTATTGTTTTGCTGTTTCATGGCATTTTAGCACATCCTATGGCATTTCAGTACACCCACCTGCTTCACATTATAAGGGTTGTTGTTTGAGCCCCTACTGTGTTTTGGTGTTTCAGCACAAACTCTGGTTTATAGTTTCAACACATCCTTCTGGATTCTGGATTATCTTTCAGCTCTCCGTGGGCAACTACTTCATTACTGAGTAAAGTATGTCTTCAGTGGTCAGTCTTTTACTTAACAAATGCAGGGAACTCTCACTGGAGTGCTGTGAACAACCTGATACATTTGGTGTGGCAGCGGAAGACCAGAGCACACTGCAAGCAATCTTCATATCAGTGGACACTACATAGGAGAGCAGGCCAGTGAGTGGAGCAGCTTAGGGCAAAGATACAATCCGCTATGGCTCCCCGCATCACTGCATATATTGTACCACAGTGATGAAAATATTCTATCAAACAGCACCTACCTTTCAGCCATCATTGAAATGCAGCAAGTGTAGACACTCACATGCATAAATTGGGCCCTGGGCAATGTACAAACAGATCCCTTCATCTTAGCTTCAAAGGTGAAGTCCTGTGTTCATCAAATAACAAATATGTACACTGTTTGATGTATGACTAAATGTTTTTTGCTCTGTTTGTTCTTTCTTGGCGTGCTCATAATTTTGTCTGGGCTGAGTTTTATGTAATGCTCTTTAGGATGAGCTCAGTGTGCAGATCTGAAGACTTGTACAAGCCTCAGTGGTCATGAAATCATCTGCAAGTGTATTAAGCCATCCTGGTCAATACCAGCAAGTTACACTGAAGCTTTTTATTTTTACTTAAACAGAATTGTAGAATCGAGAAATGGAAGCTCTTCTGTGTTAGATTTCAAATCAATTCCAAGCTACATCTTCATCAGAATCTAATTTTTCAAGCGCTTCTCTCAATTGTTTCTACCTTATAGATTATGTTTCAACACATCTTGTGGTGTTAATACACTATCTGGGCATACTCTTCTGGAAAAGGTTTCAGCACACATTATAGTTTGAATTTATAGTGCATCTATTATTTTGCTGTTTTGTGGCATTTCATCACATCTTATGGCATTTCAGTACACCCTTCTGCATTACATACTATGGCTTGTTGTTTTATCTCCTATTGTGGTTTTGTGTTTCAGTGCAACCTCTGGTTTAGTGTTTCAATATATCCTTCTGGAGTATGTTTCAGCACAGCATGTGGATTGGTTTTTCAGAAAACCCTTTTTAATTGTTTTTTTTTTCTTCAGCATATGCTATGTATAAATAACATTGGGCTTCCTTATACCTTATGGTTTAGTGTTTCAGTAAATTCATTGCGTTACTGTTCAGCACACTGTGAGAGGCTGACTCAATATATGATGTACACTTATGTAAATGGACACCTTGCACTGATCCAGACAAACCTTATGGTGATTTTAGAGGTCTAGCTGTGAAGAGCAGCCTTCAGGCTTAGCCCAGAAGGAGTGTAAATCAGCTTGTTTTACCATTATATAATCTTATACGTATATATTAAATGAAAAAGATCCACACAGTGTATTTATAAAAATATGTATTTATTATAAGACACTTACTAACACCTTTAGATATTCCTTAGCTGGAGATATACACAATACACACAATACTTTGCAAAAGAAACAGGTAAGTAGCACAGAATACACAGTGGATACCAGGGGGGGACCAAACCATATAGTAAAATAGTGGTGTGCAAAACATGGCTCGAGTCAAGACAATACTCAGAGGATGTAGAAATGCTGGGGACCTAAGGAGCCACCCAAGGTGAGTATCTAGGAGCACCAAGGAGGTTGTGTGCCGTGTAAGAACATGACCGCGTTCTCCGTACAAATCAACGTGTAAGTCGCGGTTGCACTTTTAAAAAAGATGGACCCTGACCAGTGGACCCTGAAGAAACCCAAAGGAAGACAGAAACTTGGAGAGCCACCCCACTCGTGGATACCTTAGGAACCATGATACATGCCACAGGGGAGCCGGGTGCATAGGTGTGAAGTGATGTCGAAACCGCCGTCAAACCCAATGGAGGACTTCAGGAAGTTACTGCTGCTGGAGAAGGTGAAAGTGTCCGGTGGAACCCAAAGGTGGATTCAAGTCGAGAAGTACCTGAAAGCAGATGAGACAGAGTCTATGCCACTAGGAAGTGACCCGGAGACATGGAAGATGAATGCCCACCGATGTTGGGGGTTGTAAAAGAGTTGATGGTGACCTTGGAGCTGCAGCTGTGAGGATCAGGCAATGCTTTGGAAGACCAGGAGCCGTCCATGAGCTGTCTCATGTCGGATTTCGAGAGTTGAGAGTTCGGTGTCCGTCGGGAGCACCAACAAACCTTGGCAGCTTCAACCAACGTAGAAATTGAAGAAGCTGCTATGTTGGGACCAGCAAGGTCCAGTAGACTCACCACAAACAGGGGAGTCAGGGTAGGCCTGAGCAATCAGGGGAGCCCAAAAGAATTCAAAGGTGACCCTCAAGAGGACCCACAGGCCGGAGGCACTGTAGTCGCAGAGGCCCTCAAGCAGCTCACCAAAGATTCAGGCCCATGGTGCAAGTGATGTGGTGAGGACAAAGATCTTGGGTACTGAAGTTGCTTGAGGCTGGGGCTACTGGGGGCCCAAAGATCTTGGTGGAAGGAAGCCAACAAGCCTTTGCAACTGCAAGTCGATGCAGCGCACAGGGGTTTGGTTCCTGCGGCTCCAACAAGGGATAAAATGTAGGTAAAAATGTAAGTCCGTTTTTATATAGCGCAGCTACTCACCCTTACAGGTCTCAAGGCGCTGGGGGCCATTGTGGAAATTAAGTGAGCTATTGCCCAGAGTCACATGGTGCTGAGCTGAGCTGCCGCCGGAGCCGGGGATCGAACCGTGAACCCTGTGCTGCGAAGTCAGCTGCCCTGGCCGCTGCACCACACCTCTCCAAATACTGGCCTCAAACTTTGTGAGAAGACCGGGCAGGCCACATGGGATATGAAGAACTACCACCTGTGTTTATGAGCCTTTTGGAGTCTGTAGGAGCCCCATATCAGCAGACTAGTCAGCTTAGTTGCAGTGCCTGCAAATGCAGGAAAGTGACTCCTTCACGTCAAGGGAGATTCCTTCAGATGTCGTGGATGTCCACAAGCCCTGGACGGGTTCCTGCATGGAGCACAGGCACAGATATTGCAAAAGACAAACAGGGCGAAGAGATCAGGAGCAGCAGGAGAATTCCCAGTTGCAGCTTTGATGCCCAGAGCGAAGTCCAGCAGAGTCCAGAGTGCCCAGACGGTCGAAGTTGAAGTGGTGTCTGAATTGCATCATGTCCTACAACAAATCTAGGGACCCACCCACATGTAAGCCCTTAAATACTTTAAGGAAAGGGTTGGGATGATTCAGGGGTCCCTCCCTAAGGAGGGGCTAGACAAGGGGGAGGATACTCCCCTGTCCTTTGTCCAGTTTGACACCAGAGCAGGAGACAATGGCTCCCTGAACTGATTTGAACTGGACTATACATGGAGGGCACAAAATGTGCCCTGCACGCAGTCTATGTGGCAATGGCAAGTGCTCTCACCTTGCCCCAATACACTAGACCCTGTCTGGGAGGTGGTCACACCTCCCTGTGACAAGATGCCTATTGTTCTGCCTTCCCCTGCTCGAGCTTGGCTCAGCAGCAGGAGAGCAGAATCATGTCTCTGGTCAGCAGCAGTCATGTTGTGCTGTCTGGGTCCAGAAGACTGGTACCGGGACCACTGAGGACCTAACGGAGGGCCTTTACAGTGCTTGGAATCATACAGCTAGTTTTGAGATGGTCATTGCGTAATGACGTTGTGTCCCTCTATATGTTATATGGCTGTCTTACAACCCGGGAGAATGGACTCAAAGGCTGTAGGGGTGTCCTGCTCATGAGGGGCACCCTCACACTTAGAACTGAATACGCTGCCCTCTGGATTGAAAAAGCCTGCAGTAGGGGTGACTTGTAGGTAACCCTGGGTGTAAAACGCCGCTCTGCTCACGGGGTTTGCAGAGTTTTGGTAACTCTGCATTCCGCTTAGAACGCGGAGTTGCTGAAATACTCCACGGTCCGCAACGGAGCAGAGTTTTTTTGTGTTTGCGTGCCTGAAATGCATTTTCGCTTGCGCAAGCAACTTACCAGTGGCCTGCGATTGCTGACGAGATTTCCTGAGCCATGTGCGAGCACCACAAGATTTTATAGACGGCCGCATGGTCCTGCGAGCATTTGGGATCGTGAACACGTCATTCAGGCGCACCATCGGACTTCCGGTGGAAATTTTGTGAACAACGCGATCCTGAACGCTCAGAATTTACCATGACTGCTATCTGGAGAAGGTTCTCTGCCCGAGCAGCATCAAAACCGTCTCAAAATTACAATTTGGATGAAAAAAACTCCTCAAATTGGCATTTGGCTGTACTTTTTTGTGCAAGGAGTCCTTTTTCTTTTTTACTTTTTTTTAAGAGGAAAGAAGTGCCCCTGAGTCTACAACTTCCTGTTCCTGTCCAGCAGGCTCCTCCTAGTGCTGTATCCATCTCCTAGTCACTCTTCATTTGGATTTGGAGCTGGAAGTATCACTGTTTGTGTCTGCTGCATCATATACCATTGGATTTGAGGACTTTTGAATTTGAGATTTCACAAATAAGTTGGAAAATTGGTGTTGTTTGTGTGATTGGGGCCATGCACCTAGATTTATTTGTACTTTCATCATTTGCTTAAACTTATTGTGGTGGGTGGCCTGTAGTTTCAGTAGGGGTCTAGTTATTTCTTTGTAAGTAATTGTTCTTCTTTTATAAAGGAAACAATTTCACAGTTCACTACATTTTCTCCAACTTTTGAAATCAATTTGCAATATTTAATTCACTATGTAGCCCAGTAGTCTGCCAATAGGCCTTTCAGCCAGTAGACCCAGAGCTATTCATGGGTGCATGAAACAGCTGTTTCTGTGGTGTCTTTTAAATGTAAACATCATTTAGGGCATGGATGGCATTTGATTGAAATACAAAATGTGTTTTTCGGGGTGAATTTAGTTGGATGTGTTTTGGTTGTAACTTGCAAACCTTTTTTTTAGCCCTGTGGATTTTCATTTTTGGCACTGTTGCATTATAGATGTGTTGTTTAGCATGCCTCCTTTGTTTGGCCTATGTGTGAATGTGTTTGTAATAGTGGGTCATCATTTGCCTTGGCTGAGCCTCCCCTGTGTCCAGGGGTCATTTAGTAAAGTCTGTGTCCATATAGGCCTGCTTGAGTTAATTGTTTTCAAGGCCTCCTGCTTGTTGCTGTTGTGTTGTGACCATGTGGCTGGTGGCCATTTTGTGGAGGCAATTAGTGTGCATTTGCCATATAGGTGTGCATGTCTGCCTTCCCTTTGTACCCCTTGGCTTATTGCTTCCATTGTCATTTGTCAGCTGCAGCTCCCTGAGTGTTGTATCCCACGTGATGCACAATGCCAAACCGTTACATTTGTATTTTTGTTGTTTTTCTTCTTCTTTCCTATCCTTTCTGAGTGTACTACTGTAGTTTACACAGTACACCATGAAAGCCCTTGTTGTTGTCAAAGTCTCACAAATGGTTACACTGTATTGTTCATTATTTTAATAACTGTGATAAAAACACTAACAAGTGTGACCACACACACTAAATTATATTGTATTTGTTTCTGAAAAAAGAAGACCGAGTCAGCAACTTACTGACTACCTGCAGAAGAATCTGCATACATTTCAGCCATTCTTTTAAAGCCCGGAAGCAGCTGAGGATCATTCAATGTGATAATAGAATGCCAGTTAAAGCACTCATCCAGGAGGTGCCAACATCTTGGAACTCAACTTATTACATGCTTGAACGTCTGTTTGAGCAGTACAGACCAATCAATGAATATGTCATGCAAAGAGGGGATGCTACTGTGAAAGGCATGATCATTGAGATGGCCCAATGGGGCCTAGTTAAATGGCTGATGGAGATGCTGCTTCCTTTCGAGGTCTTCACACGTGAAGTCAGCAAGGAGGACTGTACCATGTGCCAAGCTATCCCATTATTGCACATGCTATAGGAACAGTTAAAGGAGGAGTTTGCAATGTATGCAGGTGTGGAGGAAAAAAAAGAAGCATATGAGTTGGTGGAGAGCTTAACCCTTCGCTAATCTGAAAATAGCAGGGTGCAAAGAGGCATTGTGTCATCCAACCATTACATTTTTTGCCACAATTCTTGATCCACGGTACACACCATTACTGCACACTTTCATTCCTTTTTCAGACGGGGATGTTGCCAGCTACAAAACTTGGATAGCTTTGCAAGCCAGTCAGCTAGAAAAAGAACAGCTGGGAATTAGAGGCCCGCTCCTCCAGGGCACAACAAGTACTGCAGGGCAACCTTCAAGTTCAACTTCAGAGCCTGAGGGCACTGTAGTTGGCTCACAGCCAAAACCACCAACAACACCAAGAACAACAACCACAAGAACTGGAGCATCAGCCCCAAAATCAGCACAGGAATGGTTTCTACAGGCAGGGCTTAAGTCCAGTGCTGAGGCAAAGGCAAAAGAGGCATAGAAAAGCGGAGCACCCATGACCATTGAGCGGATGGTCCAGGCCTATCTGGATGACCCAACAGAAGTCTGCTTTGATCAAAACTAATTGCTCTATTGGTGTAGGAAAAGGTACCAATGGGCAGTGCTCAGCAGGCTTGCCCTGGACCAAGTGTCTCTGCTGAGCATGATTTCAGTGCTGCTGGTGTCCTTCTGACAGTGAGAAGGACCAGTCTCTCCCCAAAAAGGGGAGTGGTTAACCATGATAAAAATGAATCAGTACGTTATACCACTCGATTACACGATACCTGAAGTAGCAAAGCAGTAAGATGATGACAGCGACTCAGGTCATGGAAGTAATGTGTTAGGTGACCTACTTCTGGGAGAACCACCAGAGTTTGAAGACAAGCTCTACTACCTTGACAACTAGGGTCTTTCATTTTGCAGTTACTTTCTTCTTTCTTTGACACCCCCCCAAAAAAAACGATATAGCTAAGGAACATTATTTACTTTATTATTTGTGTGTGTCACTGTCTTTCTTGTTCACAAATCCATCCCCACCGTCTTTGAAGAAGGGTCCTGTTTTACCATATAAATGCCTGAAGCCATTCATGCCCCACACCTGTAGCATGAGACCCCACCTGCTAGAATATAGGAATGTGTTAAATTGACCATTCGGTCTAAAACATTCACTAGGTACCATAGGCCTCACGCCCACCTAGGAACATACACGTCCCCCCTACAAAGCAGACCTCAGCTCACTGTCATCTTGATAAACAAAGTTACCAAATCCCACTGGTCTCAAAAGTGCATTTCTTTCGTACACATCACAGTGAGCCAGCACAGACACGAAACATCCCCGAGTTAGAGGAACAACAGGGGGCAAGACTTGGGTGGAGGCCAGCTGGTACATTTCATTGATTCATATCTGATATTTGATGTTTTTCTGCTAGCATTTTTGAAACTACGACAGCAACTTGCCATGAGAACATGACCTGTAACCTTTATAAAAGTTCTGCTTTCTTAAAAGTTTCCGAGAAGTAATGCAAACTGTTTATGATAAATGTCTAATTTCATCATGATCTACGGTCAAGCATCAGTTGACCCTCCAATAACACCTTTTGCACCATGGTGTCACTTCTGCATTTTTAATATTTTGAAGAAGTAACTGAAGGCTTGCGGTCAAAGCACCTGTTAATGTTTTGATCTTGTGGTTAATTGTTCCACATTGGTGTTCCCGGTCAACCGCTATTTTGGTCATAGCCTATTTGAGGTTGTAGTGTTCATGACAGATTGAAAGTCTTTGTCTTTCTCTCTCTCTCGGTCTCTCATCCCCTACCTTTTCCTTGCATTTGATGTAATTTAAAGCTTATATTATTGCATAGTTTAGCCTATTACTTGAGATGTGTCTCTTAGATACTTGATTATCTACTAAAGATTGTACGAAGTTATTTGATTAATTGAAACTGTGATTTTGACATTTTCCTTGTTTAAATTTGTTCTTGAATAAAAGTGCCACTCCAACTCAGTGCCTACGTTTCACACAAGTGTCTTATTATCTTTAGACAGCAGCACTCCTGCTCAAATTAAGCAGGGTGAAAACCCCACCCTGCAACATCTTACTGTTTATTTCCAGATCAGAGTTGCAACTGTGTGCAGTCAGTGAAGAAGTAAAGTTCACTCCTGACCTGCCCAAAAGCCATTTCCTTCAAGCCAGACATTGGATGGAGAATTCAAACAAATGTGTGCCTGCCTCCAACCCTGGGCCCTGACTCTCTATATATCCTTTACTAACCTAGAGGGACTGCCCCGGAAGAACAGGTAAATGATAGCATGCATTACACTCTGAGTGATTGTTGTTTGTTGTGAATGTCTACCATTCTACAAAGTGACTCAAGTCAATCTTCCCCTTCTTGTTGTTCAATAAAAAAATGTAACTACTACAGGCCGATCCATTGTATTTTGAGTCAGACGAGTCTGGAGGACTCACTCGGGAGTCGGACACTGTTGGTACGGACTCAGAGTTTTACACCATACTCGCAGTCTGAGTCAGGTCAGTAGGATCAGAGATGATAATAGAATAACTCAGGGAATGAGCGTGATTACTTAGAGAAATGCCACCAGAAGTAGATGGAAGTTTTCAAGTTCACTGAAACCAACCGATTTGGATAATTGATGATGACTTTGAAGTGGCCTAAAGGTAAACAACAGCACAGACCAGACCTACATATCTGTGTAGTGGTGGTGGGCGGCAAGTGTGGTGTGACTGACAGAGGTGCATTGATTTTTTACTTCATTTGGAAAATGCTATGTTGCTGCGTGTATGTATGTGTGCTCAGTGCTGTCTGGTTTATATCAGAAGCTAAGTGGAGTTTGGGTGGAGGCGGGCAGTTATTGGAGGTAACTGCTGGAAACAGAGTCTGATTTAGGCATGCTGCCTCTGAAAGACTTCTTGTTGCACTCCTTATGCAGTTTAACTTTTTGTTTTCTCCTTGATTATTCAATATCCTTCTTGTTTTTCCATCTACAGGCCCTTTACCCTGCGCCATACTGGAAAAACAACTCACACTTACCGTACCAAACCACATCCGCCAGGCACCCAAGATTGACGAGCAGACGGTCCAATAGGAATGCAGAGATGCTATTCCCGATTTATACAGTATCTTTTTTTTCTCTTCAATCGTTACGAGTGTGTGTGTTGTTTATGTTTGCTTATTTTAATCCTACAGATATTTTAATTGTATTTGCTATCTTTCTAAGCCTGGTAAAACAGAACATAAATATAGTGTATGTAACTTGGGTCTCTCTGAGGGCAGACAGACAAATGCATAATTAATATACTGCCCTGTACTAATCTAGTACCACTTGGCTACATTGGAAGTCGGAACAAGAGCAAGACCATAAACAGCTGCGGCCAAGAACGAGAATGCCAACAAACTGAAGGCAACCAACCCAATAAGACAAGATAAAGGAAGCTTCAGACACCAGAAGTCTTTACTGCATTCAAGACCCGGCTGTGAACAACTGCACCACAGCGAGAAATGTGAACACGGTACCAGATGTCCTACCTGAAACCAGTCCCGCCCTGATGAATACCTTCATCTAAATAATACGTTTTGGTCCAACCATCACAAAGGTCGAAACGCGTTGGCAACCATACACAAGGAGGTCAAGAGGAAACAAGGACAAAAACATGCCAAATGTTAGGCACCTTGAGCTAGAAAGCTAAAGCTCAAGTTAGAAGTGTGTAAACAGTCTCTGACCTCCGCAGGATCCAGGGAATAGCGTATATTGAGGATGAAAAAATAAATGTCCCAATAACAAACACAAATAAGTAGGACTACAAGAGTTAAACTAAAAATAACTTTTTCAATGTGAAGTGACTGTATTTTTATTGTGTTTGATTGTAAAGATATATGTTTGTTTATGTGAAATAATGTCTATTGTACTGTCAATGTCTTCATATATGTAAGTAATGTAAATATTGTAGATACTGCTTTTTGCTTTAAAGAAAACACCGAGGGTATGTTCTAAGACAATCGGTGATAGGAATCTTGAATGAAAAAAGTATATAAAAAGAAAAAAAACAAGTTAACCCAGAGTTAATTAAAAGGACATCTGTGGTAAAAAGAAAAATCTAATTTATGGTGTTGGAAGCATTTGTTTTGTTTGAAATTTATTGTAATGATTCCAGCCTCTGAACTCCTTAACTGAATCACTCCCCCACTGTGTGTAGCCTAAAGGTAAACAACAGCACAGACCAGACCTACATATCTGCGTAGTGGTGGTGGGCGGCAAGTGTGGTGTGACTGACAGAGGTGCATTGATTTTTTACTTCATTTGGAAAATGCTATGTTGCTGTGTGTATGTATGTGTGCTCAGTGCTGTCTGGCTTAAATCAGAAGCTAAGTGGAGATTGGGTGGGGGCAGGCAGTTATTGGAGGTAACTGCTGGAAACAGAGTCTGATTTAGGCATGCTGCCTCTGAAAGTCTTCTTGTTGCACTCCTTATGCAGTTTAACTTTTTGTTTTCTCCTTGATTTTTCAATATCCTTTTTGTTTTTCCATCTACAGGCCCTTTACCCTGCGCCATACTGGAAAAACAACTTACACGTACCGTACCAAACCACATCCGCCAGGCACCCAAGATTGATGGGCAGACGGTCCAATAGGAATGCAGAGATGCAACTCCCGATTTATACAGTATCTTTTTTTTCTCTTCAATTTTTACGACTGTGTGTTGTTTATGTTTGCTTATTTTAATCCTATAGATATTTTAATTGAATTTGCTATCTTTCTAAGCCTGGTACAACAGAACATAAATATAATGTATGTAACTTGCGTCTCTCTGAGGGCAGACAGACAAATGCATAATTAATATACTGCCCTGTACTAGTCTAGTACCACTTAGCATCATGCATGCATTTCCTTTTCCTCCCATAACAGATTTATGATGGTCGGATACCAAGATGAGTGTTGTCCATGTGTAGGGTTTGTCTTTGTCAAACCTTTCCCTCGAATCCCCCTTCCCAACCATTCATCTAACCCCAAACCCTCATCTCCCAGGCTTTGTGATTCATTGAGGTGTGACTTAACAAATTACACCATTGATTGATTACACACGTGGTGGGGCAGATGTGGTGAAAACAACACAACTCAGTGAAGGATGAGGAGGATCCCCCACGAAGCTCATATAGCCCACACTGGCAGTATATATTATATAATCCACCCCAGCACAGTTTATGACATTATTTTTCAGAGTAACATCTCATTGCCAGCATCATCATTCAGGCACTGTATTAATTTGCGTCTAAGGTTAAGCTTGTCCACTTCGTACAGTTTGTAGTAGCTCAACATTGTTCTGATTAATTTGATTTTTCATTGCTAATCATACTCTCTTCTTGTGTCTGAGACTGAGTCTATTCTAGTAGTCTAGTCTCTGGTGACTGTCATCAAGCTTGCACATATTATTTAATAACAGCATTAAACTAGTTTTTTTATTTCTCTTTGTTAACTTTCCTTTCGATGAATAGTCCCCACTCTCCAAGTCCTTATCCTACAGTTCTAGTTTGCCGAGGGAGTGGGACCTCGCTTCAGTTCTGATGAGTTTGCCTTCAATATCAAAAGAAACACTAGCAATGCATGCTGCTACTACTACCACTACCATGATGGCAACTTGTGAAACCATGGAGCCCATGCTTCATCTAATCAGGTAAGAAAAGTGAACTGTGGTTGATTGATCATTGTTAAATGACAATAAATCTATACAATGGTAATTCACCCCCTCCCCCTCTGAGCCCTTAGGGGTTAATAATAACATATGGTAGCAGAGTAGACTGCAGAGACTAGGAGGAGAGAGTAGTAGGACACAGGAGGGTACCACATCACTATTTTGTTTATACTATCAGCAGATTTTTAAAACTGGCTGCAGCAAAGGCAGCAGTGCGAAGTAAAACAATCAATAACCCCACCACCTTTTTTTAAATCATTGATAATCATAAAATGTAAAAGTATGAAAAGTTTATTCCCTGAAGAAATCTAAACCAAACCCACAACTGGCCCATCCATCTCCGTAACCCCAATCAATGTCCAAGTATTGTCCAAGAAATGTCCATAAATAAAGAAAAAACGAACAATCCCCCAACTCCCACCCACCCACCCAAAAACAAATTAAAAAAGAGGCTGAATAGAGCATGAACCACGGATTAGGAGCTTCTTGAGGTCACTGTCCATACGTTCCTGCCTGGCTTCAATATTCACCAGCCTTCGCATGAGGCGGCGCTCAAACCTGCAGAAATAAGGGGGAGCAGCAGTGCTGGTGGAATGATGGCGGCGCCAGCGGGCACCTATTGAACCAAGGCGATGGAGTAGTGGTGTGGTTGTAGTGGCCTGGCTGGGGCCCAGGGCATCTGCAGCAGCTTCTGCTTATCCTCCAAAGCCACCAGCCGCTGGTACTCGGCCATGATGTCCTTCATTTTCCGCTGCTGGTCCTTGCTGAAATCTACTGCCTGCTCAGTGTTTTTGGAGTATCAGGATTAGCTACATATCAAGAAAGTAAAAAGACAATGCTCTTTGCAAAACACATAGAAAATTATGCCATGTGTATGGAAGGAGGTGATTGATGATGGGTGGGTAGGAAGGATACATAATGTTGCACTTGAAAACTACTGTGAGTCCAGGGAGGAGTCTGAAATACCACCTCCTTAACCCTTTGAATAAAAAAAAAACATCAAATAAAACATTCCAGGCAAGTAAAGGTCAGAAGAACACCATTACAGAGGAGCACCCTAGTCCCTTATTATCCTTCCCACGGATTTTTCCATTTATCATTGCATTGTTCTTCGAGTATTTTATTTTTTATTCTTCACCCTTTGCTTTGCTACTCACCACCATTTAAGTTTTACATTCTCTCAATCCACTCTTCACCATTGAAACTCAAACTACCCATCCATCCATACATCCATCCATCCAAACATGGCTCTCTGTCTCACTCTAGTCTGATGATCTCAAGTACAAACCTTTCAGCAACATACATTTGTCATTCAACATTTACCCACCCATGCGTCCTTAAGTTTATTTCAATCAAAAGAAACCACCTCAGGATTCCAATCAGCCATCCAGGCAGGCATCATTTCACACATACATTTTCACCCACCAAGGCAAGCTTCCTACCCATATACCTTTCATCCATCCTTCACCCACCCATGCATCCTAGCTATATGCCACCTATAGTACTATTTATGCATCCTGCGCTTTAACCCACGCATCCTTCTCTTTCAGTCATATATATTACATTTCATGCATTCTTTCCCCTTCCATCCTTCCCTTTCCCATCAACCCATAGTTAAAGGTCTTGTTCATGAAACGTTCTCTGCTGAGTTGAGGATAGGAGCAGCCATTAGTTACTTAGCTCAACTTCAACTCCTGCTGTGTTCACCTGTTGTTCACAAGTCAACAAGACTACACCTTTATAGTGAGATTATAATTATAATTAATTGTCAATAAGCAAGCAATATGACAAACCACCACCCTCCACTGCCACTGGCTCATCCCCTTCTGCTGTCACACCAGCAGTGACTGGCTGGGGCTGTCACTGCTGGCCCCGGCACCAGTGGTCGGTGCTGCTAGAAAAAAAAGATTACACATTTCTTAGATGCAAGATACAGCTCCCCCTATTAATTGCTTTATAGCACAATAAAAAACACCACACACATCATTTGCTACAATTTGGATTCATTACAGACAATATCTTCTATCAAAAAAATCAGGTTGGGCATTTTGTTGGTGGAAATGTTTTAAAAAACCTGAAGTCAAAAACAAGAGAAAAGCTGTTAAGGAGTAGCTGGAACTATTGATAGATGAATCTGATGTTTTGAGAAAAATAGCATATGGCCTTGGTTGTCCTCCTCATACTTCTTCCCAGACATGGCGCACAGTCATCAGTTCACAAAATGCTGCTAATAATAATACGAGTCCAACACATTTGGGGTGTCCAACATACCCATTGCCAATCTCTTGTTTTAGTGATTGAGTCTTCTCATCTATTACATGCATAGAATACTTAACGTGGGCAATGGGCATGCAATCTGCATGGCAGAGTAGTAGTAGTAGTAGTAGTATGAGACCAATTGGCTCTATGAGTCTTAGAGTACCACCACTAGGCAGTCGGCAAAAGGGGAGAGGGAAAGCTAACTGAAAAAGCATGAGAAAGGAAGCCACAGACAGGCTAGTAACTAGAGACAATTTGATGTAAAGTAGAGAAACTTGAAATATAGAAAAATAAGTAAATAGGATAATGCTGGGATAACAAGAATTTAGAAACAGATAGATCGAAGAGGATTTTGAAAAATAAAATAAAAAGTGTAGAAGCCACATTATTCAAAAAGTAGCAGAAAAATTAGGGGAATAAATATATTAATGTTCACACCTAGGGGACTTACTGGGGCCAGCAGAGCCATCATCCAAGGAACTCTGGGAGGCACCTCCAGCTCCAGCTCCCGGACCCTCACCCGCCCTAGCCCTCTTCTTGCCCAGATCAGTGGTAATAAATAATATCTCCCCAAAATATATTTTGACAGGCAAAGGCAATCGCAATAACATTGAACTTTTCTAAATCAGATCAACTAGTAGTTGTGGACCTTCCTATCCTATTTAAAAATTTCAAAAATCTACCTACCTAGTCCACTCCTATTCCAAATTTAGCAAACTGCATTTTGGAATTACTAATAACAAATTGCAAGTAATGATGTTTGCTTCTGCTTGAATCTCATTTGCAATCTATCAGTCTCAAGTCAACCCTCTTTGATGAGCCAATGCACTAAATGCTAAGGGCCATATTATAAAGATTACAATGATGTCGGGCGGACCCCATTACGTTTCTGGAACAGCCCGACCTTAGGTCAGCGCTGGAGTCACGACTACTGCACTAGTCCACTACGAATCAATGCCATCACCCATAGGCCATAGGGTGGTCACAAACCTCCATTTGTCAATGGAAGCTTGTGTGGCAGGTGAAAAAGGTCCGCAGCACAAGCTTCCATTGAAAAATGAATGTTGTTGTTCACAAACATCCCTGCACCGTTCGTGTGGCATGCACCATGGGGTTACGAAATTGCAAATAACTAATTACAGAACATCTTACATAATCATCACTAATCACATCAGTCCAAGCAAGTGGCAACAAGTATGATTTGATAACTAGGTTAGGTGGGTAGAGCCACGTAAGTCAAGCACCTATCTAGAATGTCAGACTATTACATAATATTTGAAAACTTAACTTCCCTGCATGTGAGCAGCATGCTTGCTATTATTTGGGAAACAATATTAGCTGCAGCATAGAATACACAAGTAATAATAAAAATTAATAATTTTAATAAATACTCACCTAGCCCTACAACCTCAACTCCTGGCAGGTCCAGCAGGTCCTGCTCTCAGTCCAAGATGTTTGACCAACGGTGTGCCAACTGCTGATGGTTGCGCTGGACCCCAGAGCAGCGGTAAACTGCCCGGTGTACCCTCGCCCAGCCCTGCTGGCGCTCCCGCATCCCGTACCTGAATGGAGGGGAGGTGGTGCTGGACATAAAAAAACAGCCTGCACACCTGCCTTGCGCCGCCTTAAGGTGGTTGCTACTCACGCCCCTTGGATAGCCCTTATCTGGCTGGGGGGAAAGAGAGAAAAAAAGAAGAAAAGGGGAAAAAGAAGGAAGGACTGGCTAATAAGGAAGTAGCAAAGCTAAAAAATAAAAAAAGTACAAAACTCACAAAAACACACAGTAAAGTAGAAAAAAACACACATACACACTTAGAAAGACAAAGGGTAAGATAAAAGATAAAAAAGATTGGAAAAAAAAGTTTTAGAAAGCAAGGACTGCAAAGATTGAATAAGGATGGAAAAGTAGGCCCCAGCACCATAAACAGAGTAAGAAACAAGATGGCCGCTCCCATGTGTGACCATGTGGTGCAGTTCAATCGATTTTTCCACCCGAACATACAATCTGTGTTGATGTACAGCAGAAATTTCACGCAAACAGGCGGGACAAGCAACTCCACCCACTTACGGACCTCGGCTTAGCACAGCAGAGTTTTTTTCAACTTTGTGGAGTTCCGCGTAGCACTGCTACGCGAACTCCACCCAGGGTTACTTATAGGTTTTAAGTGCAGTGACCGTAGATATAGGGAAACCTATATCTTTCATAAGTGGTTCTAGCACCAGCTCACACAGGCTGCAATGGAAGGCCTATACTGATAGTTTGAATGTTCTCCCATAGGTGCCATAATACATGCTTCAGCCTATGGGGGACCTCTGGGGGCCCTATGCCCTGGGTACCTTGGTACCATATACTAGGGACTGATAAGGGACCCCAGTATTCAGTCTGGGATGTACCTAAGTACTTATCATAACAATTTAGGGGAGAAAGCAGAGAGACTGGGGACCTGATTTGCAGGATCCCAGTCAGACTAGTCAGAAACAGCATTACATCAAGCAAAAAGTGGGGGTGACCATAGAAGCAGATCCTACTTTCTTACACACACCTTATGCTTTTGTGTTTATTAGGGGTATGCAACATTTGTTTGATTTGCTTATACAAATGTGAATTACGTTAACATTTTAGAAAATTACACACAATTATGTGTGCATATGCAAAATGAAATTCTGTCATTTAGCACTCTGTTTTAGCATGAAATGCACACTTGCGACACTTTGAGGCACTGGCATATTTTTTCCTATCAAATATTATGCAAAACACAATGATCTCAAACCACACATGTTGGTGTTCTGGTTGTTTTCATTGTTCCTGCACTCCAGCACTATATATTTGTCACAAACTGCAGTATAATGATGTGATGTGGTGTAATTTCAGGAATATCATTTTACAAGCATACCCATGAAATTCCCAAAATTATGTGAATTGTGCCAGACTTTTTAAAAATGTTCCTTGTCCTAGCTTTTAGGCAAACCCTTAGATCTGGTGCTTTTGTACTGGGCTTATGCTCAGCTCACCCACCTGAGTGGGTTTCAATAAACCATTCTGGATTATCTTTCTGCACATCTCTTATAATTATCATGGTTTTCTCCTCTTGGTACCCCCTGCTTCAATTACATATGTTCATTTATTCATGCCAATATTCATTGCGGAGCTGGCGGTTGGGGACGTAGAAGAGGAGTCGTCTGTTGAGGTAGGCTGGGCCAGTCTTGTGGAGTGCCTTGTGTGCGTGGATGAGGAGTTTGAAGGAGATTCTCCTGTCGACGGGGAGCCAGTGCAGGTTCCTCAGGTGGGGGGTGATGTGGCTGTGGCGTGGTACATCGAGGATCAGGCGTGCGGAGGCGTTTGTATGCGTTGCAGTCGCTTGATGAGCTTGGCCGGGGCTCCCGCGTAGAGGGCGTTCCCATAGTCAAGTCTGCTACTGACGAGGGCCTGGGTGACTGTTCTTCTTGTATCTGTCAGGATCCACCTGTAGATCTTGCGAAGCATGCGGAGGGTGTTGAAGCAGGAGGAGGAGACTGCGTTGACTTGCTTGGCCATGGAGAGCGTTGAGTCAAGGATGACTCCCAGGTTGCGTGCGTGGTCGGTGGGTGTCGGGGCTGCTCCCAGCGTCGTTGGCCACCAGGAGTCGTCCCAGGCTGAGGGGTTGGAGCCGAGGATGAGGACCTCTGTCTTGTCCGTGTTCAGTTTTAGTCGGCTGATCTTCATCCAATCGGCGACGGCCTTCATTCCTTCATGGAGGTTGGATTTGGCAGCGAGGGGGTCCTTGGTGAGGGAGAGGATCAGTTGAGTGTCGTCGGCGTAGGAGATTATGTTGAGGTCGTGCTGTCTGGCGATGCGTGCGAGCGGGGCCATGTAGATGTTGAACAGTGTTGGGCTGAGGGATGATCCCTGGGGTACGCCGCAGATGATCTCGGAGGCTTCGGATCGGAATGGTGGGAGGCGGACTCTCTGGGTTCTGCCGGCGAGGAAGGAGGTGGCCCATTCCAGGGCCTTGTCTCGGATCCCTGCGTCGTGGAGGCGTGCGTGTAGAGTGCGGTGGCAGACAGTGTCGAAGGCGGCGGAGAGGTCCAGCAGGATGAGGGCTGCGGTCTCACCGTTGTCCAGCAGGATCCTGATGTCGTCGGTGGCGGCGATGAGGGCAGTCTCAGTGCTGTGGTTGCACTAGGAGTTCCCGTGCAAAAACTCACGAAAACCCCACTTCGCGAGATTCTCAACGACCAGCCAGATCTGCGATGCGAACCAAGAACAGGCGATAAGGCGCATTAGCAGCAGGGATTTAACACCTGCCTTTTGCTGGTGTTAAGCAGGACGACTACCTGCAGTATGAAAGGGAGCCCAGCCCAGAGCCACATCTGAAGACCAACACATGTCACGGAGCCAATGATCATGCAGCTCGGAGAACCAAGAGGGCCACAACACCCACCGCCACCACTGCCAGGCCCCCCCCCAGACCACTCCCCCTGGATTACCACCTAGGCAGTGCAGGATAGCAGACAACCCTAAAACATACCAGACCCAGAGACTCAACACCAGAGGAAGCTATTGGCCAACACAGGCTCAAAAGGACAACCATCCACCGCATCCTGACCCACATTGCCCACAGGCTGATGGTACCAACACAGCGGACAACCCACATCCCCCCGCAGACAAAGCTGCTGGCTGTGCTGCACCTGTTGGCCCCTGGTACCTTCCAATCAACAACTGCCGGAGTCAGAGGAGTCTCACAGCCAGCCCCATCAAACTCCCTCACACATGTCATGGATGCATGTCCACATAAGCAACGCAGGCCCCTGTATCCGCACCACATGATATTTCCAATTCGTACTGCACCTGCGCAACCAACCCCAATGCCAGCCGTGCTAGACGTCTCCGTGCCCCATGCCCAAGATCGTAGTAACCGAAATGTGGGTGCGCCAAGTCATGAAGTCCAATAGTCAACAGTAGTATAAAAACAGAACTTTATTACAAATACACAAACAAACAAAACGAAAAGCTCAGCCAACGCGTTCCATTCCCAACGGGTAACTTCAACAGGGCAACGGGTCTTCAGAAAAATGTGGGAGAAATGGTGACAATGGTCAAACTTCCGTATAGTCACATGCCAAATCTGGAACAGTGTACTGCACTTGGACAAGCCGGGATGCTCACAGGCATGATAAACCATGCATGAGAAGACCGTAACAGAACTACGTGTGGCTGTAACCATCGTAGGAATGAAGAGGAAGGTAACAACCACACAAACTGCTTTTATGGTCACATCATGCAGGACTCCTCATACCTGAAAGCATCACAGTGTGTGTCAGCTCGATACCCCTGCCCCTCACTCCCCCCACACTGCGCAGGAACATCTTGAGTCAGCGCAAGGGAACTATGCCATAGCAGGCATCACGCATGTGTTGGAGGCAATTTACAGCACACGTGTATGACTAGTGCCCCCTGCCGACACTGCTCACAATCACCGCAACAGCAACCACACGCATGCCATCACTGTGCATACAGAAGTGGACCACCGTGGCTTGTCCACCAATGTCGTTGCGAACTCCCCAGGCAGTGTGCATGATCCCCACATGTCTGCAAGTCCGCCACCAACCAGTGCTTTGAGGATGGCCTCCATGGAAATGAGGATGTAGAAGCAACAGCAGCATTCATCTGCACAAGGCCTTGAGGCAGCAATGCCATGACGATGTGCTGCAGGTCATGGAGGGTCCCAGCCACATCTTGCTGGTGTTCAGCCATGGCAGCCATTATTTCCGCCGTCATCCGCTCCATGTTCTCCATGAGCCCCCGCATCTGTCCCAACTCCCGGCTGACATTGCTGGAGCCACTCTGACAGTAGTTCTTGTCTCAGTATCATGACTCCAGCGATGTCAGCCATGGATCGCTGGAGAGCATGGAGCAGACTGTGGGTGTCCATTAGGGACTTTAAGTGGTCCCTGATGGTACTCAGACACCCATGTATGGCATCAAGTTTGGCTGCCATGAGGTCGAACCCCACCCGCACTAGATCAGCCATCTTCTCCTGGACCTCTAACACACAGCGTTGGAAGGCCTGGGAGACAGCCGGGGTGTTAGGTGCTTCCTGCTGTGTGGTCTGTGCAGGGGGTGGGGTCTCCTCGATGCAGCTGGGCTGCCCTGCTCCTGGAGGTGAGGTGCCGTACCTGTCCATGAACTCTTGGAGGGCATCGGTGTCGAAGGTGTGGAGGTCCTCTTCCTCATCAGTGAAGAGCTGTTGGGTCTGCTCTGCAGGAGGTGTTGGTTCTCCCTCTGCAATGTGAAGGGGAGGTGCAGTTTGACATTGTGTTCACATCTATGCTGATGCATTGTACAAGTTTACATACAAACTGCATGACAATGTATATTGTGACTGTTTGGGAGGAGCTGCCTATTTGATGCGGGACAGTGGACATGTTGACAACATCACAGAAGTGTGTTTGTACTTGTACATTATCATCTCACATTTCCCTGCTATGCCAAATGTGATTGACCAGTTTCTACACACAAGCGGCACCAGTTGTGTCCTCTGTTCTGTTGTGAACGTGTTGCAGCTTGTACCACATTCTTGTCAATGTTGATGTGCTCTGAATGTCATGTGTGTGTGCTGCATTTTGGGAGAGTCGCCCCTGCAGCTCTGATTTGGCTGGCCCATATCCCTTTCAGGTGTTCTGCCTTTGACTTCTATGCTTATACAGTGCTGATATGTTGCATTCTTAGGTCTTGGTGGGAGTTGGGACTCTGGGGCATGGTTTGTCCGCAGATGTGTTGTTGAAGTCAGGGTTGTTTGGGCAGGTGGCTGTGTCAGAGTGTGACCTGCTCCTTTACGGATGTGGTCCACACTCAGCCACCTCAGTGTGGTGGCGTACACCAAGTCATGCTGATCAGACTGCAGCCATGTTAATCGTCATGCAGTGTCGCTTGCATTGTCAGTGTGGCTCACGGACCCGCTGCTTTGCTGGGTTCAGCACATGTGCATGGGTTGGTTGTGAAATTAGTGATGTGTGGGAAGGGCCCCCTCTGGGCACATATTCGATGGGGGCCTGCTTGCTGTTTCTATGTGTGCTGCAGTGTGCCAAGGGGATCAGGGACATGATCCAGAGTCATTGTGTGTGTGCACTGTGCTCCGCTTGATTGTGCATGTCAATCAATCAATCATGGCATTTATAGAGCGCGCTACTCACCCGGGAGGGTCTCAAGGCGCTGGGGGAGGGGGTAAGTTACTGCTCGAACAGCCAGGTCTTGAGCTGCTTCCTGAAGGAGAGATGGTCCTGGGTTCGCCGAAGGTGAGTGGGGAGGGAGTTCCAGGTCTTGGCTGCCAGGTAGGAGAAGGATCTTCCTCCGGCGGTGGTTCTGCGGATGCGTGGTACGGTGGCGAGGGCGTGGCTGGTTGATCGTAGCTGGCGTGTGGGTGTGTAGAAGGTCATGCGGTCGTTGAGGTACTTTGGGCCCAGGTCGTGGAGGGCCTTGTGTGCGTGGGTGAGGAGTCTGAACGTGATTCTCTTGCTGACGGGGAGCCAGTGCAGGTCTTTCAGGTGCACGGTGATGTGGCTGTGTCGGGGGATGTCCAGGATGAGTCGTGCGGAGGCGTTCTGGATGCGCTGGAGTCTCTTTTGAAGTTTGGCTGTGGTTCCGGCATAGAGGGTGTTCCCATAGTCCAGTCGGCTGGTGACGAGTGCCTGGGTGACGGTCTTCCTGGTTTCAGTGGGGATCCATCTGAAGATCTTGCGGAGCATGCGCAGGGTGTTGAAGCATGAAGATGAGACGGCGTTGACTTGTCTGGTCATCGACAGGGAGGAGTCCAGGATGAAGCCCAGGTTGCGTGCGTGGTCCGTTGGCTTGGGCGCGGTGCCCAGGGCCGGGGGCCACCAGGAGTCGTCCCAGGCGGAGGGTGATGAGCCCAGGATGAGGACTTCCGTCTTATCTGAGTTCAGTTTAAGGCGGCTGTTCCTCATCCAGCTCGGCGACGTCTCTCATCCCGTCGTGTAGGTTGGCTCTGGCGGTGGTGGGGTCGTTGGTGAGGGAGAGGATCAGCTGGGTGTCGTCGGCGTAGGAGATGATGTTGAGGTTGTGTCGGCGTGCGATGGCTGCGAGGGGGCTCATGTAGACGTTGAAGAGGGTTGGGCTGAGTGAGGATCCTTGTGGAACGCCGCAGATGACTTCGGTGGCTTCGGATCTGAACGGGGGAGGCGGACTCTCTGGGTTCTTCCGGCGAGGAACGAGATGATCCATTCCAGTGCTTTCTCTCGGATTCCGATGTTGCTGAGGCGCTTCACTAGGGTGCGGTGGCAGACGGTGTTGAACGCCGCAGAGAGGTCCAAGAGGATGAGGGCAGCTGTTTCCCCGTTGTCGGTTAGGGTTCTGATTTCGTCGGTGGCTGCGATAAGGGCGGTCTCGGTGCTGTGGTTGGCCCGAAACCCGGACTGCGAGGGGTCGAGGGATCCATTCGTCTCGAGGAAGGCGGAAAGCTGTCTGTTGACGGTCTTCTCGATGACTTTGGCCGGAAACGGAAGGAGCGAGATGGGACGGTAGTTCTTGAGGTCGGTGGGGTCCGCCGTTGGTTTCTTCAGGAGGGCGGTAAGCTCGGCGTGCTTCCAGCTCTCCGGGAAGGTGGCGGTGTGGAAGGAGGAGTTGATGATGTCCCGGAGATGGGGTGCGATGGTGGCGTCGGCTTTGTTGAAGACGTGGTGTGGGCAGGGGTCGGTTGGTGATCCGGAGTGGATGGAGTTCATCGTGCGGGTGGTGTCTTCGGTGCTGATCGGGGTCCAGTTGCAGAGGGTGGTGGTGGCGGGCGTTGGTTCGGCGGTAGGGTGCGTTGTTTGTGCGTCGAAGCTGTTGTGTATGTCGGTGATCTTGCGGTGGAAGAACGCGGAGAGTGAGTTGCAGAGGTCTTGCGAGGGGGTGATGTCGTTGTTTCCGGCGCTGGGGTTGGAGAACTCTTTGACGATGCTGAAAAGTTCCTTGCTGTCATGGGCGTTGTTGTCCAGTCGTTCTTTGAGTGCCGACTTCTTGGTGGCACGGATCAGCTGGTGGTGTTTGCGGGTGGCGTGCTTGAGGGCGGTCCTGTTGTCTGTGGTCTGGTCGAGTCGCCAGGTTTTCTCGAGAGTGCGGCAGTTCTTCTTGGATTCCTTGAGTTCGTTGGTGAACCAAGGGGTTTTCTTGCTTCCGGGTCTGCTGGGAGGGTTTTTAGTGGTGCGAGGTCGTCGGCGCAGGCGGTCAGCCACTTGGCGAGGTTGCTGGCTGCTTCGTTTGGGTCCGTTGTGTTGGTGGGTGTGTTCTGGCTGAGGGAGGCGGTGAGCTGCTCGGCGGTGATCTTGCTCCAGCTCCGGCGGGGAGCCTGTTGCGGGTGGTGGTGGGTCGCAGTCTTTCTGAAGCTGAAGTGGACGCAGCTGTGGTCGGTCCAGTGGAGTCCGGTGGCGTGGCTGAAGGAGATGTGCTTGCTGGATGAGAAGACGGGGTCAAGCAAGTGGCCGGCGTAGTGGGTGGGCGTGTTCACCAGTTGCTTGAGTCCGAGGTTGGCGAGGTTGTCCAGCAGGGCGGTGGTGTTTCTGTCGTTGTTGTTCTCCAGGTGGAAGTTGAGGTCCCCTAGGAGGATGTAGTCGGCTGAGGGCATGGCGTGCGGGCTGATGAAGTCTGCGATGTCTTCGCTGAATAGTGTGCATGGTCCCGGGGTCTGTAGATGAGGGTGCCTCGGAGGGTGGTCTTGGGGTCAGTGTGTATCTGGAAGTGTAGGTGTTCGGCGGCGGAGAAGGTCTCGTCGGAGTTAGTCGAGATGCGGATGGTGTTCTTGTGTACGATGGCGATGCCTCCTCCCGTCAGGTTGACGCGGTCCTTCCGGGTGATCTTGTATCCATCCGGGATGGCTATGGCGATGTCGGGCGCTGAGGAGGCGTTCATCCAGGTCTCGGTGAGGAAGGCGATGTCCGGTGCTGTTGCGTCGAGCAGGTCCCAGAGTTCCACGGCGTGCCTGTGGACGGAGCGGGTGTTCAGCAGGATGCATTTCAGGTGGTTGCTGCTGTTGCTCGACTTGGCGGAGGTGGTGCACGTCCGGGGGCAGGTGAATCGGCAGGCTTGGCAGGCGAAGGGTCCGTGGGTGCGTCTCGGTGAGGCTCGGTAGCAGGCAGGGTTCCGGCCGGCATTGAGTGCGGTGAGTGTGGCGGCGTCGTAGGTCCGTCGAGTAGTGTTGCGTTGGTGGGTTCCAGGGGTTCTGGCGCTGGGCGCGGTCCAGTCGCGGACGGGCGCAGACGGGCTTGCCTTAGGCGCGCCTTTGGCGCGCCAGCGGCGCGGGCGCGCAGCGGCCGCCATTTATGGGGAGGTGGGAGGGAGGAGCAGCTGGGAGGCAGGGGCAGCGAATGGGCAGTCAGGGGCGGGGCCGCAGGGAACGCAGCGGCGGGAGTGGCGAGAGGCAGCGGGGGCACAGAAAGGAAAAACAGGGGGAGAGCAGACAAAATCACGGGCACAACAACAGTGGGGCAGCGAGGGGCACAGAAAGGAAAAACAGGGGGAGAGCAGGCAAAATCACGGGCACAACAACAGTGGGGCAGCGAGGGGCACAGAAAGGAAAAACAGGGGGAGAGCAGGCAAAATCACGGGCACAACAACAGTGGGGCAGCGAGGGGCACAGAAAGGAAAAACAGGGGGAGAGCAGGCAAAATCACGGGCACAACAACAGTGGGGCAGCGAGGGGCACAGAAAGGAAAAACAGGGGGACAGCAGACAAAATCACGGGCACAACAACAGTGGGGCAGCGAGGGGCACAGAAAGGAAAAACAGGGGGACAGCAGACAAAATCACGGGCACAACAACAGTGGGGCAGCGAGGGGCACAGAAAGGAAAAACAGGGGGACAGCAGACAAAATCACGGGCACAACAACAGTGGGGCAGCGAGGGGCACAGAAAGGAAAAACAGGGGGACAGCAGACAAAATCACGGGCACAACAACAGTGGGGCAGCGAGGGGCACAGAAAGGAAAAACAGGGGGAGAGCAGGCAAAATCACGGGCACAACAACAGTGGGGCAGCGAGGGGCACAGAAAGGAAAAACAGGGGGACAGCAGACAAAATCACGGGCACAACAACAGTGGGGCAGCGAGGGGCACAGAAAGGAAAAACAGGGGGAGAGCAGACAAAATCACGGGCACAACAACAGTGGGGCAGCGAGGGGCACAGAAAGGAAAAACAGGGGGAGAGCAGACAAAATCACGGGCACAACAACAGTGGGGCAGCGAGGGGCACAGAAAGGAAAAACAGGGGGAGAGCAGACAAAATCACGGGCACAACAACAGTGGGGCAGCGAGGGGCACAGAAAGGAAAAACAGGGGGAGAGCAGACAAAAACGGGCACCGGGGCCACAAGCGGAGGGCGATCTTACCTACAGGAGCAGCGGGCAGACAACACAGGCGGAGCTGTGTGGTGGGGGAGCGACCTACCTGGCAAGGTCAATGTGTGTCATTGTGCCCATCTCCCCCTGTCCCCCAGTCACTGGTGGTTACTCACCCTGTTGCTGTTGTGTCAGGTCACGTTGAGCAGTGTCCGGTCCCCCAACTCCTGCCACCATCTCCCCACTGATGACTGTGGCCACCATTTCCTCCATCTCATCCAGCTCCTCCTGTGGCGCTGGACTCCCACCTCCAGTCTGCATTGCTACCTTCTGGTTATTGGCGAATTTCTGCTTGGTCTTGCGCTTCACATCATACCAGCACCTCTTGAGCTCTTCCGTTGTCCTCCTCAGCACTCCGACTGCATTCACCTTGTCCAGGATGGACTGCCATGTTGCATTTTTTGTTGCCAATGATACAGTGGAGGTGACGAACAGTTGTTGATGGTGTTCTGTCACCTCCATGATCAGGATCCTGTTTTCCTGCAGACTGACCCGCGTCTTCCTCTTCTTCTTGTCCTTGCCCTTCCCTGTCCCCGAGGTCCCAGGCTGCTCCCCCTGGGGGCCTGTGGGGTTCTGGCCGTCCTCTGTACCTGCTCCGGCTGCCTCCATTGTGCTTCGCTGTAGTTTGTTTTTTGTTTGTGTTTTTTTTTTCTTCTGCATTTGTAGTGTTTTTTCCCGCCTGATGTGTGTGATTTGCAGGCCTGGCGCTGCTTTTCGCTGATTGTCTTATCGCGGTTGGGCCCATTGCAACTTTTTTGCGTTCGGGTTTGGATTTTCATCGCCGTCCCCGTAATGTTATTGCGGACATTTGAGGCGTTATCGGGAGACTATCGCATGTTGCCGTCGTGTTGAGAATACGACGTTAAACCGGAGTTATTTTCCCGCAATTTATGGCGAAATGTAAACTTGCGTTAACCTATTTTGGCGATGTTTATCGCACATTCTTGAGAATAACCCCCTGACTTTCTTGTTCACGCAATGTTTACAGGTGTGATTCATCTTTGAAACTCAAATTGGCCCTTTATTTGGCTGTGAGATTAGCTTAGTGAACAAAAGTGATCAAGGTGAAATTGTAAATATTGGTATATACAAGGCCTCTGGCTTCATAAATAACTTACAATAATATTTTTTTAACACGTCTGATAACATTGTGTCTTTTATAGTCTCCATACATATTGCATGAACCTTGATAAGATTTTAGTTGTAAGACAAAAGCTTTAACATATAGGCCTTGTTTACTGATGTTCTTGAAGGTCATCTCCATGATCAAAGAAGATTCAGATTCCACTCATTTTGGTTGCAGCCCAACTCAGGGTTGGCATGTTCACGAAGTCCTTAGTGACCGGGGGGATCTTGAAACCCATTTCTGGGCAGTGTGTGTGAAATGTGATCCTGAAAGATGTATCACACCCTTCTGTATTGGTATTTCAACACATCCATTGGATAGATGTCTCCACTATGTAGTGGGTTTCAGCACACCCTGCAGGATTTTGTTGCCTCAAACCTTGATATAGACTCATTCACGTAGGCAAATCTTTCTAAATTAACACTAGGATGTGCTAAATTGCTTTCTATTTCTTTTCAGTGGCCTCTTTGCTTTAAGGACCATAAAGTCTTGGTTAGATGCTCCACAGAGGAATCCAGATTTATGTTAATCAATGACAGACGTGGTTTGCAAATAGTGAGACCTGTGGCATAAGAAACAGGGTTATTGTAGATTAATTATCCCTTCCGCATGGCTCCTACCCAGTTGGGTTCTGAAGATGAAAAATAATGCAGACTGACTGGTTCAAACCGTGGATTTTGTATCTAAAAGATGACAATAAATGTGAGTTAAACGTACACTTTCAGAATGTCCTTCTCCATTGTGTTTCAGCACATGGTTTTATAATATGTTTCAGGACACCCTGTGATTTGGTGTTTCATTAAAATCTTCTGAATCATCGTTAAGTACACCAAATTATATTATGTTTCAGCACATCCATTGCTCTGAGGTTTTGGCACAGCCTTTAAATTGTGAACTTACTAGGATGTCCATCTTGCTGATTGTCATGCTAAGAATTGTAAAATGTCTTTGAGGTCCAATGGGGTTATGACTTGTCATTCCACAAATAAGAAGGAGCTCAACCTTTGTGTACATCACCACTAAGACAGCACAATAAAGGGTCCAATGTAACTGCTACTACATTCAGGCCTTTCCTGAGCTGAAGAATGGAAGATTTCAATTGTCCATAATGACAGGCATGATGTGCTTCACAGCCATTATATATTGCCTCTTGTTCTGTCAATGTTCCCATTAAAGCTAAGAGCTCTTCGCTGGTCGGTGTCATCTGCTGAGGAGTTTCCAAGAATAGAAACAAGCAGTCATAGACGTTGATTCACCAAAAGGGCTGTGGTGCTGAAGTGACATCAAACACCCATTGCCCTTAATTATCTCAGAGTAAGTGACAATTCATGACCATTGACCCTGAATCTTCCCCAGGAAGTGATGTCATATGGCCTTAGCCCTGATGATATAAAATTAAATGGCATTGCTGAAATTCCATTACGAACTGCATGATTAAATTAATCTGATAAGTGCTGACATGATATACCAGGGGAACATTACACAATTCTCTTTATAGAACATGACAAATTTAGTGTTTGTCTCTAGAGTATACAGTGTCACAAAACATAGAACAACACTGAGAATGTAAAATATTTATATCACAAACTGTCATGATTTGATAATTTCTTCAGTGTATATCGCAAAGAGAAATGTATTGATAACATATGGGATATCAAAAAGATTTTAAAAACAGTTGCACTGTTCCCATGTACAAATTGATGTAAACCATATATTGAATATGAACTAAGTTACTGGCTTAAGGTATTTCCTATTGTTAATGCATTTTGATTTAACCACTTGCAAGGAACTATCATTTGTGCAAAGCTTGTAGGTGAAGGTTTTATTCAAACAAATCATTTCATATATTGCTAAAAGTGACAATAACTTGTTTAAAAATATGTGTGCTTTTTAGTTCATTTGTTATTTAATCAAAGAGTGAAAATTGCTACAGAATTGTAATCATTGCTCATCAAGACACTGTTTGCCTCCTGATCTGTCCAGTGACAGGTGGTGATCTTTGGAAGTAGTGAGGTGTAACATGTGTCCTGTATTGCAGCAAGTGAGTCAAGCATGTGAGCTTGACCTGTTTTATGGAGGATTCAGGTAAATGTGTTTTTTCCACCCCGGAAAATCCTGAAAACAATGGGGCCTAACTGTGCATTTGATAATACTGTCTACACATGAAGTTGATACAAATAAGCACAGGACTGTCATTAACTACTGAAGTTCTTAGATCATTTTTCAAGCCAACGTAACCTGACACTTCTAGCTGGTGGGCCTACATTTTTCCAAATGTGATATTGGTGCCTCATTTGTCAAATATTATCTCCATTGTGCTAAGACCGCATTGTTTCTAGTTTGACCGTCTTATACCGTGATGGCTCTTTAGGTCAAAAATGTCAAACAATGTGATAGTGTAAGAAATGTGGTATTAGTATTGTCAAAATAACATGGGCAATCCTTATGACAAAAATTACCTTTACCATGCCATGGTCAGTATTGTGCCATGCCCCCATATGCCACTTATGTCTTCCTGCAGGACAAGAATTACCTCAATGTTCCATCACCAGCATTTCAACACAATTCCTGCCCCATTCTAAGAATATCCTCCAAACTGCAAGTGCAGCATCTTTCCACAGGTAACCTTATATCAAGAAATACCTCCAATATACCAGCACTAGCCTTTTGTTATTGGTGTCCCATGTGGCAATTATTATGTCTGGTAAGTCAGTGCAAGTATTTTGTCACAGATGTCTGTCATTATAACAATTGCCTCCAGCATGCCAGCACTAGAATTTTGCCATTTGTGCTTCTATAACCCAAGATCTACCTCTGTATTCTGGTTTGCCAATGAGTGCCTCGATAAGCCAAGAGTAGCCTGCTATATGCTTGGCCCAATGGCAGACTCACAACCACTACACCACATTCTCACTCATGCTCACTTACATTCACTCATTCACAATTATTTTCACTCATTCTGACTCCCACTCATTCTCAGTCATTCTCTTATACTCACTGTTACTTTCACTTACTCATTCTCACTCAGTGACACTGTCACTCACCCTTGCTTTGATTCATTCATACTCCCCCACACACACTTGCACTCACTCTCACTCAGTTTGACTTTCCTTACCAACTTTGATGTACCCTGTAGGAAAGTAGTATCTGCTTCTTATGGTTACCCCCACTTTTTGATTGATGCAATGCTGTTTTTGACTAGTCTGATTGGGATCCTGCTAATCAGGGCCTCAGTCTATCTGCTTCCTCTCTAAACTGTTGTGTTATGTACTTAGGTACACTCCAAATCGGATACTGGGGTATCCTTGTCAGTCCTTAGTATATGGTACACATGTACCCTGGGCATATGTACCCCAGAGGCCTCCCATGGGCTGAAGCTTGTATTATGTCACCCATGAGAGGCCATGCAAAATGGAACCACAGGCCTGCCATTGCAGCCTGTGTAAGTTGGTGCCTGCACCACTTACTTAAGATATATGTTTCCTATATCTAAGGGTCACTGCACTTAAAACCTATGCGTCACCCCTAAAGCAGGCCTTTACAATCCTGAGTGCAGGGTGCTCGGCTCTAAGTGAGAGGGTGCTTCTGCATGAGCAGGACACCCCTGCAGCCTGCGGAGTCCATTCTCCCGGGTTGTCAGTGAAGCAGCCATATACTACTATAGAGGGGCATTATGCGACCGCGTTATGACCAACTCTAAAATGGCTGAAACAAACCCTATTGTGTTTGGTGTCAAACATGCTGGAACCATACCACCACACCGGTAACCGGTGTGGGAGGTATGATTCCACCCCTAAGAAGCGTCCCTCGTGGGGCTCCTGGTGTTTCCGGTACCAGCCTTCTAGTCCCGGACAGCACAAAATGGTTGCTGCTGACCAGAGACACATTTCTGCCCTCCTGCTGCTGAGCCAAGCTCGATCAGCGGAAGGCAGGACAATAGGCATCCTGTCCAGGGAGGAGTGACCACCTCCCAGATAGGATTTAGTGTATTAGGGCTGCGTGGGTTCTCTTGACAGTGACTGAAAGTCTGCATGAGGGGCACATTTGATGTCTCTGTGCATAGTCCAGTTCAAACCAGTCCTGGGAGCCGTTGGCTCCCGCTCTGGAGCAAAACTAGATAAAGGACATGGGAGCAACCTCCCCCTGTCCAGACCCTCCCCTGGGATGGTTCCCTGAATCATTCCAACCCTCTCCCATGGGTACTTAAGGGATTACCTGGCTGTAGGACCCTAGGTTCATCGTGGACAAGATTCAGAACCGAAACCACTGCACTTAGACTGTCTGGGCACTCTGGACTTCGCTGTACTTTGTTTTGGCCTGACTTTGGCCTCTCAGTCTGCTGCATTGTCTGTGCCTGTGCACCATACAGGATCCATGTAGGACCTGTGGATCATCCCAGACACCTGAAGATAATCTCCCTTGGAGTGAAGGAGTCACTCCCCTGCATTCGGAGGCACTGCAACACTGCTGACGAATCTGCTGATCCCGAGCTCCACGGACTCCGAAGGGTCCAGCAATACAGATAGAGGGTTCCTATGTCCCTCGAAGCCTGAGCTGCCCTTTTACTCAGGTTGAGGCCAGAATGCCTTGTGGGGGCTGCAATACCCGAACCCCTGTGCACCATGTACTTTTGCAAATGCAAGTGCTTGTTGGCAATTCTGCAATAAGTGCATTGGACTCCAAGCAGCCCCAGCCTTCGGCAACTTCTCCTACAAAAATTATCAACCACCTCACACTGAGTGCTCCATGGCCTGCTGTTTTGTGAAGCTGCTCAAGGTCCCTTCCAGCTGCGGCTCTTCTTCGAAGTCCTTCATTGGGTTCGACAACGGATTCTGACACCGCTTCAGACTTATGCACCCAGCTTCCCTTGGATAGGTAACTCGGGTACTTCAGTATCCATGGGTGGGGTGGCTCTCCAACCTTCTGTCTTCCATGGGGTTTCATCGAAGTCCATTGGGAAGGGTCCTTAATCTTTGAAATTCCAACCACAACTTTCACATAGACTTGTACGGAGCACGCGGTCATGTTCACACATTTCGTGGGGGTCCCTATCTGCTCACCGTGGTGGTCCCAGCAATTCTACGTCCTCTCAACACTGTTTTGACTCGAGTCGTGGTTCTCATACCACTTTCCTAGTATATGGTTTGGCCCCCCCTGGGGTCCACTGTGTATTAGTGCTATTTAGTGTGTGCTGTGTGTTTATCTCCATGTAGGAGATACTGTAACGTACTAGATAGTGTTATATAATAAATGCATATTTTTATAACTACTGTGTGGTTCTCTTTTCATTTATTCTATACTGTAAGATTGCATTCTGGTAAAACAAGCTGCTTTACATGCCTTCAAGACTAAGCCTGAAGGCTGCTCTCCACAGCTACCACTTGGATAGCTTTCTAAGGTAGTCTGAGACCTCTTAAATCACCATTAGGGTTGTCTGGACTGGTACAAGGTGCCCACTTTAATTAGTGGACATCTTATACCAGGCCAGCTTCTCACATACCCTCTCATTCATTCATACTCACATACTTCCATTCACTCATACTCTCACTCACATATACTTTCTCACTCACTCACACTCGCTCTTAGTCTCACTTGCCATCATTTTATTTTCACTCTCTTTAACTCACTCTCACCCATTCTCCCACATTCTTATTAACACTCACACCCCTTCAAACTATCCAACACTGCATCACGCTCATCCTTACCCATTCATTCTCACTACAAGTCACGCTTTCTAACTCACACACACTCACTTATTTGCACTCAGGTGCAATCTAATTGTCACTCAATCTCACTTTTACTCACCCTAGCTCTGTCTCACATGTACACTCTGACCAGTGCACAAGCACACAACATACTCTTTATTACATTAATATTGAAGAATAGACTATACATGTCATAAACAAGCATTTGCAATGCTATCAGTCTCATAATTGCAAGCGTTAGAGCTTTTGGCATTGTAAATGATAGTCTTTTACCCATGTGTTTTGGTTTGGAGTGGATGCATGTGGCTTGGAGTGGAATTATGTGGATTGAATTGGAATTCATAGTTGTGAAATTATGTGGTGTGTAGTGTATTCGGGCAGAGGAATTATGTGGTGCGGTGAATAGATGGGGTGACAGCTGCACACAATAGATAGAAAGGAAGATAGAGAGGGATAGGTAGTTTGTGCACAAAGTGGTGAATGAACTCCAGATGGAGGACAGAAAGAGTGTGAGAAAGAGAGAAAGAATGGGAGATTGTGTGATGTGTCCTAGACTTTGCTACATCTTCCCTCAGGAGGGTCTTTTTCTGCACAATTTCCATAGATTTAACAACAGTCCGGTCTGCAGCATTACAAAAAAAATATTACAGTTCATCAAACATAAGCTAAACTCCAAAGTAAGATATTTACATAAGTCCATCTATGTAAAAGTAGAGTTACAGCTCGACTTGCATTTTACAGACATAACCAGTAATTTTACATGAAGGCCCATAATAACAGAAATACAAAACAGCAAAGCGAAAAAAGCATTAGCAAAATCAGATGAAACCTCCTCTGGCTTTTTTAAACCAAACTAGTTAATTCAAACAGCTGAGTTAAAGATTCACAATACCATAAACCCTCTCTAGAGCAGAGTGAAAGGCAGGGCCGCTGGAATTACAAAATCCTGTGGCAACTGCATTTTCAACTTGTGCGAATGTAACACACAATCCATCATCTGCGGCATACCCTTCATAGTAACAAAAAATATTTCTAACCCAAATGGGTCAAAAGTGTCTAAAACACAGAAACATGTCTACTTGGGCGGTCAAAGGCCATTCTAAAAGGTGGACAATTCTTTCTGTTGCTTGCTACTTGTCAGACCTCCAGATCATTCTGTAATATCTATCTGTACCTTAATAGGCAAAAAACTCTGTAGAAGAAGGTGGTCGAATTGAGAGTCGCTCTTGGAACCAGTTTTGGCATGAAAGGAACTCCAAGATGGCCGCCAATCTTCCGATCGTCTCTGCGGTCTAGTTGTTGTCTCCCCAAGCTCTTGGAACCTTGGTGGAGCGCTGCCAGAAAATTGCGCACTTCACTGAGGTTTTTCCCCGGTTCGATACCTACCTGAAGTGTTCCGAGTATCTTAGTGTATGACCCCAAAATCCAGCATCGGTTAGTGCGTTCAGTTTCCCATACTCATCCTAGTGCCCATCGGGTGTAGGAATTCCCTTTTCCCATGTCTCGACTTCGAGCCTGCACACTCCTACGTCGTGATAAGAAAATCTGTGTGGGAGTTCCCAGTCAGTCTGACTCCTGCCCTGAAACTCCTCCATTTATTCCAATAATTGGAAAGTGGAAGAATCACAGGCAATAGCGGTATCGTTAAGAAAAGAAGAACAGTCCTTCAGCTAAGTTTTCTGAGTGTTAAAAAACTACATGTCATGAGTCTAATGATTTAAAAAGATACTATAGCTGCAAATAGAAGACGCTATTTATTAATTGTATTTATCTAAATAGTTTAGACCTACCTTAAGTGAACGATTCTGAAAATTCCTAAAAAAGAAAGAAAAAACAGTTACTACATGGACTATAGAATAAACAACTTCTGAAGAGAGTTAAGCATGAATATATAAGAAGTTAGCGTTCAGGAATTTGGGTAGGTTTCTTTTATAAGAAAAGTTTAGAAAAATATAATTCTAAAGAAGAGATTAGTAATCGTAGAAATCTACTATGGGGCAGATTTACGTTCCCTGGCGCATCCCTGCAAATCAGCAGGGATGCGCCAGGGAAGATGCGTGACTCAAGTTTACCCTTGCGCCACCACAGATGCGCCGCATTTACAATGCGGCGCATCATGGCGCAAGGATAAACAGATGCGAGACGCATCTGTCGGCGGAAGGGCGGCGCAGTACTGGAGTCGTGTCGCAAGTGCGACGTAACTCCAGTACTGCTCAGGGGTGCCCTATACCTAACATGCTGCGTCACTCCTTACGCCTGCTTGAAGCAGGCGTAAGGATTTGACGCAGCAGGGACGTAAAAGTGACTCCGTGAAATCTTGTAGATTTCACTGCGTCACTTTTACGGGGCTTCCTTGCGCAGGAACGCCCCCTGCGCCGAGCACGCCCACATGAAACCTGACGCAGGTTTCATGTGGTGCAGGACTTTACAACGTGACGCATCTCCCTAGATGCGTCACGTTGTAAATCCCCCGCAGCATGGCGCATGATTTGTGCCGCCGCTGCGTCACAAAAGTGACGCAACGGCGGCGCGAAAGTGGCGTAAGGGGCTTGTAAATCTGCCCCTATGTGTTTAATTATTACAGAGTAACCAGCCTGAGCGTAAGACAGGACAGACAGCAAATTATTTCTGAGCAAGAATTTAAATTACAAGAAGTAGAAGAGAGGCTCAGTATCCAGGAACTTGGGTAGGTAGAAAGCATTTAGATTTGAAAGGAAAAGTAGAACAGAGTCGATGTAGAATAGGGTTGTAATAATTCTTGTGTGCTTACTTTTCTTAGGTTTTCCTCTACACAACGCCACTGGAAGCAAGACCAGAATTAGGGGAAGAAATTGGAAGCTAGAATTCCTGGACGGCCTCTTCTTTATTTGTTATTTTATCCAATTCCCCCTTCCCCCTTGGGAGTATTTTGTAGACAAGATTTAGTATCGGTCTCCGGAGTTTTCCTGAGAGGGAGTTGGAGAAAAGACAACTTCTGTTCCTGTGCAAGTTCAGATAAGAAGGCGCACCCCCTTGACAGAGTGAAGTGCCCATGTTTTAAAACCTGCACCCGAGCAAAAATGGCTGAAGGAATTAATTTGCAAACCTTAGGGGCGGTACAAGAAGCAATTCAAAAGGAGCTAGTTGCTGTTAGAGGAGAAAATCAAAATTTAAGGCAGGAAATGATAAGTTCTAGAAAAGAAACCGCAGAGTTAGCTTCACGAATGGGACAACAAAGTAGTTCAGGAAAGGAAACTTTAAGTTCTTCCACTAAAAGTTCAAATACATTAACTACACAAGTGGTGCACTCGTTGTCTCCAGTTATACCATTAGCCCCTCCAGAACGTTTTAGTGGGGATCCACAAAAAGCACAGGTTTTCCTCACCCAATACTCGTTACATTTCATGTGCCTGTCCTTCACTTTTTCCTGATGCGCAATCTAGGGTGGCGTTCATCTTGTCGTACCTAAGTGGTGATGCAGCATCGTGGTCAATGCCACTAGTAGCTCGGAATGACGCAATATTGCATGACTATGAAGGGTTTAAACACAAATTTAATTGTATAACTCGACAGACGAAGAATCTCCCAAGCAGTAGATAACGAGTTAATTGAGTTACGGCAAGGAAACAGAGACCTCCTAGCTTATTTGGCACAGTTTAATAAACTTGTGGTGGAGACCAATTGGCCGGAGAGTAAAAGAGCAGCAGTTTTTTATCGAGGCCTAAAGGACGAGCTGAAGGATGTTCTAGCTCAGATTCCAAACCGTCCCACAGAAGTCTCGGCCTTGGTGGATCTAGTTTTAGAGATCGATTTCCGTCAAGGCGAAAGAAGAGGAGAACAAAGACGAGAGTTCAAACCAACCTTTCCATGATTTGATAGAGTCTAAATGGAGAACAGCAAAACTACAGAAGGGCAACCAGGCACAGAACCCAAGCATATAGGAACAATAAGAGGCCCACTGACTAAAGAGGAGAAGGATAAAAGGAAAGCTAACAATCTGTGCTTGTACTGCGGATCAAGTGGCCACTTCGTGAGAGGTTGTCCGAAGAATCTTAAAACCTCCTTTAAGCCGAAGGAAAACTTGCAGCACCACCAGTAGGGGGAGTTGGACCGGTGGATGCTAATCAGAAAACAACTCCAAACGAACATCGAGTGGCAAACACCTTACAGTCTTCATCACGCCACATGATACTGTCCATGACGATAACATTTCGACAAGTATCCCTGACTGAAGTTTTGGTGATGATAGACTCGGGAGCCACCGGAAATTTTTGCGACTTAAAATTCTCAGTCAAGGTGGGATTGAGAGCCATACAAAAATCCAAAAGTGAACCGTTGCGAGCCGTAGACGGGACAAATCTCTCGTCTGGACCCATTGTGAGCCATACGGAACAAGTGGAGATGATTTCTTTGGAAGGACTTAGAGAAGTGATTCAATTTAATTTACTAGATGCACCTCAGTGCCAACTCATCTTGGGGTTACCATGGCTCACTGAGCATAACCCAACCATCGACTGGAGCGCCCGGACCATAGTAATGGACTCCGATTATTGCCAAGGAAATTGTTTTGGAGAAGCAGGAGGTTTCAGAAGAATTAATCCTACAAAGTCATTGTGTACCACAGGAGTTTCCATGTGTATAATCGATTCTAAGGAAATACCTCCTGAATATCAGGATTTTGAAGATGTATTAGACGAGAAGGAAGCGGAACAATTGCCACCTCATCGTGTTTATGACTGCAAGATAGAGTTAGAACCGGGATCCAACATGCCCTGCAGTCGGGTCTACCCATTGACTGAAAAGGAACACCTTCACCTGAAGAAATATTTGGACGAATACCTGGCAAACGGTTTTATCCGACCTTCCCAGTCACCTGTATCGTCGCCCCTATTTTTCGTGCCCAAAAGGGAGGGAGATCTGAGAACTTGCATCGTTTATCATGCAATCAAAAGAATCACAAAAAAGAGTCAATATCCCCTACCTCTCATTTCTGTCCTATTAGATCAGGTCAAGGGAGCACAGATGTATACCAAACTTGATTTACGAGGGGTATACCATCTAATCAGAGTGAGAGAAGGCGATGAGTGGAAGACGGCTTTAAGAACTAGTTTTGGCCTGTTCGAGTATTAAGTGATGCAGTATGGGCTTTGTAATGCGCTGGCCACCTTTCAACATTTTATTAATGATGTCCTTAGTGAATTAATCGATGAATGCGTAATCGTATATATCGATGATATTCTGATTTATTCAGTCAACAAGAATGAACATCAAGACCAGGTGCGGAAAATACTGCAAAAACTCAGAGAAAATAAGTTGTTTGTAAAACTGGAAAAATGCGCTTTCAACGTTTCTCAAGTAGAGTTTTTGGGTTTCGTTCTTTCCCCAATGGGAATAAACATGGATGAACGAAAGATCCAAGCGGTGATAGCCGGAAGTCCCCCTCAAGTGTAAAAGAGGTTCAAAGATATATAGGCTTTGCGAACTTCTATAGAAGGTTTATTTGTGAATTTTCCCGAAAAATTCTTCCTCTTACACGGTTACTGAAGGAAGGATTTCTTTTTCAATGGACAGAAGAAGCAGAAGAAGCTTTCAAGGCCTTGAAAAGAAATTTCACGTCTGCTCCAATCCTGTTACATGCGGACCCTTCGGAACAATTTTATGTAGAGACAGATACCTCAGATCAAGCCGTGGGAGGAGCACTATCATAAAGGCATAAAGAAACTGGCCAACTCCATCCAGTCACCTATCGATCTAGAAAACTAACCAGTGCCGAGGTGAACTACACAATAACTGAAAAGGAATTGTTAGCCATCAAAGATGCCTTTAAGGAGTGGCTGCACTGTATCATGGGGGCATGACATACAGTCACAGTTTTCACTGACCACCGGAATCTGAAGTTTTTAAAATCGGCAAAGACCTTGACCCCACGACAACTCAGATGGTTGCTGGATTTTGCTGACTATGATTTTGTGAACACTTACAGACCAGGGGCTCAAAATGGAAAAGCAGGTGCTTTGTCCTGATTGAACACTGAAAATCAAAAAGGTCAGATGGAAACTCAAAAGATAATCCCAGAATCAAGAATTATAAGTGCAAATACATGCAATGATATGAGGGAACAAGTAACTCGAGCCTTAATCCCAGAAGAAATGCAGGAATGGGCTAAACAAGAGCCTGGGAGAGAGGTTGTAAGCCAATTACCTTTCCATAAAGGAGCCTTGTTTCTACCAACCAAGGAACTACAAGACCAAGCAATGCACAAGTGTCATGATAATCCTCTGGCAGGACATAAAGGAGAATTAAAAACTGAAGCTCTGGTAAAAAGAAGTTACTGGTGACCACAAATGAACAAAGACAGAGAAAAATATGTTAAAACCTGCAAAATCTGCGCTTAGGGAAAATCTGAACGACAAGCACCTAAGGGGTTATTACAACCAATGCCCACCCCTCCCTTTCCTTGGCACACCATCACCCTAGATTTGATCGTAGATCTACCCTCCAGCCAAGGGTTCAACACAATTCTGGTATTCGTAGATGCATTCACAAAGATGGCACACTTTCTAGTGCTTAAGGGGGCCCCCATGCTAAACAACTAGCCATTCACTTCAGCACACAGATAGTGAGAATCCATGGAATTCTGAAGGTTATAATTTCGGATCGGGGGTCACAATTCTTGTCCCATTTCTGGAGAGCATTTGTAGAAGGCTTAGGAATAGAAACCAGTTATTCAACCAGCTATCACTCAGAAACAGATGGGCAAACTGAGAGAGTGAACCAAGAGCTAGAACAGTACTTAAGATTATTCCTGCTAAACCAAAATGGAGACTGGCCTGAATACTTGTGGGCTTCAGAATTCGCCCATAATAACGCCAAAAATGTATCAACAGGATTTTCTCCATTTTATCTAAGTTATGCTAGACATCCCAACTCTACTGTAAAGCAAACTGAAGTTTATGTTCCTGTAGTCAAAGATTTAGTGTCTCATTTAAATCAAGTCCATCAAACTGCATCAAACAATTTAGAACAAGCAAAAAATAAATACAAATGCTATGTAGATAAAAAGAGAAGAGAAGGTCCTCCTTTAGAAGTAGGGGATAGAATTTGGTTAAGTACATAAAATCTTAGACTAAAATTAAATCGAAAATTCCCAAAAATGTTTATTGGACCTTATCAAATAGAGCAAAGAATAAATCCTGTAGTTTACCGGTTAAAATTACCAAACAAGCTTAAGATTCATCCAACATTTCATGTTTCATTGTTAAAAAAGACATCTCCTGAGTGAAGAAAAAATGTGCCTCCTAAACCCATCCAATTAGAATCTGGACTAGAATTTGAAGTGAAAGGAATCTTGGATTCAAAAAAGATTAAAAGAAAACTATATTACTTAGTGGAGTGGAAGGGTTACGGTCCAGAGGAGCGTTCATGGGAGCTGGAATCAGATGTTCATGCTCCAAGGTTGGTAAATCTTTTCATCAGAGATTTCCAATGAAACCATGGCCGGAAGGATCTCCTTTGTTGGGGGGTACTGTCAGACCTCCAGATCATTCTGTAATATCTATCTGTACCTTGCTAGGCAAAAAACTCTGTAGAAGAAAAGGTGGTTGAATTGAGAGTCGCTCTTGGAACCAGCTTTGACATGAAAGGAATTCCAAGATGGCCACCGATCTTCCGATCGTCTCCGCGGTCCAGTTGTTGTCTCCCCAAGCTCTTGGAACCTTGGTGGAGCGCGCGCTGCCAGTAAATTGCGCACTTTACTAAGGTTTTTCCCCGATTCAGCACCTACCTGAAGCGTTCAGAGTAACTTAGTGTATGACCCCAAATTCCAGCGTCGGTTAGTGCATTTGGTTTCCCAAACTCATCCTAGTGCCCATCGGGTGTAGGAATTCCCTTTTCCCATGTCTCGACTTCGAGCCTGCGAACTCCTACGTCGTGATAAGAAAATCTGTGTGGGAGTTCCCAGTCAGTCTGACTCCTCCCCTGAAACTCCTCCGTTTATTCCAATAATTGGAAAGTGGAAGAATCACAGGCAATAGCGGTATCGTTAAGAAAAGAAGAACAGTCCTTCAGCTAAGTTTTCTGAGTGTTAAAAAACTACATGTCATGAGTCTAATAATTTAAAAAGATATTATAGGTGCAAATAGAAGACGCTATTTATTAATTGTATTTATCTAAATAGTTTAGACTTACCTTAAGTGAACGATTCTGAAAATTCCTAAAAAAGAAAGAAAAGACAGTTACTACATGGACTATAGAATAAACAACTTCTGAAGAGAGTTAAGCATGAATATATAAGAAGTTAGCGTTCATGAATTTGGGTAGGTTTCTTTTATAAGAAAAGTTTAGAAAAATATAATTCTAAAGAAGAGATTAGTAAGCGTAGAAATATACTATGTGTTTAATTCTTACAGAGTAGCCAGCCTGAGCGTAAGACAGGACAGACAGCAAATTATATCTGAGCAAGATTTTAAATTACAAGAAGTAGAAGAGAGGCTCAGTATTCAGGAAATTGGGTAGGTAGAAAGCATTTACATTTGAAAGGAAAAGTAGAACAGAGTAGAGGTAGAATAGGTTTGTAATAATTCTTGGGTGCTTAGTTTCCTTAGGTTTTCCTCTACACAATGCCACTGGAAGCAAGACCAGAACTAGAGGAAGAAATTGGAAGCTAGAATTCCTGGACGGCCTCTTCTTTATTTGTTATTTTATCCAATTCCCCCTTCCCCCTTGGGAGTATTTTGGAGACAAGATTTAGTATTGATCTCCGGAGTTTTCTTGAGAGGGAGTTGGAGAAAAGACAACTTCTGTTCATGTGCAAGTTCAGATAAGAAGGCGCTCCCCCTTGACACTACTGTACTTGTCTGTTAAACTGGTACTAAGTGGTCTTTTCCCCCAGACAGTGTTCCCGTGTGTGAAAATAAAATAGATACTAAGATGCGAGAAATTAATCTCAGCTCTACCAATGTACCTTAATATTACTGGACGAGTATATTGCTGAGCAGGTCCCACGATGCAGCAATATTTCACTGGAAAAGCCAGTTGCCTGTCTACCGAGAATCACTGCCACCTGATCTGTGGGGCTAGTGGACTTCTTGGAAAAGTAACCAGGAGACACAGTTTTTATTCCAGGTTCCATTATGGACAAACACTCATTGAAATTGCTTTTTGGTAAGAAAAAACACAAGAGGAATATTACAAGTACAGAATGGCAGCACAGTTTTAACCCCTTGTGTACTTCTGACGGCCCCTGGCCGTCTGACGTCACGGTGGGCGTGTGCGGAGGATGGCCGGGGGCCATCCGAACCCCGCCCACTCATTAAAACACCCGCACAGCGTGAACATTCGTGCTTCACGGAAGGGGTTAAAACAAACATTCGGGACTCTAAGATCAAACAAATATACTTCAATCTTTGGGGGTGCATTTGACATTGCTTTGCGCAGTGCTCCCTTGTGCCTGGGTCCTCCCTTGTAGCTGGTTATGTTTACCAATTTTCAGCATACGTAACTAGATACTGCTTTCAGAGCAAGTTAACAGTACCTGCTCGAAACCTGGGTATCAAATTATGGCACTCAAACCCAACAGCTAATTTTCTCTTTAAATGGTCCTTATTTAGCCATTGAGAGATTTGAAGAGGAATACACCACAGTTACACGACTCACTTAATCTGCCATTAAATCGACCCCACGTGCCTGCCACCATTACGCGGAGAAGAGACAAAGAGGGAAATGCAAAATGGCGGAAAGTCCCTTGATTGCAACATGTGCCATCCGTTCATGAGAGATAACACAAGTCTGTCTGATCGTTGTCCCCTAACTGCTTGACAGAAAATCGCTGTGGTATGGTGTAGGCATGTCATACCCAAGTCTAGACACTACTATAATACAGAGATTTATAATGCATCCCAATGGAATCATAGGCAGTGAGCAGATTTCAAAGCCATGCAACGCAGCAGTGAGTTATGGTGAGTAACTGTGTTTGTAGGCACCTTTATTCTCAGTAGGTTAAACAGCAGCTAATGAATGGCCTAAGATGGTCGGTAATTTACAACATTCGAAAACCACAGAATGCATTATATATTATTCCAAGGTCAACAACAATCGGCATACTGCAAAACCAATTCACTCCTACTGCCAGGCATTTCTGGTTTAAACATAACACCTTTCTGAAAGTAACACTTTCCTAAGGTGACAATGTAATGTCACCAAATACAAAAAAAATACATGATTCTGAAGGCTGGAATAACCAAAGATCTTGTACTTGTCTGCCTGCAGTCCTGCTGGTAGGTGTTTTTCTTCAGTATCTCCGCTCCATCCATCACCGCCATGGCGCACAGACTTCAGAATGGAACAGTGTGGAAAATTGCTATTTTACATATCAAAACTGATTACCCATGAAATAAGCCTCCGTGGAAGGATGCTGTGTTAGTAAAACACAAGGTATCATGAGTGAGAAAAATGACACCAATCTCTCTGAGAGCTATACTCAACTGCTGACCAAAGAAACTCACAGCGACTTAGCATGCAAGCGCTAGTATTCCGGCAAAAATCAAATGTTAGAAAAGAGTGTGCTGCAAGTATCAAATGGCCAATGTAACAGGGCCAGTCACCATTGGCATGACAAATAAACCCAAAGGAGAGAAAAATTGCTCCAATTCAACACACAAAAGAAAGGCAGTTGGAAAGGCACAGGAAGGAACCAATTAAAATTGGTGGGCATGCCCAAAGCCCACTAACAGAAAATACAGCATGCCTCACAGAGCAGCGCAAGTGTGCTGAATTTATGCTCACCTCAAAATGATAAATAAATCATGGAAGATTGGGACCCAACATCCGTAATGCCAATCTGAACCTGTGTTTTTTACATCGATTTTATCATCTCTGAGACCAGGGATTGGTATGCAGTGCCAGTGATTGCAGGAGGCAAGCAAAGTGTCTCAGCTGAAATTACTGGTGAACTAAAAATTACTGCAAATGCTTGCATGATAGAATTGCCAAACCTTGTTGCAAAGGATGATGCCTAAAGTAAATTGAGGAAATGTTTTTTTGACACAGTATGGTTCTTTTGGTTTGAGAGAACTAGAAATTAAGCACTGATGAAAAGCCATCTTTATAGAGTAGAGTGATGGCATAAGGTGTGATTTCAAAACCTAAAATTTCAGAATGGATTGTGTTGTCAGAGGTTCTCCAGTACTGGCTGTATCTGTTTATTGTTAGATCTTGTGTAGTGAATAAACAAACAATAATCAATGTAGATTATTTCAGATACATACAGGTATTCCTGAAGCAAATTGTCCATGAAATATTGGGGCATTCCGTAACCCAGAGACTCAAAGACAATGAAATGTAGACTAAAAATGATTTTCCACATATCTTTTTCAGTTAAGTGTACCAGCTGCCACCCTTTACGCTGCGTCTGGGACAAATTATTTGCTACTTCACTTGGCATAGTAACACAGAAATGAGTGGTCATTTTATAATCAGAATTTAAAAGCGTGATGGGGTGATAAGAATTCGGGCCTTCACAATCCTTTCCTTTTTTCAAAAAACTAACTATATTCCCTTTTCTAAATGAAAATGGTATTAAACCACCCTCTAAAATTGAGTTAGCAATCAGCAAAAGATATTCCAAAATGGAGCTCGTAAAAGTTTAAAAAAATTAAGCCGGGAGACCATTCGGGCCGCATGCTTTGCCATTCGGGAGATTTTCAATAACATCCCCCAGTTCTTCTTTCGAGAAAGGATGCGCCAATCTCATTTTATCAGCATCTGAAAGTACGGGCATTTCATATCTCTGAAGAAAAATTTCCCAAAGATGCCCTGTCAATAGGCTGTTGTTGGCCATATATATTCCTGTAATGTTGTAACATTATATCCCCTATGGCCCCCGGGTCATCAGAGCGCATACCAGTTATAGGGCATCTCAGTGTGCTTATCTGATTGCTTACTGCCTTTTAACATAATATTTTTCGCTAAGATCCCGTTTAGCCTGATCAAATTGCCGTTGGCTAAAAACCGAGGGGCTACTAAGAAAGATATCAAAAGACCTTTGCACCTTCTGCTCTAAAACTTGCTTTTCCTCCTTCACTTTCCTTAAATTGTTGGCATCTTTTCCGGTGGCTAGTCCCCGTACATATTCGTTGAGCGAGTCCCAAACCACGTGCGGTGTTGCTGAGCCATGATTTCACTCCTTTATCTCCATTTTGACAAGAAGCACCCAACTTTCTTCTAATAGGAATTGCCTATTTAACATCCATCTTTTAGGAGTCGTGATATATTTACCTAACTCTAACTCCAGGATGACCATAGCATGATCCGAAAATCCATTCGGAAGGATTCTCTGCTGGCTAAAGATCAGTCTCCTGGAGGTGAGGAAAAAATCAATGCGTGAAGAAGTGCGGAATCTACCGGAAAAACAGGTTTAGGCGATCTTAGTTGGTAATACTGCCCTCCATGGATCAAATATATCCAGGGTCTTACCATAATTTTGTAAAACTTTTAAAGTTTTCGGTTTTAGCAGTTATTTGGATATAGCTAAGGAATCAATTTTAGGGTTCATAAAAAAATTAAAATCTCCCCCTATGATCACTTTGCCAGGAATTTGAATTAAAGATTGAAAAAACTCTTCGTATGGCATAGGATTATCCTCTACTGGGGCCTATATTCTGGCAAAAATTAGAAGTCTGTCCCCGAGATTACAGGTAGGCCAGCATCACCTTCCGCTCTGATCACTTGCAGAATTAACTACCTCAGCCTGAAGTTTTTTACCCAGGAAGATCACCGTGCCACGATGAGACGCTGAGGAGGAGGAGAAACCCCTATAAGCTGCCCAGGACCTGAACATTGGGAAATCTGCTAGTTTCCCCGCCGGTATATGAGTCTCTTGTATTAAAATGGCAGCTGGATTTTCTGTCTTTATCCATGCCTCAATGGCCCGCATTTTCTTTTTATTATTAAGACCATTAACATTGAAGGAGACCACTTTCAAAATTTCCTTTTTAGCCATTAGCAGACGGCAAGATATAATCCGGACAACCTAGCAACATAGACCAAAATGTTCTGGAAAACTACGGCATCAATCAATAACCCAACTATGAGTTAATTGATAATACATGGATGAGTCTGAATTTTAAAAATGGATTTCTTTTTTCCCTCATGTTCCCCCTAACACCCCCGTGACCCCACCCTCCCTCCAAAGCCACAGTGAGCAGACCACCGTCCCTGCTCACACCTAACAGGCTATCCCACCCCCCTTAACTAGCACTCAGACTTGGTGCCAAGTGCTACTGGTCTACCTACCCCCCCCTTCAATAAAAGGAAAAAAAAGGAAAGCAGGAAAGAGAGAAAGAGAAAAAAGAGCAATAGCAGAAAGAAAAAAAGGCTGCCTAAGAAGATGTGCCTGAAAAGGAAGAAACATCAGAATAAGAAGCCAAACGGAAGTAACAAGGAATTGAAAAGATTTGTAAACTCATTTACATTTACATTTTGAATACTGCAGGCCCATCCCTAATTAAGGCCATTAGGACTTATCTGAAGAAATTCGTTGCAGTAATTCCTGAGCTTCCGGGACATTACAAAATACATGGAATCTGCCTTTTACAAGCACTTTTAAATTGCTCTGTTGGGCAATCATTGCCTGTGCCCACTGTTCCTTAAACAGATGTATTATTTTAACAAATTCTTTCCGCCTTTTGCCTGCGGAAGCCGACATATCCGGGAAGATACGACAAAGTGGGACCTCCGACGAGGTAAATTGTCGCTGCTTTATGGCCTTGGCTAGAATTTGTTCCTTGACCCTGAAGTCCCCAAGTAACCAGGATTGTCTGCGGAAATTTAGCATTGGGAGGAAGATGTGCTGGCACCCGGTGGGCTCGCATATGAGTCAAATCACCATTAAACTCTGGGAGGACATTTTTTTTAATAAACAAATTGACCCATTGTAGTGTCTGCTGGCCCTCGAGGCCCACCGGAATACCAAGAATGCAAATATTGGAGCATCTAGAATGATTCTCCAATTCCACCAGTTTGAACTCCAATGCTGTTTTTTGGCTCTGGAAGGCGGCAACTTTATTATTTATACTTGAAACTTGATCCCCCAATTGCAAAATCCTAGTCTCTGCCGCAAGAAGACGTGCCGGGACCTAAGCCATGTTTTCTCCAATTTTAGTTAGGCGAGCGTGAATTGCAGCGATTTCCGCACATTGAGAGGCTTTCAGATCTCAAATCTCATCCAAAATCAAGTTAAGGAGGCTCCTAGCATCCCATTGCATAGTGAAGGGTCTGTTATCCTGGGAGAGGTTGTCCTGGGTCAATTCCGGCCCAACTTCAGACTGCGAAGCCAGTGGGTCAGAGGATACAGAATCAACTAGTACGGTCAACCCAGCATCTGCGGGAAAGGATAGTTCAAATGGGCTCCACTCAGAAGAAGGCAGAAGCAGAGGAGGGGATTGAGGAGGAGAGTGACTGCCATCCCTGGGACATCCATCTTTACTAAGGTCCGTAGGGTGGTCGGCTAGAGAAGAAACGCCCGCTGTCCCCTCCGCCTCCGCAGATGATAGTCCGGGTTTGTCTTTGAAAAATAAAGGATACTTTTTAAGGTCCTTTATTTCCCAAGCTGCATTCACCAGCATTGTTGTCTCTAGCTTGGCCAGTTCGGATGAAGTGGAGGTACCTACCCTAAAAGAGTTCATGGAGAGGGGTCTGATGCTAGAACCAAAGTCCGCAGACGCACCTCCAAGATGGTCTTGTTTGCCGAACTACGGACCTGCCATCTCAACGTTTTCAGTGAGCGGACCCAGATATTTCCTAAGAGCCGTGGCACGGATTGCCCGAGCAGCAGCTTGACCAATTCGTTTTTTCACCCTTTGACCCAGGCTTGGGGAGTCGGAGTGGGCTGCTGCAGTACCTTTAGTGAGATTTTGTATAATGAAGTTGTTGAGCGGACCCCGTAACAAGGTAGCCACAGTTAGCACATGGGACTCCCCCAGCGACCCTCAACCAAGTAGTATAGGGAACCCCCATACGCCGACAGGTAAGAAACGCATGTGCACTTACCCCACTTGGAGAGAAACCTATTGATCCCAATGGCATGGGGGAAGAAAAAGCCACAAAACTTCAATTCTCCTCTCTCAGCCGAATAGCCTGAAAGTTGTTGTCCTGGCTCCAGATGGGAAAATACTGAAAAGCACAAGGAGAGAATAGGTAGGTCTAGCTCCCCCGCAGGCAGTCACTCCCCACGGCTCCAAGAAACACATAGGCTGCCCATTGAGCCGCGCTGAACCAATATGGTGCCGATATGGTGCTAGCAAGGCATAGGCCCACAACAACCGTGAAGGCACATTATACTGGTTTTCAGGAACAGGACCCACGGCAAGAAAAAAAACACACCGGTTCTTGCTCTCACTCTGCTCCCAGTCCCAGTTCCGCTCGTGTGTTCGAGCGCGTCCCTTCGCGGTTGCTCAGCTGATCCTGGCCTCTGCTGGCATCCCGCGTCTGATGTCAGCTGCCGAGATCCTGCATCCGGAGAAGAAGGAGGAGGTGTGGCTACGACGTGCTCAGCCGGTAGCCTGCATCGGACCACCGATTTAATGTAATTGCCTCGCACCTGATCCATCCTGATCAAAATGGTTTTTCGCAGGAAAGCAGCTCGGGACCAATACGCACTATCTGGCTGAAGCACTTGATTATTTTGAGACTCGGAAGATACCAGCTCTGGTCCTTCTATTAGACGCTGAGAAGGCATTAGACCTGGTTGTTTGGGAGACCTTATTCTGTTAAAGTTTGGTATACCTCTCAAAATTATGGGGCTGATTCAGAAATTGTACTTGAACGCAGAAGCCTGCATTATTGTCAATGCCTAAGTGGCAGGCCAAGTCAGTGTGAAGCGGGGGACTACACAAGGCTGCCCACTCTCTCCAGTGCTTTTCGCCTTTTTATTGAGCCCTTGGCGATAGCCATCCAGAATAGTGTGGATATTTGTCCTCCTCTACCAACTATGGGAAAACTGAAATATATACTGATGATATCATGCTCATAATAAAGCCTGAGAAGGAGGTGCAAGCAAAAGCTTTTGAGAATTTTGAGCAATTTGAATCGCTCGGCGGATACAAAATCAATTTAAAAAAAACAGAAATAATACAGTGTGGCTGTAAGCCTGCGGATTTACAACCCGATATTCATCCTTGTCTAAATACAAAACCGAAAACATATCTGGGTGTTTATTTTTCGGCTCGAATTTCCAAATTATATGATTTAAATTTTGCCCCGCTTCTGCGAAAAGTTCAGGACTTATTCCTTCGATGGAACTCTCTTCCATTAACCATTATGGGCAGGGTCGCATTGATTAAAATGTCTGTTCTTCCGTTATTTAATTTCCTATTTTCCGCGATCCCCTGTGATTTAATGGCTTCTTTCTTTGCTAAATTAGAGTCTTTGTTTACATCTTTTCTCTGGGGTAAGAAGGTCCCCCGAATTGCACTCAGCACTTTATATGAGGAGCTGGAAAATGGCGGATTAGCTCTCCCTAACTTTAGGGATTATTATTTTGCATTTTTTGCACAATATATGTCAAGGTTTAAGCCGGAACCACAAACGGGTCTATTTATTAACTATTTTGTGAACTTAATTTGTAAAGAGAATCAGATTCACTGCCCACTAAAAATCGTGAAATCTCCTAAACTAGTACATTATAAGTGTATGCAGTGGTTCTTCTATAAACGTCAGGCTTTTTATAGAAGATATTCAATCCCTGTAATCAACTCCTCAACTTCGTTATCCATCCTCATCTCACTGTCTGGGATTAGAGATTGGTTTGTAATTACACAAAAATGGGCCAAGGCTTAATGTAATTGCCTCGCACCTGATCCATCCTGATCAAAATGTTTTTATCGCAGGAAGGCGGCTCGGGACCAATACGTACTATCTGGCTGAAGCACTTGATTATTTTGAGAGTCGGAAGATACCAGCTCTGGTCCTTTTAGTATACGCCGAGAAGGCATTTGACCTGGTTGTTTGGGAGACCTTATTCTGATAAATTTTGGTATACCTCCCAAATTTCAGGGCTGATTCAGAAATTGTACTTGAACGCAGAAGCCAGCATTATTGTCAATGCCTCGGTGGCAGGCCAAGTCAGTGTGAAGCGGGGGACTAGACAAGGCTGCCCACTGTCTCCGGTGTTATTCGCCTTTTTTATTGAGCCCTTGGCGATAGCCATCCGGAATAGTGTGGATATTCGTCCTCCTCTACCAACTATGGGAAAACTGAAATTATATGCTGACAATATCATGCTCATAATAAAGCCTGAGAAGGAGGTGCAAGCAAAAGCTTTTGAGATTTTTTAGCAATTTGAGTCGCTCGGCGGATATAAAATCAATAAAAAAAAAACAGAAATAATACAGTGTGGCTGTAAGTCTGCGGATTTACATCTCGATATTCTTCCTTGTCTAAATACAAAACCGAAAAGATATCTGGGTGTTTATTTTTCGGCTCGAATTTCCAAATGATATGATTTAAATTTTGCCCAGCTTCTGCGAAAAGTTCAGGACTTATTCCTTCGATGGAATTCTCTTCCATTAACCATTATGGGCAGGGTTGCATTGATTAAAATGTCTGTTCTTCCGTTATTTAATTTCCTACTTTCCGCGATCCCCTGTGTTTTAACGTCTTCTTTCTTTGCTAAATTAGAGTCTATGTTTACATCTTTTCTCTGGGGTAAGAAGGTCCCCCGAATTGCACTTAGCACTTTATATGAGGAGCTGGAAAATGGCGGATTAGCTCTCCCTAAACTTAGGGATTATTATTTTGCATATTTTGCACAATATAAGTCAAGGTTTAAGCCGGAACCACAAACGGGTATATTTATTAACTATTTTGTGAACTTAATTTGTAAAGAGAATCAGATTCACTGCCCACAAAAAATCGTAAAATCTCCTAAACTAGTACGTTATAAGTGTATGCAGTGGTTCTTCTATAAACGTCAGGATTTTTATAGAAGATATTCAATCCCCGTAATCAACTCCTCAACTCCGTTATCTGACTTCATTTCACTATCTGGGATTAGAGATTAGTTTGTAACTACACAAAAACGGGCCAAGGCTGGCTTTGGGAAAATCTCTGATTTCTGAAGGAATGATAGATGGCTGAATACTGCTGAAATGTTTGATTTAATTCCGAATGATTTCCTCATTGGGTCGTAAAACATTTTTAGCAAATTTTTGAGTAAACTCGATTTGGTTCAGGTTATTGAACGTAAATGTTTAGTATATGAATTACTAGACAAAACTACAGTTAAGAAACCCGGGGAGTGGAAACAGCGTTTAGCCTCTATCAAGGGTGTAGATCTTGCGGAGAAAGCAGTAACTAAATGGAGAAAACATGAGGAGTTGGAAATCACAGCGAGTATGTGGTCAGTAGTAAATAAACTTAATTTTAGCACGCTAAGGGGGGCTAATTGGCGTAGGATGTTATTCTTTAGCAAATGGCTGCTTTATAGAACCCCACTTTTTCTATCTAAGGCTTATCCCAACCAATCTGGGCAGTGCTTTCGTTGTCTTAACCATCCTTCAGCCAATTGGGCACATATCATATCACAATGCCCCTTGATCCAGGGTTTCTGGAATTACATTTTTTGCTATTTGGAAGCCGAATGCTCAATTACAATAGATTTGAAAACTCAGCTAAAAGTGTTTGGCTATGACCCTGCTTTACATTTTTCTGACAAGGTGATCAAATTATTATATATTGCAATGGCAGTAGCTAGATCTCTCTTGCTTCAGAGATGGCGATCGGATCTTATACCAACTAAAGGTGAATGGGTTCGGAAAATGAAGCAGGTAAAAAAAAGTGAACAAGTCTATGCACTGCGAATTGGGAGGCTTAAGAAGTTTGGGAAGGTTTGGGCAGCCTATTTCGATTAAAATCTTAAAAATGAGCCTATATTTCAGGAGGTATTTTCAGCATGTTCGAATCTTATCTATAGTAATATTAGCACTTGAATGCACTATACGACACTTTAGAGTTTATTGCTATGTCGCTGTATTGGTTGTAATAGGATGAAATATCATTCTGGGCATATTTGTCGATTTTTCTGCATACTTTTAAGATACCTAAGGTTCAATCAATTGTTTAGTTTGTGTTAATTTTGGCAGTTGATACTGTACTAAAATATTATGCGTTGCATTTTTTAAAGTCAGATTCATAAGATTTATCAGATTCATCTTCTTGCACTTTCTTATGCAGTATTTGAATGTTGGCTTAAATGCATATATTGTCACTTTCTTACTGATTTTATGATTTACTCTTTTTAGGCATATTGGTGGTATTTAACGATCTTGTATTACTCGACACGTTTAATGAATTATATGGATGTATTTATTGACAAAATGTTTTTGTTTTTTATGGATTTCAATAAATGAGTGGTAATCTGTAATCTGTAATCTGTTTTTGACCTTGATGCAATTGTTGACCAATAATCAATGCATGTTTGATGTCTCATGCTTTCTTAAATACGAAGAATAAGGGAGATGAGATTGGAGACTAGAAAAGCAGAACCTGTTAACTTGAGCATGAGCTGTGAGAAGTTGGCCTGGTATATGCTGTCCACTAATTATAGTGGGCACCTTGCACCAGTCCAAACAACCCCTTATTGGAGATAGGTTAAAGACAACCTTATTGAAAGCTATCCTAGTGGTAGCTATGGAGAGCAGCCTTCAGGCTAAGTCTTGAAGGAATATAAAGCAGCTTGTTTTACCAGTCTATAATCTCTTGAGTGACCAAATGAAAGAGCACCACACCAGGTATATATTCAAAATATATGTATTTATTGCTAAACACACCCCTCTAGTCTCTTTATGAGGCTAGAGTTCGAAGTACATAAGTTAGAAGTTATTAAATCACAGTAATAGCACAAATACACGTTTGGGCCCTAGGGGCGTACCAAACCATATACCAATAAAGTGGTATGCGAACCACGACTGAACCAGACACTAGGCCTAGAGCCTATAGAAGTGCTTGGACCACAAGGAACCACCCAAGGTAGTGACACAGGGGACCTACGGGAGACGCGTGCAGTGTAAATACACAACCGCGATACGCCGTTGACTTCTATGGAGAAAGTCGGGATCGGGAAATTAGAGAAAAGGGACACTTAAAAGAGGACTAGGACAAAACCCTTTGAGATCTAGGACTTTGAAGAGTCTCTACCCACGGGAGCACCGGAGTACTCGTGTTACCTCACCCAGGGAAGCCGGGTGCATAGGTGCCTTTCGGGGTCGGGTTTCGTCGTCGATTCGAATGGCGATCTGCTGCAAAGTGCTGCTGGCGGCCAAGAGAAAAGTGTCCGGGTGGATCCAAGAGTGGATCGGAGTTCTGAAGAACCTGAAAGCAGAGGGGACAGAGTCTGGGTCACTAGCCAGTGACCAGGAAGGCGATGGACAGATGCCCACCGATGTCGAGTGCTTCAGGTGCGTTGACAGTCATCTTGACTCTTCAACCACGAGGTCCAGGAGGCGTTGTCGGTGACCAGGAGCAGGATTCTGGCTGGTACACAATGTCTGTCGAGTGCTGAGGTGTCGGCGACCGAATTGGACCCAATAAGCCTTGGCAACGGCAAGTCTCGGTGAAGATGTAGATCGTCGATGGTGCACACCAGCAAGGTCTGTGGACCTCACCCAAAGAGAGTAAGTGAGGGCAGGCCTGGAGCAACCAGGATGCCAAGTAAGAAAAGGATTGGCCTTCGTTAAGGGCTACTAAGCAACGGGCTAGCAACCGCGAAGGAGCCTCATGACGCCGCACGTGGATCTGGCTTACAGGACACTCGTGAAGTGGGGGCCAGTGATCTTCGGTGCAGGTGGTGCTGGAGGCTAGGGCTACTCGGAGCCCAAAGCATGACTTCTTGGGAGACCCAGAAGAGGATGCACTTGCAAATGTGCTCGGTGTCCAGGGGTCACGGTCTCAAGTCACTCACAATAGCCATGGGCCTCAGCTTTGCTGAGGACTCAGGGTAGCCTCGGGGAAGTCTGAAAATCTACCTCTGGTGATGCGATGACTTCGGCGTCCGACGGGAGCTTCAGAAATGCGAACCGGACAGATGCTTCTTTGGTGCCTGCCAAGCAGGGGAGTCAATCCTTGACCCCAAGGGAGATTCTTCAGTCCTCTAATCGTGAGTAGAGCGCCGAAGGTCCAGGATTCAGTTTCAGAGTTTCGTCCAGGGATAATCTAAAGTCCTAAGGACTGGGTTCCTACCTTTATACTAAAGGTAGGGGTTGGACTACTCTGTGGCCCCACCTATGGGTGGGTCAGGGCAGAGGGGTGGCTACACCCTTTCCCTTTGTCCAGTTTGCGCCAAAGCAGGGGCTGCAAGCCCCTGATCCGGTTTGAACTGGGGTATGCACAGGGACACCAAATGTGCCCCCAGTGCAGGACTTCAAAGCACCCGAAAGTGCTCCCGCCCAGCCCCAATACACATTATCCTGTCTGGGGAGGTGGTCACACCTCCCTGGGACAGGAAACCTATTGTCCAGGCCTCCCTGCCGGAGTTTCGTCCAGCAGCAGGAGGCCAGACTCGTGTCTGTGGCAGCAGCATCCATTTTGTGATGCCAGGGCTCTGGAAAGAAGTTAACGGACTAGTCAGAGTTAACATGTCTTTCCCTCTAGAAGGGTGGAATGCTACCCCCGCCGCCAGAATTGGCGGGGGGGTTGTATTCCAAGATGTTTGACACCAAACACGACATGTTTAGGTGCAGCCATTCCAAAGTTAGCATTTTACTGCGAGGATATAATGCGCTTAAGAGTATATGGTCAGGCTGCACTACAAACAGCATCAGAGATGGTCTCCGAACGCTGCAGAGGGGCCCTGCTCAGGCAGGGGCACCCTCTCACATAGGAACCATGCACTCTGCCTTTAGGATTGATAAGGCCTGCCTTAGGAGTGACTTATAGGTTTATATGTGTGTATGTATTTATTGATATAGGTAACCTATATCACAGTAAGGAGTGCATGCACCACCTTACCCAGGCTGCAGTAGCAGACCTGTGGTGTCAGTTTGGATGGCCTTCCAGGGGTGGCATAATACATGCTGCAGCCCCTGGCAGGCCTCTGAGGTACCTATGCCCTTGGTACATAGTATACCATATACTAGGGACTTATAAGGGCACTCCAGATCCCAATCAGTGATGTGCCTAAGGCACATGGAAACCATTTTAGAGAGGAAGCGCTAGGCTGGGGTTCTGATTAGCAGGGCCCCAGCCAGACTAATGTCGAAAAAGAGTGAAGCATCAGCAAAAAGTGGGGGTACCCATGTGAAGCAGATCCTACTCTCCTACACAACCCCCCCCCCCAAACGTAGGGACATTAAACTAACCTTGCCCAGTTAAGTCTTCATGTTCTAAGTGGAAATACCTAGAGAGTCCATCTGCATTCGCATGGTTACTCCCAGGCCTATGTTCCACTGTAAAGTCCATCCCCTGTAGGGAAATGGACCACCTAAGCAGTTTGGGGTTTTCACCCTTCATTTGTTTTAGCCATAAGAGGGGCTTATGGTCTGTCTGAACCAGGAAGTGTGTACCAAACAAGTATGGCCTCAACTTCTTCAGAGCCCAGACCACAGCAAAGGCCTCCCTCTCTATGGCTGACCAACGTTTCTCTCTAGGGGTCAGCCTTCTGCTAATAAAAGCTACTGGCTGATCCTGACCTTCTTCATTCAATTGTGACAGTACAGCCCCTACCCCCAATTCAGATGCATCAGTTTGAACAATGAACTTCTTGGAGTAATCAGGACTCTGCAGACTTGGAGCAGTGCACATGGCCTGCTTGAGGTCATCAAATGCCTTTTGACAGCTAACTGTCCACTGAACCTTTTTGGGCATTTTCTTAGAAGTTAAGTCATTCAGGGGTGTCACTATTGATCCATACCCCTTGACAAATCTCCTATAGTACCCAGTCAGGCCTAAGAAGGCTCTCACCTGAGTCTGGGTAGTGGGAGCAGTCCAGTCCATGATGGTCTGGATCTTGCTCTGCAAAGGTTGAACCTGGCCTCCACCCACAAGGTGGCCCAGGTACACAACCTGACTCTGCCCTATCTGGCACTTAGTGGCCTTGATAGTCAGGCCTGGCTTTTGCAGGGCCTGTAAAACATTCCTGAGGTGGACCAGGTGATCCTCCCAGGTGGAGCTAAAGACAGCAATATCATCTAGATAAGCTGCACTATAGGCTTCCAGTCCTGTGAGAACTGTATTCACCAACCTCTGGAAAGTGGCAGGTGCATTCTTCAGACCAAAGGGCATTACCACAAATTGATAATGTCCACTAGGGGTCGAGAATGCTGTTTTGGGCTTTGCAGTATCAGCTAGTCTGATCTGCCAGTAGCCAGCTGTTAGGTCAAATGTGCTGAGATATTTGGCAGAGGCCAAAGTATCTATGAGCTCATCTGCCCTGGGTATTGGATGGGCATCAGTCCTAGTGACTGCATTGAGACCCCTGTAGTCCACACAAAACCTCATCTCTCTTTTTCCACCACTGGTGTGAGGTTTCGGTACAAGGACTACTGGACTAGCCCAAGGGCTATCTGAGGGTTCAATAACTCCCAATTCCAACATTTTCTGGACTTCAGTCCTGATACAGTCCCTGACATGGTCAGGTTGCCTATAAATCTTGTTTTTAATAGGCAGACTGTCCCCAGTGTCCACTTCATGAGTGCACCAGGTGGTCTGACTGGGTGTCAGTGAAAACATATGTCTAAACTGATTGAGGACTTGCCTGCAATCAGTTTGTTGCTGGGTAGTGAGGCTGCCTGCCAAGGCTACACCATCAACTGACCCATCATCAGGGTTCTGTGAGAGCAGGTCAGGGAGCGGGTCACTCTCTTCCTCCTGCCCTTCATCAGTAGCCATGAGCAAGCCCATGTCTGCCCTGTCCACATATGGTTTTAACCTGTTGACATGGAGAACCCTGTGGGGACTCCTGGGTGTTCCTAGGTCTACTAAATAAGTGACCTCACCCTTCTGCTCAACAATAGTGTGGGGTCCACTCCATTTATCTTGGAGAGCTGCTGGGGCCACTGGCTCCAACACCCACACCTTCTGTCCTGGCTGGTAAACAGTCAGAACAGCCTTTTGGTCATGCCAGGCCTTTTGAAGTTCCTGGCTAGCCTCAAGGTTTTTGGTTGCCTTTTTCATGTACTCAGCCATCCTGGAGCGGAGACCAAGTACATAGTCCACTATATCTTGCTTTGGGGGCTTGAGAGGTAACTCCCATCCTTCCTTCACCAAGCACAGTGGACCCCTCACAGGGTGGCCAAACAGAAGTTCAAAAGGGCTGTAACCAACCCCTTCTGAGGCACCTCCCTATATGCGAATAAAAGGCAGGGCAAGAGTATGTCCCATCTACGCCTAAGCTTTTCTGGGAGCCCTTTAATCATGCCCTTCAAGGTTTTGTTGAATCTCTCAACTAAACCATTGCATTGTGGGTGATAGGGTGTGGTGAACTTATAAGTCACTCCACACTCCTTCCACATTGCTTTTAAGTACCCAGACATGAAGTTAGCACCCCTGTCTGAGACTACCTCCTTAGGAAAGCCCACTCTTGAGAAAATTCCCAGGAGGGCCCTTGCCACCACAGGTGCTGTAGTGGTCCTGAGGGGAATAGCTTCTGGGTACCTGGTGGCATGATCCACTACCACCAGGATAAACCTGTGCCCAGAGGCTGTTTGGGGATCCATGGGACCAACAATGTCAATCCCTACCCTTTCAAAGGGCACCCCAACCACAGGTAGTGGTATCAGGGGGCCTTTGTAGTGCCACCTGCTTTGCCACTGGCTTGGCAGGTTACACAGGAGCGACAAAACTCCTTACAGTCTTCAGACATGTGGGGCCAGTGAAAGTGAGGGACAATTCTGTCCCAAGTCTTGTTCTGGCCCAGGTGACCTGCTAAGGGAATATCATGGGCTAGGGTCAATAGGAAGCCCCTGAACTTCAAAGGTATTACCAACCTCCTGGTAGCACCAGGCTTGGGGTCTCTACTCTCTGAGTACAGGAGTCCATCATCCCAATACACTGTATGGGGACCACTAGCTTTCCCAGCAGCCTCAGCAGCAGCTTGCTGTCTGAGGGGTTCAAGGGAGGGGCAGCTCTGCTGCTCCTGGCTCAGATCTGCCCTAGAAGGTCCCCCTGTCCCCAAGAACTCAACCTGGTCAGGTTCAAGTTCCTCTGGGACAGTTCCTTCTTCAGGGCTGAGATCATCCCCCTCAAGGGACTGATCTTCCTCCTGAGCCAAGGGGAAGGCACTGCCTTAACCCTACTACTCCTCCTCTTGGAAGGCACTTGGTCCATTCTTCCAGAATCCAAGGCCTGTTCAGTGCTAGACATTTTGGCTTGTGACCTGGTCACAGCAAACACATCTGCAGGGATCCCCAGCATTTCTGCATGGGTCCTGAGCTCCACTTCTGCCCAAGCATAAGTCTCTAAGTCATTGCCAAGCAAGCATTCGACTGGTAGGTTTGCACTTACCACAACCTTCTTAAGGCCAGTTACCCCTCCCCAGGAGAAGTTAACAACTGCCAGAGTATGGTCTGTTCTGACATTGCTAGCATTGGTCACTTGGTACATCTCACCAAGCATAACTTGCCCAGGAAGCACAAGGTCTTGTGTCACCATTGTGACACTTGCCCCTGTGTCCCTAAATGCCAAAGCCTCACGTCCATTGATTAAAGGCTGTTGTCTGTACTTGCCCAGATTACTGGGACTCACAGTGGAGGTCACATCCATGCCTCCATCACAGACTAACACAGCCTGAGTCAGTTCTCTGACTAAGTCAGAGCCCAACTCAGTTCCCAGGGTGAACCCTACTAAACCCTTTGCTGGAGCACTTCCACCAACTGTACTAGGGAGAACAGGTGCCTTAGGGGCATTGGTGGGTGCTGGACTGGAGTCTTTGGACTTGGTGCAATCACTGGTCCAGTGGGTCTTTTGCTTACAGACCTTGCACCATGGTTTTCTTTGACCTTTCCCTTTGGTAGACTGTGAATCCCCACCAGAAGAAGATTTTTGGGGGCCTGATGAAGACTTTTGATCTTTACCCTTCTCCCCACCCTTGTCAGAGTTCTTAGCATCTTGCTTCTTGGTTTCCCCACCTTGGTTCTGTACCTTCTGCTTCACCCTGGTTCTGACCCATTTGTCTGCCTTCTTTCCCAATTCTTGGGGAGAGGTCAGATCAGAGTCTACCAGGTATTGATGCAACAGCTGATTTTGACAGTTATTAAGAATCTGCTCCCTCATTATCAGATTGTACAATCCTGAGAAGTCACACACCTTACTGCCCATCAACCAGCCTTCCAGAGCCTTGGCAGAACAATCCACATAGTCTACCCAGTCTTGAGTCTGTGCTTTTGGGTGTCTCTGAACTTCAACCTGTACTGTTCAGTGGTTAGGCCAAACCCATCAATAAGAGCACTCTTCAAGACCTTGTAATTATCAGCATCCTCCTCTCTAACAGTGAGGAGCTTATCTCTACCTTTGTCAGCAAAGGAGAGCCACAAGATTGCTGCCCACTGCTCTTGAGGGATCTTCTGTACTTTACAGGCCCTCTCTAATGCAGTTATCCATTTGTGGATATCATCCCCACTCTGGTAGGGAGGGACAATCTTGCTCAGGTTCCTATGGTCATAGGACCTTTCCCTGTCTCTAGGGACATGGCTGTCACCATGGGACTCTAGTCCCAACTTTCTTCTCTCTCTAAGGAGATCTAGGGATTCCCTATCTAAAGCCAATTGCTTTTTTCTGATTTCCAGCTGAGTTTCCTCATACTGGACCAGTCTGGCTCTCCTCTCATGAGAGGATTCCCTCCTGTGAGAGGAGACAGAGATCCCTATAGAGGTGCCAGAGTGGTTAGACTCCTGAGAAGGAGATCTAGACTTCCTGGGCACACTCTTAATCCTTCCTGGGGGACAAAGAGGGTGTCATCTTGATCATCCTCATCATCGTCCACAGGAGGGATTGGGTTATCCAGGTCAGGGTCATTGTCACCCTCCTGGCCAGTTTCAGAGGGGGGCTGGGGGTATTGGTACCCCTGGCCTCGTCCTCTTCTTCTGCCCCACCCTCAGCTCCTACCCCTTCAGTCCCTACAGGCTTACTAAGGTCATAAGCCACCAACAACTCCTTGAGGTGTTGGGTGGTGGGGCTTTGGCCTGTCCTTATTTTTCTCAAGTTACATAAAGCTCTCAATTCCAAGAATGGGAGTGTATCATACTTGGAGGGTGGAAGCTCAATGGCTTCCTGCAAGGATTCTTTGGATCCTGCCCTTAAAGACATTACTAGTGTGGTGTGGTGTATGCACTACCTACTCTAGTGTGGCCTACTAAACTCTCTTGAGTTGTAGAAAGGGTTGTGCTATCCCTTAACACACAACTCTAAGTTCAGTAGAACTTACTGTATTCTAAGCTTAAATTATATGTACCTTAGGTACCTTTAGTGGTTTTCAGTTGATCAATTCAATTGAGATTATCTGGTAAAACAATAGCAAGCTGGAATCCCACACGCTGCACATCAATGTGAGAAGTTGGCCTGGTATATGCTGTCCACTAATTATAGTGGGCACCTTGCACCAGTCCAAACAACCCTTTATTGGAGATAGGTTAAAGACAACCTTATTGAAAGCTATCCTAGTGGTAGCTATGGAGAGCAGCCTTCAGGCTAAGTCTTGAAGGAATGTAAAGCAGCTTGTTTTACCAGTCTATAATCTCTTGAGTGACCAAATGAAAGAGCACCACACCAGGTATATATTCAAAATATATGAATTTATTGCTAAACACACCCCTCTAGTCTCTTTATGAGGCTAGAGTTCGAAGTACATAAGTTAGAAGTTATTAAATCACAGTAATAGCACAAATACACGTTTGGGCCCTAGGGGCGTACCAAACCATATACCAATAAAGTGGTATGCGAACCACGACTGAACTAGACACTAGGCCTAGAGCCTCTAGAAGTGCTTGGACCACAAGGAACCACCCAAGGTAGTGACACAGGGGACCTACGGGAGACGCGTGCAGTGTAAATACACAACCGCGATACGCCGTTGACTTCTATGGAGAAAGTCGGGATCGGGAAATTAGAGAAAAGGGACACTTAAAAGAGGACTAGGACAAAACCCTTTGAGATCTAGGACTTTGAAGAGTCTCTACCCATGGGAGCACCGGAGTACTCGTGTTACCTCACCCAGGGAAGCCGGGTGCAAAGGTGCCTTTCGGGGTCGGGTTTCGTCGTCGATTCGAATGGCGATCTGCTGCAAAGTGCTGCTGGCGGCCAAGAGAAAAGTGTCCGGGTGGATCCAAGAGTGGATCGGAGTTCTGAAGAACCTGAAAGCAGAGGGGACAGAGTCTGGGTCACTAGGCAGTGACCAGGAAGGCGATGGACAGATGCCCACCGATGTCGAGTGCTTCAGGTGCGTTGACAGTCGTCTTGACTCTTCAGCCACGAGGTCCAGGAGGCGTTGTCGGCAACCAGGAGCAGGATTCGGGCTGGTACACGATGTCTGTCGAGTGCTGAGGTGTCAGCGACCGGATTGGTCCCAACAAGCCTTGGCAACGGCAAGTCTCGGTGAAGATGTAGATGGTCGATGGTGCAGACCAGCAAGGTCTGTGGAACTCACCCAGCAAAGGTAAGTGAGGGCAGGCCTGGGGCAACCAGGATGCCAAGTAAGAAAAGGATTGGCCTTCGTTAAGGGCTACTAGCCAACGGGCTAGCGACCGCGAAGGAGCCTCGTGACTCCGCACGTGGATCTGGCTTACAGGACACTCGTGGAGTGGGGGCCAGTGATCTTCGGTGCAGGTGGTGCTGGAGGCTAGTGCTACTCGGAGCCCAAAGCACGACTTCTTGGGATACCCAAAAGAGGATGCACTTGCAAATGTGCTCGGTGTCCAGGGGTCATGGTCTCAAGTCACCCACGATAGCCATGGGCCTCAGCTTTGCTGGGGACTCAGGGTAGCCTCTGGGAAGTCTGAGAATCTACCTCTGGTGATGCGATGACTTCGGCGTCCGACGGGAGCTTCAGAAATGCGAACCGGACAGATGCTTCTTTGGTGCCTGCCAAGCAGGGGAGTCACTCCTTGACCCCAAGGGAGATTCTTCAGTCCTCTAATTGTGAGTAGAGCGTCGAAGGTCCAGGATTCAGTTTCAGAGTTTCATCCAGGGATAATCTAAAGTCCTAAGGACTGGGTTCCTACCTTTATACTAAAGATAGGGGTTGGACTACTCTGTGGCCCCACCTATGGGTGGGTCAGGGCAGAGGGGTGGCTAAACCCCTTTCCCTTTGTCCAGTTCGCGCCAAAGCAGGGGCTACAAGCCCCTGATCCGGTTTGAACTGGGGTATGCACAGGGACACCAAATGTGCCCCCAGTGCAGGACTTCAAAGCACCCGAAAGTGCTCCCGCCCAGCCCCAATACACATTATCCTGTCTGGGGAGGTGGTCACACCTCCCTGGGACAGGAAACCTATTGTCCAGGCCTCCCCTGCCGGAGTTTCGTCCAGCAGCAGGAGGCCAGACTCGTGTCTGTGGCAGCAGCATCCATTTTGTGATGCCAGGGCTCTGGAAAGAAGTTACCGGACTAGTCAGAGTTAACATGTCTTTCCCTCTAGAAGGGTGGAATGCTACCCCCGCTGCCAGAATTGGTGGGGGGGTAGTATTCCAAGATGTTTGACACCAAACACGACATGTTTAGGTGCAGCCATTCCAAAGTTAGCATTTTACCGCGAGGATATAATGCGCTTAAGAGTATATGGTCAGGCTGCACTACAAACAGCATCAGAGATGGTCTCCGAACGCTGCAGAGGGGCCCTGCTCAGGCAGGGGCACCCTCTCACATAGGAACCATGCACTCTGCCTTTAGGATTGATAAGGCCTGCCTTAGGAGTGACTTATAGGTTTATATGTGTGTATGTATTTAGTGATATAGGTAGCCTATATCACAGTAAGGGGTGCAGGCACCACCTTACCCAGGCTGCAGTAGCAGACCTGTGGTGTCAGTTTGGATGGCCTTCCAGGGGTGGCATAATACATGCTGCAGCCCCTGGCAGGCCTCTGAGGTACCTATGCCCTTGGTACATAGTATACCATATACTAGGGACTTATAAGGGCACTCCAGATCCCAATCAGTGATGTGCCTAAGGCACATGGAAACCATTTTAGAGAGGAAGCAGCTAGGCTGGGGTTCTGATTAGCAGGGCCCCAGCCAGACTAATGTCGAAAAAGAGTGAAGCATCAGCAAAAAGTGGGGGTACCCATGTGAAGCAGATCCTACTCTCCTACATGAGCCAATATTTTTAATATTGTCTATATCTGCCTGTGTCAATGCATATATTCTGCTACGTACAAGTTCATACAGAGGACTGCTCTGGTGTCTTCTGTTTTTCCTATGTTTTTTATTTGAGATCCTTCTACTTTTGCCTAAGTGACAGTACAGGTTAGTCCCAATTGTGTGCAATCTTTTTTGATTCCATTTTCATGATTTTACCCTACAGCATAACAAATCATAGCTGTGCCTAATTCCCAGTCAATATTAAGATGGTGTTTTGTCATCCAGGATAAGTGTAGGAAGGTGCCCTTTTTGTATGGTCACCCCCACACTTTTTGATTCAATGCTGATGACTTTAACTCTGAAAGTGCCCTGGAGCCTGCTAACGAGTCCCTGGGGTCAATGCTCTCTATCTTATATGTTGATTGTGAATTAATTTGGCAATTATTTTAGCCCCTTCATAAGACCCTGGGAAATGGTTCCAGTGATACACAATGGCATGGGAGTTATAGGGGTCACCAGGGCCTGAAACCATAAGTGTGGCACCCTGAGTGACCCAAGTGAACAGATGATGTCAGTTTTGCTATTGTAGACTACATGAGCAGTTCAATCTGTTCAAACTCGACTTTTCCCTCACAATGAGTACTATTTTGAATATATGTCAGACACCCTTACAGTAGACCTACTGAGCTCTGAAGGCAGGGTGCAATATATTAAAAGTGTGGACATATATGAGTGCAAGCTTATATGTCCCTATAGTAGGTTATTTAGAGTAACGGATACTAGAGTTTAGGGGGCCATAGAATAACATGGGCTGTAACTTGGGTACCCCAAGGTTGCCAGCCCCATTATGGGCCACTGAAAAGGGTCATGTTTGGTATCAAACAACTTGTCTCACCTTCCTTAGAGGTTGCTCACCTGGTTACCCCAACATTTCCTGTGCCCTGGCTGACAGCCCACAGCAGCTGCCTCTAAGATAGGAATCTGACCCCCTTCCAGGAAGTGTGAAGAATCCCAGGATTGAGAATCAAAGGCCTGGCCAGAAAGGAAGTAACAGCTCCCTCCCTGAGAGGATAGCTAGTGAAGTGGCACATCAAGCTTCAAAGCTAGCACCACCTCTGTTTGCATCCAGGGAATGAATGATGGAACACGTGCTTATACCACGCATGCCTCACAAACACAGTTTTTACAACACACTTACTATTACAACGCTTGTTTTCACCAGGAAACTCACTACCACACATAAACATAGAGTATCATTAAACAAGTCATTACCACGCATGCCATTACCATGTATCACATCAGCAAACCTACTCTTACAACGCGTCCTCAGAACCAATGCAGAAAATTCCTTTCAGTCATAAAATTAAAAAGATTAAAACAAAATCTAAAAATAACAATAAAAATTTCACCAACAAATCTTTTCCAAAACACATTCTACAAGTCAACATCATAAATGAAACACAACACAATATGTATATTATTAAAAAAATGCAATTCAGAATAAGTTTACAACTTAGTCCTAATTTTTTTTAACCCCGTAATTTCACTTTTCTCAAAAATAAAAATGGTTCTTGTTGTAAAACAGGAAGTGGAATACATGTTTTCTTTATACTGACATAATAATCAACTATACATCCACAATAAAACTCACTTGAAAACTTACATTCCAACACATATCTTTGTTTACATTTTCATCTACCACACCAAACACATATAAAAAGCGCCACCCACCATTTTACATTCACTACTATACGGATTGCGTTCGTGACCACACGGAGATTGTTACTGAAGCACATCTACCTGTCCAAGTAAGTGCAACATTCACAAGAAAATACTTATATTTTCACTAGTCAGTTATATGATATATCAATGAATTTATGTACTCCTAAACTTACAGGTTTTGTCCACAAAATCAGCAAAAGTGTTGCAGTTTAATAAAATATTATTTTTTCAGCATATTGTATTTTTTTGTAACTAAAGAAAGCAAATAACATAACAAAACGATTACTAAACGTGAACTTAAATAGCTATGAAAAAAATAACTAGGTGTACACTTAGAAGCAAATTCCAATACTTTAGTATAACCAAAAACTGCTATTATACCTCTACCACCTTCTTCCCTCAGATAAATTGGCGCACAATAATTGGGACACAAATCTACTATTCTAACCACCAGATACACCCCTTCTAGTACATGCTAAACAGTCACTATACCACAAAATCACTCCAACAATTTACCTCAAAGCAGGTTCTATATTTTGACTAGAGGACACAATTACTACTCTAGCTCCACCACATTCTTACCTACCGAAAAGCATTGGACAGAAGCTAAGGTTCAAAATTACTAGTTTAGCTCCCACTATGTACTTACCTCAGGAGAGGTGTTGGACAGTGACTACGGTCAAATTTACTATCGCAACTCCACTGACTAGTTACCTCAGGGCAGTTGCTGAACTGTGAGAAGAGGTCAAAATGAGTATTGTAAACACACCAACTCCTTACCTCAGGGCATTGCTGGACATTGACTAGGAGTAAAATTACTATTCTAACTTCCACCATGCAAATTACCTCAGGACAGGTGTTGGACAGTGAATGGGGTCACCATTATTATTCTAACACCCCAGATAATGATCTCATGGCATGTGCTGTACAATGATTAGGAGACAAAATAATTATTGGAACTCTACCGGGTCCTTATCTCAAGGCAGGTGCTGGAAAGTGACTATGGGACAAAGGGCCAGATGCATCAAGCAGTTGTTGCCTTTGCAAATGCCAAAATACGTTCTTCTGATGCATGAAACCCTATTTTGCGATTCAGTAACCATTTACCGAATCGCAAAATGGGTTCGCGATTTGCTATTAGGAAGGGGTGTGTTTAGGGCATCCCTTCCTAATACCGAATCTCATCGGTATGCATGAATGTTTGCAACCAAAATGCAGTTGCCAAACATTCCCATTTTACCACCTACTTCAAGTAGGTGGCAACCAATTTGCAAATGGGAAGGGGTCTCCCAGGGACCCTTCCCCTCTGTGAATGTCTGTAAATGCATTTTCTAAGAGCAGGCAGTGGTCCCAAGGACCACTGCCTGCTCTTAGAAAATGAAAGGAAAAGTTTTCACTTTCTCTTTTGTAAAGCATCCCATTTTCCTTTAAGGAAAACGGGCTGCTTTACAAAAAAAAAGATTGCTTTATTAAAAACCAATCACAGACATGGTGGTCTGCTGACCCCAGCAGGCCACTATCCCCGTGATTTTTGCGATTCCAAGGATGTCGAAAATTGCAACCTACCTCATTAATATTCATGAGGTAGGTCATTTGTGATCCACTAGGAATTGCTGATAGTGTTAAATACACTTTCATGCATTCCGTTTTGCGATTTTATAATTGCGAATCGTAAGGATTCGCAATTAGAAATCGCAAAATAGTTTGTTGATGCATCTGGCCCAAAATGACTATCTTAATTTCATCAGCAACTTACCTCAAAGAAGGTGCTGGATAGTGGCTAGGAGGCAAAGCTACAATTTTAACTCCTTCAATTAAATGATATAAAATATAATAATATTCTTAAACCAATATTATATACCATAAAACACAATATTCTAAGCCTAGATATTCTGTTCAATGATCATTTCATAGTGATTATATGTTTTTTACTCAATATTTATCTCACATGATATTTTTAATTCAATATTTGTCATTCACTCAATATAACAAAAGTTAATATGAATATGGTCTACTGATATGAATATCACACACATCAAACACAAATGTAAGATGCTTCGAAATCTTTTTTAAATTATTTATTTTAATTATTGGTGAGGTGCAAACTAGATACTTGTTATGATTTCTATATTGATATAAGATAGTAAGTTCAATCACAGGCATATACAACAGCAATATATTAAACAGAACTATGATATACATTAGAGAACCAAATACAGGCATTCAGCCGAAGGCCAAGTTTGCCAATTGATTCTCACTTGTTACTTTGAGACAGGTGAAACTTCAAGAGATATTTAGCAGAAAGAAGTGATAATCTTGTGAGATTTGACAAAGGAATTCTAAAAGCATCTCAGCCATCTCCACTAAGGTGAGATTTAAACTGGAGGCAGATGCTCATGCACTATAGGACAAAAATATTTCAAATTGACCAACATTGAGAGACGGGGCCGATCCCTTCAGAATTGAATAGGAATTAGCAGCAGTTGAGGAATAAATTGACACAGATTCACCTGCTGATTACTGTTTGTAAGGAATTACTACAGCCAATCCAATGTTCTACATAGAATGACCTACAATGAGAGCAACTTATCCAGAATAAAATGGGGCACTTTCATTTCAGGTTCATATGAAGGTCTGAGTAAGGACAGAGCATCTGAAAGGTTAAGAGGAACCTGTGCACATAATATATAACAACCAGGGACATTTTTAGAGCAATGCAATCCTGCGAACACAAAAAAAAATCATTTATAATGTGTCTATTGTCAAAAGAGAAAAATAAGGGTCACACAATTCCAAAGTAAATGCCAAATAATATTTTGCAAGTTTGTGAAGATCATTACAAGTAGTGAGTAAGGTGCAGGTGACCAGCCCTCTGTGCAATGTCAATGCTACATAAAGAATTAGGGAGCCTATTACGATTAGTGGTCGGTGGGTTTCTGACACTCATCGTCGGTTTCAATTCCGACCTGCTGATTATTTTTCAGCTGCTCGGAATTGAAACTGGTCAGTCATTCCTGCTGGCTTCCGACGCCATTCGGAGACGGACCTGTAATCCAAATGGATGGTGATTTACACCGTCTGGATTAAGATGCACGGTTTCTGGCAGGGTTTGCATGCTGGGCTTTCTGACATGGCAACCCTGTCGGAAAGCGTGTTTGGGGCCCCTAGCAGGGCCACCGTTCCCTTGTGGCCTCCAGTTGGGGGCCAAGGGGGCACCTATGATGCCCCACTGTTAATCCCTGCACCTTGTGGTAGACACCTTGAGGTGCCTGCCTTGGGGTGCAGGGATTAACACAACCTCCCATGTCCCTATTGTAGCATGTACTACAGCTGGTTTACGGCCATAACAAAAGCTCCCATAGGGAAATGTGGGAGTGCAACCGAACTGTATTCGGTCGCATCATAATCAGGAGGTCGGGACCTCCAACCAGGTCAGTCGGTCGGTCCTGTCATCACTGCATATATTTTACCAAAGTGATGAAAATATTCTGTCACACAACAGTGAGTTTGTTTAAAGCACCTACCTCTCAGACATCTTTGAAATGCAGAAAGACTAGACACTTACAAGCATATCTTGGGCCCTGGGTGATTTACAAACCAATTCTTTTAGTTTAGTTAGATGCACAAAGGCAAAACCCTTTGTTCATCAAACAACAGATATGTAATAACAGTGTTTGACTGTTTGATATATGACTAAACTTGTTGCACTTAGCTAGTTCTTTCTTGTTTTGCTGATAATTGAGTCTTTGCTGGGTTTATGATAAGCTCTGTGTGCTGATTTGAAGACTTTTGAAAGCCTCAGAGATCATTAAAAAACTTGCAAGGGGATTGAATGTGTAGCCATTCTGTTCAAACCCTGCAAGACAAACTGAAGATTTTTATTTTTAAGTAAACATAACAGCAAAACTTAGAGATGGGAGCTCTTCTATGTTAGGATTTATATCAATTCCAACCTACATATTATGCAGAATCTAACTGTTCAAACTCTTCTCTCAATTGTTTCTCTCATAGATTGTGTTTCAGCACATCTTGTGGTTTTAATAAACCCTTTCTGGCCATACTCTTCTGAAATCGCTATCAGCACAAAATATGGTTTAGTGTTCTATCACATCTATTGTTTTGCTGTTTCATGGCATTTCAGCACATCTTGTGGCATTTCAGTATACCATTCTGCTTCACATCCTAAGGGTTGTTGGTTGAGCCCCTACTGTGTTTTGGTGTTTCAGCACACCCTCTGGTTCAGTGTTTCAAAACATCCTTCTGGATTCTGGATTATCTTTCAACTCTCAGTGGACAATTACCACATTAATGAGAAAAGTATGTCTTCAGTGGTCAGTTTTTTACTTTAAAAATGCAGGGAACTCTCACTGGAGTGCTGTGAACAACCTGATACATTTGGGGTGGCAGTGGAAGACCAGAGCACACTGTGCACAATCTTCATATCAGTGGACAGTACATCGGAAAGCAGGCCAGTGAGTGGAGCAGCTTGGGGCGAAGATACAATCCACTGTAGCTCCACGCATCTCTGCATATATTGTACCCCAGTAATGCAAATAGTCTATCAAGCAGCACCTACCTTTCAGCCATCATTGAAATGCAGCAAGTGTAGACACTCACATGCATAAATTGGGCCCTGGGCAAAGTACAAACAGATCCCTTCATCTTAGCTTCAAAGGTGAAGTCCTGTGTTCACAAATAACAAATATGTACACTGTTTGATGTATGACTAAACCTTTTGTGCTTTGTTGGTTCTTTTCTGGGAATGCTCATAATTTTGTCTGGGCTGTGTTTTATGTAATGCTGTTTAGGATGAGCTCAGTGTGCAGATCTGAAGACTTGTGAAAGCCTCAGTGGTGATGAAATCATCTGCAAGTGTATTCAGCCATCCTGGTCAATCCCAGCAAGTTACACTGAAGCTTTTTATTTTTACTTTATCAGAATTTCAGAATCGAGAAATGTAAGCCCTTCTGTGTTAGATTTCAATCAACTCCAAGCTACATCTTCATCAGAATCTAATATTTCAGGCACTTCTCTAAATTGTTTCTGCCTTATAGATTATGTTTCACACATCTTGTGGTGTTAATACACCCTATCTGGGCATACCCTTCTGGAAAAGGTTTCAGCACACATTATAGTTTGAATTTATAGTGCATCTATTATTTAGTTGTTATGTGGCATTTCAGTACACCCTTCTGCATCACATTCTATGGTTTGTTGTTTTATCCCTTAATGTGGTTTTGTGTTTCAGTGCAACCTCTGATTTAGTGTTTCAATACATCCTTCTGGAGTATGGTTCAGCACAGCATATGGATTAGTTTTTCAGCAAACCCTTTTTATTTGTTTTTTTATTCTGCATATGATATGTATACATAACACTGGGCTTCCTTATACCTTATGGTTTAGTGTTTCAGTAAATTCATTGCATTACTGTTCAACACACTGTGAGAGGCTGGCTCAGTATATGATGTACACTTATGTAAGTGGACACCTTGCACTGATCCAGACAACCCTTATGGTGATTACAGTGTTCTCAGACAACCTTAGAAAGCTCTCTAAGTGGTAGCTGTGGAGAGCAGCCTTCAGGCTTAGCCCAGAAGGAGTATACAGCAGCTTGTTTTACCAGTATATAATCTTATAGGTATAGATTAAATTAAAGTGAACCACACAGTGTATTTATAAAAATATGTATTTATTATAAGACACTTACTAACACCTTTAGATATCTCCTAACTGGAGATATACACAATAGTCTGCAATAGAAACAGTTAAGGAGCGCAGAATACACAGTGGTCACCGGGGGGACCAAACCATATAGTAAAATAGTGGTATGCGAAACATGACTCGAGTCAAGACAATACTCAGAGTATGTAGAAATGCTGGGGACCTAAGGAGCCACCGAAGGTGAGTATCTAGGAGCACCAAGGAGTTTGTGTGTTGTGTAAGAACATGACCGCATTCTCCGTACAAATCAGCCCAGTGGACCCTGAAGAAATCCCATGGAAGTCAGAAGATTGGAGATCCACCCGTGGATACCTTAGGAACCAGGATACATGCCCCAGGGGAGCTGGGTGCAAAGGTGTGAAGTGGCATCAGAAACCGCCATCAAACCCAATGGAGGACTTAAGGAATATGCAGCTGCTGGAGACGGTGAAAGTGGATTCAAGTTGAGAAGTACCTGAAAGCAGAGGGGACAGAGTCTATGCCACTTGGAAGTGACCACGAGGCAAGGAAGACAAATGCCCACCGACGTCGGGGGTTGTAAAAAAGTTGATGGTGACCTTGGAGCTACAGCTGTGAGGACCAGACAATGCTGTGGAAGACCAGGAGCCATTCACAAGCTTTCTCATGTCAGATTTCGAGAGTTGAGAGGTTGGTGTCCGTCGGGAGCACCAATAAACCTTGGCAACTGCAACCAATGTTGAAATTGAAGAAGCTGCAATGTCGGGACCAGCAAGGTCCAGTAGACTCACCACAAACAGGGGAGTCAGGGCATTTTCATATTTTTTTAGCATAAGCTATGGTTTCTCCTGCTAAACTACATATCTTGATTATTTAAATACGAATGCCAAATATAAAGTGTTCACACTGGGATTCCTCATAACGTATGGTTTGGCATTTCAGCACATTCCTGCTTTGCTGTTCAGCACATATTATGCTTTTGTTTTCAATAGGGGTATACAAAATTTGGCATAAGCAAATTACTGAACATTTTAGGAAATTACACAAAAGTATGCGTAATTATGCAAAATGCAGATCTATCATTTAGTGGTATATTTTAGGTTGCTTACATCCACTAAGGCTGAGTACTATTACAGACAATATAAATAAGGCAACAAAGGGGGGTGGAGTTTGCCCGCTATAAAGATGACTGGCCTCTTAAGCACTCTCTGGACAATTGCTTTATTACTGAGAACATTCTGCCTTCAGTGGTCACTGTTGTACTTTAAAACTGCTGGGAACTCTCAATATGAACAATCTGAGAAATCTAGTGTGGCAGCGGAGGATGGCAGCACACTGCGCACAATCTTCAAATCAGGGGGCACTACATAGGAGAACATGCCAGTGAGTGGAGCAGCTTGGGACAAAGATAAGATCTACTGTGGCTCCTCACATCACTGCATATATTGTAACAAAGTGATAAAAATATTCTATCAAACAGCAGTGAGTTTGTTTTACAGCACCTACCTTTCAGCCATCATTGAAATGCAGCATGTCTAGACACCCACATGCATAAATTGGGCCCTGGGCAATGTACAAAAATGTCCCTTCATCTTAGCTTCAAAGGTGAAGTCCTGTGTTCATCAAATAACAATTATGTATGCTGTTTGATGTATGGCTATACCTTTTTCGCTCTGTTGGTTCTTTCTTGGTGTTCTCATAATTTTGTCTGTGCTGAGTTTTATACAATGCTCTTTAGGATGAGCTCAGTGTGCAGATCTGAAGACTTCCTAAAGCCTCAGTGGTCATGAAATCATCTGCAAGTGACTTGAATGTGAAGCCACCCTGCAAGTCACACTGAAGCTTTATATTTTTACTTAAACAGAATTGCAAAACCGAGAAATGGAAGCCCTTCTGTGTTAGATTTCAATCAATTCCAAGCTACATCTTCATCAGAATCTCAATTTTCAACCACTTCTTCAATTGTTTCTGCCTTATAGATTGTGTTTCGCACATTTTGTGGTGTGAATACACCCTTTCTGAGCATACCCTTCTGGAATAGATTTCAGCACACATGATAGTTTAGTTTTTTAGCACATCTATTATTTTGCTGTTTCAAGGCATTTCCGCACATCTTATGGCATTTCAGTGCACCCTTCTGCATCACATTCTATAGGTTGTTGTTTTATCTCCTATTGTGGTTTTATGTTTCAGTGCAACCTCTGGTTTAGTATTTCAATCCATATTTCTGGAGTATGTTTCAGCACATAATGAGGATTGGTTTTTCAGCAAACCCTTTTTAATTGTTTTTTTCATCTTCAGCATATGCATACATCACACTTGGCTTCGTTATACCTTATGGTTTAGTGATTCAGTAAATGTATTGCTTTGCTGTTCAGCACACCTTATGCTTTTGTGTTTAATAGGTGAATGCAAAATGTGTGTGATTTGCTTATGCGAAAGTGAATTACATGAAAGTTTTGGAAAATTACCCATTTCATTAAACTGTTCTGAATCATTGTTAAGTACACTGAATGATATTATGTTTCAGCACATACATTGCTTTAAGGTTTTGTTGCTCCCTTAGAATTGTGAATTTAATAGGATGTCCATCTTGTTGAGTGTCATGCTATCACCAGTGAAATATCTTTGAGGTGCAATGGGGATATGACTTGTCATTCCACAAATAAGAAAGAGCTCAACCTTTGTGTTTTTGGCTTAGGGCTATACATCACCACTGATACAGCACAATAAATTGTCCTAAGTCACTGCTACACCATTCAGGCCTTTGCTGAGATGAAGAATGGCAGGTTTCAATTTGCATAAACACAGTCATGATGTGCTTCACAGCCATTATATATTCCCTCTTGTTCTGTTAATGTTTCCATCAAAGCTAAGAGCTCTTTGCTGGTCGGTGTAATCAGCTGCGGGGTTTCCAAGAATAGAAACAAGAATTCATAGACATTGATTCAACAAATGGGCTGTGGTAGCGGAAGTGATATCAAACACCTATTGCCCTTAATTATATCAGAGTAAGTGACATTGCATGACCATTGAGCCTGAGTCTTCCCCGGGAAGTGATGTCATATGGCCTTAGCCCTGTTGAAATCACATTAAATGGCATTGCTAAAGTTCCATTATGAACTGCATGATTAAATTAATCCGATCCATGTCCGAGTCTCTGACTGGCCGACTGGCTCCTTGAGTCCATCAGAATCCAGCAAGAATGACTGGCCGATTTCAATTCCCACTGCCTATATTGTAATTAGATGGACAGAACTGAAACTGACGACCTCAGGTCGGAGGCTTTCCAACCGAGATTGTAAGAGGCCCTTAAGAAGCAAATACCAATAATTTAGTGTAACCAAAAATTAATATTATATCTCCGCCACTTCTTCCCTCAGATAAATTGGTACACAATAACACCACCAGATATGCCCCTTCTAGTACGTGCTAAACAGTCACTATACTTCAAAATCACACCAGCAACTTACCTCAAGGCAGGTGCTAGAATGTGACTAGTGGGTAAAAATACTACATAACCCCACTACATTCTTACCTAAGAGCAAGTATTGGATAGAAACTAAGGTTCAAAATTACTATTGTAACTCCCAATATGTACTTACCTCAGGACAGGTATTGGACAGTGACTACAGTCAAATTTACTACTCTAATCCCACTAACTAGTTACCTCAGAAAGTTGCTGGGCAGTGACTAAGGGTCATAATTACTATTCTAACTCTATCAAATACGTGCCTCAGGACAGGTGCTGGACTGTGACTAGAGTAGAAAATTAGTATTCTAAAAACACCAAAAACTTACCTCAGGGAAGATGCTGGACATTGACTGGGAGTAGAATTGCTATTCTAACTTCTACAATGCAACTTACCTCAGGACAGGTAATGGACAGTGAATGAGGTCAAAATTATTATCCTAACCCCCCAGGTAATGACCTCAGGGCACGTCCTGGACAATGACAAGGACACAAAATTACTATTCTAATTCCACCTGGTACTTATCTCAAGGCAGGTGATGGACAGTGACTAAGGGGCAAAATTAATATTCTGATTCCACCAGCAACTTACCTCAGAGCAGTTGCTGAATAGTGACTAGGAGGCAAAACTACTATTTTAACTTCATCAAGTAGTTACCTTACAGCAGGTGCTGGACAGTGACTTGGTACAAAATTACTATTCTAACTCCCGCCATATCCTTATCGTAAGGCAATTGTTGAACAGTGACTGTGGTCAAATTTACTATTCTAACTCCACAAAGTAATTACCTCTGAGCAAGTACTGGACAGTGACTAAAGAGCAAAATTACTAATCCAACTCCACCAAGTACTTACTTCAGGGCAGGTGCTGGACCTTGACTGGGGATAAAATTACTATTCTAACTTCTACCGTGTTAATAACCTCAGGGTAGGTGTTGGGCAGTTACTGGGGTCAACATTATTGTTCTAACTACCCCAAGTAATGAGCTCAAGGCAGGTGCCAGACAGAGACTAAAGGGCAAAATCCCTTTTCTAACTCCACCAGATACTTACCTCAGAGTAGGTACTTCACAATGACTAGGGGGCAAAATTAGTATTCTAATTCCAAGGGGTACTTACCTCAGAGAAGGTGCCGGACAGTGACTAGGGGCAAAATTACCATTCAAATTCCACCAAGTACTTTTCTCAGGACTGTTGATAGACAGTGACTAACGTACAAATGTAATTGTTTAAAAGCACCAAATATTCAACTTAAAAAATATGCTCAAGTTTATAAAATAATCAACAACATATTTTTTCTTTCTTATTAAAACAGATACACCTACCTACAAAACTACAGGACATATCCTAAACTACAAAAACACAATATCCATTTAAGTATTGTAAGCATTGTAAATAACAACAATACATGGAAAGAAAAATGTCATAAAACTTAAAGTTAATCAATAAGTAATAAATTGCAGTTTTCTTTTTGAAACAGATAACAACAGAATTGAACAAAGGAACATTTACCTAGAGAACACTTCAAAGTAGAAACACCTACTACTCAAAAACAAATAACTCACCAATTTCTATGTAAACAAATAATTTTTCAACCATACATTATTTTCTCCCAGGTAAAAAAAATATGAACTAACAATAAATATATTTTATTTTCAACAGAGAATCCAAACTTGTTTTTCTCTCCACAGAAAAAAATAACAAAACATTTTTCAATTTTTTAACATGCAAAAAAAAAGAAAAACAAAAACATATTAATACAACAGCAAAAACATAAACTTTCACTTTTTTCTATTTCTCTTTTTTAACAGAACCAACATCAATGGCATCAGCTAATCAAGCAATCTATGGGAGGCAACAGACTGTTAAAGTATGTTCACAACCTTTATTGTAAATAGTCAAATGAATGCAGTTGTCATTGTAGGTGCGTGGAATACTTTTCATCCCATTGCACATGCAGACACCATAGTTAGGACAACTGAACATAAACACTCATACTCTGCATTGAAGATTGAAGTATGTGAAAACATTCAAAACTTGAAAGCACTTGCATCCACCTCCAATGAGCCCCGTGGCTCAATATTAATACAGGTATCTGAAACCATTCCCATGAAGATAGGTTGTAGTATGCCCACAATTCCCACTAATATGAGAATGGTACAAAGACAAAAACAGGCAAGCAATACCCAATGAATAACACCACAGACTTATTCTGACATTAACATCACCCCTGAATTAACAATCACTTTCTCTGAAGAACCTTTTCTCTTGCATGACTACAAAAACCCACAAAAAAGAATACTAATATTCAGCACAAACCATAACCTCTTAACATTTGAAAATAGTGAAATTTGAATGAGGGATGATACTTTTAAATAAACATCCCATCCATCCGCCCAAATTTGCACTATTCAAACTTACATAAATAACCCAACGGTCCCATTGGTATATAGTTTACTCCCTGGTAAGCAATCCCCAACATACACTGATTTCTTAACAGTTGTAAAATCCAAAACATTGAATGAAAGTCCTAGAAAAGTTATACTTGACTTTGAATTAACAAAGATTATACAATTAAAACAATTTACCCTACCACCCAAATTCAAGGATGTTTTTTTTCGCTTTTCTCAGGCATTTTGACATAAAATACAAAAATCATCCTTAGTCGAGGATTACGTATCAAGCAGTCAACTTCGTTTTGAATAAAGAAAAACAACCTGCCTTATGAGTGTACCTCCTGCCAGTGTAAACAAGTACTACACAGCAATTTCTGAATCACAATATTTTACACAAAATGAAGAGAAATTGGCACCACTACTAAATTATTTTGAAGATACATGGATTGGCCATCTAAGCAAGTTGGGTCACAGGAGGAAGCCAAGGTTTCCCATTGAATGGTGGAACTGTTGCACAACCTGCTTAAATGGGGGTTCAAAGACTAACAATGCCAATTAAGGGATGGCACAATTCCTTCAGTAAATCAATTATCAAACTTCACTCAAACCTGTATCATTTTTGGGAAATTTTGAAGAAGGAAGACAGTTTCTAAGAAATGAGAAGTGTGCATTTACTGTCAGGAAGCCTGAACCCATGTATATCCAAAAATATGTCTGAGTCTATTGTGTCAAATTCAGCAATTTTCATTGATGGTCACTTCAGACTACCTTGGCAGTATTGCATACATATTACATTACTAATGCTAACTAAAATTTCTCTAAATTACTTGTCTGTTTTAACCATTGTATAAAATTCAATTGGCATTTTTTAATTTGTTACCAAATTAAAATAGTTTAGAGTTCCTACCTGTAATTGTCTTCTTTCTTCAACTGTTGGTGACTTTTTAAAACAATGTGTCACTCAGAGTCAATAGTACTCCAATAATTTGTATATGTAAAAATGAACACCCTCAGAAAAAAATAAGTCCAAAAAAGCATGTTTTTAAATGTCAAACCATCACTTACAACTCAATTACTACAATTGCATGGATTTTTAGTATAGAAAACAATAGTAAAAAAATATTTTTTTACAATACCCAGAAAAATCCATTCTTCAAAAATGTAATGATTTACCAAAAAAGCCAGTAGTAATACACGAATGTGTATGGCAGTAATAACAAAAAACTATTCTCATCAGAAACTCTGTTAATAAAAACATAATACTAAAAATAAACACTGTTTCCAAATCAAAATATCAAAACATAATGCTGTAGTACTAGATTAATAGATCCATCTTCCTTCTGCAGCCACGTGATCTTCATTCCAAGAAAACTCCAAACAATCTAAAAACCACATAGCCCCCAAAAATGATTATTTTATGTCAAATAAGTAAAAATAAATGTACAATGTTATCTTTGAACTTTTGTAAACTTACTTTGAAGAACAACCTTCCCTTCTGAACATATGAACACAACCTACCTGGGAATCCCCCAAACATTTTGCCTCCTTGCCTCCAATAGTTTTTTCGCCTTAGGACTCTGTGCACCTTACCACTTATAACCAATGCTAAAGTGCTTGTGCTCACTCCCCTAAAGATGGTTTGATTGGCACATGCCTAATTGTCAGATTTAGTTGACTTGTAAGCCCCTTGTAGAGTGGTGTATCATATACCTGGGGCCTCTAAATGAAATGCTACCAGTGGCCCTGCAGCACTTACTGTGCCACCAACTTAAGTACCACCCTAAAACATGTCCAAGGCCTACCATTGCAGCCTGAGCGCAGTGTTCCACTGTCTTGTTGACTTGGCACTTAAAACCCTGTGCTCTGTCCATCATCTCCTTGTGTTTGCTTAAAAGCCCTTGCCAAGCCATAAACACCCCTAGTATTACATATGTCACCCTTAAGGTAGACCCATGGTAGCCCATAAGGCAAGGTGCTGAGTAAGTAAAAGGCAAGCCGTGTAATTTTAAGTTTGTCATGTCCTGGTAGTGAAAAATTCCCAAATCCATTTCTCACTACTGTGAGGCCTATCCTTCTCATAGGATAACATTGGGGATTTCTTATTACATTTAATAAGCTTTAATTCCTAACAGAGAGGCAGTGGATCTCTCAAGTGAGGTACCTCTTGAATTGTAATGATAAAGCATCTTTAAAGGCAATGTCAGATTTTTCGTTACAATTTTGACAATGCCACTTTTAGAAAGTGGGTATTTTCCTGCTCTTAGCCCTGTGTGCCTACAACCTGTCTCTGACCCTCACAGATAGACACACACAGTCAGAGCTTAGGTGTGACTTGATGAGCCATCCTGGGAGGATGGAAGGGAGATGCTGGGTACAGCCTTACACTTACACCTGAACAGACAGTATGCTGTCTACACACAAAGGACTGCATAACTTCCGGTTGTGAGTCTAGAGCCAGGGCAGAAAGAGAGGATCTTTGAGCATTTCAAAGGCCCTTCTTTGATGTCTCTCCCACTTTAAAGGCACCACTGGGTATAAGAACTGGACCTCAGATTCAACCACTTCAGTGCACCTCTGGACCTGTGGATACTCTGCCAGGAAGAAGGACAGCTGTGCTGCTGACAGACTGCCACTCTACTGGATGGCTGCTCTGGAAGCACTGCTTTTTTGCTGTGCTGACCTGTCACCTGATATCTCCCTCTCCAAGGCGGAGATGCAAAATGCAAGGATACCCAAAAGAAACACCCAATATAGTCTTTGTTAGGGCAATTTTAAATCCCATACTCTTGCTTACCCCATAAGGTACCCATACATTAAAGTATCTAACATTAATAACTAGAATAGTAATAACTCTTTACAACTCTGCTTCTAAAACCTTATAGTTAACCTACCGAAAGAGACCAAACTAAATACAAAATGCAAAGACATTCATACTAAGAGGGTTTTAACCCTCCTGGTCTGGGTGAGAAGGACTGGACTGGCATTACTGGACCCCAGACCCCAGAGTGACTCCAAGGGCTAGTTGGCTGGCCTCCTGATCTTTAGTTTCAGCAACATAAAGGTAGGCCTTGGAGGAGTTTGTGGAGTTCTGCTATGTGAAATTCCATCAACTGCCGGAAAACTCTGCTTTACTCACTGGAGTTCCACGCGCAGGCAGAGATTGCCAGTGCACCCATTCCCTCGACGTTGTAGACGGGGCAATAATTAATTTACTGAGATGTGACATGGAGTAATAGACAATTCAAGATTGTTGCACTTGAACGCCAGAAAACAATCAAGAATTGTGAAAAGTCAAATATGTACCTTTTCCCTCCTGCTCTTTCTCTGCTCCCTCTGTTACCACATCTGATTATGGAATATGCACCTGCAACCCAACTGCCTTTAATCTTCTCCTCCTTTTTCCCCCGGCTCCTGCACACTATCTCCAAAGGATCTGAAGGTTCATAGCACATAGCGAAAAAGATTTGAAGAAAGATTCTGAAAAATGCATCAAGTCACAGGTGAGGATAATTCACCCAGAACCGACTCATTGCTCTGTCTCCAGCATACATGCCGGAAGGAGCTCTGTTCATCACAGAGGCAAAGGTCTCATATTAATACCGGCAAGGATATGGCTGCCGGTCATTTTCTTTAACACAACCTGCATCGAGAGGGTGCAATGCACCACGGATTTTATTTATTCATGCCTGAATAAACTTGCACTACCACTAAATCCTCGTGGTAAACTTTTCTAGGATACATATACTGTGAATTGGAGGGATTATTTCTGGACACAAGATATGTGCATTCTATACTGTGTGTCTAGAATTGGACCCTATTGAATCCCATTTGAGACAGAAATACAACTGGATTTAAGGATCTTCACGTATTGAGCAAAGCCCTGAAGAAGTCGCAGCGCACAAACGTAAGCGTGACAAAACACATGTTGGCTAAGGCTGTTATGAATAAACTGAAGCACATGTTCCAGCAAAGACTCAAGCTTTTGTCACACTGTCATTGATATAATTGATACACTGTTGGCGTGTGCAGGGGACTGTTGTTCTGTTTTACCAGTGGATATCCACACGTTGGGGAGGAGGGTGGCTCTCCCTACCTTATGCACAGCAATCCTCACTCAGTACTAGAGTATACTTACCTGCATATTGCCCAGGAGCACCAACACTCTTTAGAACCACCTACCAAGCAGTTTTATTTGTAAAATTAATATTTTCCCATATTTTATGTGAAAATAGGCCTAAGTAAGATTGTGTTGATAATATTGTCTGTCAGACATACCAGACCCATTCAACTGGCCAAACTAACTGTCTCTGCTGGTTTCTTCCAAAAGTAATCTCTCCTTGGCAAGGATTTTCCAGAGGGTTTCAAGGTCCCTGACTGAGACGTCCAGCAGGTCCCTGTAAGGGTTCACCCAGAGTAGAGCATCTGACTCTGGCATGAATGTGTGAACATCCCAAGCCGCGCTATGGCCACTGCTGCACCTTGCCTGTTGCCCATCCGGGCTGATGTAGCCAGGTAGCATGTTATGTTATGTTATGTTAAAAAGACGTGTTGAGCGCACATACACCAAGCGGTTTCTTGGCACTGAGCCGAAGCAGTTACAGACACTAGACGATGAATTCAGTTGTAAGCCTGGGAGAATAGCCATGTCTTAAGTAATTTCCTGAACTGAGTATAGGAGGTGGCCAATCATAGTTCAGGAGAGAGAGAATTCCAGAATTGAGGTGCCAAGATCGAGAATCTGAGGCCCCCATGTTTTTTACGTTTAAAAGAGCTAGAGATCAGTAGGTTTTTATTTGAAGAGCGTAAGTCGCGGGAGGGGGCATACCGCTGTATCTTTGAGGCGATGAAGGCAGGACCACAACCTGAGAGGGCTTTGTAGATGGTGCAGCCCAACTTGAAGTGGCAGCGTTGGGCCACTGGTAGCCAATGGAGGCTCTTCAATAAAGGTCTCACGTGATGGTGCTTAGGTTGACCATAAATAAGTCTGGCCACTTGATTCTGAGCCAATTGAAGTCAACGTATTTGGTATGCAGGAATACCAACATACAAAGAGTTTGCGTAACCAATACGCAACATTACTAGTGAGAGGACGACTTGAATCAGAGCCTCAGTGGTCAAAAATCTACTGATTTTCTGGATTCTCCACAGATGAAAAAAACAAATGGAGACCACTGAGCTGATCTGGACCTTCATAGTGAGATCATCACTAATCAAGATTCCCAAACTTTTGACCGAGCTCACAGGGGAAGGGGGACACCCTAGTAGTGGAGGCCAAAAGTTAGAATTCCACGGATTGGATGAGCCACCAGTAAGAATAAGCTCAGTTTTATCGGGATTTAATTTGAGCTGGTTGGCATTCATCCAATTACTAATAAAGATCATTGTCGATTGGAAACTAGCCATTGATGATGGGGAGGCATCGATCTTGAACACTAGCTGAAGATCGTCAGCATAGTTGAAAGTTACGACCTCTCTCTTTCGGAGGGCCCGAATCAGGGGAAACATTTACAAATTAAACAAGAGAGGTGAGAGGGAAGAGCCCTGTGGGACCCCGCAGGTCAGTCCTCTCTTTCCAGCAGAAACGTTGGCAAGACGAACTGCTTGGAAATGATTGCTGAGAAAAGAGGAGACACACTTCAATGCCAGACCCTGGATCCCAGCACAGCCGACACGGCCGATCAGCAAATGATGGTCGACCGTGTCAAAGGCGGCCAACAGATCCAGGAGCACCAGGGCTTGAGTGGAGCCCTGGTCGGCCCCCTCTTAATTCATCTAAGGCTGCCAAGATGACTGACTCAGTCGAGTGGGCGGGTCTAAATCCCGCTTGATGTGAATCCAAGTAGTGTGAATGCTCTATAAAAGTGCTAAAACAGTTATCAACGTGGGCTTCCAAAATTTTGCTCAGATAAGGCAACAGAGACATGGGGCGGTAGTTGCTAGGTATCGAGGGATCAGCACTCATTTTTTTCAGGATAGGAACAACTTCCGCACTTTTGAATAAGTTGGGAACTACCCCTTGGGTAAGGGAATTATTAAGAAGCGACAAAGGGGGATCTGGGCAGTGTAAAAAAACTTCTTGAAGAATATGGGGAGGACAACTATCCATAGGGGAACCGGATCTGACTTTTTTAAGTAAAGCAAAAAAGGCATCTTGGGTGATGTGAGGGATTTGGTCTAAATAAATTGGGTTGGTTTGTGCGCATGGGGAGTCCACAGGTATAGTGACATTGAGAATGCTTGTTTTGATAGTGACAATTTTATCAACAAAAAATTTATTAAGGGAATCACATAAGAGTTGTGATGGGGTGGGTTTAGCAGTGACCCGATCTGGTTTGACAAGTTCATCTACTATAGAGAAGATGTCTTTAGCTTTGTTAGATGGTTTAAGAATTTTTGAAGAAAAGTATTCTGCTTTGGTCAGGAGGATAGTATTTTTATAATCTCTAAGTGCAGAACATGTGTACTCCTGCAGCACCCTGTGCAGTCTGAATTCTGGGTGCTGGCTGGATTAAACACAAGGCCAAAGGGATTCAAGGACCAGCGTAAACTAAATGACCACATAGAGACTGGTATATTAAGTGAGCCACAAGGTCCAGGGTGGGCCCTAGGCCTATTATTAACTTGCATGGCACGTAACGGCCTCTACCATTAAGGCCAACCATTATGGGGGTTTCATGGCAAATACCTGTCCATACCTTTGTGTTTTGGGATGGTCCATCTCCCAATGTAAACAACACCACAAAAACCGAAAGCAGCAGCGTGACTGTGAAATGACATTTTCGAACTAATCAAATTCATTCATACACTGGAATTTTATTATGTTCTGGGGCAATGATGCTTTACATTTTTGGGACATAGCTCAAAGAGTCTGGGCCATGCTGGGAGATGACAGCAAGTTGTACATTTTTAACATAGCGCTTGGGAACACAACACAGTTTTGTTTTCCATTTAGTAGCACTCTAAATAACAAGTATGGTTGCGAGAATACTACATAAGTGACTTGGACTCATCACTTTCATTTAAGAAATCAGTGCATCCTGGGACTTGTAATCCAGTGCAATTTAATTGGCCCCATTGTAATCTTCACCTGAAAGGTGCACCCTATCATATTAATTTAACAACTGACACTGCAAAAGCCACAACGTCCATGAAACCATTCATCGACGATGTGAAACTCATGCCTGCAAACATCTCTGCTGAAAATCATTTCTGCCCCTCTTATAGTGAAAAAATAGTGCCTTCCCTTCTTCTGGTGTAATGACAGCATCCAACGCTAACTCTGCGAAGATCATGCCTGCAGCCACTTCTGATGTGAAGAAGATCTTGCCCATAACCAAGTTCTAGTAAAACAATCAGGCTGGCAGACACCAATGATCATGCCTGCAGCAACCTTTGACCTGGAAGACTTTGCCACCATCACCTCTTATGTGGCTAATGAGACTTAGAGCCTGCAGCCAGCATACTATAGTGTGAAAATGATCCCTTTTACCACCTTCAGGATGGAGATCATGTCTGATCGACCTAGGTTATAATGTGCAGATTAAATCACCAGATCAAAAAGTGGAAGAAGGAAGAAGAAGGGGTTCACTCAGCTTCCAAGAAATACCAGAGTCTCAGAACATTTTGTCTCAGAGACCCTCAACCACACATTCACATACTGTAATTTCTGTTTAGTGAAGTTCAGTGCATAGCATCATCATAAGGTCTTGTCACTTGAGTGTCCCATTCTACAAGTGACATCAAAACCTCCATCAGGAGGAAGACTGTCTGGATATTGACAGTGGTGACCCCCTATCCTTTAGCTAAATCTTTATTGGGGGAAAAGAGTAGGATAGGGATAAGTCTAAAAACAAAGCAGTATTTAGTGGATGAGTCACTGGCCCATGACACCTAGTGGTTGGGTCGACTTGTTTCAGCCTGGAACAGCTCCTATAGGTCTATGGCATTCATCAGGACAAATAAATATATATGGAGGCCTTATACTTCACAGCTTCCCGGATAGTGTGTTATTAATGAGTGGAAGCACTCACCCACCTTCGTCAGTGAGCACACTTTGCTCCAGATGGAATGTGGTTACAGGTATGCTCTTTAGACCCACCCTTTCTGATACATAACTAGATTAAACCACCACCAACATCATGTGAGCACATCATGCCTGCAGCAGCGCTGGTAAACTCCGCTCCACCAGTGGTTAGCAGAGTTTTTTTGCCAAACTTTGCATTCCAAGTAGAATGCGGAATCAGCAAAACTCTGCGAACTCCACCAGAAGAGTAGGATTTGTCACCCACCCCTACATAAAAGAATTCCAACTATCCTGATTCTGCACCTGGACTGTGAGTCTGTCCTGAAAGTGATGCAACCCCAGTCCTAGACCCTTGGAAGTGGGCTTAAGGTGAATGCTTCAGCCAAGTCCATGCAGCTAATCTTCAACCATCTTATCAGCACCTTTGCATAGATCAGAATCGGCACATTGTCATTGTTGCATGACCAGAAATGGCGTATCGCCTATGCTGCATGGATCAACCGGACACATTGGCTTCGGAACCAGCACTCCGCAATGCTCTTCTCAACTCAAGTTTTTTGCATCCGCATTGATGGCAGCCTCGATGATGACACAGAGAAATCCACATTGTAGCACCTGTGCTTCAACACATTTTCTCTGCTGCGTGAATCAGGACAAGTGCATTGCTGACACTGCGAGGATTGACTCCGATGCATCAATGTCTTGCTTCAGCTGCATCCTGCATCCTCCTTGTTGACAGGATCTTCGATGTTGATGCAACCAGACCTAAGGTACTTTTGCTCAGTGGGCCAAGCCTGTTGAACTTTTGACTTTGTCACAACTAGATATCCCTTGTTAGCGCTTTGTCCTTTTTTGCACTATTTTCATTTAAAAAATCAATATCTCCTGTTTTACTCATTGGATTTGTGTTGTTTTGGTGTCAAATAATTTATTAAAATAAAGTCTATTTTTCTAACATGGTTTAGGAGTTTTCTTGTGTAGTGTTCTCACTTTATTACTGTTTGTGTGCTGCATAAATATTTTACAAAATGCCTCTAAGTCAGGGGTCTCCAACCTTTTCTGTAACAAGAGCTACTTATGTTCAACAAAAATTACTAGTATTAGTAGTGTTGTAATAGTAAACATACCAGACAGGATTACATTAGTGGCCAGGCTATGCTATATTACCAGCAGTGATCACCTCAGTGCATCAGGAAGGTTTGTCAGTAGCACTGTGAAACAAAGGTTTTGTTAATATGGAATGCCTACAGCCATAGGTGCTATTCTCGAGGTAATCATATCCATAAGTCTCTCCATCGCTACATGATTTATTATTTGTATATTGGCTTTAAAAATGTTTTTGAATTTCAAGCATTTTTCTCCAAATATCTTATGAGTTCTGACAGTGAGCACATTTTTGTCTTGCATAAACACTTCAGTCAACCAACAACCCAATTCTCATGTACATATATATGGAAATATGTGCAGTAAAAGTTACTAAACTGTTATTAATTTTATAGGTAATGCAATGTATATAGAGGTTAAAAACTATGTGGCAGTTGTGCCTTCTAGAAGACTTTGACATTGACTAGACACTGAGAAGGTCTTTTGAGTTTTCTTTTTGATAGACGGAGGAGCGTGTGCCACGGCGCCACCATGCATTGAATAATATACACAAAAGGTGCCAAATGATTCATTAAGAGAATCTGCGTATCTTTAGTTTGGAGATGAAGATAATCCAGGGGATGTTCACCCCCCTGACATCATGGAGAGGTAAAGGGTGATAGTAGCCAGGGGTGGTGATCAGGACAAAAATGAGAGAACAAATGCATTGCAACACATCTTCCTTTAACAATCACTTAATTTACATATGTTTCAAACAGGAACTCTCATTCAAAAGATTCTACTACATCTTGGATCATGAACCTCAGTCGTTATTCTATTGACAAATTAATATCTTGGAAAGGACTGTTTATGAGATTTGTCTATGTTCCATTGCTGAGACTCATGGCATTGATTAGTCAAATAAGAAGCATGGGTTTGCTATCCTTCACGGCACTGATTGCTGCAGCCTCACCTCTGACCTTCATGTTCTGTGCTCCATGTGGATTGTGGAACACATGTTAGTAGTAACTTACCTTTTTGAGTAACAAAAAGTAGTAAAGTTAGACTTTTGATCTAACTTTACCTTTGTGAATTTACCTACTGGAAAAATATCAACTCATAGTTGTAACCAAGGACAGGGTCCATGGGCTCTTCGACTAGCCCTGGATTGGATTGTGCGGGCTTCACAACTGCCCCATGTACAACCACAGAACAGTCACCAACACCACAAATGGGCTGATCTGTCACCCCCAGATTGCATTCCAGGTAAAAGGGCCCAATGGGTCCTGATAGACATTAACCTAACTGGGGGTCAACCATGGACTATGGGTGGTCCAAGAAGTGTGTGGTCTTTCTCCTTTTGCAGTTTTCAAGCTCCAGGGAACTACAGCCTTCCTAAATCTGATACCACATACACAAACCTCAATTTGACCCCTAGGGACCCCATTGTATATCTGCCTAATACCCCTCTGCAAGGTATAAGTCTAATAGACACAACAACTTGGTATGACCCACACATAATACCTACAGTTGGTAGTTGAAACAACCCTGGGGGTGATTAAAAAGGGGCCTTACAAAGTCCAAAACAGTTTGCAGCTCCACCTCACCCTGCCATGGACTCTGTCAAATCTTCCCGACCAAAGGTGGTGCCATATAGCATAACTATGACACAGACTCAAGGGCAGCAAGAAATAACAATCAATCAAATTCTAAAAGAATTTACCACAGTGGGCAAAGACTAGAATCCACAGACAGGGAGGTTACCAACCTCAAAGCAGACACAAAATCAATCAAAGCCAACATAGGCGTCCTTCATAATAAATTAGACAACATGGACAAATGTGTTGTCTTGTGGTTTGTGGCCTCCTGGCCTGCCTGGATACGTTGGCATAGGCCTGGCTGCCATGATGACTTTTGCGCACCTTACTCTTAGCCGTTGTTCTGTCGCCCTCTGCTCCTGCCAAGTTATTCTACAACTGTCTGCGTTTTCTGTTTCTCACCTTTTCTCCTGTTCCTTTTGGGCTCAGTCTGAACAACAGTTACAAGGTCGAAAAACACGTCCCTGGTTCTTGCTGATATGGCCAGTCCCTCGCACCTAGACATAACACTATGTACAGCTGCCATGGGGAAATTGGTGGGCTTTTATTATTGCGTTTTTCCCTCTTGAGAGGGACTTGAAGAAAACCTTTCCAGAGAGAAGAGCTGTGATTGTCTGCTGATGTAGTGCTTGCATCTAGAGACTGAGGTATGGGGGTTCGCTTGTCAAAGCCCAGAGGTCTTCTATTGTTATAATAAACAAGCTATTAGCACGGGGAGGGTGGTAAGGCCATACAGCCCTCTATCCACTGTTTGGTGAAATGCTTTCCCCGTTAGTATTCTATGGAGTTGTAACTATGCTGATTATATTATTCTTATGCATTATGCTGATAGTACTGTCACGTGTACTGTATCTTAGAGCACGTATGTTGAAATAAACATTTTAACCTATACTGTGTCTCTCCTTACGCCGGTTGTGGACAGGTATGAGTGAGTGACGAAAGGGTGTTCTTACTACTGCGAGTCCTGAGAGAGAGAGAGATACCGTGTTCTGGGTTGTCTAAATCATTGGTACATTGTTGCTAATGGGACGCTAAGGCTAGTTGGGTTGGGGTTTTAGGTGCTAAGGTTTATGTTTGGCTCACCACTATATTCCGAGGTCCTATTATGCTGTGCATAGCTCTGTGTGTGCAGAATCCCTACGACATGGCGCGACCAACGAGTGGGCTGCTTATCTGCGAGACGCCTGAGTAGTGCTTGTGCTTGTCCACAACACCCCTCACGGACGCTTCCGGAAGCGTGTGTGACGGTGATACCTCCTATATTGACGTTTTTGTAGGTTCTTTCAAGCTTGAAGTTATTAAAAGGTTTCTTAATTGAACCCTCTATTGTGCTGTCTACTGTTAGGTTGTCGAACAAACCCGATCGTAATGGCGGGTGTAAACATCGCGGCACATAGCCGCACGGCGCTCCGTGATCACTTAAGGGTGTATGGAGTGCCAGACACGGGAGTCGAACTAATCTTTGTGGTTCAAGCCGATCCGGCTTTCCACTTTGAGGTATTCTACTCTTGGATCACCTTTCCGGCGGTGGATGCGAACGATAATCTGTTCCACGAATATGAACCCACCGTTGTTCCTGCTGCCTATAGACCTTATACTAATCTTGAAGTACCGCTCACGGCTTGGCAGCACCGTGTGTGGTTTGATGGCGCCCTCCCACAACCGGTAACAACGGTCCGTTTAGGCCCCTTGTCTATTGACGGGGCCACTTGGCCTGTTTTGGCCGGGTACACCCCACATCCGCGATTTATGCAAATACCAGTCACTGACCTGCGCAATATGTGTTCGGCTTTGGTGTGAGTGCATCGCGCTTTAGTGCAATATGTTACAGGCAACATCCAAGGGGCCCCACCTGGAGTTGCGGCCCATCCAGCTGCTGCAGGCGGAGTGACCATAAGTCCCATTATGGTGAACTCAGTGATGGGCAAACGTCCACAAAATAAGGATGATTTACCTTATTGGCTTGCAGAAAAATTTGACCAGTTGGAGGCAGTTTTTCCATACACGACACCAGTGGATAAACATAGAATTCTTACAATTAGTTTGTCAAAAGACTTAATCCCCGAGTTAACAGCATGCAACAACTGGGGTAGGGTATTCGCAGCAGTTTATTCGAAGTGTTTCGGCACCCCTTCCATGACGGTTCTCCCTACTGTGATTAAAAAAGTACAGGATGAACATGGCCCTGAAGCGGCTGTGGAATTAGGGATAAGACTGGTGGGAGTGTTCGAAGTAGTAGCTGAGCTGATCCTTGCGAATGTCAAGGGCGATGCAGTGAACTTTCAAGTAGCTAATGCTTTGGCTTTAGTCCCAGAATTGGACAAGCCGCGCGAATTACCGAAAATTATTACCCAGGCTTACAAAACTATTGGCCAAAATAGCCTGGGCAATAAGCCTTTTGCAACAACAACACAAACACAACAACAACCTAAACCTCAATCTGAAAAAGATGAGAAACCAGTTTTTACTAAAAAGAGCTGGAGGTTGAAAAAACAGGGTAAGCAACAGAAGAAGCCGGGGTCGCGAGGCGCATCCCCTGTTTCTGTCTCTTCTGAACGCACATATGATTTGCGCGATAGGGCGTGAATAAAATCTCCGGATAGGTTTCAGATCCCTGATACGCGTTCTCCTCGTTCTTCACAGGCACAGACAACTTCGCAAGCCAGTGGAGGGGATCGCCAGGATAGAGGAAGGGGTCGAGAGGCTCCCCAGGGACGAGATCAACCTCCACAACAAGTCAGAGGGAAAGCAGAAGACTTTCAACGTTCTCGCCCACAATTTCAGAAGAAGAAAGTTGCCGCTGTAACAGCGAAATATGCCACAGACGGTGAGAACGAGACTCCTGAATTGGACGTGGGCAGTAACCCTCCTAGACAGCGCCGCAGAAGTTACCATAGTGCGGGAGGTGCTACGTCCTCATATGGAGGCGACAGCAACTGAAACATTCATTACTGTTGAAACAGCAGACACCAGAGTGGCACCCCCCGACAGACTATTTAATATTGTCATCCAAATTGAAGGTGATATACAACGTGTAATTACAGGGATTTTTTGGGAAAAGCTGACCTCTTCATATGACATTTTGTTAGCAGAGGGGGATTGGCCACCCCCATTTGTACTTGCTGCACGTACAGGGGAGGAGGCTATCCTTCCGAGCTTTTCTCGACATGTCCCAAAGGACAAAGCGGAGGCTCATGTAGCTGAGTGGGCTGTGTCCCTGGCTCCTGCGTTATACCGCAACCACGTGGGTTGGGATGAAGATTCTCCCCCCCATGAGATACCTTTACGGTCCCTACCGCAGCCACAACCCCAATATCCCATTAAACGTGAAGCCAAAGGCCCCGTTTCTGAAATTCTGACGCAATTAGAATATCAGGGAGTAATAGAGACATGCGTATCACCTATGAATAATCCCCTTTTCGCGGTTTCTAAACCAGACGGAACGTATCGCCTAGTATTGGATTACCGGCATTTGAATTCTCATTGTCGGACCTTTGCGGTGCAAAATACACACAGTTCTGCGCTTGTAGACAGTCTTGTTCGTAAAAAATATAAAACGACCCTTGACCTATCCAATGGATTTTACACGCACAACTTAGCCACGGAGTGTAGCCAATGGAACGCTTTTACCTCCGGTGGTAAACAGTTCAAATTAAGGCGACTCCCTATGGGCTATAAAAACAGTCCAGGAGTGTTCGCTGCCCGTGTTGTCTCTTTGTTGGACGGCATAGACACAGATGCATGTTCGTACGTCGATGATATTTACCTGACTGACGATGAGTTATACCCGCATCTTTCCAGAGTGGACCGCATTATTCTCGAGTTTGCGGTATTAGGTTATAAGTTTAACTTTGCCAAATCACACATTGCTGAATTAACAGTTTTGTTTTTGGGCTATGAGCTCAACAACGAAGGTAAGGGCTTAGCCCCCACTTCTTGGAAAAATGTGCACTTTTGTGCCCTCCTACTACTCTGAAAAACTTCAGTCTTTGCTGGGTTTCTTGAACTTCGGGCGTACTTATATTCCCGAATACGCCCAGCGTATCAAGCCATTGTATGCCTTGATACAACCAGATTTTCGAAGTCTTGCTGGCTTCCGGAGCATACCTCCATTCTGCAGTCACTGCAGACAGACCTTCTTGAGTCTAAGTACCTGTTGATGCGTGATAACCACACAAACCTGGTGATTAGAATAATTCCGGGGACAGTGGGTTTCACGTATTTGACCTTTAACGAGGGTGACACAGTACCAATCGCATACAAGTCGCATCTGTACACATCCGCAGAACTGCGCTTTTCATCTGTGGAGAAAGTTCTAACTGCAGTGCAAATGGCGATTCTGAAGGAGCGCGCACTGGCACAGGGTAAGCGCATTCTAGTGGTAACACCCTATCCTGCTCTAGAGGCAGTGACAAAGGCAAGTGTACCGAATTCTAAAGCTTTGCATCCCGTTGGATACAATGGGCAACTTCTTTGACGTCTCCGGATGTCACATTAATTTTCGATGCTTCTCTACAGACTCAGGAGTTTTTACAGTATGAATTTGTTCATCCTCCTCCTCTATCTATACTGCCGCTTGAGGATTACGACTGTGTAATCTACACCGATGGTTCGGCACAACCGGCCACGGGGTCCAAGCATGCTTATTCAGCCGCATGTGCTATAGTTGCAGGTACCTTTGTGAACGGAGAGTTCAAGTCCACTGTAGTGCATACTCAAACACTCGGGGACAGTACTGCGCAATTGGCCGAGCTGCGCGCATTGGTGCTTGCGCTTGAATTCGTAAATCCAGATGTGACCACACTTATTGTATGCGATTCTTATTACTGTGTTCAATCATACAATGACAATCTATTCTTTTGGTCACAAAATGACTATAGAGATGCTAAAGGTAGCACAATCAAGCATAAGACGCTTTGGGTTCGGGTGGCAGAATTGAGACAACGTTTGCCACTCACACAAGTGGTTCATACCCTGGGCCATCAGCGGGTGGGCGCACACGCTGTTGGTAACGGTCTGGCAGACGAAGCAGCCAGATCAGCAGTAGTCACGTGTTCAGTAGCAGCAGTTACCAGATCCATGTCAAGAATTGACACCGATATTTTAGCAGCCATTGCTGCGACAAAGGAAGGTGCTAATTACCCTAGGGGTTTTCCTTCCAAATATTCTTATCAGTTAGGTCCCGAACAGGTTCCTTATGTAACAATACCAAACGTTGGTGATCGGTTGATACCAACGCGGATCGCAGACTTTCCTTGATAACGGCAGCACACGAAGGCATGGCTTCGGCTCATGCTGGAGTGTCTGCGACCGTTTCCATCTTGCAGCAGCGGTACTGGTGGCGTGGTTTATATAAAGACACCCGTACTTATGTGCTTTCTTGTGACGTGTGTCAACAGATTAAGCCTTCTACGGTTACACGACCACCACAGACCCCGCTCTACATTTCTAACAGACCCTTTGGGTGTGTTTACTTGGATCACTGCGGTCCATTTTCCTCAGACACTGCCTATAAATATATCTTAGTGGCAGTGGACTCGTGCACACGTTTCATCTGGGTCTGGCCACAACGGAGTGCTGACGCTCGAAATGTCATCAGGGATTTGCGTGTCTTTGTGGGAATCTTCGCATGCGGTACCTTCCATTCTGACCAAGGTCCAGCGTTTGCCTCTAAGGCGTACAAAGACGCAATGGGTTCACTGGGGGTACGGGTGAAGTTTTCATCTCCATACAGACCTGAGGGTAATTCAATTGTGGAGCGGATGAACCGTGATTTAAAGCAATCCTTGACAGCTAGGGTCATAGGTACTGGCAGGAACTGGCTGGCCCACTTGTATACCGTACAACGTGCACTTAATAACCTCCCTAGAAGATCTCTGGGTGGGCGGACCCCATACGAAATGCTCTTTGGCATAAGAATGTTTGTGCCTGACCTTGATGGTCTAGACATGGCGGCGCAATCCGCCAAGTTTGATGTAGATAACCATTCTACTATGTTACAGGACTTAAAAGAAGCCCGAGACAAGCTTGCAAGTGCACATTTACCTTCAACCACAGATACTGCCCTGCAGATTCCGGTTGCCGGCTGGCTTCCGAAGATTGGAGACCTGGTTCGAGAGAAGGTGGAGAACAAGAACGAATTCGGCCCCTCTTATCGTGCACCGGTTCCAGTCCTGGGTTTGAAGGGAACACGTACAGTCATCTTACCACCGCTTGCTGGTCGCAAGGAGAGCAGATACATCTCGGTGGAAAATGTCAAGCTACAACAACTGGCCGATTCTAAATAGTGTTACACCAGCGGTCTCTTGTCCTGCAATTTACCAGACTTGTGTTCGAGGCCCTCCTGCCCGAACGGTCACTGATGTTACAATTGAGATGATTGATTTGCCTGAAAGTATACTCGAACCTCCAGTTTCCCCCTGCATTGACGAGAACGAGTATACCTATCCCGAAACATAATCGGTGGCTCACTTACCAACAACGCCACTGAGCCCGACACGTTATTCCTTTGACTCGGATTCCACCACGTCGATTGTCCCGTCCAAGTTCAGTATTTTTGTATCCTGGTTTAGAGACAATTTTTGATTCCCCCTTGGACATACATTTGGTTGGTACTTTTCTTGATCTTTTTGTTCATGTCCATTGGCTTTGTCACAGTGTTTTTTCTACTGATCAATGGGCACTATTTGCCTGAATGCTCTGCTGTGAACAGTGTTGCTGGAACTTTGGCTCCACATTCCTCATCTCACATCATGAAGCGTGACCACACATTGGTGAACATTTCAGCTTTTCCAGTTGTTGATGGCATCGTATGGGATGCGGTAAATTTTCAAATTCATGGACCAACAGAAGTTATTAATGTACCGAATGTCCTTCGAGTTTCTATGGGTGATGTAGTAAAAGTAATATTCATTCTGATGATTGGGATGTGCATGCAGTTGAAGCATTGTTTGCTGATTTGAAATATTATGCTTCATTTAATGCTGAGGATTTGTATATGAATTCAGCGAATTATGCCGATTTATACTGTTACCTACATTGGTGCAACCATTTTGTCCATAAACCGAGTGCACTACGTAGCCCTGTGACTTACACTCAATGGGAACATTGCCCAAACCCTTTATCGGGTAGCTCCCGGACTCTTTGAAATAAATGTACTTATTTCACTGATTTTAATAGATCGAACCCTGGGTCCTATTATTTTAAATTACCTGCCCCTTTCACACAGAAATTCATGTTGACCCACACTAAATTGCTTTATTCGAGTTCCTTTTTAAAGGCCTTGGCTGTGGGTGGTTATGAATACTGGACGGAAACTGTGGATTTGAAGTCAATCTGGGGCTCCAAGCCTTGGCAGGTGCAAGGCACTGAGGCCTTGCACCGTGCCTGCCTAATCCCAGCCCAGATGGTGTTTTTGAATGCTTCGATCTATCAGACTACGTGTTTGGGTCTGGCTACTACAAAACAAATGAATGCACCATCAATTCCATCACTGTCTTCCACTCTAAACCACAGCTCGCACTTCAATATGTCCCTTTCGACTTTACAGGTTTTGTTTCAGAACAATTCGTTTAATATGTCTACGCTTGTTCAGTCACCTTGGTTGTCTTGGCCCATATCATCTAACGAGTGCCAGCTGCGTTTTCATGACACAGTTTCTGGCTATACTCAGGACAAGCCCGATCCTAGGTTTTCTAACTCCCGTACTGTCACCACCTATTCTGTTGGTAAACTATGTAAACAATGGTTGCAACATTCTTCCCTAGACTCTGTTAAACAACATTTGTCCCTCCTTTCAGGCAATATTGATCTGTCCGACTTTATATTGGGACCTCGTGGTCCACGACCAAAGAGGTTCATTTATGAGGCTTATAATGAACTCTGGAAGCTATCGCAAATGGAGGCTGCTTTACGTTTACGGGAAATAGACCAAGCAAATTTGGAAAAGGTGCTTGCTGTTGTTGACAATAGTATTAATACCCTGTCTTCCCGCATTTATACGTTGGAGAATATTGTGTCCTCTGTTGTTAATATTGTACAAGATGATGTTTCTGTGTTGTATCATGGTCAAAATCAATTATGTTCAGTTATGCAATTTGCGTGGACTTTGCAAACACTTAAGTTGGGTAAGGTTCCTTGGCACTTTTTGAACACCACTGCCTTATTTCTGCCCTTTAATTTAACTGACAAACAGCAGTTCATGTCCATGAAAGATGCAGTTTACACTCTGTTACATATCGAGAAAGTGGAACCCTTACCATTCTCTGTAGCGGAAATAGATTCCGCTGTGTGGCTAGTTCATGGGGTTATTGCATTGCCTTTTTCCTTGTTTGAATTTAGTTCATGCATGAAACATTATCCTGTGGGCCATTTCCAGCCTTTGGGTAGTGCCTTCCTGCATGAACTCTGGTCCCTCCCTTTTATGTATAAATGCCTTAGAGATGACAAGGAAGTTTTTCTCACGGGGGAGTCATGCGATTCTACAGTGGGTCATTTCCTTGTTTGTAAACATATTAAATTGCACGGAGCTTGTAACGTTTCCGCTCCGAATCTGGCTTGTGTGTTGAAGGGCATTCCTGCTCCTACTATTTCTCCTACCTTTACTTTGCTTACTAATGGTAGCTATTTGCTTTTAAATAACGACAACTGCTGTGGCATGCAGGCCGGCATCCCTTATATTGTTACTGTTTCGTACAGGGTTGTCTGCTGTAAGAATGTGCTATTTCCTCCCCCTCACGACATCGTAGATAGTCCTATTTGGCCTTCCATTCCTACTATGGAGGCGGATTTCAATAAACTGAGCAGAATAAAGGCGCTATTATTGAACGAGGAGGTTATGCTCACTTCCGCCCGGGAGACATTTGTTCTCCAGGTGGCAAGTACCCACAGCGAAATACAGGCCCTTTTGAACACTAACCTCCCACAACATTTCGGTGAATTAATTCACCGTATTTTTAACGCATCTAACACCGAAGGTCTAGTGCATTTTTTTAAGGTGGTGGGGTCCGGCCTGGTGTCCTCTTTCCAAACTATTTTTGGTGTGATACCGGCGTTTATTCATTCTATTTTTTCCAGTGTCTTTGGTGGCTTTCCATTAATCCTTATTTGGCGGCTGGTATACTGCTGTTGATCTGCTTTCTTCGCAATGGCTGCTCCCCAATGGGCCCTCCTCGACCCCGGACGCCTACTGCTACTCCGTGAGCGCATTTTATCTGGTTTCAGAGTTCTGCCGTTGGCGACACTGAGTGTGTCCTATACCCTTTCTTTTCGCTTTGCGTGTTTCACTTGCGTGCAACCTGTGATGTCTTGCATTTGCTGCCCTTTCACCTGGGCCATGGATTATTGCCTCTCCAATACGTCGTTGTCTGTTCCGGATTTCGTTCGGTTGATGGGTCCCTTAGAGGCCCATGAACGGGACTGTTCCGTTGCAGGCTGCATGACGCGTGCGGCTGCACTGGGGATTTTGGCACAATGGGATATCTGGGCGGCTGCTCAGAATCTCCTACAACAGAGCTATATCGAATATCACGCAAGCTGTCCCGCACTGCTTTTGGATGCTCTGTCCTCTGAGGAGCATTCCTGCAGCTTTGACCTGTTGGACTGGATGGCGTCTACGTTTTCTGACGATTCCAATGATGTCCTCTTGGACGGTATAGCATATTTCTGCACTTCCACGTTTTTGGATTGATTTGCCGTTCACTGTCCGTGGACTGCCTCGCTTACTATCCCTGTGATACCTGGCCGCGTTCCACTCCTCCCACTATGGCCGCCTCCGTTCTGCTCAGCTGTTTTGAACTTTGTCTTCGTCTTTTATCTTGGCCGATGGACTGTCCAGGGGAGGGTGTCTTGTGATTTGTGGCCTCCTGGCCTGCCTGGATACGTTGGCATAGGCCTGGCTGCCATGATGACTTTTGCGCACGTTACTCTTAGCCGTTGTTCTGCCGCCCTCTGCTCCTGCCAAGTTATTCTACAACTGTCTGCATTTTCTGTTTCTCACCTTTTCTCCTGTTCCTTTTGGGCTCAGTCTGAACAACAGTTACAAGGTCGAAAAACACGTCCCTGGTTCTTGCTGATATGGCCAGTCCCTCGCACCTAGACATAACACTATGTACAGCTGCCATGGGGAAATTGGTGGGCTTTTATTATTGCATTTTTCCCTCTTGAGAGGGACTTGAAGAAATCCTTTCCAGAGAGAAGAGCTGTGATTGTCTGCTGATGTAGTGCTTGCATCTAGAGACTGAGGTATGGGGGTTCGCTTGTCAAAGCCCAGAGGTCTTCTATTGTTATAATAAACAAGCTATTAGCACGGGGAGGGTGGTAAGGCCATACAGCCCTCTATCCACTGTTTGGTGAAATGCTTTCCCCGTTAGTATTCTATGGAGTTGTAACTATGCTGATTATATTATTCTTATGCATTATGCTGATAGTACTGTCACGTGTACTGTATCTTAGAGCACGTATGTTGAAATAAGCATTTTAACCTATACTGTGTCTCTCCTTACGCCGGTTGTGGACAGGTATGAGTGAGTGACGAAAGGGTGTTCTTACTACTGCGAGTCCTGAGAGAGAGAGAGATACCGTGTTCTGGGTTGTCTAACTCATTGGTACATTGTTGCTAATGGGACGCTAAGGCTAGTTGGGTTGGGTTTTAGGTGCTAAGGTTTATGTTATGTTTATGTTTATGTTGCTGTTGTTTATGCAACAGTAGGGAAGGTGTTGGAATAGTAAATTATACTATTCCTTAGTTTAGAGTGCCCCCTACAGCAAGTTGTACAAACAACTTGCGTTGTAATGGTTAGCGTTGTAACAACGCAGTCATTGTAACGGCTGCATTGTAATTGCATGCGTTGTACCGCATGCAATGTAAACGCTGCTTCCTGGTGCAAAGTTAAGGACAAGCTTTGTTGTATTTTAGCATTTGTGTTAGCCTTTTTCAGTCGTTTGACTGCTCCATTTCCTCTGGTCCCGTGCTCCCACATGTCTCCCTTTTTGTTGACAGAGGTTTATGGAAATCTCTTGAAGCATTGTTATAGAATGGCTCACACTTGGTTTAAAGTAAATAATAGATGGCTTTTGAGAAAAATAACATTTACTTTAACAGTAACCATGAAACATAACAGTTTTACCTGCTCCCACTAAGGTGATGGGCCATTTCTTTCTGTTTGGCTCACTCTGTCTCTTTTATGATTCACAAAATTATGTTTGGTAAACAAGATGAAAAGATTAAAAGCTTCAGGCAGCTGCTAAATGCCATCCAGCAAGGGATTCATTCTCTGTGAACTTTTGTGCACATGAATATTAAAACTGATTTACATTTATTCTTTGATAATCTACAATTTAAATTGTTTAGTATAAATCTAGGTGCACAGGTCCTAGAAGTAGTTTGTCACTTTATATCATTCAGAATGGCGTCTTTTTCTGACCCGAACGAGCTCCATGAGCTCCACTTGGATCCAAAGAAGCTGATGGAGACGTTCTTCCGGCAGGAGTCTGAGTTTCAGGAAGATTCTATTCAAATGATATTTGAACGTTTGAACAGAGCCTACTCTTCGGGTAAGTGGCCCTTTGACCCATTACATCCTTATCTTTGTTTCAGTTTCTATGTAGTGTTGGGAGTGGGAGTCCATAATCTGAATAATTATAAATTACAGTCATAAGAATTGGAGAAACATTTCTGTTGTAAAAACATGATATTCATTGACTCCTGTAAAATACTGGAGGAAATGTCTGTGATTTGTGAAGTTTAGATCTTTCTCAATTCTGGTTACTTGAAGATAAGTATAATCAATGTATCAATTACAGCAATCTTTTGGAATTAAATAATGGGCAATTGATGTAATTTGGGATTAGAATCAGAATCAGGAAGAGGAAGAGGAGCTCTAAAGAAGTATCACTAAGCGATCCACAGATCCAAGATAAAAGACTTCACCAATAGCATCTGTTAGTCCGTGCATCCTTCTAAAGAAATATATACCATTGTCAAGTATTTTCTAAAACCTAACATTGCCGGGTCTGATCTCCCTTTCTCTAAGGAATGGAGTGAGCAGCTGGCTTGGGAAAGATCAGGCTTATTTGTCTAGAATTTCAGACCACCTCTTCAAACCCCACAGCAAGGTTACTGTTGGGAAACCAGCTGTGCAAGAAAGAATTTCTAATGGCAGGAAGAACACTTAAGTCGGATTCACCTTTGGATTCTGCTCCCTTAGAGATCCTGTTGAATGGGGAGAGGAGGTCATTATATCTGCTCTAACGGTCCTCTACAATATTTCCATAGAGAGTGGGTGTGTTCCTGGTGCATGGAAACATGCAATCATTTGCTCAATGTTAAAAAAACTTTCTTTGAATCCTGACAAGGTGGTTTTCAGTCTGGGTGCACTGCTGAGACAGCGTTCATATTGGCTATAAAGGACCTCAAAGAAACTTTGGACCAGGATGGGTCAGCTGCACTCATTCTTTTGGACCTGAGCGCAGCTTTTGCTATAGTTTCCCACTCAACTTTTTATCAGAGGATCGAAGAATTAGGAATCACAGGTATGGCACTAAAATGGCTAACCTTTCTAGCTAACAGAAGCTTCCAAGTCAGTGAAGGACCCTTCCTATCGGAGACACATCAACTTGAGTGTGGAGTGCCGCATTGTATATGTCCAGCCTTTTTTAGACATCATGTGTGCCTCTGATTTTACTATAGTGTTATATGCAGACAACACTCAGATTGTTGTCTCCCTCTTACCCAACATTGACTCAACCTTTCAAAGACTCGCTGCCTGTCTGGAGCAGGTGACCAGCTGGATGTGAATACATTGTCACAAACATAATGGGGGCGAACACAGATTATGGTGGTTGGAAATAATCCCTTGCTTTGGGATAAAATCCTCTGGTCCCTGTGTTTGGGGAAATGCCCCCCCCCCCCGGACCTGAAGTAAAGAGCCTTGGAGTTATTCTGGATAAAGACCTAACTTCGAGATCTCAGGCAAAGAAAGTCACAGATTGCAGCTTTGGCCTCCTAAGATCACTTAGGAAGACACTCCAGTGGTTCCCTATGGACTGTCAGAGGACAGTGGTCAAAGGTGTGGTACAGTCCCGCCTCGACTATGGCAACTCTCTCTATCTAGAAAGCCCCTTGTATGTTATCAGAAAGTTGCAGGTCACACAGAATGCAGTGGTATGGGCCCTGCTGGGCATGTCCAGAATGCAATCAGCACAGTTGGCTTTAGCCCACCTCCATTGGCTACCTATTAACAGAAGAATAGAATTCAAAACCTTTTGCATTGCTCATAAGATTAGACACCCCTTTGTCACCACATATTTCCATACAGTCCCTACAGAGCTGAGATCGAACAACCTCTTCCTTCTTGCCGTCCCCAGAATTATGAGAGCCAGAGGTGAGGTGGGCGTCATTCATTCACCTACTTGGTTCCCAAGCTTTGGAACCTCCTGCCTATTCCTCTGAGATTAAACAAAAACTTGATAAGTCTTAGGAAGCAGTTGAAAACGCATCTCTTCATTTAAAGCAGGACATTCATTCACCTGTCCTGTTGGCGTGGGAAAGCCCATTTCTGGGTTGCTGTGCACTCAAAGAACTGCTTGATGATTATGATGATGAACTGAAAGGTTGGGTGTGATGCAATCTATTGTACGCTCTATGATGAACCATTTAATTATTTATTTTATTTTATACAGTTTTATATAGCACGGAAATGACCCAAGATGGTATCAGAGCACATTGCAAGATGTCAGGAAGGAAGAAACAGTAAAAGAAACATCAAAATCACAAGCTAAACAAGGTGTGGTCGGTCCCAAAAGAAGATAGGAGGCCACCAACGGGACCCAGTCCTCACAGAATATACAAGATAATAGGAGTCCAGACTAATTTTATTTTATTTATTTGTTTATTTGAAAAGTTTTATATAGCGCTGGCTAGACCCGGAGGTATCAGAGCGCTTTACATGAGAATTGACATTCTTTCAGAACATTGTTACATAGTTACATCAGTTACAGTTGCAGTTACCAGTATATGCTTAGGAGAAAAACGTGATCTTATACAATAATATAAGATATTAGCGCGTAGCATATCCAAGACACACGTCTAATGGGGAATGGAAGGTAGTGGGGGAAATGGTAAACAGGGGAGAGGAAGCAGACATAGTCAAGAAGACCTGAAGGGGTAAAGTACTCAAGGAGGAACAAAGCAGTAAGAGAGAGACATATAAAACCGTGAAGAACCATGAGACACAATGTCCGATTTCCGGCTGGGTAGTTGACGGCCGAGGGGGAAACCCAGAACCAGACTCCTCTATAGCTGCATAGGACAGCTCCACCGGGCATTGGCCAAGGGTACTTGCTTTCCGCGTTAAGTACAAACAGTTTTAGTTTCAACCCGTGGGGCATCGTTGTAGTTCCAAGGAAGGCATCAGTCCCAGTGTTAGTGGGAGGCGTCGTCTGCTTCATCCTCCAGCTCGCCCCCAGGTCGGAGGACATAGGGAGGGATCACTGGTGATGTCAAAGGAAAAATGTTCCCTAGGGGTGTAAGTAGTGGTAACGTCTCATTCAGAGCGGTGTTATGTATGTAGAGGGACAGAGTGTAGCCGCAACAAATGACTACAAATTCAGGAGCAGCTACAAGGCATTCAGGACGCAGGAGTTAGATGGCACACTGGGTTAGCTTCGTGGTATCCAGCTAACACAGTGCATAAGATGCTGTTGGAAAGACTGCAGTATGTAAAGTGTGGTCTCAACAAGTGTTGGGCGCCATCTTGACTGAAGAGCACTCGACTACCTCAACAAACGCAGACAAAGTGCGCAATAGGAAAGTTGCAACAGATCAAGGGACCATTAATGAGGGAGCGTTGTCAGCGGATGTATGACGATATCACGCATGCATTACATCGCATGCCATTAGATCGCGGTTTTAACAACGCAAGTCGTTACAACGACTTGCATTGGAGGGCGCTGGACTTAGGAGTAGTTTAATTTACTATTCCAACTCCAGCCTACATACAGTAGGGAAGGTGTTGGAAGGTAAATTAAACTACTCCTTGTCCTATAGCGCCCTCCAGTGCAAGTCGTTGTAACGACTTGCGTTGTTAAAACCGCTATCTAATGGCATGCGATGTAATGCATGCGATCTAATGGTTGTTTCCCGTTGTCAGCTAGTGCTCTGTAATGCACACGAGTCCGATAGTTTCAGTGAGATAAATGCAGAAGAGGTACGAATGGGGAAGTTGCGGCCACCATAATAGAGTCAGGCAGGGACAGGCAGCATATCGGGACCGAACGTCGTGGATGGTGAGAACAATGCTACAATCCGCAAACATATAGTACCTTGAGCAGAGAAATACAGATGGATTTCCTCATACAGAACAGCCACTCAGAGCAGGAAATAGATGCACCACTGGGCTGGAGTAGCTACGATCGAACGGGTGCTTCCGCCATATTGGAGTCGAAGCGGTATTACCCTGGGGAGATCATCCCAGGCGGGGTTAGCCAAGTGAGGTGAATAGAAAATTATAGAGCCCTGTGTGCATTATCCTGGCGTATCCGTTTACGGCAGATTTTGTGCCCAGGCATGTTGAGCAAACTCAGTTTAGGCTTCTTATTCTGTGGAATCTAAGCCTCGTAGGTGGCGGCCATCTTAGGGTCAGGCAGAGGGAGATAGCATAGAACAGGGTCTGCCCTCTGGCTATGCCGAGTAGGACGTGGTAATTGTCCGGCGTTCAGGAAGGTTAGCTGCATGCAGGTAAGGGTCTGAGGGTCGGTGGTCTTGCTTGCCACTTGCGGGAGTCGTGTGTTGCCTGAAGTAGCGCTATGACATCCGCCATTTTGAGGGTCCATACATAGTGTTCTCGGATGGTCTCGGTGGCCGCTTGTAAACTCGGTGAAAAGCTGGCCGCGAGCTCTCTGTTCGAGCCAGCACTCCACTTCAAAAGGCGCTCTTGACATTCCGCCACTCGAGCCTGGCACTCAAGCTCTCCATTCACATCATTAGTAGGTAGAAAATTGCCGCTTGTCTGCCACGATGGTGGGAGCAGCGCAGCTATGCTCAGTGACCGATGCGGTGCAGGAGCCCATTTGGTCACTGCAAAAGCGTGGTGCCGTTCCTCCTGTTCATCCCAGAGGTTCTCTGAAGGAGGGACGCCCTCCGAGAGGCCCGACTGAGGAGGCTTCAGTCCGTTACCGATCCCTCCCATAGGATGGAGGCTGCGGAAGACCGCTAAAGTCATTCACGGCGCCAAGAGCTCTGTCAGAGCTTTGCACCAACAGCCGGTCCCGGCCGTCATGCTGCACCCTCTTACCAGATGCCGGCGAACAACATCAAGGACCAGTCGTGTATGGCCCGTGGTCGAGATCACGGACGTCCATTCCGGCACTGCATTCTCGGGGCGATCCCTGCAGTATATCCAGGTCAGCACTGGTCTGGTCGTCCCAACACGTCCTCCACCAAGATGACAGCGCCAAGTCCAGGAACCGCCAAGTGGGGTTTGAGGTCGAGGTCATGGGAAGACTCTGTATCGTAAGTAAAAGCAAGCGATTGTGGTTCAAGTCTGCTGTGCGATGGGTCGGATTTCCAGGGATTTACGCCGATGGTGATCCCTTACCCCAGGAGCCCTCCGGAAGAGCTCCTACCCCAGTGGCAATCTTGGTGCATGGTGCATGGGTGTAGAAGATGTAGGCCAATATGTAATGCTACTAAGATGCAAGAACCTTAGAGCAAGAACTTGTTCATTAGTAGCTCTTTGACTTCCTTTTTAAATGATACAGGTGAGGGGCTCAGTTTGATTTCAGGGCTCAAGGAGTTTTAGATTCTCGTGGCATTATCTGAGAAAGCTTGATTGCAAGGTTTCTTTTTACAGAATTTCTGTAGTTTCAGCAATAAAGTGCTTGAGCTTCAAGAATTTCTACAGCTACCAGAAACCATCTATTGGCATAGTTTATGTTAAAATAAAATACAAATCAACCTTATATAAAAAAAGCACAACACAGTCTTATGTTAAACCAAAACACAACAAATGTTAAAATAAAACACAAACAGGAAAAGTTTCAGAAAGACATAGCACACAATAAACTGATGACACAGTGAGGAAAGATTATGGGAATAAAAGCCAGTGCAAGGTGGAGTGCAAGAGCTGTAGGCAACACATTCACCTCCAGCATCAAAACATAAATAGTTAGGTCTACTCGACCTGCTATATTTGTACTGGTGATAACCTGTATTTATCATCACCGATTCTAAGGAACTCCTGCAAAGACCTGAATTGAAGGTCATGTAATAATAAAAAACTGTGACGTGGCATGTTAAACATAAATGTCTCTCAGAGATGTTCAACAATCACAGACAAATGACACCTTTTTCAGTCTGAAGGGCTGGTAAGTAGGTAACACTAAACAACTGGCCAATCCTTGATCGGTTTCATATGTGTCTGCACATCTTTCATTGCATGACATCTACGTGCACTGAAATATCTGTCTATTGAGGTTTGTTTCTTCAGCTGCAGACATGAAAAACCCCTGATCACTAAAATAAAACCAACAGTTTACTAGTGACACTGAAATAAACCCAAGGGTTCACTGGTGATGCTGAAATAAAACTAAATGTTCACCAGTGACACTTAAATAAAACCGAAGGTTTACTAGTGATACTGAAACAAAACCAAGGGTTCATTAATGACATTGAACTCCCTCAGATCAAATGAAAACTTTTGATATTTTTGGTTTTAAAATGAAATCTGCTGGTTGCATTAATGCATCATACATGACAGATTACATAATGTCCAAACATCCAGCCACAGATTGTGCATATTTGCTGGCATCTCAGGAACAAAAAGAACAAAGCCTCATCATTCTAATGTCTAAGCGTGTGTGTCAAGCACAGATAGAGTGCTCCAAGGGGCAGGGTTACGAGAAAGTCACACAGTACATGACAGGTAAAGGGCAGGAATGCACCGTATTTAAAAGAATACAGAGCCTTCCTGCCTGTTCCCTGTACAAAGGTGCCTGATTTGTAAGAGGATAAGTAAGGGGCACGTTCCTGCACAAAAACAATCCACTGAGGCATTTTACCCTCTCTATGTGTGAGGAAAAAACAAAAAGGAATTAAAATAATTTTCATTGTTACACCTCCAATAGAAAGGCGCATTCTAAGGTTTATCACTTCTGATAAATCTGGGAATGCATCAAAACCCATGGGAGTTGTTTAGGAACCCAAGCAAAGTCCATGGGACACCCAAGCAAAGCCAATGGAACACCCAAGCAAAGTCCATGGGACACCCAAGCAAAGTCCATGGAACACCTTCCCAGGGCAGAGTAAGGCAACGCAGCGATTTGCACTGTATTGCTTTACTCTAGCTTTATGCAGCCGCTCTTGGCTATGCAAAGCGGCCTTGCGTTGGTTACTCTAGCTTTATGCAGCCACTCTTGGCTATGCAAAGTGGCCTTGCGTTGCTTTACTTTAGATTTATGCAGCCGCTCTTGGCTATGCAAAGTGGCCTTGCGTTGCTTTGCATATCACATTTAAATGTTTGCGTCATGGATGTACCATGTTGCGTGGTCCAAATGTGATGCAGCCGGTTTATAAATATGCCCCTACATCTCTCTTGATGTCTCCCTACTTCTGGGGGCAAATCTTATTGTGCTCACCACCAGGGGTGCTGTGGGCATTACCAGTATTGGGGGTACTTGTATAAAATGTCTTGGCACTGGTGGGTGTGAGTAGTCCAGGTTCCTGCTACAGATCCCCAGAACTTGAGTGAAATGCAGTGATCAATGCATTTATGGAAGCAGTAAACATTTTTAAGATCAGATCAGATATAATGCATAATTTACAGAGGCTTGTGCATTTAACAAACACAAGGAGATGATGGACGGAGCGCTGAAACTTTTCAGACACTCAGCCCCAGTCACAGATCTGGGTTGAAACCATCATCATTCTTTAGCTCACTTTGCCACCCCAGTTCAGACACAGCTATATGCAAATCAGTCTTGACCCTGTGCCTCATGGGAACAGTCCAGCCCGAACTGCCAAGCCATGTCTTCCCTGGACCGGAAACAAGCATCCTGGGACCTGTTTCGGGCTAACAGCCCTCATCAGCCAGGCTAGCTTGAATCCAGTGTCAAAGTGAGCAAGGGACCCACGTCTGGGCATACCCTGCCAACTAGGGCAAGCAAAGCAAACACAAGGAGATGATGGACGGAGTGCTGAAACTTTTCAGACACTCACCCCAGTCACAGATCTCGGTTGAATCCATCATCGTTCTTTAGCTCACTTTGCCACCCCAGTTCAGACACAGCTATATGCAAATCAGTCTTGACCCTGTGCCTCATGGGAACAGTCCAGTCGAACTGCCAAGCCATGTCTTCCCTGGACTGGAAACAAGCATCCTGGGACCGGTTTTGGGCTACCAGCCCTCATCAGCTCATCAGTGATATTATAGGAATCCTAACTCTGAGAAATCACCTACTCATTAAATGGAATTGATGAATGTATTGTCACATGGAAAGTCAGGAGACATGGCTTACCACTCATGGGTTAACAGACATGGGTCTAACTTTCTAAACCTTCACACATTAAATGCGTTTCAGAGAAGGGATGGCTGGCAGATTCAACAAGGTGTTGGCTCCCTTGTCCCCTTGTCTCCCTTTGTTTTCTCCCTTTTCCCCTTTCTATGTTTCTACTAGTGCCCAACATATTCCTACTGTGTATAGTCAGTGGTGGAGGCAGTGAAGGACATAAGAATACACCACTCCCTTCTGATCTTAAATTCAATGCAGGTGGACTCAGAAACTCATTTGTACACACTTTACCTGACCAGAACATATGCATATTCCTTGCAACATCAAATAATTGTTTTGTCTGCTTTCACCCAGAGCTATCCTAACTCCCTGAGTGGCAGTGGGGAAACACATTACATCACCCAACATGATTTTGTGATGAGCAGCAAATTTTCTTTCCACACCATCCTGCTATATCTCTCTAGGTAGCAGGGCAGTATAAAGTTAATTCTTTGTTCCACCAAATCTCCTGAGAGGTGTGAGCTACAACTGTGTTGCTGGCCTGTTTTGCAGACACAATCATGATTGCTTTTTTTTTTTGTGGCCTCTTTCTTCATTTACATTATTACCAGTTCACACCTACATAAATCTTCCAAAACGTTTGCAAACAGAGATGTGAAGTATGTAGCTTAGCAACTACACATTACAAACAAAGACACACACTAAAGTATACAAACCAGTGATGGCTGAAATACTTGAACACTATTCACTTGGTTAGGGTTGGTAAGTGCAAGAATCAATTGAGTACCATGCACTCCAGACATGAATGTGTAATATTTATCTTCAGGAAACAATAATCTCCATGAATCTATGTGGGACTGGTCCATCATTATCCCTTGAAGTGTCTTGTTGTCTTGTCACAGCTTCAGATCTAGAGCACTTGACCGATCATGCAAGGGGTCTAACACCATGCTATGTTGTGTCATGTCAAGTTGTGTTATGTTATTTTATGTTATGTAATTCTATGTTGTGTTATGTTTTGTCAAGTTAAATTACGGCATTGTATGTTATGGCATGTGTATGGTATGTTATGGCATGTTATGGTATGTGATGGCATGTTATGGTATGTTATGATGTGTTATGGTATGGTATGTTATTTAATTTGGTGTTGTGTCAAGTTATGTCATGTTATTTTATGTCATATCATGTCATGTCATGTCAAGTTATGTTCTGTTATGTCATATCATGTCATGTCATGTCAAGTTATGTTCTGTTATGTCATGTCAAGTTATGTCAAGTCAAGTTATGTTATGTTATGGTATGTATGTTATGTTATGTATGTTATGTGTTTTTGTAAAACTCACTATCACCTGCAAGGGTCCCATATTCCAATCTTGCTGTGTTTTTCCAAAAGAGAAGAGGAGTCTGGAAAGGTCATCTTTCCATGTGCACTATACATACAGGTAATGGTTTGCTTATCAGGATACCACTCCCCCTTTTACACTGTTCCAGTGGGGTCATCATCACCTGCAGAGCGAGTGATACCTTTGCCTACCCTGTCACATCTCAATTTGTCACTTTCTACTGCAGTTAAGTGTGTTTCTTGTAACAGGGCTAGACCTGAGAGCTTTGACACTAGAAACACCAGTACGTAGTTCCACTTGATAAAATGTGCGAGACAATTAACTTTCAGGGATACGGTGGATGGACACCTTGTAGACATTTCCAATATGTACACAGGTATGTGATTCTCCTTCCTAGGTATGGCCATGAGGATGTTTCAAAGTGCAAGGGTGTTTAAATCTAAATCCGAGTTCCACTATCAAAGAGTAAAGATAATTGTGAGATTGTATTTCAGTTACATGTTTTTTTAGGGGTAACGGTTTGGTGCTGCGCTACCCTGTGATCAGGCAGATGTGGTAGTTAAATGAACTTTAAACATACCATCCTCGAGTGTAAATACCTTTCCAACTTGACTGTATTGGTGTTTTCTATTATCAATTCTCATATGACAAGTGCAATAGAGTGTGAACATTGGAACCACCTCTATTGAATACAGAAAAAAAACATGTAACATATGTCATGTAATTACCTAAAGTGACGTGCCCACACCTTCCGTACTTCCCTCAACAGTTTATCCTCTCCCTCTATCCCCATGGGTTTCAGTGAGGCAGTCTGTCAGTCACGGTACATTTAATCAGGGTCCTGCATCCAGTGGGACATTTCCTGAGTGCGGGCTCACCCCCTTCTCTCTGTGTTAGATAGCTGTCTGATATGGAGAACGTGCCTGTAAACTCACTTTATAAATTGACATATTATCATACCAAACACTACAGGACCCTGCCCATTTGGTGACACTCGACTTCTTTCCACTACCACTCTGTATTGTTCATTAGACCTTCAATGGGAGCGGGCCTGTCCATGGGTGCTTCCTAGGTCTGTTTCTACTGCTGTCAATCCACTGTTGGGCTATATGTTCCAGTATCTCTCTTTCCTCCCGATCATCCTTGTTCTTTGTTGTTATTGAGTACGCACTCGCTGAAGTATGGGGTCAGACACTTTCTCTGTGTCCATTTCACTGGGTCTAGGGTGCTTAGGAAGTGTTCTAGATCATTGTGGCTGCCTCTAACAGCCCATATCTGATGTCTTGATTTGCACAATTGAGATCTTATTGTTAAAACTCTGACTCCACTTGAGATTTGCTTCTTGAGAGAAATGTGTATTCAGATATATTCATCGATTCATGTCAGGTCAGTGACACCTTGACAGGCGTGTTGCCTCAGTGGAAAGCACACAAGATTTGCTGAGGTGTATTTGAGTTTTGAGTACTCTACTGACTGCATACCCTGTGCGATATTTGGAATTCCATTGTCAGTTCAAACATAGGCCCTCATTACGATGGCAGTCGGCCAAGTATCTGACCGCCGTCGTATCAAGATGAAGACCGCCCGACATGTAGTCAGCGGATCCACCCACCATATTACTATCTAACCGCTGTGAAGGGGTTGGAAACATGCCTTTTTTCAATTAGCTTGTTGTGCAACCCAGACAAAGGTCACAGCACAATCCGCAATTGAAAAAGGCATGTTTTTAAGCATCTATGCATCATCATGTGCCAGGCACCAAGGATGTTTGGGGGTACCACATGTGCCCCCTGGGCCCATAGCAAAGGCCCAAGGGGACAGTTGTCCTGCTAGGGGCCCCAACATCCCTTTCTGTCTGCCTTTACATGGCAGTGGAACATCCTAATCCCCCATTGCAGGGATTAGAATCCGACCACCGCCTGACGTGTTCCTTTCATGGCCAGACAGGGAACTGAAACCGTCCCTGGCAAAGAGCTCGGCCGGCCCCCGGGGGGTGCTAGCGGAATAAAATCTTTGTTCCACTTTTGTTACTGGGGGCCGATATTGCAGCTATGCTGCAAAACCAGCCCCATGTAACATAAACGGCCTTCCAGGGGTATAAAACCGGCCCCCACCCTGGCAGCCCACTGGGAAAACGCCTGGTGCCCACTACAACCAGTCCGGCCCTGGTTACTTGAGCCTGACAGAGGCAGCGGTCTTTCCTCCACCCCAATCGATCCAACCGCCAGTCTCTTAATCCAGTGGTTCGACCAATACACAGGATGTTCAGTGTACTGCCACCGACTTCCTTTCAGTGGCAGTCCACCCTACATCGGAATGAGGCCCATAATGTTCATCAATGTGGGAATAAAAGCTTTTCAAGAAAGTCATCATGTCATCCATTTCTTGTCGCTCTGGGATCCTTCAGATTTTCATTTTGTCCATTCTGAAGCGGTCTTTCGAATCCACTGCACAATTATGCTGTTTCCACATAAATAGACCCCCTTCTGGCTTGCTGAGATTCCATACATTCAACCAAGGCTGTCTCTCTTTTTCCATTCTTATGTTTGCCAGCCGTGTGACTGCAGTGTCTAAACTAAACTATCCAGCACAGACTGTGCCCGTAGGTCCATGCACCATTGTTTTGTTTTGTGAGGGTGGTTTTAATGCTGTTACCTCTGAAATAGTTGCATAGACTTCTATTTTGATGTGAGGGGCCAGGTTGAACAGGGCTTGGTGGAATGGATGTGATGAAAATGGATTAGATTGAGCATGTCTCATCTTGCTACTGGATGGATCTGTCTGTTGATCATGAGTGCTACCCAAATTTGCATTGTCTGTGGGTATCCTAAACCAGTCATGATAGTGCACAAGATATTGTCTGCTTTCTTTCCATGCGCATCAACTATACTGATCTTTCCATCAAGTAGAGCTGCTTCTCTCCAGATCTGTGCTTGGTGGTGCCTCGGTTTGCCCCAGTCATGCTATCCCCCCCTCTGTCTCTAGTGTAAATATGGGGGCAGACCTGGGATTAGGGTCCTTTTATAAAGCTACAACCTGATCAGCAGCATGTACAGAATTGAGTTAAAGGTCAACTTATGATTGTGACTGATCCTTGAAGAAATGTGGCTGTGTGAGTTTGACTCGGTCGGGTAGAAGCTCAAATGAAAAATGGCCAAAATCAGCATTTAATCAAAGATATCTTTCTAGGTCTCTTACTGATTGGTCTTGTTGCTCTGAATTCCTATCACCAGCGGCAATACCATGGTTAGAGAGAAGGTATATCTAGCCTTCTCACTTCTCTGTTCCTTGGCCCCCTCCATTTTGCAATACCTTTTTTCTGCCTCATACAGTTATTTCAAAGTTGTATCGATGTGTTTGGGTATGGTGGTAATTGTATTCATCCCTACTGGTTGGGTACTGAGCCTGCTTACCTGGGTGTGTTAGTCAGAGAGAAAGGGAAAGCTAGTTCTCAGCAGCTCCTTTTCACTATTTGGTTCCTACCTGAGCCATCGGTTTTCCAGCCTTAAGCTGCTCTCTGGTCTCTGCTGTTGGATGGTTTCCAGGTGAGGGGAGGACGATTTTCTCCAGGTCAATGAAATATGCAGTAATTCTTTATTGTTTGATTAACAAAAATAATTACAATTTAAAACATTGGTATCATGTAAAAAAACAGGTCCTCTGTTATATTCAAAATGTGATATGTTAATTAACAAGGACCATTTGCAATTTCCCTAATTTTCTAATTAATATACAAATGTACATAAAAAATGCTTCAATGGTTACATACCATACTGGGAGATTGATACCACATATGCACATCTTTATCACAGTTGTTCATTGGTCATAGCAAAAATAACATATAATGATTAAGTCGTTCCCAAAATAATACCATAAAAACTGTAAACATTATGCACCATTGTGTAAATGCACGATTAAGTGCTTAAGTGCTTACACATGGTCTTTAGAGTCTAATCACACAAATAGCTAAAAAATGTCCATCATATAGAGGGCCAATAAAACAATTCAATAAAGCTCTAAACATGATATACTATTGTGCAAATGAACAATAAAGTGCCTCTGTGTGTTCGCATAATCTTTAGAGCTTAGTTCGAAAGGTTGCCAGATTGAATCAAACTGCATACAAATTAAAAGTGCCTAAAAATAATATCCTTCTGTTATCCATTCCTATAAAAATTCCTTTAAAAAAGGCATAAACAAGTGAATTTAAACCTCAGAGGCCAGCATTTTTTCAGCCATTGTTAACCCGATAAACATAAAATAAGGGCCTTGTGAGCAGATCTTACCCCAGTTTTAAGAAATAAAGGTTTTACTAATGCATGATGTGTTTTAAGCAATTTTGGACACACACACACAATGGGTAGTAAAGTTCCACGCAGCCACCCGCACAATCTACATTCCCTTGTTGATCATTGTTGTATCCAGGTCAGTGTGACCTTCTTAGTAGGGTATCTGCCAAGTCTTAGTTTTAAAAATGTATCCCTCATATGGGCTGAAAAATAGGCATTCAAATAGGGCTGAATTCGCTAAGACTGATTGGAATTAATCACTGACCAAGCATGTGTTTTTGCCACTAAAGCCTCATTATCCACAATGAGTGGATCAATTTTAATCTTTTTATTGAAGAACTTTTTAAAGCTGAGCTTTGTCATTTCTGGAAACCCTGACTGCAAAGAAAACTCTGGAAGCATGTTGAAATATGAGATCTCCAGGCACCAGCATCAGTTAAAAACAAGGAATACATACATTTAAAAAATGACACTAGCACCACCATGGACTGTCTGCAGTTCAGTGGTTGCCCCTGGTATTCTGACAAAATGTCTCTGCTATTGGCATTGAGATGGGGTCACTCAGGAGCTTCAGCAAACTGCAGCATTTCTTAGGCATTTTGTGTGATTTACGCTTTTCATATTCAATTTTGTTTCCAACCCTTTATATTAATATTAATCTGAAAAGTGTGGACTGTTGCATTAATGCAAGGGTCTTATGCATGATTTAAAAGAGAAGTGAACATGGAGTGCTCATAGGGTATTTCTATTGACTGTTTTCATAAGTTGATACTAATTCTAATTATGAATATTTTTCCGACTAGGTGGTGTGAAAGGAAAGACTCTGATCCAGTTATCCATTGGTCCTCTCTTTCAATACCTCTTTCTAGCCAGTCAGTATTTTGAAGAGATAATTATTGGTGGCTCGACTGATAAATGCATCTCAGAGATAGAAAAATGGTGGACAAATGCTCCTGGGGCTATTGACTGTAGTCATGCTGCCAAGTTGACTTGTGAGCTTCAAGGCAACAGGTATGTATTCTGTACAGATTGGTGTATTATAAATAGTGGGCACAATATATATATGAAAATCTAAAAGTCTGGGCTAACTTCAAAACCTCCAACTGCATGTATCTTTGCACTTTACTACCAGTTAATATCATGCTGGGAAATCCATATAAGGTTCAGCTTTCCAGGCATCCCATTGTACCTGTCATTTAGCCTTTTTAAGCTTGCCATCTCCCCATGTGTGCAAAGTGTGTGCATATTTATCAACTATTCATGCAACGCAGCAAGCCGCCTTGCTGCGCTGTGTGAATGGGAGAGAGCATTTTGACATATTCACACTCTAGTTTTTGCGTCACTCTTGCGCTCCCTTACGTGGTGCAAGGGAGATGCAAAACCATGATAAACAGTGCCCTAAGTGTGCAATTCTAAAAATTTGGAGGGACAACTAAATATGCATGAGCACTTTTTTCTTCGCAGAGTACAAATTTTGCCAGTGGAGGAAACCATTCCTCTTCTCCCAAACAAAGTGGGGTATGAAACATACAGCTTCTCATCCTGGGAGAGGATTTACTCCAACCTACAATAAAATAACTTTCTGACTATTTCTGTAGAATGTGAATTGCCACCAATAATAATTTGTGAACATTTATAACAACAGCAGCAACAATAATAATATTAATAAGACTATTTTCACTACTACAATACTACTAATAATATTGATAATATTTATTTTTACATGGCCCTTCATTCTCCACAGCTGCTGTTTATAAGTGCTTTAGAATTAAAGATGTCATATGTATACATCCAATGTATGGTACTCAAATTATTAAACATGGAAAGGTAATAAGCTCTGTTTGCCAAGATTTGCCAAGATTTGCCAAGATTCAAGCTCATGACCTCCCAAACATTCGTTTTGTCAGTGGTGAGTATTCAGCTCACTGAGCCATTGTGCTTGCTATTGCTTATGTTTCTTAATCCTTTAGTGATCTTTGCTAAGGGAACAACAGGTTAATTTTCATACGACAACCCTCAAGGTTCTGATTGATATGATCAAATGAGGTCAATAATTTAGAACACTTTCATTATAGTTTTTTTTAATATCATTGGAGGTCAGATAACTCGACCAGCTCTTACTTTAGACTGGAGAAAAGTAATTACTTCACCTCCTCTAAAAGAACCTCTATCAATCTCTGGTTTACTTTTTCCAAATCAGGAGCAGGTCTTCCATTAGATTGTTCCTTCTGTCCCTGCTTCCTCTGTATCCTGGAAGTCTCTTAGGGAAAATACTCTTCCCCCAGGGGATAGTAACACATGTTACCACCCACCATAAATGTTGCACTTGTTATTCTCAATGACTGTCTATATTAGTTAAACCCAAGTCACTGCAGTGGTGTAGGGAATAACATCCCACAACTCTCTCATTCATGTTTTGGGCAACAAAGTTTCCTGTATCAATCCTGGAACTCACATTAGTTACTGTTACTTCATGGTCTGTCTTATTTCATCTAGGTACTAGGATGGAATAACACCTACTATACCTTCTGGTGGAGTGGTACCAAAAAATCATTGCCAGAATATCATCTGACATAAATCATCTACAAACATATTCCCCCATTAGAGTTAATAAATGATAAAAGCTTGATGGGATGGTATTTAGTACACTCTAATGATATCAGACATTTTCAATGATATGACATTCTGAAATGTATCCCTTGAAGTATGTGGATTCTGTCTCTGCATTGTTAGTATGGTGTTCAACTTGGGATCTCACTTTGAGGACATTTAATGGTCTAGTTTTTGTGCGATGTCCCGGAAACTACTTGCGAGGCCCAACCCTTCCCTTTTATTACAAGGGCAGGATGCAGTGTACTTTAAAGGTAGGACATGCACTTTTGAGTGTTACATGTCCTGGTACTAAACAACTGCTAAATTCATTTTTCACTACTGCATGGCCTATCTCTCCCATAGGTTAATGTGGGGATTGCTTTAAATCATCTTTTACGTGTTATCTGACAAAAAAGTAAATTAATTATCATTAATTAATAATTATTTATTAGTTGGGGTGGGGAGATAAATAAATATAATTGCTTTTTTATTAGTTAATTATTATTAATTGTTTAATTGATAATTGATTATGGTAATTATGAAATGGACTTTTTAAAATAATTATATTACGTGCGGGTTGTTTGTTTTCTAAGGATAAAGGGTGGGAAGGTAGGAAAATAAATATAATTAATTTGCTATTAGGTAATTATTATTATTATTTTAATCGATAAATTATTAGCTAAAATTTGTAATTTTTAAATTTAATAAATATGTGTTATGTGTGTTTTGTGTAGTTTGTATAGGTATATGGTAGAAACTTACTTAAACAATAAAAAGCTTTAAAAAATTGTAATATTTTAAAACGTTGTCATTTCTATTATGCTATGTGCTAGCTGTGTTGTGCTTTTTTATTTAAAAAAAATCTATTTATTTGCTGTTTTTATTTTGGGAATATAGTTTGTATTTTAATTATAATTATAATATTTGTATTAATTTATAATTGATATTGAAGATTGTTATAAATCATATATATATATCATTTTTATATGTAATTATAAAAATTGTATTTAATAATGTTTTTAAAAAGTTTACATTTTTTATAGTGAACTACTGTGTATTGAATGTTGTAAAGGGTGACTGGAAAGGGGATAGTACATGTTACCCCTCCGCAATCCGAAACTTTCTGAACTGTTGCACTAACTGGGGTGGGAATAGTAAATTTTACCCCTTTGCCATCCAACACTTTCCCACAGTTTTTATGGATGGACGGAGAATAGTCAATTTTACTGCTCGGCAGTCCAACACTTTCTCTGCTGTTGCACTGAGTGGACTGTTGCATTTATTGTAGTGGGAATAGTAATTTGCAGTTTTTCCTTACTTTAATTTTTTTGGTACTGTTTTATAAATGTGAGTGGCTATACTATATGTTTTATTTGTGGAATTATATAGTCTAGTTTGTAATAATTATATTTATATTTAGTCTAGTTAAAATTATAATATTTTAATTAGTAATGATTTTAATATGTAATATATTGTTTAGTTTTTATTTGTAATTACATTGATATATATATTTGTTAATGTTATTGGGTGTGTGTGTGTGTGTGTGTATATTTAATGTAATCCTTTTAGATAAAAAGGTACTTTAGTCAGTTTAGTAGAAGCCAAATGTGTTCATTCATTGATGCCAGGAAATGTGATGATGTTCAAGTGAGACCCTATTTGTTCAATTTATGCCAGAGCTGCTTCCTGTTGAAAAGATGAAGCGTAATCTACGTGACATACATATTTATTAAGTTACCTTTTTAATGATTTTCATCCAGTAGTCCTTAACTGACTATGGGCCTGATTTAGATCTTGGCGGGGAAATTGTTTTTGGAATATTGTTCTATTGAATAACATATTACATTTTCATATCAATCAAAATGTATTAGTTTAAAAATATATTAGAATTTGGCAACTATATTAGTGACATTGATGTTTTTGTTTTAATATTTTTGTCATTTACTTTATAAGTAGGCCTGGGCGAAAAACTACGCTACGCTTGCGTAGTTTGCGAAGTTTGCGCTACTTCGCACTATGCAAATTGCATGTAGCACAGTGCAAACACGCGTAGCGTAGCGTAGTGCAGCGGTCATTTTTTGTTTGCTCGCGGTCCTCAACGTCAAGTTGGCGACCGCGAGCAAGCAAAATGACATCCCGGCGAGACTTTTTCTCGTTCGCGATCAGCAACATCAAGTTGCCGATCGCGAGCGTGGAAAATAAACCTCCCGGCGAGATTCTCAACGCGGGGAGGTCAGGTTTCTCATTGCGAGTGGTCGCGTATGCTCGCGACCGCCGCGATGAGAAACTACCAGTCCGCGTTGAGAAAGCTGCCGCTCGAGTAAAAATCTACTCGAGCGGCAGTAAAAGACAGCTTGCACTGTGCAAGATGCCGTTCAATGATTGCACAGTGCGGACAAGCATCCGGCACTGTGCAATCATCGCGAACAGCACACTACGCAGTTCGCGTAGTGCTACGCGTAGCTCACGTAGTGCGAACTGCACTTTGCGTAGCTTCGCGTAGCGCTACTTCGCGAACTACGCCCAGGGTTAATTATAAGTATATTTTTGTGGTCGAAATGTTGGTGTTGATACTTTTTGTAGGTCGATGTTAGTGGCATTGATATTCAGTCAGTGACCCTTTCACTGTGTTACTGTACTAAAGTGTTGCATACATACTTTGCACATTGCCTCTTTTATAAGCCTGCCTGCTCTGCGTTAAGCTACTCAGGATGAGCACCAGCTATCTTATGTATGTTCTGACTTACCCTAACTAGAGTGGTGGATTCTGCCCGGCTTAGGTGCAAACCCTAGCCAATGAGATACCCCATTTCTAACAAATGTTCATAAATGCTAGCTACAAGTACAGTACAAAGGTGCAGTGAAATACAACAATTGGCTAGCCAAATTATGGTGGTCCCAGTCCAACCTTTAAGCAGTTTTAGGATAAACACTCAGGAATTATAAGGAGAGGGGACAGATCACTAAGTAGTTAGTGAGAAGTGGGGTGGAGGAGGGGAATAGTGGTGAGACCATGCATACAGTAGGGGAGGCCTTACAGTTGGGTCGGGAGGGATAAGAGGAGGGTGATGCTGCAAGAAGTGAATGTAAGCAATGGCATCTGACAGAGGTGAGCTCTCAAATGTGTGGGCACACTTTTGGGGTCTCATGGCATCCTTGCAGCCTTTAGCATAGCCTCGGCTCAAAAAATGGTTAGGCATAGATGGAGGGGTCCGTGCATGGTGGTCTCTGTAGTCGCAAAAGAAAGGTGTTGCAGTGCTGTGCTAAAATAGGGCTGTGTCTGTCAGGAATGGGGGAGCAGGGACATAGGTTTTCATTCAGAAAATAGGGCCTACACCTGTTGATGGGTTTGCCTGGTAGTTTATAGGTGAGCTTCTTATACGAGGGAGTTTTGAACATCTTATTCAGCCATTCTACATGTGTGTCACTGAAGAAATATATGTGATATCATACAGCATTAACAAATGCTGAGATATAATGAAGGGGCTTGGATCTGCATAATGTGCCTTCCACTGAAATCCACAGACCCCGTATGTCCAGACAGTCATACAGGATATGTACTGTGTAGCAGTCATGTCACCTGCATCGCCAATACAGCAAGTGATGGAGGATCCCCACACGTTCCAATATCATGGGGTTCCAGTACCAGACCTGCACTGTCTTACAAAGACCAGGTCCAGGTTCTCCAAAACCTCGGCCTAGTCATCATCAGAATATTCCACTTGTAGTCTCTCCTGCCACATGGTTTGCAGTCACTGAGTCTGGGGTTGAGAGTACTTGTACCATATTGAGAAATTGTAGAGCCTGGACATTACCCCTTTGAAATGTTACCAAAATGGAGAAAGGCATCATTACCTACATGGGTGTGCCCAGTTTGTTGAAGAGACAATAAGGAGTTGCAAATACTTCCATTTCTGGTTTGGGGGCAGGTCATCAAAGGATTTACGGGAATCATGATCAATGACCTGGGAGGGTGACATGATGCCCGCCTGTCTCCATATAGGCCATTTGAACAGAGATCCTCCTACGTGGTTGGAAGCATTGTGCTGAAGGGGGAACCTATCATGAATGTAAGCAATGATCAAGAGGTGTGGGCAAGACTTCAGGTTAGGACCATTCCTTTGATCACAGTGCTTGAAAGTCGTGTTGAGAGTGCACCATGTATGCAGAGTTAATGTAGTCCCCGTGGGCTCCGGGAGGGATTTCACTCAATCAGATCCCAGAGGCGTGGATGGGTCAGGTATCTGTTGCATCTAGGGGAGTTGTGCGAGATGAAGTGTTAAGGTGTAGAATTCTATTTGGATATTGGCAGTCCTGGTTTTGGGTGCCTTAAATGAAACGTTTAGGCTCAGATTATGAAAACCTTTTTGGGGACTGTGCTGCCTTGCATGCAGGAGAGCACATTCACAGAGCTATGGCACTCTTCTCCCTCTTTTTAGTGCCGGTGCCTGGCACACACCATAGCCCCTTAGGCCTAGAGCACGTGCCTGAATGTAGCATAGGTTTTGTACATGAAGGGTACACTTCCTGTACATAATACTATACTTAGACACACTTCAAAACTTTTCCTACCTGACAGGGGTGTTCATTTTTGGTGGTAAACAGTGTCTACTAATGTTAGTAGATAGGGTTTAGCATCTACAAGCATGGGTGGTTACATGGGAATGCCCATGTACCAGCCATGTAAAGCCCCCTTTGATGCACAGTAATACAAAGCATCATTTCACGTTGCTTTGTGTTCCTTTTCTATACAAACCAAACCTAATACCAATTAGCATTTTATTTTAATTCCCCAAATAGGTTTAGCTTTGGGTTAGCGTTGCAAAAGTAACACAAACTTGATGATAAACCTTTGTGAATCTGGGCTTAAATGTCTTTATCAGTGGCGAAAAGCGGTAGCATATCTAGGACATATGTGAATCTTGCCAGCTTGCATCCTGCTCCATAGCGAGAGATTAAGGAGTGTCCATTTGACATAGTCTACCGATGCACGCTCTGTTTGGAGCTGTAGGTTATCTAGTGTCATGCTGTCCAGGCCCCTGTTATCACAGACTCCCAGGTACCATGTATTTGAGCAAAAGTGAGAGTCCTGCATGGCAGCTATTGTTGTATTTATGGAAAGGGATAGAGCTTCACTCTTGTGCCTGTAACCTTGTATCCACCGATCTCTGTGAATACTGTGATAAGACTCAAGAGGTCCAGGATGGAACTACAGAGGTCAGGAAGAGTTAACAGGATGTCATCTGTGTAAAGAAGTATGGATGAGTGGCCTCCCAATGTGGGTATACTCCCAATGTCTACCGATTGGCAGATGGCTATGGCCAGGGGTTCAAGAATGAGTAGGAAGAGCGATGGGGAGAGCTGACACCCCTTTCATGTCCCACATCATTCTGGTAATAAAAACTCCTGCAGTTCACTTGTGTCATGGGCAAGTCATATAATCACTGAGCCCTGTTAATGAAGTTGTCTCCCAGACCAAATTTGTGGAGAGCCTACAAGACATACCCCATTCAAGAGACAGGGCTAGCACATCCTTTAGCATGTCTGTATTGTTTGCTCTATGTATTGGGTCGGTGCGATCTAGAACAGCATTCCGTGCCAGGTTCGATTCACCCCCTAGGAATGTGAGTGTAGTGCCCAGTTCTGTCAGGATTCAATTTAGTCCGAGGAGGAATTATGCTTTCCCAAGCATATAACCTTTTCAAGTATCCTAAGACAGTCAAAGGCGTATCTGCCTTCAGGTTCTGTCCATGTCTTAAGTACAGTGCAGGGGAGCATTTTGTGCAGCAGGATACCCACACCACATTTCCTGGGTGTGGTTGAGTTGGTAATAGACTAGGGTTTTGTCACCATGAAGTATTGTTAGCGTATGTAGCTGGGGTGGAGGATGAGCGGTGTTATCCAGTGCACAAAGACCCTAGATTATGATAGGTATGGGCAGGGAATCTAAGTGTCAGTGATGCAGTGTGTAGTGTTCTCCTTAGTGGGGAGGGGAAAGAGAAGTGCAGGAAATGGGACTGAACAGGAAGGGAATGCAGGTGATGGACCCAAGAGGGGGAAGGCCAGGCGAGGGTGGGAAGAAAACCATGGGCCTCCCTTGGTTTGGGAGGTGGGTCGAAAACTTTGATCAGTGGAGCAAAACCTAAAGAATGCAAGTGTCCACAGGAGAGGGGGAATTGTACCCTGTATCCTTAATGAAGAGGGATGGAATGGTGATGGTGGTTGGTAGGAAGTGAGACTTCTGAGGGCAGTCCTGGCTGCATAGTGCTCGGGTGGAGACCTAGGGTTACCACAGCAATGTACCCTTGGGATGGAGTAAGTAGCTTGCAGGCCTGGTGGAGGAGAGTACGCAGCCTGACTGATAGCTTATGGCAGGCTAGACAAAAAACCTGAAAAATACCATAAGCAATATGGAACATCAAAGAACATCATAAAAAATAGTGAACAGGTGCATGCACAGAATCTGAGGAAAACACAAAAGTGTAGATACAAAAGGTACTCATCGATCAGCCATGGTAGGAGGTTACTGGGGGCCTCAAGGACCATCACCTACCTGGTATGGAGCCATTTTGGTCTTTAGCGGTGAGCGAGACTTGTCCCGTGCTGTCTAATGTGTGAGCTCCACCACCAATCTGATTACTCTGTCCTTTCTACTTTCTGATTGAAATTCTCATTCCTGTAGCCTGCCCATGTGATGAGGGCTCCCATTGTTACTTGGCGGGAGCATGGGGGTGGCGTTAATGTCAGGGTCCTGCAGGCTATCAAGAAAAAGGAGCAAGTGCTCGGGTACAAGAAAGTCCTTGGATTCCCCATTCAATGTGATCAATATGCTCAAATTCAGGTTTAATGTCCAATTTGCGCATCATTGTTGTAATGACAGAAACACTTTCTGTTTCTCGTTCATCTCCTTGGAGATATCTGCTGATATGCCTTTAGACTCAGGGTCCGTGATTGCGGACTGCAGCCAGGATTTGATGAGCCAGTTTATATCTGAAAAAGCATGCAATGAGTGGGCCAGCTTTGTGTTCAGTTACGGGCGTGTGGGTGCATATATGGTGGATTCATTGGATTTCCAATGGTGGAGTAAAGGTCAGACTTAAGAGTAGAGAGAACAGGCCACATATGAACCTTCCTGCATCATGTTGTTTCAACTTTTCCAGGAACCAAACAAGCGGATGCTGTCCCTGGGGCTCCTATCTACCAGGTGTCTAACCTTAAGTTGCAAACACCAAAGTTCTGAGCCCCAAGAGTCTGATTGGGCCATTCAGGATTTCAATGTAGTGTGACAGTTGACAATGCGTTCCAGCTGGTCTCCAGATTTCTCAATCGCCATGCTGATGGATTTCATATCGGCAGTGAGGCCTGTAATCTTGGCTTCCATCATTCTAGCCTGCGTCCCACCACGGTGATTTACTGTAAGATGTGGTTCATCATATTGTCCAGGCACCCTGTCACCTATAGTGAAATTGACTTGTGTTGTTGCGACCTCAGTAAAGACTAGTTGAAGGGTCACCTTACTGGACACCATGGACGGCGGTCATGGCTGATGATCAAGGGGGAAGATCAGGCTTGGATGAGGCCCATCTCAGATGGCCACAGGTACGAAGGCATGATCAGATCTCCTCTTGCCCAACACTTGACTCAAGATCCTCTTATCCTTGGAATATTTTCCAGAGAGTAAAGTTGTAGAGGACTGGAGCTGCACTAGGTGGGGGTAGGAAGCTATGGCCAGTGCTCAGCAGTTGGCAGTCAGTAGAAGGGGTCCTGGGCCTGTAAGTATCAGTTTGAAGCAGTATTGCTGCAGTAAAAGGAATCAAGGCAGGTATGACCATTTAATGGAGAGCTCTACCTACCCAGGACTGGGGAACTGGTGGTCAGGTATATGCATGCAGCGTCCACTGTTATGTAGGGGGAGGGAGGCCAGGAACTGTGACTTTGTCCCTAAAACATACCTGGCCTAACCCAGCAGTGTTAAAGGGGGTTCCATGGTAAGGAATGGCAGAGGGATGGAACTCATTTGGGTCCCATACTGTGCCTAGGATGCATGGCTCCAGACCAGGCCCTATTGACTCCTTCCAGGGAATGGGTCAGGGGTTCCTGTGGTGCTCCAATGATTCCCTCTTCTCCACAGAATTGGGTAGGCCTCCCAATTGTGCTGAGAGCTGGTGGGCAGAGTCATGCTGGTCCTTCGTGCTCCTCAATTCCGCCATGGAGTGGGTAGAGAAAAATATCTAGAAATACCAAAGAAGTCTGCGCTTTGCCACTGACATGAGCTGTTGGGACTTGACAAAGTTTCCAGTGGCCTGCCGTATTCTGGGGATTCAGCATTAGGTGGCCATCTTGGTTGGCAGCCAAGCTTCACCCTCAATAGTTCTATTTATAATAGTGTGGTCCTCTGACTTTGAATATAGTTAATGATAAAGCTGCTATTAAAGAATTATTCCCCAAATCTCTAAGATATTAACAGTTACAGACTAGTTTCAATACTTCCTTCTTATTGGACCTGCCTGTGGCCTTTGAAAGCATTGACCATTTTAAAATTATCTCCAGATTCCAATTTATTGACATCACAGTAATATCCTTTCAGAGGGAGAGAAATAAATAATCAGGGGTACACCCCCGTTTCACTCTAACCCAGAAATCTAAGCAGCCGCGGTCCGTGCAGGTAACAGCGGTGGGGCAGCATGGGGGAATTTCGCGGAACGATGCAGAGGGAAAATTCAATAAATAATTAATTTTACCTCAGCATTGTCCCTCCAAATACCCCCAACACAGCCCACCACCCCACCGCTGTTACCTCCATGGACCGTGGCTGAATCTAAGATAAGGGGAAATGCAGGGATACTTTGCTTCATCAGGCAGGAGCATGCTTCTATGTCTAGGCTTGTGATATACAACTCTTTTTCAGTCTAGCTAGCTAAAGCCATGATTCCACGCCATTGATTACCTCTGTGAGAGATGTGCATCAATTATCCAATACTAGATGGCAAAAAATTGAAAAGGTTAAATCAGAAATCTTCCTGACTTTCAATACTCACGCATCTGGATGGGCCCTTAGTTCTGGGTCCTTGTCTAGTGCTTGCTAAGGCTGACATAATCTTATCAAGGATATTAACAATGATCTATTGTTTCAAGCAAAAGTATGTTTCTGTAAGTGAGAGATTTTCAGATCTCTCGTCCATTTCATTGATGACAATTTCACAAATTGGTGCTAATTTCCCTTATCCAGTCCAGGATAGATTATGGAAATGCCACAATCTTACCCTAGTGGAGTACACCGCAGCTCACTTCATCATGAACAAGTATAAAGGCATACATATCTCCCCTGGATTGGATAGCTTCACGAATATACTATTAAGTCAAGCACAATCCAGATACCTCTCCAATTGTTCTTTATGAGCGTATTTGACCCGGTGCATGTCAGTATCATCCAATTTCTACGATGCTGATGTTTTATGCTGGTTGATCATGTTTCAACCTGGTGGCACAAATAAGTTTATATGTAGGTTCCAGGAGTATTGAAATTGTATTGATCACATGTCTAATTTAAAATATATGTTCTATTTATCCTGTCAATAAATTCATACATAGGGCAGTGCGAAATTAGAGTAATTTGCTTTTCAGTAATTATGCACAATTACAGGAAAACTGCTCAGAACTGTGAGTAATTACATGAAGTGCAAATCTTCATATTTTAGCAGAAACATCTTTTGCCATTCCGGGCACAATGTTACAGGTTTTTATTGCAAAAATACCATCCATGCCAACCTGGAATGAATAATAACAACCTCTCATATGTGTTTTAATTAAGCATTGTCAGAGAGGTATAGCTTTGTCCAGACAGAAGGGAATAACCAGTATAGAGCAATACAATGTCCTCTCTGGCACTCTCTGGCTTAGAGTGCCACTTAAATTATGTAAAGGAGAGCAGAGAACTCTGGGGAGATCCCAGGTTTCAGGTGGAGAGCAGTTCCTTTACATGGAAGACTCTACAACACCACCAATGCTCCAAATCTGCTCAGCTTAAATTAAATTCCAGCCCTCCAACCACACTGCTCACGGTCATAAAAGAGGTGGTCATAAATGTATCATTATGCAGTATTACTTTACGGTAAACAACCCACAAAAATTCATTGGAAAAAAAAAAACTTTAAAGAGGCGCTATACATGAGGAAGGTAGGAATATTTTATTGTACATTTAAAAAAATGAAATAGATATTGACTGAAAAAAACACTACCATTAAAACACCAAAAAAACAGGAAAGTTAGCTGTTTATACTGACATAAGTATAAATTGTACAGTTGTGATGATATGCTTATGACCTCACTGCGGTCGTCAGTGGGTAGTTATAGTCAGGTCTGCGCCCTTTGATGAATCTTCACAACACTTTCCAAAAAGTGCTATTTTTCTGACTTTCTTCCAGGCTCGGGCAGAGTTTGCGTAGTTGTGGTACGTGGAGCTCCATGAAGTGGAAAAAAAGTCCGCCGTGCTAAGCAGACTTCCACGATTGGGAGGAGTATTGCTTGCTTGGTCACTGTAACTGCTGCAGAACACAATTACCCTTCCCTGCCCCCCCCCTGGCCATTCCCCTCCTCCCCCTTGTCCAGCCCCAATACCAACACATACCCACCTACTAAAGATAGATGAGAGGAATGACAGCAGTGGTGTCGGGGACCCTGACTTTCTCGATCCGTCTCCGAGATGGTAAACCAACAGCCTCCTCCCTCTCGCTTTTTCTCTGCACAAAGCGGATCCTGCATGCCATGCCCAAGTTGATTACGTCACATCAGACATTATGGAGGCAGCCAAACAGCCAATGCCATATGTGCAGAGGCCCCGCTGCAGCAGCATGTCACCTGCACGTCCTCACATGTGTGCCACTAATGGTTGTGAGAGGAGGCTAGCACTCCAGCTTTTGTAGTGTGCTGCAGCCTGCCAGGTGTCTCCTGTTATGAGACTGACCCTCTTCTGTGGCTGCAGCCGCAGGGGGAGCAAGTGAGTGACACCAGATGTGCCGTTAAACTCTGCTCCGCAGCGGCTGCAGAGTTTTTGGCAAACACCTCTTTCCAGGCAGAGCGTGGAGTTCTATAAACTCTGTGAACTTCGCAGGTGCAGCGGAGTCCACCACCCACCCTTACTTTCTTTATGGACAATTTTAGGTGATCCGTCAAGCAAGAGCCAAGAAAAAAAAGAGGGAGTCAGACAAAATCCCCATGCATGTTCCATATACTTTTTTAGGATATAATAGCACAAATACTGCTGAATGGAATTACATAAAATTTAGCAAGAAGCTAAATCTTGGTCAGGAGAGCTTGCTTTTTGTCATTTGGTGTATTTCTGTTTTTTTGAGAAGTTATGGTTCAACAATATTTGTATATCAAGACCGTTGGGTTTGAAGGACCCTTGTGAGCGTCCTGCGAGCTCAACATAAAAAAAACAGACCCATATTCACAACTGTGTCACACAGGAGAATCTGTGTTATATTGCGTGAGAGGGAGAGAGCAGAAGAGTGCCAAATTCACATGAAACCATAGTGATTCTTGCATAAATAAATATGAGCAGCGATGATCAATAGAAAGAAGCAGACAAAGGTTATAATGAGTGTCAACATAGTGAATAAAATGAAGAGTTCCACCATCTTGTTAAGACATGTTATATATCCGCACATATAAAATATTATGACAGTCTAGCATACACCTACAATGATAACCCTAACCTGTGTGTCTAGGGTGTGAATGTATGGTCTGCCAAGAAACCACCTTCTGGATGATCTAACCCCCATTAACTGGTGGGTAAGAGTGTAGGACCCCGTTGTTGTTTCGGACAGGACATCCTTCAGGGAGATGTGAGTCAGCTGCTAGGCAAAATCTTCTGCATGCAGGGAACCCTCGGAGTCAGCAGAAGTGTCTCCTCCGATTATGCTTTGAAACAAAAGGCTATATAAGGACACTCTACCTAGCGCTGACTTGTGCTGCTGTGCATCAGACACAAATCTTAGTGCCATAGTGCAAGGGTATGTGCCTGAGTCTACCATAGATTTTGTACAGGAAGGGTACTACAGATACCATGACTAGACAACTTTAAAGCCTTTTCCTACTTTGTATGTGTGCTTTGCAGTGCATTACACATGCAAAGCCAGAAAAGCAAATAGAAATTAAAACATTTCTCCTTTTAACACCTGCTTTTCAGAGACATTAATTTTTTTTGCTAAACCCTGTCTACTAATGTTAGGAGATAGGGTTTTACATCAAAAAGCATGGATGGCTGCATGGGAACACCCATGTACCAACCATGTAACGCCCTTTTGATTCACAGCACTGCAAAGCACTGATGTGGTTTGTTTTGTATAACTTTTCCATATAAAAACCAATTTTCTTGGTTTGTTAATCCACAAACAGGTTTAATATTGAGTGTGCATTAAAAGAGTAATGATAACCCTATGTTAAACCTTTGTGAATCTGGCCTAGTCAGCTTTTTCTCCCATGGGGCTCCTCACTCTTGCAGGAGTACACTCCCACTAGGGTCAGTGCTCTGATTGGCTGCCGCAGTATGAAAAAAAGGTTGCAGCACTCCTTCTAGGACTTGGGAAGTTAGGAGCTTATTTATGAGAGCCCTGTAACACTTTTGCACTATATAAAATGGTACATGCAAGACGCAGGGCTGTCATAAAGATTTATGAAGCCACACAAAGCCACCCTGCATTGCTTTGGGTGCCCTTATAAATCATGAGTAAGGGGAGGTAGCACAAAATGCTGCGTCACCTTACTCAGCACCCGGGGTTTGCTGTGGGCTTTCCCACACAACACCCATGGAATTTGACAATGATAAGGTTTTACAAAGTGATTTAAATCTGGGGAAGCGTCAAAGCCATACGGCTCCCGAGGTGAGACGAAACAAGGAGAAATATGTTAATTTCTAATTTTTTTCTCTTTCCATATGTGCTGCATTCTGAAAAAAGAAAATATCTTGTAGGATTGTTTTTGTGCCGGAAGGTGCCCCTTCCTGCAAAAAAAAAATCCTGCCGGCCACAAAGGCACCATGGTGAAAAGATACCTACGCTGGCACTAGGGTGACAAAATGGTGCCAGCGCATTCAGAAAGGACACACATCCACTGTATTTCTTAAATATGGTGAATTCCTGCCCTTTGACTTTTGCGTATGGCAGTACAGCAATGTCCTTTGCTATGCTACTCTATGCCAAAATACCATAAATGAGGCCCACATTCGCCTGTCCAGAGATTGTTTTAGAAAAAGATTTAAGGTGCAGGGTAGGGATTCCATGCCCCCAGCTGTTGTGGGGGGGTGCTAGAGCCCCCTCCCCAAAAAAACAGTTTTGCAATTCTGCAGTAGTCTCTGTCACTGGAATCGCAGCATAAAAAAAATCAAAATGCAGACAGGTATTGTTTATTTTATTTGAAAATTAAAAAACCCTGGGTGGGCCAGGACCTGGGTATCATTATTATAAAATATTTGGTGAGGAGGCATGAGTTGTGCTCCCCTCCCCGAGTTACTCTTGGGACCTGGGGACCGCATCACCTGGGGCTGAATATTAAATAAACATGAGGAGGCATACAGTCCACTCCCTAACCCTCAATTGGGCCTTTGGGTCCCCGTTCACCGTGGGCATACACTAATGAAAGGAGAGAGGCATGTGTTCCCCTCTTTGTGCCAGCATTGGACCTTGGGGACCCACCCTCAAGGGCCGGACATTAAATAAAGGGGAGGGGGTTATGCACCACCCCTCCCTGAGACACTGTTGGGTGCCATGGACTACATCTCTAGGGTCCGTCTCTAAAACAAGGAAAGGGGGCATGTGGTCCCCTCACCATGCCACTGTTGAGGCCTACAAACACTATATCACGGGACCAAATCAGTGATTACATCATCCACAACATCTCTGATGCACCCACTCACACCTCTATAGATTCTTTTATACAACTACTGCCACTCCTACACAACATTCACAAACCCATTCACAGAGGCATACCAGAACTTACACACCCACTCACTGATTCATAGATCTACACACACATCCACTCGCTCACCCATACTTCTACTCATACACCCACTCACTCCCTAATGCAGCCATTGACATATCCACTCATACACCCATACAGACACTCACACACTGAGTGAGTCAGCCATAGAACTACTCACACACCTAGACACTCACCCATACAGTCAATCACATAGCCTGCCTATTACTGGTGTTAAGCAGGATGACAACCTGCATTAGAAAGGGAGCCCAGCCCAGAGCCACATCTGAAGACCAACAGATGCCATGGAGCCAATGATCATGGTGCTTGGAGACCCAAGAGGGCCACAACACCCACCGCCACCACCCCCAAAGACTCCCCCGTACCACCACCCCCGGACTACCACCTGGACAGCACAGAAAAAGACAGCAGACGTTCCTAAAATGCACCAGCCTCAGACACTAAACGCCAGATGATGCCATTGCCCACTACAACCATCCTCAACATCCTGACCCACATTGCCCACAGGCTGATGGTACCATCACAGTGGAGAACCAACATCTCTCTGATGGTACCATCACAGCAGATAACCAACATCCCTCTGCAGACAAAGCTGCTGGCTGTGCTGCACCTGTTGGCCTCTGGTACCTTCCAACCAACAACTGCCAGAGTCGGAGGAGTCTCACAGCCAGCCCCATCAAACTTCCTCACACATGTCTTAGGTGCATGTCCACAATAGCAATGGCGGGCCCCTGTATCCGCACCACACGTTAGTTCCAATTCGCAGTGTTCCTGCGCAACCAACCCCAACGCCAGCCATTGCTTGACATCTCTGTGCTCCAGATCCAAGATTGTAGTTACTGAAATGTGGATGCACCAGGTCATGAAGTCCAGTAGTCAACAGTAGTGTAAAAACAGTTCTTCATTACAAATACATAAATGAACAATACGAAAAGCTCAGCCAACGCGTTCCATTCCCAAAGGGGAACTTCATCAGGGCAACGTCTGGATTCAATTAACTGCATATGCTGCGGGAACTCCCCAATACAATTCCATATTCCGAAGTCAGTATTCAGAAAATGGTGACAATGGTCAAGCGTCTGTATAGTCACAAACATAATCTGGTACAGTGTATTGCACTAGGACAAACTGGAATGCTTACAGGTATGATAAATCCTGCATAAAAAGACCGTAACAGAAGTTTGTGTGGTTGTAACCTTCGTAGGAAAGAAAAGGAAGGTTACGACCACACGAACTTCTGTTACGGTCTTATTATGCAGGATTTATCATACCTGCAAGCATCACGGTTTGTATCAGCTTGATACCCCTACACCTTCACTTCCCCCACACTGCGCAGGAACAGCTGGAGACCAAGCAAGGGAACTACGCCATAGCTGGCTTCCTGCATGTGTTGGTGGCAATTGACTGCACACATGTACTACTTGTGCCCCCTGCCGACACTGCACACAATTACCACACCAGAAACCACAAGCATTCTATCACTGTGCAGGCAAAAGTGGACCACCAGGGCCTGTTCACTAATGTCGTCGCAAACTTCCCAGGCAGTGTGCATGATTCCTACATCTTCCGCAAGTCCATCACAAACCAGCGCTTTGAGGATGGCACCTATGGAAATGCACTGCTCGTTAGTAAGTACCAACTGAACACACCACACACCTCAACTCCACAATCATACAACTCACAACTGTGGGAATACAAACGTTACAAAATCACATACAACATGCCGATCAACATGCCCAACTACCAGACACTACAACACAAGTAACTGTGGTAAACGTGGACAGCCATGTAGACAAACCATCCAAGGCATGGCACCTCTGCCACACAATTGCAGAATGTGGGGAGAGGTGGGAACCAAGTATGTGCGAAGGAGGCAAGTGACCCATCAATAAGAATGTACACAATGCCAAGTGTGGCGGTGATGTGCTGGACAGACTTCAGTATGCAGAGAACAGACATGTCCATATGGACATATACTGCTGGTGTTTGTAGTGTTGTGGACAGTGGACGCAAACAGGTTACCTCAGGCACTGTGGAAGACCTTGGACATGTAGCTTAGTCCCCCCTGTAAGCGTAAGCGGAGTGGGGTGGGATGGCGTATGCCAGTCCAGCGTAGGGGTGTGAACAATGAGCCCGGGGCTCTGGGCGTGGTTCAGTTCTGGGCTGGACAAGAAAGTAATTAATGCGTGTGTCTCTGTTGTAGTGTCGGTGCCACCCGGACCGCAATCGGCAATGTTGCACCCTGTGACTCAAGTCCCACAACATGAGCAACATGGACGTAAGGGGGACCCTTACGTCCATGACCCTACATTCATCCATACTTTCATACTTGATTGATCATAGACATGACACATCTGTGTGAATTTGAATGTTTTATTCACATTCAGTGGAGTGTTGAAGCTGGAGCAGTACAGGGCCATGCAAACCCCACTTTACATTGTTGCCCCGTGGAGGGCCAGCCAGAGTCCTTTAGGGAATGACAAGTTCATCGGAAGAGGAAGAGTTCCAGACACTACAACACAAGTAACTGTGGTAACCGTGGACAGCAATGTAGACAAACCATCCACGGCATGGCACCTCTGCCACACAATTGCAGAATGTGGGGAGAGGTGGGAACCAAGTCTGTGCGAAGGAGGCAAGTGACCCATCAATATGAATGTACACAATGCCAAGTGTGGCGGTGATGTGCTGGACAGACTTCAGTATGCAGAGAACAGACATGTCCATATGGACTTATGCTGCTGGTGTTTGTAGTGTTGTGGACAGTGGATGCAAACAGGTTACCTCAGGCAGTGTGGAAGACCTTGGACATGTAGCTTAGTCCCCCCCCCTGTAAGCGTAAGCGGAGTGGGGTGGGATGGCGTATGCCAGTCCAGCGTAGGGGTGTGAACAATGAGCCCGGGGCTCTGGGCGTGGTTCAGTTCTGGGCTGGACAAGAAAGTAATTAATACGTGTGTCTCTGTTGTAGTGTCGGCGCCACCCGGACCGCAATCGGCAATGTTGCACCCTGTGACTCAAGTCCCAAAACATGAGCAACATGGACGTAAGGGGGACCCTTACGTCCTGAACCTACATTCATCCATACTTTCATACTTGAATGATCATAGACATGACACATCTGTGTGAATTTGAATGTTTTATTCACATTCAGTGGAGTGTTGAAGCTGGAGCAGTACAGGGCCATGCAAACCCCACTTTACATTGTTGCCCTGTGGAGGGCCAGCCAGAGTCCTTTAGAGAATGACAAGTTCATCGGAAGAGGAAGAGTTCAGTCCGCAGTCTGATTGCTGTGTCATTGGTAACCAAACAGAATATGGCAGTCCATGTCGAGGTCCAAGGTGAGTGTCGCAGAGTATATCGGGGGATAGTGGAAGGTGATGATGCAGAGGGCAGAACCAAGCAGAAACAGGCCATATGGCGGAGATGAATGCTACCACTTCCTTCTTACCACTAAGGCAGAATCATCCGCATCTTCGTCCTCTGATGTTTCATGTGCCTCACATGTGGGTGGTGTTGTTTTGTCTGCATCACTGTGTGGCAATGATACATAAGTGGCTGGAGGTGGATTGTTTGCAGCACTGTGTGTCACTGACACATCAGGGGGCAGAGATGTGGATGTAGAAGCAGCAGCAGCATTCATCGGCACCAGGCCTTGTGGCGGAAATGCCTTGATGAGGGTCTGCAGGGCATGGAAGAACCCAGCTTCATCTCGCTGGTGTGCAGCCGTGGCAGCCATTCTTTCCACCTGCATCCGCGCCATGATCCTCCACATGTGTCCCAACTCCCGGCTGACATCACTGGAGCCACTCTAACTAGACAGTTGTCCTTGTCTCAGAGTCAGGACTCCAGCGATGTCAACCATGGATCGTTGGAGAGCATGGAGCAGACTGTGGGTGTCCGTTAGGGACTGTAAGTGGTCCCTGATGGTATTTAGACACCCATGTATCGCATCTAGTTTGGCTGCAATGAGGTCGAACCCCACCCGCACCTGATCAGCCATCTTCTCCTGGCACCCTAACACACGGCGTTGGAAGGCCATGTGTTGTTCGTGGGGGTCCTGGGAGACAGTCGTGGTGGTGGGTGCTTCCTGCTCTGTGGTCTGTGCTGGGGGTGTGGTCTCCTCAATGCAGCTGGGCTACCCTGCTCCTGGAGGTGAGGTGCCGAAGCTGTCCATGAGCTCATGGAGGGCATCGGTGTCGAAGATGTGGATGTCCTCTTCGTCATCAGTGAAGAGATGTTCGGTCTGCTCTGCAGGAGAAGTTGATTGTCCCTCTGCAATGTGAAGGGGAGATGCAGTTTAACATTGTGTTCACATGTATGTTGACGCATTGTACACGTTTACATACATACTGCATGACAATATACATTGTGACTGTTTGGGAGGAGCTGCCTATTTGATGCGGGACAGTGGACATTTCGACAACATCTCGGATGTGTGTTTGTACTTGTACATTATCATCTCACATCTCCCTGCTATGCCAAATGTGATTGGCCAGTTTCTACACACAAGCGGCACCAGTTGTGTCCTCTGTTCTATTGTGAACGTGTTGCAGTTTGTACCACATTGTTGTCAATGTTGATGTGCTCTGAATGTTATGTGTGTGTGCTGCATTTTGGGAGATTTGCTGCTGTAGCTCTGATTTTGCTGCCCCTTATCCCTTTCAGGCGGTGTGCCTTTGACTTCTGTGCTTATACAGTGCTGAGATGATGCATTCTTGGGTAAATTGGGCTCTTGGTGGGAGTTGGGACTCTGGGGCATGGTTTGTCCGCAGATGTGTTGTTGACGTCAGGGGTTGTTTGTGCAAGTGGATGTGTCAGAGTGTGACCTGCTCCTTTATGGATGTGGTCGACACTCAGCCACCTCAGTGTCGTGGCGCGCAACATGTCATGATATATTGACTGGAGCCATGCTATTCGTCATGCAGTGTCACTTGCATTGTCAGTGTGGCTCACAGACACGCCGCTTTGCTGGGTTTGGCACATGTGCATGGGTTGGTTGTGAGATTGGTGATGTGTGGGAAGGGCCCCCTCTGGGCACATAGTCAACTGTGGCCTACTTGCTGTTTCTAGGTGTGCTGCAGTGTGCCAAGGGGATCAGGGACATGATCCAGAGTCATTGTGGGTGTGCACTGTGCTATACTTATATAATAATAATAATAATAATAATAATTGACTATAATAATACTTATTGTGCATGTGTGACATTGTGCCCATCTCCCCGTCCCCAAGTCCCTGGTCGTTACTCACCCTGTTGCTGTTGTGTCAGGTCATGTTGAGCAGTGTCCTGTCCCCCAACTCCTGCCACCATCTCCACACTGATGACTGTGGACACCATTTCCTCCATCTCATCCAGCTCGTCCTGTGGTGCTGTACTCCCACCTCCAGTCTGCATTGCTGCCTTCTGGTTGTTGCGAGTTTCTGCTTGGTTTTGCGCTTCAAATCATTCCAGCACCTCTTGAGCTCTTCCATTGTCCTCCTCAGCACTCCGACTGCATTCACCTTGTCCACGATGGACTGCCATATTCCTTTTTTTGCTGCCAATGACACAGTGGAGGTGACGAACAGTTGTTGATGGTGTTCTATCACCTCCGTTATCAAGATCCTGTTTTCCTGTGGACTGAACCTCGTCTACCTCTTCTTCTTCTCCTTGCCCTTCCCTGACCCCAAGGTCCCAGGTTGGCCCTCCGTGGGCCTTGTGGGGTTCTGGTTGTCCTCTGTACTTGCTCCGGCTCCCTCCATTGTGCTTCGCAGTTGTTTTGGTTTTGTTTGTGGTTTTTATTTTCTGCTTTTATAGTGATTTTTCCTGCCTGACGTGTGCGAATTGCAGGCCTGGCGCAGCTTATCGCTGATTTTTTACCACGGTTGGGCCATCGCCACTTTTTTCACGTTCGGCTTTAGATTTTTATCGCTGTCCCAGTAATTCTATCGCGGACATTTGATGCATTATCGGGAAACTATTGCATGTTACCACCATGTTGAGAATAAGACGTTGACACAGCGCTATTTTCCTGTGATAAACGGCGATATGAAAAATTGCGATAACCTATTTTGGTGATGATTATCACACGTTCTTGAGAATATCCCCCATGAACTTTTTAAAAACACTCACAGTCACTGGATGATGTCAACACTGATGTAATCAGTAATGTCATTTGAGGTGTCATCAGTGATGTCACTGACCATGTCAAGAGTGATGTCATGAGCAGTGCATTGCGGGGGTGTGAGTTATAGTAAACTCAGGTAACTATAACAGCTGAATTTCTCTGGTTTTGTATCAGTAAAATCTGACTATAACGTACTTGTAACATTTGTTTTTTTTGTGTATTATCTACTGGCGGTCGCCAGTAGATAGTTATAGTTAGGACCTATTTTCCATAGGAAATCCGTGACATTCTATTTGAAATAACTCTCTTGCCGGTTGACGAATCTTCGCAAAATGTTCAAACTTTATGGCCCGCTCCGGTCCGCTCCTACCCTGAAAGTCTCGGGATGATTCATCAAGCAGGGGCCGAGATAAAAGGGGGGTCCCAAAACGTGTTTTCCCCATTCATTTTCCCATAGGAAACTTTAGACACGGCTACAGCCCGAACTGCTGAACGGAATTACACCAAATTTGGCAAAGAGGTAGTTCTTGGTTCAGAAAGAACCCTTTTTGTTAAATGGTGTAAATCCGTTCAGTAGTTGCGGAGAAATTAAAAAAATAAGAGTCAAAAAATAAATTTCCCATAGGAAACTTTATGCAAGGCTACAGCCCGAACTGCTGAACGGAATTACACCAAATTTGGCAAAGAGGTAGTTCTTGGTTCAGAAAGAACCCTTTTGTTAAATGGTGTAAATCCATTCAGTAGTTGCTGAGAAAATCAAAAGTAAAAACACATATATATCTGGGCGGAGCCTAACCACACATGTCATCGTGAGATCTGATTGGCTGTCAGCACTTCATCCTGGAATTGCTGGCAGCCATCTTGGGACCAATATAAATGATAGTACCCTATTGAAATGCATTGTAGTGAATAGAAGATTTTGAGGGTTACCAAAAGGAGAACTATAAAGGGTGATAACAGACTTTAGTTACATTAGAATTCATTTGTTGATGGTACCATACTAATTTTAGGAATTGTGGTGTGTTATAAGGTGATTTTACCCTGTGAAAAACCTTCTGCTAGGATATCATGAATCATGTTTGAGAGAAAACTATTTTCACATGCTTGTCCCATACAGTTTTGGAAGGTGCTCCAGAAGCTAAAATGAGAGCATATTTTCTGTAAATTCACATTATCTTTCTCAGTCATGTGTGAATGAAGTCTGATATTCTCAGTAAAACATGTACATCCAACAATGGCAGAGACTGTCAGTTGATTCCTTTGTGTTCTACTGCAGCTTCCCAGAGTGTTCTAAAGAACAACTAGAGCGCTAACAGCCTTACTTATGACAAAAGTATGGCACACCTGAAGCCATCTTGATTGGAATAAACTGGTAACACTTAAAACATTTAATTTAAAAAGGAACAAAATGATGGGGTTCATTTTGTCATAGAAATTATGGTTAGTGCTGTAGAAAGAAAAATTAGGACATGTTTCAAGTGTGATCTCAAATATCTTCCTGTTATATTTCAACAGGAGCAGCCTGTCAGTTGATGCCTTTGTGTTCTACTGCAGCTTCCCAGAGTGTTCTAAAGAACAACTAGAGCGCTAACAGTCTTACTTATGACAAAAGTATGGCACACCTGAAGCCATCTTGATTGGAATAAACTGGTAACACTTAAAACATTTAATTTAAAAAGGAACACAATGAGGGGTTCATTTTGCCATAGAAATTATAGTTAGTGCTGTAGAAAGAAAAATTAGGACATGTTTTAAGTGAGATCTCAAATATCTTCCTGTTATATTTCAACAGGAGCAGCCTGTCAGTTGATGCCTTTGTGTTCTACTGCAACTTCCCAGAGTGTTCTAAAGAACAGCTAGAGTGCTAACAGCCTTACTTATGACAAAAGTATGGCACACCTGAAGCCATCTTGATTGGAATAAACTGGTAACACTTAAAACATTTAATTTAAAAAGGAACAAAATGAGGGGGTTCATTTTGCCATAGAAATTATGGTTAGTGCTGCAAAAAGAAAATTTAGGGCATGTTTTAAGTGAGATCTCAAATCCTCTTCTATTTCATTAGAAAATTCTGACATGCAGACTGAAACAATCACTTTCAGTACCAGCAGTAGACTTCCAGTTAACTCCTTGGTGAGCAGTAGCTTTACTACAGTGATCTAATGAACAACTAGAGTGCTAACATTCTGAATTTATGGCAAATGTGTGACACATCTGAATGCCTTCTTGATGGAATCAAAGTAAAAACTGAAAGCATTTCCTACTGAGGAGACTGTAGTAAATGAGGAAATTAGGAAACTTCATAACACATAAGTCTCCCAAGATGGCCACCAGAGAAAAAAAGAGCCCAAATGTAGCACAAATATCACCCAGAGGTAGCCCACGTATAGCCCAATGACAGAAGTGTGCAAAACACTTTTCTTTTTTGTTTTTTTGCAGTTTTATATAGTGCAGACTGGTCAGGTATTGGAGTGCTTTACATGAGCATTGGTTACATCACACAAGGACAAATTCATGTTGGTTGACCCCTACACTACCCAAACACCACTGCACTACCCTAAACCCTAAAACACTACCCCCAGCATGACCCCCTACACTACACAAACACCACTGCACTACCCTAAACCCTAAAACACTACCCCCAGCACGACCCCATACACTACCCAAACACCACTGCACTACCCTAAACCCTAAAACACTAACCCCAGCATGACCCCCTACACTACCCAAACACCACTGCACTACCCTATACCCTAAAACACGACCCCGTACACTACACAAACACAACTGCACTACCCTAAACACTAAAACACTACCCACAGCATGACCCCCTACACTACACAAACACCACTGCACTACCCTAAACCCTAAAACACTACCCCAGCACGACCCCCAACACTACCCAAACACCACTGCACTACCCTAAACCCTAAAACACTACCCCAGCATGACCCCCTACACTACCCAAACACCACTGCACTACCCTATACCCTAAAACGCGACCCCGTACACTACACAAACACAACTGCACTACCCTAAACACTAAAACACTACCCACAGCATGACCTCCCACACTACACAAACACCACTGCACTACCCTAAACCCTAAAACACTACCCCCTACACTACACAAACACCACTGCCCTACCCTAAACCCTAAAACACAACCCCCAGCATGACCCCCTACACTACACAAACACCACTGCACTACCCTAAACCCCCCTACACTATACAAACACCACTGCATTACTCTAAACCCTAAAACACTACCCCCAGCATGACCCCCTCACAACACAAACACCACTGCCATACCCTAAACCCTAAAACACAACCCCCAGCATGACCCCCTACACTACACAAACACCACTGCACTACCCTAAACCCCCTACACTATACAAACACCACTGCATTACTCTAAACCCTAAATCGACCCCCAGCACGACCCCCTACACTACCCAAACACCACTGCCATACCCTAAACCCTAAAACACTACCCCCAGCATGAACCCCTACACTACCCAAACACCACTGCACTACCCTAAACCTTAAAACACTACCCCCAGCACTACCCCCTACACTACACAAACACCACTGCACTACCCTAAACCCTAAAACACTACCCCAGCACTACCTCCTACACTACCCAAACACCACTGCACTAACATAAACCCTAAAACACTACCCCCAGCACAACCCCTACACTACACAAACACCACTGCACTACCCTAAACCCTAAAACACTACCCCCAGCACGACTCCCTACACTATCCAAACACCACTGCACTACCCGGCCTAAACCCTAAATCTACCCCAGCACGACCCCCTACACTACACAAACACCACTGCACTACCCTAAACCCTAAAACACTAACCCAGCACGACCCCCTACACTACCCGTACACCACTGCACTACCCTAAAGCCTAAAACACTACCCCCAGCATGACCCCCTACACTACTGCACTACCCTAAACCCTAAAACACTACCCCCAGCACGACCCCCTACACTACCCAAACACCACTGCACTACCCTAAACCCTAAAACACTACCCCCAGCACGACCCCCAACACCACCCAAACACCACTGCACTACCCTAAACCCTAGAAAAGAAACCCCCACCCCATGCCCAATCCCCCTTACCTCTCACTCCTCGTGGTTCCTCTCTCCTCGTGGTTCCTGCTTCACGTTGTCTCTGAGGGGCGGTGCACGTCGTTGTGAGGAAACGGAACAGCCTCTGTTTCCTTACAACAACATGGATCGTCTACATGTTTTTAGAACGCATGGTCATTTACCATACATACCTTTACAACAAAATTCGTTGTAAAGGCATGCGTGGTAAATGACCATGCGTTCTAAAAATGCGTAGAAATGACTTTGTGATGTACAACGCATGCGTGGTAATGCATGCGTTGTAATGGTATCGCAAAGTAAAAAGTTGTTGTAACGGCTGTTTACCGATCGAAGCTGGCCCCTGTTCTTCAGTGAGACGTTTATTTGATTAATTAGGAGGAAGGAATGTGTTTTTTTACCGAAAAGTGCATTCCCGGCTGTTGTATTGTGAAAGTGTCCGCGTGGCCTGGTTTCACTTCCGGTGAGAGAATGGAAGAGTCTGTTTGGATCTAAAGGAGTTCTGTTGTTGGACGGGGCCGGCGCGACATGTCATCAGAAAACATAGCTAATGGAAAGCGTCCTCCCTGAAGTGTGGAGCAGTGCCATGAGAGGTCAACGAGTGTGCGTCCCACCGCAGTATGACCGTACCGCGTGACCCATGTGCCACCTCCAGGGTACGGGAGGCAGAAGCGGCATCGCAGGTCCTCTTGAAGACCGTTGTAGCACTAATTCTACTTTTTGGTACTAGGGCATTTTAACTTCGTTGTTCCTGCCAGATACAAAGAGAAGATCCTGTGTTATTCAGTGCCCTCGTTACCTTTTTTGTGGGTTGTGGTGCTTGTCACTTCGCTGCCCCGCCGGTGCACACGACTGGGCACCCCACCTCGTGTGCCATCTGCAGGGCCTCTGCCCTCGGATCACTGGTTTCGGTTTATGGAGTGGCAACATAAACAGTTGCTCCCAAAGGACTAGCCTGAACACTTAGGTGAATATCCCCTGCACCAGCATTCCACGGAAATTCTTTCCTAACTCTCCCACGTCAACGAGGACGTCAAAATAGCATGGCTCCGCTTGCGACACCGTATGACGTTATCGGAGCCATAAGAGAACCTCGTCGGCGTGCTGACGTCAGTTCCACCCATTTTGTCTGTGCCACCGAGGCAAACAGGGGACCGAGACATTTTCACATGTATACATAGTATAATAAATATATATATATTCACTGAAAAAACCATAGGTTTCAGGCACGTTATAGTTAGAAATTAGCATTTAAAAAACCTTAGAAATTCACTGAAAAAACCATAGGTTTCAGGCACGTTATAGTTAGAAATTAGCATTTAAAAAACCTTAGAAATTCACTGAAAAAACCATAGGTTTCAGGGGCGTTATAGTTAGTTGGACATTTCACTCGTACAAAACCATAGAAATTCCCCCGTTATAGTTAGTTCAGCTAACTATAACTCGCGCGCCCGCAATGCACTGCTGATGATGTCACATATTACATCACTCATGACATGGTCAGTGACATCACTCATGACATCACTGATAACATCTCAAATGACATCACTGATGACATCACTGATGACATCATCCAGTGAATGTGTGTTTTTCTGAAAATTCAATATGTTTTATATATGTATATCTCAAGGTCGATGGAAGAATAAATGGGTATATAAGTGTCTAAATGGATGATTTTGTTTTGTAAAATTGATTGTATAACTGACTAAGTGTATCTTAGTGAATACATGAGTTAGTGAGTAATGTTTAAATATGAAAATATCTGTATCAGTCTCTCACTTTGTGTATAAGTGGCTGCATGGGTTGGTGAGTAGCTACATGAGTGTCTATATGGGTTATTAGTTGTTTTTTTGAGTATCAGTATGAGTGTCTGAGTGTCTGTATGGTTCGGTGGGGGTATTACTTAGTGCATAGATGCATGAATGAGTGACTCACTGTTTGTATGTGTTGAAGACAGCATGTGTGCAGGACTGTATAGGTGGATGAGTATGTGTATGGGTGTGTTAGTGAGTGAATGACTGTCTCAATAGTGTCTTTATGAGTAACTACATATGTTTTAAACTAGTATATGTGTGTATTGGTGTATATAAGTGAGTATATGTGAGAGTGAGAGATTGGAAGAGTTCCTGTACAAATAAGTAGGTGTTTCTATAAGTGATTGTTTAAGAGAGTAAGTATGTGTAAGTTTCTGTAGAAGTAAGTGTGGTAGTGTGTGTATAACTGTATATGCAAGTAAATGGATGTTTGATACTTTGTTTGCATGTGTGACTATGTGTGTGAGTAACTCTATGGATGAGTGGCGGTATGTAACAGGATGTATAGGTGTATGAGTACATATGATGAGTGAGTACATGTATGAGTGACTGTATAGGGACTGTTGGTGAATGAATGGATGTGTGTGTAGATCTTGGAATTACTGAGTAGGTGTGTTGTAACTGGTATTGGTATGTCCATTGTTTTGAAAATGTTAGTTTGTATTTTTGAGTGTGTGTATCAAAGGTTATATTAGGGTGAGAGGAGGTCTGCCACTCTATCACAAGGATGATGTCATCAGTGATGTCATCAGTGATGTCATCAGTGATGTCATGAGTGATGTCACTGACCATGTCATGAGTGATGTAATATGTGACGTCATCAGCAGTGCATTGCGGGCGCGCGAGTTATAGTTAGCTGAACTAACTATAACGGGGGAATTTCTATGGTTTTGTACGAGTGAAATGTCCAACTAACTATAACGCTCCTGAAACCTATGGTTTTTTCAGTGAATATATATATACATATGTATATATGCATATAGCCATCTAGATATGGACTTGCGTATCCACAGTCCCCATGCTGAAATTGGATTGGCTGTCAACATTTCAACCATATTGCCATCTTGGGATTCGGCTTAAAGCAGAGTCCCACAAAAAATGTAAAAATAAAGAAAAGGGGGTAGGGTAGGAATACCCTGCCCCCTTCATATGGTTGGGGGTCCTCAGGGACCCCACTGGAGTTAAAAGCATTTTTGTATTCAATGTTGCCATGAATTTGTGGGTGGACCCACAGCAAAATTGGAAAACAAAAAGCATGCTCTTCTACGCACCTTTTGTGGAAGCCCCCGAGTGGGCCAAATCTCAGGGGCAGTGTATTTTAATTATGCAGGGGGTGACCAAGCAGCACCCCGAGCCCCAGGACTGCCAACTTCCCAGGGCAAACAATATTAAAATGAAGCAGGGGGCTATATGTGGCCCTAGGGACCACCACCCCCAAGGGCCTGCTCCGGCTATGACCCAGGGGGCGTACCTCCTGGACATAGCTGTTGTGGTCTGCTTCGAGCATTTTGCTCCAGCTTGCTCAAAGTGGAGCACAATTGCTTTGACAGAGAGTGAGCTGCATGTTCATCAGTTCCCTCTCTGTCAAAGCAATGCTGGTTCCCGCAGGGGGCAGGGAGCTGGCAGGGACCACAGGGGCCTTGAGGCTCCCCCCATGGTCCCCAACAGAGTGGGTGCCCTGATGGGACCAAGGCACCTACAAGTGAGGCCAGCCCCCTTCCCTTTAAATGTATGATTTTTGTTTTTTTAAAGGCCAGGCCCTAGGGTATGGGGTCCACGGGGCTGAAATCAGCTTGGGGAGGAGGGCTGCACATCCCCCTCCCTTTAAGTTATTAAAACAAATGTAAAAAAAGCTGGGCGATGGGGGCTGGGGTCTCCGGGGCTGAAATCGGCCCAGGAAGGGGGGCTATGTGTCCACCCTCCCTAAATAAATGACTTAATTTTTTAAAGACTGGAAAAACTCTACCTCTTTCTTCACCACTCATCAAACGCACCTCCTGGTGCACTGTTGGTTGGGGGATGAAGTCCCCTTGAATGTTGAGGGTCCTTGGTGGCCAAAAAACCCTCCTGTTCCATCCAGTAAGTCCCACACAGCGAGATTGCTGAGAGATCATCCAAGGCCCCACCCCCATCCTCCACCAATCTGCAAATGCACCTCCTGGTGTACTTCTGGTTTGGGAATAAAGCCCCATAGGATCCAGAGGGCCTGTCTGGGCCAACAAGACTTCCTGTTACCTCGAAAGTCCCACACAGCAGCATTGCTGAGAGGTTTTCGGAGGCAACGCTCTCTTTTCTACCACTCTGCAAACACACCTCCGGGTGCACTATTTATTGGGGGATGAAGCCCTTTTGCCTCCTAAAGGTCTTTGGGGGTGAGGAACCTCTCCTGTTACCTCCAGTAAGTACCACACAGCACGATTGCTGAGATTTGGTCGGAGGCCAGGGCCCCTTTTTCCACCACTCTGTAAACGTGCCTTCTGGTGTACTGCTAGTTGGGGATGAGGTCCCTTTTAATACTGAGGGTACTTGGGGACCAACGAGCCCTACTGTTACCTCCAGTATGTCCCAAACAGCGAGATTGCGGAGATGTCATCAGAGGCCACATGCCCTTTCGACACCAGTCTACAAATGCACCTGCTGGCGCACTAATGGTTGGGGGATGAAGTCTGCTTGGCTGCCGAGGGTCCATGGGGGCCACTAAGCCCTCCTGTTTCCTTCAATAATTCCCTCCCAGCTGGATTACTGAAAGGTCTTTGGAGGTTACGCCCCCTTTCTCCACCACTTTGCAAACGCACCTCCTGGTGAACTTCTGGTTGGGGGATGAAGTCCCTTGGAAGCTGAGGATCTTAGGGTCCAAGAGGCCCTCCTGTTACCTCAAGTAAGTGTGACACAGGGGGATTAATGAGAGCTGGTTGTAGGCCCTGCCCTCTTACTTTACCACTCTACAAACGTGACTACTAGTTAAAACACCATGGAAATTCACTATAACAACAAAAGGTTACAGGAACATTATTGTTAGGAAATAGAATTAACAAAACCTTAGAAATTTACTATAGTTAGGCTGACATTTACAAAACCAGAGAAATTCAGCAATTATAGTTAGCTGAGCTGCAATGTACTGCTTATAACCTCACATATTACCTCACTCATGACATGGTCAGTGACGTCACTCATGACATTACTGATGACATCTCAAATGACATCACTGATGCCAAATATATATATATAATTATCATGACAGCAACCAAAGGCACTTTGTAAACCTTTAACATTTTCTGGGTTACTAGGATCATGAGGCATGGAGGGCCAAATTATGAGGCTAGGCTTTTTTCAGTTGTATAGCAAAAAATGCTAATTCTGTGTCACAATCTCTGCCAATATTATTTTCATTCATTGTAGCTAGAAAAAATGTTGTGTGTAATCTACAAATTATGTAATTTCTGTGGAAAATGTAGTAAATCCACAAAAATGAATTAATACTCTCATTCTCACCACTGTCCATTGTTTTATCAGCAATTTATTCTTGAATGATACCTTCACCTTAACATTCTAATTGCAATGGAATTCTTAAAATGTGCATGTGATATAAAAAAAGACATAGTGGATAATGTGCAATATGGCACATACTCTTTCTCTATCTCTCTGTATATGTAAATGTATATATGTATTTGTATTTATATTTATTAATGTTAGATTTATATACTGTCATCAGGACCAATATGGTATAAGGGTGCTACACATTCAGGGGCATATTTACAAGCCCCTTGCGCCACTTTTGCGCCGCCGTTGCATCACGCATGTGACGCAGCGGCGACGCAAACCACCATGCGCCGCGTTGCGCTATATTTACAACGTGACGCATCTAAGGAGATGCGTCATGTAGTAAACCCCTGCGCCACATGAAACCTGCATCAGGTTTCATGTGGGCGTACCGGCGCAGGGGGGGGCGTTCCGGCACAGGTACGCCTCGGAAAAGTGACGTAGTGAAATCTACAAGATTTCACGCAGTCACTTTTCCGACGCTGGTGCGTCGAATCCTTACGCCTGCTTCAAGCAGGCGTAAGGATTGACGCACCATGTTAGGGATAGGGAAGTTTGGAACAGTGTTGGAGTTGCGTCGCGCTTGCAACACAACTTCAGCACTGCGCCAACCTTCCGCCGGCAGATGCATCATGCATCTGCTTATCCTTGCGCCACGATGCACCGCATTGTAAATGCGGCGCATCGGACGTGGCGCAAGGGTAAACTTGCGTGACGCATTTTCCCTGGCGCATCCCTGCTGATATGCAGGGATGCGCCAGGGAACGTAAATATGCCCCTCAATATGTAGGATACATCAGTTTAAGGAAAATAGATTATTTTAGGGTTATAGAATAAAACTGTGAGATCAACCAATGCATAATACCTGGTATTAAATGTACATATCTTAATTTTTAGGGATCCATGGACTAAGAAGCAAAACATGCTCCAAGAAAAAATCAAACAAGTTCTTAAATATGATGTCAGAAAAAGCAACCCATTTTCTCCCACCGTCCCGCCCCCGGCTGACTGTCTCTTTTTGAAACATTGCTTGGAGTGTCATGTGACCAAAAAAGATGGGTTCTGCAGCGCCCTAAAAAATGTCTCATCACTGTTAAAAAAAGGAGGGCTTCTCATAATGCTAGCATGCCTGGAACAAACGTATTGCATGGTTGGAAGTTTCAAGTTTCCAAATCTATCCATCAATGAAGCTTTTGTGAAAAATGCCCTTGAGGAGGGTGGATATGTCATTCAGGAGCTAGAGGTGCTGCCTAGGAAAGTGCATCAGTTATATGATGTGGCAGATTACAAAGCTATTCTTTATGTTAAGGCCCAAAAGAAATAGCTCCATAGTCTACTGCTGAATCTTAATTGATAAACAAGCATGGCAATTAGCAGAGGAACTATTTTTTTCCATTTTCATCATTCTTGTAAAACCCATTTATGCTGATTCCAATTGTAGTTTGCATTCTCCCTCTTTTCTCAATGCTTAACTATTTACACTTTATCTGCTATTAAATTGCCTTCTCATTGCCAGGCTCTGTTTCATTTAATTGCACCTTCTTTTTCCTCCCCAAAGTCATACGGACTGTTTCTTTGCTTATGTTAGTTTCAAATAATGTGCACAATTTTGTCATTTTCTAGGTTCTATGGCAGAATGAATATTTTGTGTTTATTTCTAAAATGCCAATTTTTATGTTTTAATGTTCTAGATCTCAACCTATGCACTTTGATATAATTTATTACTCTCCTAGCACTCTAGCCCTCTGTCAAGAATTAACAATGTGCTCATCTACATTTTAAAATACTTGCAATGGTATCGAGAGAAACAGCTGTTAAAGATTTAGAAAACAGATAACAGTAATACTTACGGTTCATTCTTTAAGAAACAGTTTAGTTAAGATGTGTGCTCTGTCATAGCCCAGGTAGTAGTATGGGTGGGTATATCTCATGTAATTCAGGGTGGCATAATCCAGTGGAATTACCGGAGAATTCTGCAAGACTACACATAATATGCAAGAAGAATACTTCTGTTATTTTTTAGAACAAAAATGCATCCTTGCATCCAAAAGGGGCTAGAGTACACTTTGTGCTAAGAAATAGTTCCAAATGCAACAGAACACAAATATTGATCATACATCCACTCATGCTCGCTAAATTTACTCTTTACTGTATGATTTTCCTCCAAATTACTCCTAATAATGAGAGCAGGAGTGATCACATAAGTATCACTAATTTCCTGTCAAATGGCAACAGAGAATTATATAAATAATTCTGATTCCTCTGGTATAATTGAAATTCTGCTGGGGCCTGGGTAGTATCCAAGTTAGACAGAGTGGTATCCCCGAGTGATGTATCGCCTAATATAATTATAAGTGGCCTTGTGCTCCTAGTAAATTCATCCTAACACCTAACCTGAGGGAAGAACGCCCTATCCGCACGATTGAAACCAACCCCAACAGATCTGCCACCCTCCGCATCAGAGGGTTGGTCAATAGCAACCTAACTAGAGTACCCATCTCTGCATCTACCCTTGACACTCACTCCGACCCCTCCCTAGCCGGCCTCCTAATTAACTGCCGCTCAGCAGTAAAGCATGCATCGGATGTCGCTGATCTCATCCTGAGCCATAAATCGGGCTTAGCGATCTTGACTGAATCTTGGCTCAAGGAATCCTCATCACCCTGCCTAGACCTCTTAGTCCCACCCAACTATAACATCGTAAGGCTGGATAGGTAGTTAAGAAAAAAGGGGCGGCATTGCCTGCATCTACCGATCTAACCTCTTTGTTACTGAACTTCTGGCTGATCCTACTGATCCTGCGAATACCTTGCACTTTCCATATGCAGCAACACCACCAACTGTGCAGACTGTACATCTTTTACCACCCCCCAGACAGGAATGACACCTTCACTGACTACCTCATGGAAATCATCACAGCCAAGGTTTCCCCCAACTCTAATGACATTTTCCTTGGTGACTTCAACATGCATTGGAACGACCCCAAAGACCCTCAGTTCAATGCTATTAGAGACTTCTTGGCTGACCAAGCCCTTACCCAAGCCTGCACACTCCCAACTCACTTGAAAGGCGCCACCCTAGACTGGTTCATCGCTAAGGAATCAGCGATCAAGCTTATCTCTATAGACCCATGCGACTGGTCTGACCACCACGCTATCACCTTCCTTCTGCCTGACAACCACAAGACATGGGCACCACAACTCGTGTTTCCCAAACGCTGGGTTAGAGACACCAAGAACCTTGATCTCAGGAAACTGGCAGCTCGCTGTGAGACTGACCTCCACCCCCCCTCACATCACCACGGTCAACAACCTCACTGGGCATTATTCAATGACTATATCCAACATTCTTGATGATCTTGCTCCCCTAAAACTAAAAAGAACCCAAATCAAAGACAGGAACTCCTGGTTTAACGGATCCCTCAACAATGAGAGGAGATCCCTCTGGCAGACAGAACGAAATTGGAAACAGCACCCGTCAGCAGCCCATCTAAAACTTCTCAGTCAATCCAGAAATGCCTACAATAGGAAGATCCTCAACTCTAAAAAGAGTTCTTCAGAACAGAATTGGAGAACGCCAAGAACAGACCTTGCAAGCTATTCTAATTGGTCAAAAACCAATCTAACAAACTGGCAAAAACCTCAAAAGAAACCCCTAAATTTCCAGTATCATACGAGGAATTTTCCTCCTTCTTCTGCAACAAAATCTCTGCCCTAGGAAATCCTCCATTCACTCCCAAACCCCTCCTGCTCTGCCTCTTCTCTCCGTGTTGCCCTCCCAGACTCATCCAAAAACCTAGTGCACTGGTCCAACTTCAAGACTAACGACGAACATTCCGTCTCAAAATTTCTATCCTCTTTAAACCCCAACAATCACTTTAATGATCCTCTCCCATCTAACTGCTTAACAGCCGCCTCTCAGGCTATCATCCCTACTTGGACTGCAACAATCAACACATCCCTCCTACAGGGATTGATACCTGACTCTCTTAAAGCTGGCCAAGTCGTCCCTATCTTAAAAAAACCTACGCTGGTTCCTTCCCAGACAACTATAGACCTATATCTAAAATCCCACTCCTAGCTAAAGTTCTGGAGGAATGTGTGCAACAGCAGTTGAGCCATCACATCACCAACTTCCACTTACTAGACAACTTCCAATCAGTGTTCAGGCCTGGACACAGCACCAAAACCACCCTCCTCCACAGCGTGGATGATACCCTCCAAGCCCTTGACCAAGGCACAACCTGTTTCTTAATCCTCCCAGACCTACCCTCGGCTTTCGATATGGTTAACCACGAAAAACTCCTTGAACGCCTCTAAACCAGGATGGGATTGGATAGCCCCGTTCTTGAATGGTTTAGGTCCTTCCTCCAGAATTGTTCACAGAGATTCCTAATTAACGGCAACTTATCCGCTCCTATTCCGATCACAGTTGGAGTCCCCCAAGGATCATCCCTGTCCCCTACCCTCTTCAATCTTTACCTCGAACCACTCTTAGAAGTACTATGCACTGCCAACATTGCCTACCACACGAATGCCGATGACACCCAGATCTACATCAAAATCTCTTCTCCTGAGGACATTCTCTCCCTGAATGAGGCCTTGAAGTTGACTGTCTAATGGTTCACTTCTAACCAGCTTAAACTCAACGCAAAAAAAAACTGAATTTCTTCTAATCTCTCCACCCAAAACCAACCCAGACATTCAGGAATGGATCAAGTCTATCACAGCGTTAAACTGCCCTCCAACCATAGTAGACTCTGCTAAATCCCTTGGAATGACCCCAGATTGCAGCTTGAATATGCGTGGCCATATCAACTCGATGGCCAAAACAACCAGATTTCACCTGAGCTACCGAAGAAACCTGAAACCTTTCCTCGACACTCCCGACCTGAAATTGGCAATCCAGGCACTAGTCATCTCTAGACTAGAATACGGATGCTCTACCCTCGCAGGTCTACCCAAGATCTCTTTGGCCCCATTGAAAGCCTGCCTCAACACTGCCGCCAGACTCCTAACAGGTTCAAAGAAATTCGACCACATCTCTACACACCTTAAAGCTCTGAACTGGCTACCTCTTGAGGCCAGAATCCAACTGAGGCTGGTCTGCATCACTCACAAGGCCTTATAATCTATTTCCCCTGCATTTCTTGCCCAGAAACTCATGGTATCCAGAGGAGGCAGAATCTCTCGGCCCGCCAGAGACCTCGTACTCCAACCAGCACGCTTGCGAAAAAAGAAAACGTACAATTGGGCGTTCTCTGGGGCCGCTCCCAGAATATGGAATTCACTCCCGCCCACCATTAGAAGACTTCTGTCTCTGGCACGCTTTAAACAGGAGGCCAAAACCTTCGTAATGGGCAAATTCCTCTGCTGACGCTTGCACTACAATCACCTCAGCGACTTTGTTCTACCTTTTATTACGGCCTCTCCATGGTTGTCCCGAATGATTCCTACCCGGCTCCTCTGGGCACCCCCCCGGTACTTGAGACCGCCTATTCCTTGTAAATGTTCCCATCTGTGTTTTCCCAAATGTATCCTCCCTCTTAAGTCTTTTGTATACCACCTGTCAATCCTGTAAAGCGCTCTGATACCCTCACGGGTCTATATAAATAAAATAAATATATAAATAAAAATAAATAAATTGTGCTTAACCCTCCGGTAGTTTGGAACAAAAAGAGTCAGGCTTAACTTAGAGGCAATGTGTAAAGTATTTATGCAGCACAGAAACAGCAATAAAGTAAAACACAATACAAGAAAAATCCCACACTAATTTAGAAAAATAGAATAAAGTTTCATAAACAATCAGTATAATCAAAGTTATGAATTTGTCAATTTTAAGGTAATAAATAGTGCTTAAAAGATCAAAGCTCCAACAGTGGACATCTAGTCACGCAAGACCTGGTCAAAGTCGAAAATATGGCCGACTGCGATGGAGTCCGAGTCAGATTTAGAAGTGTATTTGTGCCCGTCAGCGCTTACATTTGGACTTAAATGTGGAAACATTTCTGAAAAGATGAAGTTAAGCAAGGCTGCAGGCAGTGTCCAAGGAGGAGGCATTGTCATCAGGGAGCCAGTGGATGAAATTGTGGTGAAGATTTCCACATTCGGACATAGGCTCTCATTTATGCGGAATTGGCCTAGGGCAGCGCTGCAAGTCTTCTGCTGCGTTACCCTACACCAATGTGAAAGGGCAGGAATCCACTGTATTTATGAAATACAGTTCTTCCCCCCTGCGCTGGCACACATTTTTTCTGTCTAGCACCAATGCTGGCAGCCTTTCACCATAGTGCAAGGGTGCCTCCGTTGCAGGCAGGAATGTTTTTGAGCCAAACAATCTTTACAGGCATTTTCCTCTTTCTATATATGCTGCAGAATGCAGCACACATGGAAAGAGGAAAAAACGAGGAGAAATACAAATATTTCTCCTCATTTCACCTGCTTTGGGGAGGTGTAAGGTTTTGGCACTGGCCCAGGTTTACGTGATCAAGTAAATCTGGGGCAGCATCAAAATTCACCACAATGCCCATGGAACCCCTCCCTGCTGCTTTGTCTTACTCCACGTAAAGTGGCTTTGCATGGCCTCATCGATATGAATGAAAGGTGTGCGCCCCAAGAGCATCAAAAAAAGTGATTCTCCGGTGGTACAAGCCTCTCACAAATAAACCCCTCAGTCTCCTTTTTGGAAGTCAAAAACCTCCAGACGGACAAAGCTGGAGGATATAGCCAACAACAGCTCCACAAGGCTGAATACCTCATCTGGAAGGATCACTGAAAAAGATTTGCTGCTACTGAAGGGAGTGTACAGGGAGCTGTCTAAAAGTCAGATGCACCTAGTGCAGATTAATGAGCAGGCAGGTACCAGTCTACATTTAGTTCCCAGAGAACGTTTTAGCCAAAAAGTTCCATGTTTTTGATTTTGGTTATCTGGGCAAATTGAGCACCACCACCAAGGGTCCAGGACTAAGGAGGCACCACTTGCTGAGTTAGGACTCATGCTGGGTCCAGGTGCAGGTTCAGGATGGTTGGATCCTTTTCTGTCCTTGAGGATCTGATCAGGAGGCCAGCCAACTAGCCCTTGGGGTCACTCTGGTATTCCTGGGTTCAAGGAATGCAAAATGCCTGAATCAGTAGGGCAGTCTTCAGGCAGCAGAGCAGTCCTTTCAGATGCAGCAAAGCAGTCTTCTGAAGTACACTGAAGGCCACGTCACCAGGCAGTCCTCTGTGAGTCCATATACAAGTCCAGCAAGTGAACTGAAGAGTGGGTCTGATGATCCTATTTTTATACCTGCTGCCCCTTTTTAAGTAAGAGAAGTTTGTAGAGTTTTCCTTTGATGTGGTTGAAGTTTCCTGCCTCCCCTGCCCTGGCTCCAGCCTGACTGCATAACAATAAAGTAGTGTGAAGCCCTTTTTGTAAAGGCAGAAAACAGTCTATTTATTGGCAAATTTTAAGAGGTTACCTAAGTGGGGGACACAGAAAGTGCTGCAGACCCACTAGTAGCATTTAATTTACCAGCCCTGGGTGCATGGCATACTACTTTACAAGGGACTTAAAAGTACATTAAATTAGCCAATAAGCTGTGCGCCAATTTTAGCATTTTTTATGCCTACACAAATTAATTCAGTAAAATGGTAGTGTGAAGGCAAAAGGTTTGGGGGAAGGCAACCCTAAGGCTGACAGGTCCAACAGGGGTTTACTTTGTTTCAGTGTAAAAAAGGCAGGAACTGTAAGAGTAGTTGGGAAGAGATACACAGGATTCAATATAGAGCCTGAAAAGTGTAGGGGAGAGGCTAGAACCCTGAGGTACATCATACCTAAAAAATAAAGGATATGAAAGAATGTTCCAGATTTCACTCCTTGGCGTGTTTCTCTAAGAAAGAGAACAATATGAGGACTATTTCTTCAACTCCCATGCATAATTTTTCTCAAAATTTGATTTTACAGTTAAAGAAGGTTTTAAATTTCAATTCTTCAGCCACCAAGAATGACATTCCTACCTGCTCCCAACCATGTTGCCAATTAATAAATATAATAAGGTAACCCAATGTTATCCTATAGGATAGGTAGACCTCACAATAGTGAAACATGATTTTAGGAGTGATTCACTACCATGACATGTAAAACGTACAAGTACATGTCCAACTTTTTAAATATATTCCATCTTGCCCTAAATACACTGCCAACCGCACTATGGGCTTTTTATGGCCTACCCTAGGGGTGACTTATATGTAATAAAAAGGGAGGTATAGACCTCGCTAAAGAAATAATGGCCGAAATTACAGTTTAAAACTGCACACAGACGCTGCCACTTCAGGCCTGAGACGTGTTTTAAAGGAGCTACTTAAGTTGATGGCAAAATCAGAGCTGCAGGCCCACTAGTAGCATTTAATGCATAGGCCCTAGGTACTTGTAGTACAACTTTACTAGTGGCATACAAGTAAAGTAAATGTGCCAAATGGGTGTACACCAATTTTACCAACTAGAAGTCCTAAAATCAATAAAAGCAGGTTCAGAAAAGAGGAGGTGTTTCGGCAAAATGTTTGTGGGTGTGTCTGCAGAGAAGGCCAGATCCAATAGAAAGAGTTTTCAGAAATAGTTTTATTCCTACGTCAATAGCCTCCCATTTCCCTGCTGTAACTTCAGGGATGTCTCTAAAAAACATCTTCGACACATCAACGTATAACTCTTCAAGATTACTACATTGATTTTACACGTTATTATCCTCTATCTAAAGGGTTCATTTTTCGCATGTTAGATCTTCAATACATTTTGATCCCTGTAATGATAATGAAGTCATATTTTGAAGAGGGCCCATTATACAGATAGATTTGTTTTATATGTTTATAATTCTGGCTCCTGGTGTTAGTTGCCTGACTTCCTACCTATTGGAAAATATTTTGGGGTCCCAATCGGGATGGACAGAATACAATGACATTAGTCTCCAAAACAAAGCAAGACTAACTAGGAGACATTATTCAGCATGTTTGGGTAATGTCTTGAAAAAACTTATTGTAAATGCAAGAGTTGTTTTATCAGTGAAAAAGGAGAAATAGTTTTTTCACTATGTTGTAATAAACTATTACAGTACAAGTAAGGTATGTTGCTATGATTGTGAGATTTTGAAGACCAAATACTAACATATCATGATCTTTTTTTTCCTTTTTGATAGCAGCTGCAGTTGAATGCCAGCACATGATTCAGAGCACTCTTTGTTACTATAGACTAAAGATAGGCAGATATTCATACAGCCACTCACACAAATACTTACTTATACATACAGCCACTTATACAGCCTACCACTCATTCATATACCTAGTTACACAGCCAGGCACTCACTTATACAGTCATACATAGCTACTGACTCACTTATGCAGCAACTCACACACCCAGTCACTCATCTATACAGACACTAATGCACCCATTCACTCACGCACACTAGAACTCATTCACTATATACTACACCCACACAGTCACTGGCAAACCCATTCACCCATACAAACACTCCTGAACCTATTCACTCACTCATACAGACACAAATGCACCCATTCACTCAATTATACAAGCACTCATGTACCAATTCACTCACACATATAGCCACTCATGCACCCATTCACTCATACATACATGCACTGATGGACCTATTCAGCTACTTAAACAAGCGGCCATGCACCCATTCACTCACTCATACAAGCATTCATAAATCCAATCACTGACCCATACAAATACTGATGCAACCATTCACTCTCCCATAAAAGCAATCATGAACCCATTCACTCACACACATGAGCAATCATGCACCCATTCACTCACCCATACAGGGAATCATGAAACCATTAATTCACCCACACAAGCACTCATCCACTCATTCACTCACCCATACAGGGAATGATATACCTATGCACTCTCCCATACAGGCACTAATGTACCCAAACACTCACACACATATCCACTGATGCATCCATTCAGTCACCTGTCTAGGCACAACTCATACACTGATTCACTCATCCAGGTAGCACTCATGCACTCATTCAATCATCCAAGCACCACTGATGCACGTATTCAATAATTCATCACCACTCATGAACTCATTCAATCATCTAAACACCACTGATCTACTCATTCAGTCATCCAGACACCACTCATGGACTCATTCAGTCACTCATGCACCACTCATCTCATTCACTCATGCACTCAGCCATACAGCACTCATGCACTCATTCAATCATCCATGTGTAGGAAAGTGAGTTTCTGTTGCAGTAACCCCCCGTTTTACCTGACTCTTATGAAAATTTGACTAAATGTGCATTGCGTTCCTGCTAACCAGCTTCCCAGTGCCTGTGTTCTTTCCCTAAACTGTACCTTTGTTTCCACAATTGGTATACCTCTGGCCCACATATATTCCCCTTATAAAATATACCACTGATACCAGAAAAGGTCTGTAAGGGCAGTAGCATGTATTAAGCTACCCCTCACCTAAAACATACACACTGCCATTTGTTTTGGTGCAGATAAAACTTAAAAGTCGAAATGGCTCACACCTCTGTGTGCCATGCCAACCGACACTACCTTTGCATAAGTAAGTCACCCCCCTAGCAGGCCTCATAATTCAGGGTGCACTATACCACATGCGAGGGCATAGCTGCATGAGCAATATACCCCAACAGTGTCTAAGTCCATTCTTAGACATTGTAAGTGCAGTGAAGCCATACTGAGTACATGGGCTGGGAGTTTGTCATTACAAACTCCACCATTCCATGATGGCTTTACTGAATGCTAAGAAGTTTGGTATCAAACTTTTCAGCACAATAAACCCACATTGATGCCAGTGTTATATGTATTGTAAAATGCACTCAAAGGGCATCTTAGAAAAATGACCAACTTCCTAGTGTACAGCTGACTGGTCTGCAGCAGCCTGCCACACACAGACATGTTTCTGCCTCCCTGAAGTGGGAGCCTTTGTGCTCTCATGGGTCAGGAACAAAGCCTGCTTGGGGTGAAGGTGCTGCTCACCTACCCCCATGCAGGAACAACATTCAACATTCATGGTTGTGAGCTTCAAAGACTTCCTACCCTTTGTTATGCTAAGCAGAGCCTCTCTAGCTAGTGGAGATGCCCACCCCATGACCAAGATCAACTTTTTGCTGCAAGGTTGTCGGGAAAGTTAGTAGTCTGGAGAGGTGTGTCTTCTCTCAGCCAGGATCACACCTAAGGTGTCATGTGCTGAAGTGACTCCCTCCTTAGAAAATCCTCCATATTCAATGGAAAGATTTTAGCCAATCAGGTTAGGGGATGCCCCTTTCCCACAGGGAGGAGATATACAAATGGTATAGTCACACTAAAAGGAGAGTAGCTGATTGGCTACCACCTGCCAGTACCTGTAATGCCCCTAAATGCAGTCTTTAGGGGAACCCCAAACCTTGATCCTTTGAAGAAGGATTAAGAAGATGCCATGCAGCAAAGCTTGAAGACGTCGCCTGACTTGGCCCCATCCCTAGTGTAAAGAGCCTGTGAAGAAGACGATATCTATCCTCTGACGAACAACTTAAAGAAACCAGAGGAAGACTGCCACTCTTCAACAAAGACCTGATCTCCTGAGGATAGCGGCCCTGTCCAGAAGAAACCACCTACAAGGACTTCAGATCCAGCTGCATCTGTGTCTCCTGCCCACTCTGCACCCAACACCCACAGCCTGAGTCTGAGTGGCTCACCTGTTCAGTGAAAGCTCCCAAGCAATTCTGACTTCAACTCCATTGGTGACTGACCTCTCCTGGACTCCATGAGGCTGCCTGCAGCCTCTTCACAAAGGGTCCCTCTGACCACGACTGACTTCGGTAAAGAGCATCCATCACCAAAAGGCACCCCTGCAACCTCAGCCCCTGACTTTGGGGAGCCCAGGCAATGGTGTGCAGGCCTTCTCCTACATCTCAACTTACCTGTCCAGCCAGTGATCATCTTCATCCTACCTCTTGGTCTGTGCCACAGCCTCTTTGGGCGACCGAGATCCCTATTCACTTGCATTGGGTGCCAGATGCTGATTCATACTCTGCACTAGACTGCCACAGTAGGGCTTGTGGTGTATGCTTGGTTCTGCCTTGTGGCTCCTCTGTGCTTGCTTTAACCCCCAGGCCCTGTGCCCTGAAACCGCAGACACGTACTTGCAACCAGCACCTCTTGTGGGTGCCCCCAGTCTCCATTGACTAACATTGGGGGCCCAATGACCTCTGTACCCAACCACCTCAGTGCCGCTGGTGGTGCAGTAACTACCCTGATCTGATCCTTGCCCATTGTTGATCTAAATCCCTAAAGATTGGATGTGTAAGTCCATAGGATTGCATTGCATTGATGCCTTTTGCACTACATGTCTATCTATTACATGTTGCTAAAGTAGCAACTGTTGCTTGACATTACCAAATTAATTTTGATACGGCTGTAAAATATTTATATGCCTCGACGACACAATACCTACTGTATTTGAAAAGTATTGCTATTTTTAAAAACTGTTACTTACCTGCAACTGACTTACTCTTGGTTCTAACATAAAATAACAAAGTAAAACCTTGTTATACAAAATAATTGGTTTTGGATTCAGTCTTTGAGTGTGTGTAATCATTTCTTGTCTGAGTGTGTACAGCAAATGCTTGACACGACCCTCTGATAAGCCTAACTGCTCAACCACATTACCACAAATAGACCTTTTAGTATTATCTACTTAATCCTCTGCAAGCCTAGGAGGATCCATACTTTGATATAGTATAGTATATACAGAGTCAGCTTCCTAGATCATGCATTTCTCATTCAATCATCCATGAACCTCTCATGCACTCATTTAATCATCCATACACCATTGATCCACACATCCAATCATTCATACACCACTCATGCATTCATTCAGTCATCCATGCACCTCTCATGTACTCACTCAATCATGCACCACTCACACATTCATTCAATCAATCATGTATGCACCTCTCATACACTCAATTTATTATCCATGCACCTCTTGTTCACTCATTCAATCATCCATGCACCACCCATTCACTCATTCAATAATCCATAAAACACTCATGCACCCATTGAATCATAAATGTACCACGTATGAATTCATTTAATCATCTATGCACCTCTCATGCACTCATTCAATCGTCCATGCACCACTCTTGCACTCATTCAATCATCCATGCACCTCTCATGCAGTCATTCAATTACCCATGTACCTTTCCTGCACTCGTTCAATCATCCATGCACAGCTCATGCACTCATTTGATCATCCACATACCTCTCATTCAAACATCCATGCACCACTCATGCACTCACTCAATCATCTATACACCTCTCATGCACTCATTCAAACATTGATGCAACTCTCATATGCTCATTCAATCATTCATGCAGCACTCATGTAGTAAGGCCTCCGACCCTCGGTCTAGGTCCACTCTCTCCCCGCAGCTCCGCTGTGCCGTCTCTTGCCTCCAGACCCCGACCTCCTCCTTGGGAGGGTCGAGGCTGCTGCCTGCTCCAACTGGGATCAGACTGCCTGCAACCACCGTAATCTTTCTCAGCCGTTTTTTTTCTTAATTTGCTCCCTGTTGTGCCTCTGTTATTGTGCCTATCTGTGTCTTGCTCTAATTCCACCACTGTTTTTATTTTCTTGTGCCTGCCTTTTCCTTTCACCGCTGCTGCCCCTGCGGCCCCTCTCCCCGGAATTCCCCCCAGAATTCCCCTGCTCCCACCTCCCAGCCTCTCCTCCCTATCCACCGCCACTACTTAATGGTGGCCGTTGCGGGGGAGCGCGAGTAAGACCTCCGACCCTCGGTATAATGTCCACTCTCTCCCCGTACCTCTGCTGTGCTGTCTCCTGCCTCCAGACCCCAAATTCCTTTTTGGGAGGTTCGAGGCTGCTGCCCGCTCCAACTGGGACCAGACTGCCTGCAACCACCGTAACCTTTCTCAGACTTTTTTTCTTAATTTTTTCACTGTTGTGCCACTGTTATTGTGCCCATCTGTGTCTTGCTCTAATTCCACCACTGTTTTTATTTTCTCGTGCCTGCCTGTTCCTTTCGCCTCTCGCCGCTGCTGCCCCTGTGGCCCCTCCCCCCGGAATTCCCCCCAGAATTCCACCACGAAATTCCCCTGCTCCTGACTCCCAGCCTCTCCTCCCTCCCACCTCCCCTATTTAATGGCAGCCACTGCGTGGTCACGCAGCGGACGTGCCGCTGGCATGCCAAAGGACAGCACCAGGAACCCTGGACCTCTCACTACCCATTGCTACAACACCACCACCCTCCTCGCACTCAACCCTGGAAGACTTAGAGAATGCCAACAGGCCTCTCCGAACACGACCCACGGCCAGTTCTCTTGCCTCCACTGCTGCCAGACCATCACTTTCACCCCGGCCTCCAACACCGCCGACACCAGCACCGGCGACACCCTAAAATGCATCCTCCTGAATGAAAGCTCTGTACACAAACACGCCATGGAAATCTGGAACCTACTCGACTCTCTTTCGCCCGACATCGCTGTGAGAAGTTGGCCTGGCATATGCTGTCCACTAATTATAGTGGGCACCTTGCACCAGTCCAAACAACCCCTTATTGGAGATAGGTTAAAGACAACCTTATTGAAAGCTATCCTAGTGGTAGCTATGGAGAGCAGCCTTCAGGCTAAGTCTTGAAGGAATGTAAAGCAGCTTGTTTTACCAGTCTATAATCTCTTGAGTGACCAAATGAAAGAGCACCACACCAGGTATATATTCAAAATATATGTATTTATTACTAAACACACCCCTCTAGTCTCTTTATGAGGCTAGAGTTCGAAGTACATAAGTTATAAGATCTTAAATCACAGTAATAGCACAAATACACGTTTGGGCCCTAGGGGCGTACCAAACCATATACCAATAAAGTGGTATGCGAACCACGACTGAACTAGACACTAGGCCTAGAGCCTCTAGAAGTGCTTGGACCACAAGGAACCACCCAAGGTAGTGACACAGGGGACCCACGGGAGACGCGTGCAGTGTAAATACACAACCGTGATACGCCGTTAACTTCTATGGAGAAAGTCGGGATCGGGAAAATAGAGGGAAGGGACACTTAAAAGAGGACTAGGACAAAACCCTTTGAGATCTAGGACTTTGAAGAGTCTCTACCCACGGGAGCACCGGAGTACTCGTGTTACCTCACCCAGGGAAGCCGGGTGCATAGGTGCCTTTCGGGGTCGGGTTTCGTCGTCATTTCGAATGGCGATCTGCTGCAAAGTGCTGCTGGCGGCCAAGAGAAAAGTGTCCGGGTGGATCCAAGAGTGGATTGGAGTTCTGGTGAACCTGAAAGCAGAGGGGACAGAGTATGGGTCACTAGCCAGTGACCAGGAAGGCGATGGACAGATGCCCACCGATGTCGAGTGCTTCAGGTGCATTGATGGTCGACTTGACTCTTCAGCCACGAGGTCCGGGAGGCGTTGTCGGCGACCAGGAGCAGGATTCGGGCTGGTACTCGATGTCTGTCGAGTGCTGAGGTGTCGGCGACCGGATTTGACCCAACAAGCCTTGGCAACGGCAAGTCTCGAGTAAGATGTAGATCGTCGATGGTGCAGACCAGCAAGGTCTATGGAACTCACCCAGCGAGGGTAAGTGAGGGCAGACCAGGAGCAACCAGGATGCCAAGTAAGAAAAGGATTGGCCTTCGTTAAGGGCTACTAGCCAATGGGCTAGCGACCGCAAAGGAGCCTCGTGACGCCGCATGTGGAGCTGGCTTACAGGACACTCGTGGAGTGGGGGCCAGTGATATTCGGTGCAGGTAGTGCTGGAGGCTAGGGCTACTCGGAGCCCAAAGCACGACTTCTTGGGAGACCCAGAAGATGATGCACTTGCAAATGTGCTCGGTGTCCAGGGGTCACGGTCTCAAGTCACCCACGATAGCCACGGGCCTCAGCTTTGCTGGGGACTCAGGGTAGCCTCGGGGAAGTCTGAGAATCCACCTCTGGTGATGCGATGACTTCGGCATCCGACGGGAGCTTCAGACATGCGAACCGGACAGATGCTTCTTTGGTGCCTGCCAAGCAGGGGAGTCACTCCTTGACCCCAAGGGAGATTCTTCAGTCCTCTAATCTTGTCGTAGAGCATCGAAGGTCCAGGATTCAGTTTCAGAGTTTCGTCCAGGTATAATCTAATCTTGCTGTGGCAAGGGTTCCCCATTTTAACCAGTAAAACAGGGAGGGACTAACTCTATGACCCCACCTATGGGAGGGTCAAGGGAGGGGTGGCTACACCCACTTCCCTTTGTCCAGTTTCGCGCCAGAGCAGGGGCAGGTAGCCCCTGAGCTGGTTTGAACTGGCATATGCACAGAGGAGCCTTTTGCTCCCCCAGTGCAGGACTTCAAAGCACTCTAAGAGTGCACCCACCCAGCCCCAATACACATTATCCTGTCTGGGGAGGTGGTCACACCTCCCTGCAACAGGAAACCTATTGTCCAGGCCTCCCCTGCCGGAGTTTCATCCAGCAGCATCCATTTTGTGATGCCAGGGCTTCAGAAAGAAGTTACGGGTAAGCCAGAGTTAACATGTCTTTCCTCTAGAAGGGTGGAATGCTACCCCCGCTGCCAGGATTGGCGGGGGTAGTATTCCAAGATGTTTGACACCAAACACGACATGTTTAGGTGCAGCCATTCCAAAGTTAGCATTTTACCGCGAGGATATAATGCGCCTAAGAGTATATGGTCAGGCTGCACTACAAACAGCATCAGAGATGGTCTCCGAACGCTGCAGAGGGGCCCTGCTCATGCAGGGGCACCCTCTCACATAGGAACCATGCACTCTGCCTTTAGGATTGATAAGGCCTGCCTTAGGAGTGACTTATAGGTTTATATGTGTGTATGTATTTAGTGATATAGGTAACGTATATCACAGTAAGGGGTGCATGCACCACCTTACCCAGGCTGCAGTAGCAGACCTGTGGTGTCAGTTTGGATGGCCTTCCAGGGGTGGCACAATACGTGCTGCAGCCCCTGGTAGGCCTCTGAGGTACCTATGCCCTTGGTACATAGTATACCATATACTAGGGACTTATAAGGGCACTCCAGATTCCAATCAGAGATGTGCCTAAGGCACATGGAAACCATTTTACAGAGAAAGCAGATAGACTGGGGCCCTGAATAGCAGGATCCCAGTCCAACTAAGTCATAAACCAGCAAAACACCATAAAAAAAGTGGGGGCAACCATATAGTCAGATTCCACCTTCCTACATAACCCCCCAAACGAAAGGAGATAAGGCTAACCTTGGCCAGTTGAGCCTTCATTGACTAAGTGGTCATATAAGGAAGCACCTGCACTAGCATGGTTGCCCCCTGTCTTATGGTCCACTAAGCAATCCCTCACCCTAAGGGTATGAGAGGGTCTCCACCATGGGGAATCACTACCTGTGGTGTGCTTAGGTAAAGTACAAGGCTGGTGAGGTGTCTGAGTAGGGAAGTGAGGCCCTAGGAATGTTGGCCTCAGCTTCCTCAGATCACTGGTCACCATGTATGCCTGTCTTTCCATGACTGAGTTGCACTTTGCTCTAAGGGTCAACCTTTGGCTGCCTACAGCTGGGGGTTGGGTCCCTTTGGATGGACTACTGGAGGGACAGGGCAGGTTTGGAACCTTCAGGTCCCAGGTTTGCCCTTGCCTACCAGAGTCCTTCTGGGGGAGGTCCCTACATAAAGGCATGGGGGATCCCTCAGTGTGTAGAGGAGTTTTCACCTGGCTAGGGCTACTAGACTGGGTGCCCCTAATCTGTTAATGGGGGTTCCTCTGGACAGGGGGCCCTGGGGGTCCACTGACCTCCCTGACCTCTGCAGCCCTGGGCTGGCTGAGGCAGGGTAGAGAGGGGCAGGTTACCTGCTCCAGACTGGGTACCACCTTGGAAGGGTCCTCTGCCATCAGGGGTGTGGCCAGGCCAGGCCTGACTACCTCTGGGGCAGTTCCTTCACTAGGGGTAGGGTCAGTTCCCTGAGGAGGCTGACCCTTACCTACTGTCTGGAGGGAAGAAGACTTTTCTTCAACCCTTGTGCTCTCTTTTGGGGGAGAGTGGGCCATTCTTTCAGGCTCCATCTCTCCAAATTCTTGGGCTGGGGCTGTGGCCATTACAGCCCCACTAACCTTTACAGGGACGCCCAACATCCTAAGGTGGGTTTGGTGTTCAACTTCAGCCCAGGCTGAAATTTCCAGATCATTGCCCATCAGGCAATCTACAGGTAAGTTGGGGGACACTGCCACTCTCTTTGGGCCTGTGACCCCCTCCCAGCTGAGATTGACTATGGCCATGGGGTGATCTGTTCTGACACCATCAATGTTGGTCACCTGGTATTTAAACTCAGGTAAAAGCTGGTGAGGGGGGACTAGTTTCCCTGCCACCATGGTGACACTAGCCCCTGTGTCCCTAAATGCCACAGCTTTCTGACCATTAATTATTGGCTCCAATCTGTACCTGCCCAATGCTATGGGACCCATGGTAAAGGTGGCAAATCCTATACCACCATCAGAGTCAGAGGAGTCTGTTGAGGGGTCCCTGTCTAAACTAGGGCCCACCTCTGTTCCTCTTGCAAAAGCACCTAACTTTTTGGGTGCACTACTCCCAACTGGAGGATTACTACTGGTAGTACCAGGAGGGGTGGTAGTAGTTGTGGGAGGAACATTTTCTTTATTGCCAATCCTGGGGCAACTGGGATCAGTTTTCCAGTGCCCAGGCTTTTTACAGACATGGCAATAGGGTTTCTTTTCAGGAGAGGAAGGAGTTTGGGACCCACCCCCAGAAGAGGAATTTTGGGGCCCTGTAGGGACTTATCCTTAGATTTATCCCCACCTTTCTCTTGGGACTTAGTAGAATCTTTCTTCTGGTCACCACCCTGATTTCTAGTTTTTACTCTGGTTCTGACCCATTTGTCTGCCTTCTTTCCCAATTCTTGGGGAGAGGTCAGATCAGAGTCCACCAGATACTGGTGCAAAAGCTGGTTTTGACAATTATTAAGGATCTGCTCCCTCATAATCAAATTGTACAATCCTAAAAAGTCATGCACTTTGTTGCCATGTATCCAACCTTCCAGAGCCTTTGTAGCACAATCTACAAAATCAACCCAGTCTTGAGTCTGAGCTTTTTGGGTGTCTCTGAACTTCAACCTATACTGTTCAGTGGTTAGGCCAAACCCATCTATCAGAGCACTCTTCAAGACTGTGTAATTGTCAGCATCCTCTTCTCTTACAGTGAGGAGCTTGTCTCTACCTTTGTCTGCAAAGGAGAGCCACAAGATTGCTGCCCACTGCCTCTGGGGGACCTTCTGAACTTTACAGGCCCTCTCCAGTGCAGTTATCCATTTGTGGATGTCATCCCCACTCTGGTAGGGAGGGACAATCTTGTTTAGGTTTCTATGGTCATAAGACCTGTCCCTATCTCTAGGGATATTGCTGCCACCATGGGACTCTAGTCCCAACTTTCTTCTCTCTCTAAGGAGATCTAGGGATTCCCTATCTAAAGCCAATTGCTTTTTCTGATCTCCAGCTGAGTTTCCTCATACTGGACCAGTCTGGTTCTCCTCTCATGAGAGGATTCCCTCCTGTGAGATGAGACAGAGCTCCCTATAGAGGTGCCAGAGTGGTTAGACTCCTGAGAAGGAGATCTAGACTTCCTGGGCACACTCTTAATCCTTCCTGGGGGGACAAAGAGGGCATCATCTTGATCATCCTCATCATCATCCACAGGAGGGATTTGGTTTTCCAGGTCAGGGTCATTGTCACCCTCCTGGCCAGTTTCAGAGGGGGGGCTGGGGGTATTGGTACCCCTAGCGTCCTCCTCTTCTCTTGCCCCACCCTCAGCTCCTACCCCTTCAGTCCCTACAGGCTTACAAAGGTCATAAGCCACCAACAACTCCTTGAGGTGTTGGGTGGTGAGGGCTTTGGCCTGTCCTTATTTTTCTCAAGTTACATAAAGCTCTCAATTCCAAGAATGGGAGTGTATCATACTTGGAGGGTGGAAGCTCAATGGCTTCCTGCAAGGATTCTGTGGATCCTGCCCTTAAAGACATTACTAGTGTGGTGTGGTGTATGCACTACCTACTCTAGTGTGGCCTACTAAACTCTCTTGAGTTGTAGAAAGGGTTGTGCTATCCCTTAACACACAACTCTAAGTTCAGTAGAACTTACTGTTATTCTAAGCTTAAATTATATGTACCTTAGGTACCTTTAGTGGTTTTCAGTTGATCAATTCAATTGAGATTATCTGGTAAAACAATAGCAAGCTGGAATCCCACACGCTGCACACCAATGTGAGAAGTTGGCCTGGCATATGCTGTCCACTAATTATAGTGGGCACCTTGAACCAGTCCAAACAACCCCTTATTGGAGATAGGTTAAAGACAACCTTATTGAAAGCTATCCTAGTGGTAGCTATGGAGAGCAGCCTTCAGGCTAAGTCTTGAAGGAATGTAAAGCAGCTTGTTTTACCAGTCTATAATCTCTTGAGTGACCAAATGAAAGAGCACCACACCAGGTATATATTCAAAATATATGTATTTATTACTAAACACACCCCTCTAGTCTCTTTATGAGGCTAGAGTTCGAAGTACATAAGTTATAAGATCTTAAATCACAGTAATAGCACAAATACACGTTTGGGCCCTAGGGGCGTACCAAACCATATACCAATAAAGTGGTATGCGAACCACGACTGAACTAGACACTAGGCCTAGAGCCTCTAGAAGTGCTTGGACCACAAGGAACCACCCAAGGTAGTGACACAGGGGACCCACAGGAGACGCGTGCAGTGTAAATACACAACCGCGATACGCCGTTAACTTCTATGGAGAAAGTCGGGATCGGGAAAATAGAGGAAAGGGACACTTAAAAGAGGACTAGGACAAAACCCTTTGAGATCTAGGACTTTGAAGAGTCTCTACCCACGGGAGCACCGGAGTACTCTTGTTACCTCACCCAGGGAAGCCGGGTGCATAGGTGCCTTTCGGGGTCGGGTTTCGTCGCCGATTCGAATGGCGATCTGCTGCAAAGTGCTGCTGGCGGCCAAGAGAAAAGTGTCCGGGTGGATCCAAGAGTGGATCGGAGTTCTAGTGAACCTGAAAGCAGAGGGGACAGAGTCTGGGTAACTAGCCAGTGACCAGGAAGGCGATGGACAGATGCCCACCGATGTCGAGTGCTTCAGGTGCGTTGACGGTTGTCTTGACTCTTCAGCCACGAGGTCCAGGAGGCGTTGTCGGCGACCAGGAGCAGGATTCGGGCTGGTACTTGATGTCTGTCGAGTGCTGATGTATCGGCGACTGGATTGGACCCAACAAGCCTTGGCAACGGCAAGTCTCGAGTAATATGTAGATCGTCGATGGTGCAGACCAGCAAGGTCTGTGGAACTCACCCAGCGAGGGTAAGTGAGGGCAGGTCTGGAGCAACCAGGATGCCAAGTAAGAAAAGGATTGGCCTTCGTTAAGGGCTACTAGCCAACGGGCTAGCGACCGCAAAGGAGCCTCGTGATGCCGCACGTGGAGCTGGCTTACAGGACACTTGTGGAGTGGGGGCCAGGGATCTTCGGTGCAGGTGGTGCTGGAGGCTAGGGCTACTGGGAGCCTAAAGCACGACTTCTTGGGAGACCCAGAAGATGATGCACTTGCAAATGTGCTCGGTGTCCAGGGGTCACGGTCTCAAGTCACCCACGATAGCCACGGGCCTCAGCTTTGCTGAGGACTCAGGGTAGCCTCGGGGAAGTCTGAGAATCTACCTCTGGTGATGCGATGACTTCGGCGTCCGACGGGAGCTTCAGACATGCGAACCGGACAGATGCTTCTTTGGTGCATGCCAAGCAGGGGAGTCACTCCTTGACCCCAAGGGAGATTCTTCAGTCCTCTAATCTTGTCGTAGAGCGTCGAAGGTCCAGGATTCAGTTTCAGAGTTTCGTCCAGGTATAATCTAATCTTTCTGTGGCAAGGGTTCCCCATTTTAACCAGTAAAACAGGGAGGGACTAACTCTATGACCCCACCTATGGGAGGGTCAAGGGAGGGGTGGCTACACCCACTTCCCTTTGTCCAGTTTCACGCCAGAGCAGGGGCAGGTAGCCCCTGAGCTGGTTTGAACTGGCATATGCACAGAGGAGCCTTTTGCTCCCCAGTGCAGGACTTCAAAGCACTCTAAGAGTGCACCCACCCAGCCCCAATACACATTATCCTGTCTGGGGAGGTGGTCACACCTCCCTGCAACAGGAAACCTATTGTCCAGGCCTCCCCTGCCGGAGTTTCGTCCAGCAGCAGGAGGCCAGACTTGTGTCTGTGGCAGCAGCATCCATTTTGTGATGCCAGGGCTTCAGAAAGAAGTTACCGGGTAAGCCAGAGTTAACATGTCTTTCCTCTAGAAGGGTGGAATGCTACCCCCGCTGCCAGAATTGGTGGGGGGGTAGTATTCCAAGATGTTTGACACCAAACACAACATGTTTAGGTGCAGCCATTCCAAAGTTAGCATTTTACCGCGAGGATATAATGCGCTTAAGAGTATATGGTCAGGCTGCACTACAAACAGCATCAGAGATGGTCTCCGAACGCTGCAGAGGGGCCCTGCTCATGCAGGGGCACCCTCTCACATAGGAACCATGCACTCTGCCTTTAGGATTGATAAGGCCTGCCTTAGGAGTGACTTATAGGTTTATATGTGTGTATGTATTTAGTGATATAGGTAACCTATATCACAGTAAGGGGTGCATGCACCACCTTACCCAGGCTGCAGTAGCAGACCTGTGGTGTCAGTTTGGATGGCCTTCCAGGGGTGGCACAATACGTGCTGCAGCCCCTGGTAGGCCTCTGAGGTACCTATGCCCTTGGTACATAGTATACCATATACTAGGGACTTATAAGGGCACTCCAGATTCCAATCAGAGATGTGCCTAAGGCACATGGAAACCATTTTACAGAGAAAGCAGATAGACTGGGGCCCTGAATAGCAGGATCCCAGTCCAACTAAGTCATAAACCAGCAAAACACCATAAAAAAAGTGGGGGCAACCATATAGTCATATTCCACCTTCCTACAATCGCCTTCTTCACAGAGACCTGGACCAACGCATCCTCCGCCCCCATCAGCACCGACGTCCCAGACGGATACAAGATCCAGAGGAAAGACCACCCAGGAGGGGGCCTCGCCATCGCCCACAACAGCACCCTCCGCCTCACCACCTCCAGCAAAACTTTCCCCTCCGCTGAACACCTGCACTTCCAGATTCAGACCACCCCCAAAGCCACATTCTGAGGAACCCTCGTCTACAGACCCCCCAGCCCCTGAACACCCTTTGCCACCACCATCACTGACTTCATCACACCCCATGCCATCGCCTCAACAAACTACACACTCATTGGAGACCTCAACTTCCACCTCGACAACCCCAGCGACCCCAACTCCACTATCCTTCGTGACAACCTCACCAGCATCGGACTTAAACAACTCGTCAACACATCGACCCACAGAGCAGGACACACCCTCGACCCCATCTTCGCGGCAGGAAACAGCGTCCAATTCAGCCACACAATGCAGCCACCATGGACCGACCACCACTGCGTACACTTCGCCATCAACAAACCCAAGGCACCCAAACCAGCCCCACACCCACCACAAAGGAACTGGAGCAAGGTTACCGATGAGCAACTTAACTCCACCCTCACCCGAGACAACCACACCTGGGCACCCGACGCAAACGACGCAGCCAGAGAACTCCACACCTGGATTTCCAACTGCGCAGACGAACTCGCCCCGTTACACAACCCCAACAGACAATGCCCCAGGAAAGCCTCCTAGTTCACCACCATTCTCCAAGAAGCCAGATGCAACTGCAGACACCTGGAGAAGAACTGGAGAAACACCAAGATAACCGAAAACCACACCACCTACAAGGATACCATGAAGGACTACCACAACCAGATCAGAGCCACCAAGAGGAACTTCATCCACAACAAAATCCTGGCCAACTCCACCAAATCCAAGGAACTTTTCAGTGTCAATCTAGAATTCACCAACCCACATAGCAAAGCCACAGACATTACCCCATCCCAAGACCTCTGTGACAAGCTTGGAACCAATTTCCACCTCAAGATCAAAAACCTCTACGACAAATTCATCGACCATCCACCAGGTGCCACAGATGGCCCCCCGCCCACCAGAAACACAAGCCAGCCCACCATCTCCAACTGGACACCGATCACCGCAGAAGACACTGCATCAACCATGAAAAACATCCACTCGGGTTCCCCCACCTACCCCCTCACATCTACCACAGAGCCGCGGCCACCGTCGCACCAGAACTACAACGCACCATCAACACCACCTTCAAAACAGGCACCTTCCCAGATGCCTGGAAGTGCGCAGAAGTCAGACCCCTGCTCAAGAAGCCCACAGCTGACCCCACCGACCTCAAGAACTATCGGCCCATCTCGCTCCTCCCCTTTGCAGTCAACAGGAAACTGACACAATTCATTGAAGAGAACGCCATCCTCGACCCGTCCCAATCTGGATTCCGAAGCAACCACAGCACAGAGACTGCTCTACTCGCCACCACAGACGACATCCGCACCCTCCTGGACCAAGGCCACTCTGCAGCCCTCATCCTACTCGACCTATCAGCAGCCTTCGACACCGTCTCCCACTGCACATTAGTTGCCAGACTACACGATGCAGGCATACAAGGAACAGCCCTGGACTGGATCTGATCATTCATCACCGGAAGAAGCCAAAGGATAAGACTCCCACCCTTCCTCTCCGACCCCACAAAAATCACCTGTGGAGTCCCACAGGGTTCATCACTGAGCCCCACACTCTTCAACATCTACATGGCCCCCTCGCAGCCATCGTCCGACAACAGGGCCTCAACATTGTATCCTACGCCAACAACACCCAGCTCATCTTCTCCCTCACCAAAGACCCCACCACTGCTAAACTCAACTTCCAGAAAGGAATGCAAGACGTCGCAGTCTGGATGACCAACAGCTGCCTGAAGCTCAATGCCGAGAAGACAGAAGTCCTCATCCTCAGTACCACCCCTTCTGCATGGGACAGCACCTGGTGGCTAACAGCCCTCGGAACCCCACCTACCCCCTCAGACCACGCCAAGAACCCTAGCATCGTACTCGACTCATCACTCACCATGAACCGACAGGTCAACGCTGTCACCTCCAGCTGCTTCAACACCCTCTGCATCCTCCGCAAGACCTTCAAGTGGATCGCCCCTGAGTCAAGGAAGACTGTCACCCACACACTCATCACCAGCAGACTGAACTATGAAAACGCACTCTACACCGGCATCAACAAGTCCCTACTCCGCAAACTCCAGACAATACAGAACACCGCCGCCAGACTCGTCCTTGGCATCCCCCGACACGAACACATCAGCCAACACCTACGAAGTCTATACTGGCTCCCCGTGGAGAAAAGAGTCACTTTCAAAATCCTCACTCATGCCTACAAATGCCTACATAACAATGGACCCAAATACCTCAACGACAGAATCAACTTCCACGTACCCAAAAGAAACCTCCAATCTTCCAACCTCGCACTGGCCGAAACCCTGCACATCCACAGAGCAGGAGCAGGCGGAAGATCCTTCTCTCACATTGCAGCCAAGACCTGGAATGAGCTACCGGCAAACATCAGATGCTTCCCCTCCCTGAACACCTTCAGGAAGACCCTCAAGACCTGGCTCTTCGGCTAAACAGATCTGTGGAGCCCCCTCCCTCAGCGCATTGAGACCCTCACGGGTGAGTAGCATGCTTACAATTCTCTGATTGATTGATTGACTCAATCTCTTATTCAATCATCCATGCACCTCTCATTCAGTGATTCAATCATCCATGCACCTCTCATGTAACCATTCAATTATCCACAAACCACTCATGCAGTCATTCAATCAACCATGTGCCTTTCATGTACCTATTCAATCACCCATGCACCACTTATACACTCATTGAATCATCCATACACCGTTCATCCACGCATTCAATCATCCATGCACCTCTTATGCACATGTTCATTAATTTATGCACCGCTCATGCACTCATTCAATCACATATGCACATCTGATGCATTCATTCAATAATCCACGTATCTCTCATGCACTCATTCAATCACCCATGCACCACTCATGCACTTAGTGTTTCTAATCTATACATAATCGTACAATTCATCTTTTTTAACCATGAAAGGCAGTTCTGAACAGAACCGTATTTGTTTTTGGCACTCTGTTTCTATTTTTTTCTATTTTGTATTTTTGGGAAAAATAAAATGGCAAAAAGGGGGAAAATTGCACATGCGGTGATGTCCTCAGTTGTATGTTTTTAAGTGGTATGTCGTGCCACAAGACTATTTTTTGCAATTCCACATCATATTTGTTGCAGAATAAACATTTTACCAATTTGCAGCAGGCTTGCTCTCACCAAAAGAGATTGTAAAAAAATCCGAAGACACACTTTGCTTCTTTGTGGTGGCCCTTCATCATCACAATCTTCCAGTCCTATTGGCACTTCCTGTTGCTCAGCTTCATTGGACAGATCTTCTTGCTCCTCAGTTGGCCCGATGCCATTGTATTTTTCAAATGCAGGACAAAAAAGACTCCAAAATGATCTCCCTAACAAATATCTCCACCAGACCTCTAAAATTGTTCCTATTTCAAAGAGGAACACTCAAGAAGGAAAAAACAGGTGGGAACTTCCTTTCAACATTAATGAAAAGTCACTCTTCCAATCAGATCTCTTCATTTTGAGGTCACATAATCTTTGCCCATACCAGCGTGGTCGTGAATAACGACCTCCTTGTAGTGACCAATGTTTTCGCGGTCATCGTAATATAATTATGAGGAGAGGAGTTGGCCTAACGGCTAGGGTGGTTTACCTCGAATCTGGGAAACCGGGTTTGAGTCGTGGCAATGACGCTGAACATCCTGTGATTCTGGGCAAATCACTTAAGCTCCCAGTGCCTAACAAAAAAATGAATGTGTCCTCATGGAACGCAACTGGTGCTATGTAAAGTGCTCTGATACCGGATACCTTCGGGTCAAGTTCGCGCTATATAAAACTCCATAAAATAAAATAAAAAATAAAAAAATTAAAAAGTACACTGTCTTAAAAGTGTTAACACAAATACATGATACTACACTTTATCAATAAAGTAGTGCCCTCAATCCATCATTGCAATGACTGTTTATATGTCTATCCCATTTTTATAAAAACTGCTATATTCGCAGTAACCACATCACCGGATGCCACATGTCGCAGAATACGGTGTCATTTGGGTGACCGGCGTAGTCGCAATCACTGCAATGTAACCAAAAAGTACTTTATCATAAAAGTGAGTGACATCACTGAATACATCAGTGATGACAACTCAAAGGACAGCATCGTTTTAGTGAAAATACATATATAAATGCGCTTGAGTGTATGTATTTAAGCAAAGGCCAAGCATCTTATTACACACCCTGAAAAAGACTGCCAAAGTATGCACTAGTTTGGTATAGCTAGCGTGCCCAAGAATGAGAGAGGGGGACAGAGTCCTTAAACTGAGATGAATGGACTCACGCTTCATCATAAGACCGAGAATGAAGGTCCGCATGAACCGAATAGGGACGATGAACTTTATGTCCACTCATCTCCAATTATGAAGTAACCAGCTCCAGGTGACCTCATCGGATTGTTAAATTGTATTGCACCACAGTCATATACAATGAGATTTCTTTGGCTAGATCAAAAACTCGGTCAATAGTACATGAACTTGATGGATGTCAGCAAAAACTGAGTTGCAATAGCTGATTCATTGAATTTGAAGGATATTCCCTGATCAGGTTACATCATGGGCACATCCTTACTAGTTATCACTAGACACCAATCAGATGACTTTAAAATATTATGTTGACTAATTGCAGTATACCTCTTGCTCCTTAGTAGACAGATAATCAATAAGAATATTTATTTTTAAAAAGAGATAGGGCTGTGTAGTTATCAGAGATGATATATAACATCCAAGGATGTGGTTACTAAACCCAACTCAGCGTCATGATAACACACCTAACACTATCAAATAACTGTACAAACAACACTTGCATCTACACACACAACAGAGCTCCTCTGGCAATTGGCCATGGTAGGAGGAAGGATATTTATCCTGAATCATTGCTAAGACAGTGAGATGCTGAGGTGAATAGTATAGGCAGGATCTATGCACAAATCTGTGTGGTATATACCTATGACTCCTCAATATATAACCACACCAAGCCCACCTGATCTAGATGAACAGCTTCCTCGGGATTACCCACATCCCCGAGTACACAGGTACTTTACCTGACTCGGCACTGCTACCATAGGTTAGATAGCTTAGTATATATATATATATATATATATATATATATATATATATATATATATATATACACACACGCACACACACATATATATATATATATATATATATATTCACTGAAATAACCATAGGTTTCAGGGACGATATAGTTAGAAATTAGCATTTAAAAAACCTTAGAAATTCACTGAAAAAACCACAGGTTTCAGGGACGTTATAGTTAGTTGGATATTTCACTCGTACAAAACCAGAGAAATTCAGCCATTATAGTTAGTAGAGCTAACTATAACTCGCGCCCCCGCAATGCACTGCTGATGACGTCACATATTACATCACTCATGAGATGGTCAGTGACATCACTGATGACATCTCAAATGACATCACTGATGCCATCACTGATGACATCATCCATGTGATAATGTGATGCACCTCCTCACACCCTAATAAAACCTTTTATACACCCTCTCTAAAATACAGACTACCAATATCGAAACCATAGACAGACCAATAGCAGTTAGTACATACCCGCTCAGTGATTCCTAGGTCTACACACACACACATCTACTCATTCACCCATACAGTAACTCATACATGCAGTCACTCATCAATAAAGCACTATCATATGCACTCATACACCTATACATACACTCACACACCGCCACTCATCCATAGACTTACTCACACACCTACTCAGTCATGCAAAGAATCAATCACACCAATTTATTCACCTATACAGTTATACACAGACCACCTCACTTATTTATACAAATACTAACACATACTTACTCTCTTAGACAATCACTGATAGAAGCACACACTCATCCATACAGCCACTCTCACAATCACTCACTCACTCACACACATATAGTCATTTATATACTCCAACACTCACATATACTGCCTTCCACATATATAGTTACTCACACATATACCAGTGAGACATCCATTCACTCACCAACACACCGATACACATACTCACCCACCCATACAGCCCTTCACAGATGCACTCTTGAACCCATACACCCAGTGAATCACCCACTCACACATCTATGCACAGAGTCACCCACCCCCACCCACTCACACAGACACTCAGGCACCCATACAGATACTCAGACAACCAATCAATAACCCATATAGACAGTCATGTAGCTACTCACCAACCCATGCAGCTACTTATACACCAACTGACAGGCTGATACCGACATTTATACAGTTTTACTCACTAACCCATGCATTCAGTAAGATTCGCTTAATCAGTCACTTATACAATCAGTCACGCACCTACTAAATCATCCATTCGGACACTTATACACCCACTCATTCTTCAATACACCTTGGCATATATATATATAAAACATATTTAAACTTTACAGAAACACACATTCACTGGATGATGTCATCAGTGATGTAATTTGTCGCGTGACAGCAGACAGGGAAACAGACATAAGCTTTTTCTGCTCTCACTTGCTGAAAGCAGTGTTTGCTATGGATTGGGGGGAGCGGTGCTCCCGGCATGCCAATCACAAATCTATACAGACACTGTCACACCCATTTACAAACCCATGCAGACACTGTTACACCCATTCACATACTCAAACAGACACTGTCACATCCAGTCTTATACTGATAGAGATACTGTTACACACTTTTGAAAACCCATACATACACAGTCACACCCATTTTCAAACAGATACAGACACTGTCAAACCCATTCACATACCTAAACAGACACTGTCATAGCCATTCTTATACTTATAGAGACTCTGTCACATACATTTACATACCCATACGGGCCCTGTCAACCCATTCAGATGCCCTCAAAGACACTGTTACACCCATTTACAAACCCATACAAACACTGTGACATGCATTCTCAAAGCCACACGTACACTGTGACACTCATTACTGTACCTAAACTGTTACTGTCACATGCATTTATAAACACATTCAGACACCGTCACACTCATTGCAAACCCGATACAGACTTTGTCACACCCATTCATATACTGTTAGAGATACTGTAACACTCATTTACATACCTTTACAGACGTTGTCACAGGCATTTATCCACCATATAGATACTGTTATACACATTGACAAGCCCCCTTATACACGTAAAATGATGCCCATTTATACTCTGGTATACCTACTGTGATATGCATTCAGAACCCTTTACTAGAACTAGTAAGTGTGATCTTTTGCATTGAATGTATGCTTTTGGTTTGTAAATCTGCGAGGGATCCATGGAAATAATTTTAAAACGAGGATTTACAGTTACAAAAAAAACAACTGCTTGGGAGATTGGGTGGCTTTTAGAAGAGCCATTGTGTTCATTTTGTATATATCATGACTACATATACAAGCAAATGCAGAGTTTCAAGTTGTTCAGAAAACTCTATTGCCTTCATCCTTGAAGTCAACACCATCTCTTCTGTGTATTCCATTCATGTTGAAGCTCAATGTTATGGTCTCTGGGGAATGCTGACACAGTTTTATTATCATGTTTCCTGGCTTTCTCTATCTTTGGACAAATTCAGAAGACCAGATCCATTTCTGCCTCTGGCATATGTTAGAAAACACCAAGGCAGTGTGCGGGAACAATTGCATTACTTGTTCAAAGGTATTATTCATTAGGATTTCTAGTCCTACCCCAGTCAGTGTGCCCATGCCATCGCTAATACAGTGCACAATCATGAGGTCTGGATGTTGCTTCTCCATAACGCTTTCAACTAATGGAAGCAAGTGATGCCACTTTAACTCACTCTGGCCAAACCAATTAATATCCACATTAGGCAAACCTAGGTCTCTATCAATGTTTCTCTGTTTCTAGCAAACTCTCTCAACCAGTGAACAAAGCTGTGACCCGCAGACCACACTCTAACCATTTTGAAGGTTAGACGAGTAGCACACAGGTGAAGTCTTCAGCTGAATGAGGCAGTTTTCAAAATGACTCTAGCAAGTAAAGTTTAAAACATCCCATTTGATTGGATGGTGTGAGTAAAATAGTGATTGAAACTAACTAGGTCATGCAATAAATCTAAAATAACATCATTTGTGTATTGTTGTGTATTTGTGTATGTATATGAGGAATATGTTTAGAATTGTATACATTCAACCACACCGGCAAAATTTCCTTGGAATTTACAATGCTCCTGTAGAGACAGTTATGAACTTCTGTCCTACTGGTAACAGAGAATGTTACATTGTTGGTCACCATGGAAAAAGAGCCACAGGAGTTTAGGGGAGGGAAGAAGAAAAGGCTAGAATGTTAATGTGGGGAGACATTTTATAAACATTATTTATAAAAGAAATAGTGAATGAGAGTTGTTTGGATCTAAATTTAGGGATTTGCAGGAAGTGGTGTGTAATTGGTAGCATTTAGGAATAGTTTTTAAAAAATATTGCTGTTTACCAAGCAGATCCTTGGATTCTCTGTGAGGTTACACGGGGGCCTTGCTGACACCCTCTGATCCGTTCGTAAATCCGCAGATTCCACTCAAATGCACTACCGAATTGGGCTCTCTTTAGAGAAGTTAAACTAAGGATTAAGAAATGTGACCATTTAGAAGAGCTGTATGATTAGTAAGGAGATGAAATAAAATGAAAGCACTGTTTCTATGTGTTTGCTTTCTCTGTAACCTTGAAAGCAAAGTTTAATAGGGTGCAATTACTGGCTGCCTTGTATAAGAGTGGTTTAGCATTCTTCTGCTCAGTTTTTCTGTGCTTTCTTGAGACACACTTGAAAATCTCATATTGAGAAAGAAAAATACTCATTAACAGCCACATTTAACAGATAGATGTGTTAAGATGTAGCATAAAAAGTTGATACAGAAGGACAGAGTGTGAGTAAAGTGGATGAAAGTGAGCAGGATGTTTAAAAATAGTAAAAGGAAATGTTCAAAGTGAGTAGAAGCTGAAAATAAAGAATGCAGTGAGATAGGAAGGTATTTTATTATGTGTACAGTTATGCAATAACATATACTCAGATACGTAGATTAAGATGAGCTCGTTCACATTGATGCTTTTGGTAAGGGAGCAAGATTTAGTTAAATATATTTACATTTTACACATAATGATATAACTATGCATATAGTAACAGATCAAAAGGTAGAACGATGCATGAATTTCGATAGTCAGAAGTAAGCAGATATGTGCATCATTTCATATATTAATTACTCTCAAACTTAGGGGGTCATTACGATGGCAGAAGTACCCCCATCACCAGCCATGCGGTGGCGGACCTTCCTCCAACGGACCGCGATTTTCCCCCCGCCACATTACGATGGCGATCCAGACTGCAACCGTGGCGGACGCAAAGACCGTCAGCCACGGAACTGCCACAGGCAATCATTCCGATTGCCTGGCGGAGCAGTCTGCATCCATGAAATGGTGGCGGTGCCTAGCAGGCACCGTCTGCCAAATTAGGATGCTGTCTTCAGCCAACCTTTCCGTGGCGGGTAAACCGCCATTAAAAAGCTGGGAGTGGTGTTTGTACACTGGGGGGTGTAGGAAGGTGGAATCTGACTATATGGTTGCCCCCACTTTTTTTATGGTGTTTTGCTGGTTTATGACTTAGTTGGACTGGGATCCTGCTATTCAGGGCCCCAGTCTATCTGCTTTCTCTGTAAAAGGTTTCCATGTGCCTTAGGCACATCTCTGATTGGAATCTGAGTGCCCTTATAAGTCCCTAGTATATGGTATACTATGTACCAAGGGCATAGGTACCTCAGAGGCCTACCAGGGGCTGCAGCATGTATTATGCCACCCCTGGAAGGCCATCCAAACTGACACCACAGGTCTGCTACTGCAGCCTGGGTAAGGTGGTGCATGCACCTCTTACTGTGATATAGGTTACCTATATCACTAAATACATACACACATATAAACCTATAAGTCACTCCTAAGGCAGGCCTTATCAATCCTGAAGGCAGAGTGCATGGTTCCTATGTGAGAGGGTGCTCCCTGCATGAGCAGGGCCCCTCTGCAGCGTTCGGAGACCCTTCTCTGATGCTGTTTGTAGTGCAGCCTGACCATATACTCTTAAGCGCATTATAACCTCGCGTTAAATGCTAACTTTGGAATGGCTGCACCTAAACATGTCGTGTTTGGTGTCAAACATCTTGAATACTACCCCCGCCAATTCTGGTGGCGGGGGTAGCATTCCACCCTTCTAGAGGGAAAGACATGTTAACTCTGGCTAGCCCGGTAACTTCTTTCCAAAGCCCTGGCATCACAAAATGGATGCTGCTGCCACAGACACGAGTCTGGCCTCCTGCTGCTGGACGAAACTCCGGCAGGGGAGGCCTGGACAATAGGTTTCCTGTCCCAGGGAGGTGTGACCTCCTCCCCAGACAGGATAATGTGTATTGGGGCTGGGCGGGAGCACTTTCGGGTGCTTTGAAGTCCTGCACTGGGGGCACATTTGGTGTCCCTAGTGCATACCCCAGTTCAAACCGGATCAGGGGCTTGCAGCCCCTGCTTTGGCGCGAACTGGACAAAGGGAAAGGGGTGTAGCCACCCTCTGCCCTGACCCACCCATAGGTGGGGCCACAGAGTAGTCCAACCCCTATCTTTAGTATAAAGATAGGAACCCAGTCCTTAGGACTTTAGATTATCCCTGGACGAAACTCTGAAACTGAATCCTGGACCTTCGACACTCTACTCACGATTAGAGGACAGAAGAATCTCCCTTGGGGTCAAGGAGTGACTCCCTGCTTGGCAGGCACCAAAGAAGCATCTGTCCGGTTCGCATTTCTGAAGCTCCCGTCAGACGCCGAAGTCATCGCATCACCAGAGGTAGATTTTCAGTCTTCCCCGAGGCTACCCCGAGTCCCCAGCAAAGCTGAGGCCCGTGGCTATTGTGGGTGACTTGAGACCATGACCCCTGGACACCGAGCACATTTGCAAGTGCATCCTCTTCTGGGTCTCCCAAGAAGTCGTGCTTTGGGCTCCTAGTAGCCCTAGCCTCCAGCACTAATTGCACCGAATAACACTGGCCCCCACTCCACGAGTGCCCTGTGAGCCAGATCCACGTGCGGCGTCACGAGGCTCCTTCGCGGTCGCTAGCCTGTTGGCTAGTAGCCCTTAACAAAGGCCAATCTTTTTCTAACTTGGCATCCTGGTTGCTCCAGGCCTGCCCTCACTTACCTCGCTGGGTGAGTTCCCCAGACCTTGCTGGTCTGCACCATCGACGATCTTCTTCTGCATCGAGACTTGCCGTTGCCAAGGCTTGTTGGGTCCAATCCGGTCGCCGACACCTCAGCACTCGACAGACATCGTGTACCAGCCCGAATCCTGCTCCTGGTCGCCGACAACGCCTCCTGGACCTCGTGGCTGAAGAGTCAAGACGACCGTCAACGCACCTGAAGCACTCGACATCGGTGGGCATCTGTCCATCGCCTTCCTGGTCAATTGGCTAGTGACCTAGACTCTGTCCCCTCTGCTTTCAGGTTCTTCAGAACTCCGATCCACTCTTGGATCCACCCGGACACTTTTTACTTGGTCGCCAGCAGCACTTTGCAGCAGATCGCCATTCAAATCGACGACGAAACCCGACCCCGAAAGGCACCTATGCACCCGGCTTCCCTGGGTGAGGTAACACGAGTACTCCGGTGCTCCCATGGGTAGAGACTCTTCAAAGTCCTAGATCTCAAAGGGTTTGGTCCAAGTCCTCTTTTAAGTGTCCCTTTTCTCAAATTTCCCGATCACGACTTTCTCCATAGAAATCAACGGCGTATCGCGGTTGTGTATTTACACTGCACGCGTCTCCCGTGGGTCCCCTGTGTCACTACCTTGGATGGTTCCTTGTGGTCCAAGCACTTCTAGAGGCTCTAGGCCTAGTGTCTAGTTCAGTCGTGGTTCTTATACCACTTTATTGGTTTATGGTTTGGTACGCCCCTAGGGCCCAAACGTGTATTTGTGCTATTACTGTGTTTAAATAACTTATAACTTGTGTACTTCGAACTCTAGCCTCATAAAGAGACTAGAGGGGTGTGTTTAGCAATAAATACATATATTTTGAATATATACCTGGTGTGGTGCTCTTTCATTTGGTCACTCAAGAGATTACAGACTGGTAAAACAAGCTGCTTTACATTCCTTCAAGACTTAGCCTGAAGGCTGCTCTCCATAGCTACCACTAGGATAGCTTTCAATAAGGTTGTCTTTAACCTATCTCCAATAAGGGGTTGTTTGGACTGGTGCAAGGTGCCCACTATAATTAGTGGACAGCATATGCCAGGCCAACTTCTCACAGGGGGTACCAATGGTACCCCCCTACATTTCACTGCACCCAGTGGCAGGCACCGTGTGGTACCTGCCACGTAGTGCAGTGAAATGCACAACATGCATTTTGAACATCGCAGAGGGTGCTGCAGTCAGCAGCACCCGCCGCAATGTTAAAGTGCAAAATGCGACCGCCATGGCGGTGGTCGCATCCTAATTGGGTGTGTGGGTCCACCGCATGCATGGCGGGCAGTCCCGTTTCCCACCACGATGGCGGGCGGACTCAGGTCCGTCCGCCATCGTAGTGACCCCCATATACATAGAGTTTGACATCCTTTCACATACTCATCCAGAGACTTTCACACCCTCTCACATACCCATACATACACTGTCACACTCTCTCACATACCCATCCAGACCTCCTTTATTTCCATCCATATATCCATACAGTCTGACACCCACTTACATACCTATAGAGAGTTATACCCTCTCACATACCCATAAAGCGACTCCCACATCTCCTCACATACCCATGTTAACACCATCATACGTATTCACATACCCATACAGAGACTTTCACACCATCTCATATACCCATGTAGACACCCTGATACCCATTCACATACCAATACACAGACAGTCACAGACTCTCTGAAACCCATATAGAGTCTATTACATCCTCGCACATACCCATGTAGACAGCTTATCTACTTATTGACATATTCATTCAGCGGTTCACACACCCTGTTGCATACACATACATAGAGTTTTACACCCTCTTGCATACCCATACAGATACCATTACATACATTCATATAGCCATACAGACTCTCACACACTGTGATATACCCATGTAGAGACCTTTATATCAATTTATACACCTATAAACAGGCTGTCACACCCTCTCACATATCAATACAGACACTGTCACAACCATTCACATATGTATAGAGATACTTTCACACCCTCTTACGTATTTATGCATACACACTTATACACATTCACATATCTATACCCAGACTGTGACACTCTTTCAGATACTCATACAGTGCTCCATTATTCTGATCTGATACATACTTGTACAGACTGTGACACCCATTCCGTTACTCATAGAGAGACTCTTAAACACTCTCACTTACCCATACAGATACTGTAATACCCATTCACATACTGATAGAGTGACTTAGACATCCTCTCACATACCCATAGAGAGACTCTTATACCCTCTGCCCATTGAGATATACACACAGAGATTTACATACCCTGCTACACACTCAAATACACCCATGTAGAGACTCCTATATCCATGTACATACCTATACAGCAGCTCTCACATATCCATTCATAGACTTTCAGGCCCTCTCACTTATCTATACAAACATTGTTACAACTATTTAAACCTTTAGAGATACTCTGACAAACTCTCACATATTCATACTCGCACCCATATATGCAATCATATACCTATACTCAGAGTTTGGCACCCTTTCACATAAATCCAAATACGGTATTTGTAAAGCATGAACTACTCACCCCTAAGGGTCTCAAGGTGCTGAGTCACATGGTGCTGAGCTGAGCTGCTGCTGGGGATCAAACTGTGAGCCCTGCCTCTGGAGTCAACCACCCTGGCTGCTGCACCATACCTCTCCTCAATATGCATACTCATACAGACCTACGTTATACCAAGTCATATACTTATACAGAGTGTGACACCATTCACGTACTGATAGAGAGAATCTTACACCCTCTCACTTACCCATACAGATACTCTAATACCATTAGCATACTGATACAGTGATTTTGACATCCTGTCACATACCCATAGAGAGATTTTCACAGTCTGTCACATACCCATACATAGACTGTCATCCCCTTTCAAACTCCCCACAGATAGTGCCATAAACCTTCACACCCACATACATGAACTGTCATAGCCTGTCACATACACATACAGTGTCATAATCATTCTCATACCAATACATTTACTCTCATACACCTTCACATACCATGTAGACACCCTTATGTCCATTCACACTCCCATACACAGCCTGTCTGACCTTCTCACATACTCAAACATACACTGTCAGCCCCTGTTACGTACTCATACATGCATCCTTATACCCATTCACATACCCATACAGAGTTTCTCACACCCTTACACATACCCATTGAGGATTATTTTCTTCACATTAACATATACAGACATCCTCTCAGATACCCATAGAGAGACTCTCACACTCTGTCACATACTAATACATAGACAGTCACTTCATTTCACATACCCATACAGATAGTGTAATAACCTTTCATACACCCATAAAGAGACTCTCACACACTCTTTTATATCCATGTAGACACCATTATATCCATTTTGATACCCATACACAGGCTCTCACCCCTTTCACATATCCATTCATAGACTGTCAGGACCTTTCAGGTACCTATACAGACAGTCTTACAACCATTTATATACCTATAGACATACTCTTACGCCCTCTTACATATCTATGCAGATACTCTTATACCCATTTACGTACCCATACAGAGACTATTACACTCTTTGTTAATATTACTTTTCCAGAGATACAGTTTTGAAAAAGAAGAAGATCTACAATGCCTGACAAAACGCAAAAAAGAAAGAAACAGGGGAAACAGTATTATTAACTTCAAAGTGAGATGGAAAAAACTAAGGGGCCGATTCCGATCTCGGTCGGAGGCGCACCTAACACCATTCGGTCGGGAAAAAGCCATGCGAAAGCCTGTTTCCCGACCGAACCGCACGCGGGTCCGGCCGAGCGAGTACGATGCGACTCGCCGACCGACTCGTCCGGGCGACCCGACCGCTCCGACCGACTCGTACCCGGATCGTACCGCTCCGACCGACTCGCTCGGACCCGATTCGCACCGCGCAATGGAGACGTTTTCCGGCCGGGTAAGTACGATGCGCACCTCGACCGCTCCGACCGACTCGCGCCGTCCGACTCGAACTCGCTGTCGGAGCCGCACTTTGGGGGTCCGTGTCGGACCCCCTGTCACGCGTACCCGTGCGAGGCGCACACAGGGGGGACCCATGGGTCCCCCTACCTGTGCGTGTACGCCGCGGAGCGCTCGCGGCGTACTCCGCTGTAGGGGGCGCCCTTGTCCGCCCTCGCACCCACTGAGGCAATGGGAGCCCGCGCACGCGTTGTACGACCGGCTCCCATTGAGTTCAATGGGAGTCCGACCGACTCGTGTCCGATAACATACGGACGCATCGTACTCGTTCGGTCGGACTGCACGGGTCCGATTCGGTCGGAAATCTCTCCGGGTCCGGCTCGGTCGGAGAAATTTCCGGCCCGAATCGGAATCGACCCCTAAATATGGTAGAGAATGGGCAGAGGAAAAAAGAGAAGCTGGTAAGAGTACTAAGCAGTTTCTCAGTAAAATATGTTGTAAAATGCAGAATGAGAGTACAGTCTTATCTAAAAATGGAACTTGTACATCAAGTAAAAAAATGCAAGGTTCCACAAAGTAGGACATGCTTTAAGAAATCAGAAAGTTTGTCATGGAGACAGAAACAGTTTAGGAAGTTAAGAGCTAAAATGTTTCACACTAGGGTCATACAGATTTGCAGAGAAGAATGAAACATTGTAAGAGGAGAAGTGATGCATTTAGGCAAAAGCAGCACATTGAGAGCTTCAAAGAAGAAGGTATTTATGTGTATGAAGGAAAGAAGTGCTAGAAAAAGGCTTATTAATAGAACTAATTTTTGCAAAATCTTTAAAGGTGAATGGAAGCATATGTCTAGTAAAGAACCTTATTTCAATGAGTAAAGCTATTTCCAAGAGAATACACTGGTGCATGTTGTTGATTCAAGTGGTCATTGTTATGAAGTAAATGATGATAATACTGTTGCAAAAGAGGAGATGGTTCTTAGGAATGTAGAGGAAGTGATAGCTGAAGAGGGGCAAGGAAGGTGTAGACAGGCCCCAGGATACAAATTGAATTGCAGTAGTATTTGTAGTATTCATCAGAAATAAATTGATTGCTTACAGAATTATGTATGTGAATTTCCATGCAGAAGTCTGAAAGAAGATTCCAATCAAATAAATGTAGGAAATTACAGGGACATTCTCTGGCATGTCTTTCAAGGAAAGCTTGTAAAATCCTTTTTCTTCATTTCAGGATGTTAGCTGCTCACCATTCCAAAATACAAACTTTGGTTAGAAGACTTTACAATGTAAAGGTATTCAGACAGAATATCGAGTTGGAAATGTCGACTTACACAAATATTGAGTTGGAAATATAGTGACACAGAAATATCAACAGCAAGAATATCGTGGTCAAGAATATCAAATTTAAAATAAGAAATATTGTTTTAAAACATATAGAAGTCATTAATATTGTTTGCAAAAACATAATTGTTTAAAATATCGATTTTTTATTTAGTTTTATGTATTTTAGTTTATATTTTGAAATGTATGTTTTTTTGTATAAGTATTGTCTATGCTTTTTAATATATGTGTTACATTTTTAGTAGTTATCAATTTTATTTTAAGTAAATTTTGCATTTTTTAGTTCCATAGTGGGTTGTGGGTTTATAGGGGAATAGGGTGGGTAGTAATTTAATTATAATAAATTAATGATTATTTTTTATTTATTAATATTTTTTTTAATTGAGATTGTATAGTGTTAATTGTGGCAAGTAATTTTATTATAATTAATTAATAATTGTTTGTTAATCAATATTAATTAATCAATTAATTGGTAATTAATTATGGAATTGTGTAATTTTATTTAGGTGTGGGTTGTGGGGTTTATAGGGGTAAAGGGTGGGAAGTAATTTTGGATTTATTAAAAATTAGTTGTTAATTTATATTAATTAATTGATTGAACATTAATTATGGAAATTGTGTAAATATTTTTCGGTGCCGGTTGTGGGGTATATATAGGGGTAAAGGGTGGGAAGTAATTTATGTTTAATTAATTAACAAATAGTTCATCATTAATATTAATTAATTGAAAATTAAATATGTAGATTGTGCAATTAATTTTAGTTGTGGGTTGTAGGGTTTACAGGGTAAAGGGTGGGAAGTAATTTATTTTTAATTAATGAATAGTTAGCTGATCATTAATATAAAGTAATTAATAGATATTTAATTAGGGTATTTGTTTATATTTTTTGTGTGTGGCTTTTACTTTTATAGGGGTAAAGTGTTGGGAGAAAATTAATTTTAGCTGTGGGTTGTGGGATTTATAGGGGTGAAGTGTGGGAAGTTAATTAGTTTTTATGAGTTTTAATTTGTTTTGTTATAAATAATATTTCTTTAATTGGTTATTAATTATGTTAATTAAGGATTAAGATGTGGGATGTGAATTGTGTGTTATTTTAGGGTAGGAAATTTAAAAAAGTACATTTATGTAATAATTAATGTTTTAGTTTCTAAACAATGTCTAAATATAAATATTTATTTATTTGAAAATTATTGTTTTTATTTAATTTAATATAATATTTGTAAGTATTTGTCATATGTATTCAACATTATAATATATATATTTTAATTTTAAATATATTCGTATTTTAATTGTTAACATATTTATATATTTTTTTGTTTCTTTTGTTTTTTAAATATTTTTGTTGTTGTTAATATTTTGTTTGTTTTTAATTTTGAACTGACTGGAGTCAGAATATAGTTACCCCTCTGCTATCCAACACTTTCACTACTGTTGCACTTAATGGATTGGGAATAGTAATTTTTACCCCTCCCCTATCCAACCCTTTCTCTACTGTTGCACTGATTGGAGTGGGAATAGTAAACTTTATCCCACCACTATCCAACACTTTCCCTACTGGTGCACTCACTGGAGTGAGAATAGTAATTTTTACCCCTCCGCTATCCAACACTTTCCCTACTGTTGCACTGACTGGTGTGGGAATAGTAATTGTTACCCCTCCGGTATCAAACAGTTTCCCTAATGTTGCACAGATTGGAGTGGGAATAGTACATTTTATCCCACCACTATCCAACACTTTCCCTACTGTTGCACTGACTGGAGTGGGAAATGTAAGTTTGAAGATTTTTAAATAGTTGAATGTTTTAATTTATAATATAATGATCTTTGTGAGAAGTTGGCCTGGTATATGCTGTCCACTAATTATAGTAGGTACCTTGCACCAGTCCAAACAACCCTTTATTGGAGATAGGTTAAAGACAACCTTTATTGAAAGCTATCCTAGTGGTAGCTATGGAGAGCAGCCTTCAGGCTAAGTCTTGGAGGAATGTAAAGCAGCTTGTTTTACCAGTCTAGAATCTCTTGAGTGACCAAATGAAAGAGGACCACACCAGGTATATATTTAAAATATATGTATTTAGTCTTAAACACACCCCTCAAGTCTCTTTATGAGGCTAGAGTTTGAAGTACATAAGTTACAAGTTGAATATCAACAGTAATAGCACAAATACACGTTTGAGCCCTAGGGGTGTACCAAACCATATACCAATAAAGTGATATAAGAACCACGACTGAGCTAGACACAAGGCCTAGAGCCTGTAGAAATGCTTGGACCACAAGGAACCACCCAAGGTAGTGACACAGGGGAAGCACAGGGGACGCGTGCAGTGTGAGAACACAGCTGCGAGCCGCCGTTGACTTCTATGGGGAATGTCGCGGTTGGAGTTTTAAAGAAAAAGGACACTTGGAGGAGGACTTTGAGCAAACCTTTTTAGAACTAGGCTGTTCTAGAGTCAATATCCATAGGAGCACCGGAGTACTCGAGTTACCTCACCCAGGGGAGCCGGGTGCATATGTGTCTCTCGGGGTCGGGTTTCGTCATTGTTTTCAATGGCGATCTGCTGCAAAGTGCTGCTGGCGACCAAGTCGAAAGTGTTCGGGTGGATCTAAGGGTGAATCAAAGATCTGAAGAACCTGAAAGCAGAGGGGACAGAGTCTGGGTCACTAGACAGTGACCAGGAAGGCAATGAGCAGATGCCCACCGATGTCGGGTGCTTCAGGTAGGTTGACGGTCATCTTGACTCTTTAGCCACAAGGTCCAGGAGGTGTTGACAACAACCAGGAGCTGGATTCGAGCTGTCCCACGACATCTGTCGATTGCTGCGGTGTCGGCGACCGGATTGAAGCCAACAAGCCTTGGCAACAGTAAGTCTTGTAGAGACAAAGAAAGGATGATGTTGCAGACCTGCAAGGTCTGGGGGACTCACCCAGCGAGGGTAAGTCAGGGCACCTCTGGAGCAATCAGGAAAGCACAAACAGAAGAAGAGTTGCCTTCGGGAGGGCCCACTAGAAAATGGACTAGTGACCGCGAAGGAGCCTCAAGTGGACACACTTGGAGCTGGCTCACAGGACACTCGTGGAGTAGAGGCCAGTGATCTTTGGTGAAGTCGGTGCTGGAGGCGGGGGCTACTTGGAGCTCAAAGCACAACTTCATGAGAGACCAGGAAGAGGATGCACTTGCAAAAGTACTCGATATCCAGGGGTCACAGTCCCACGTTACCCACGACAGCTACGGGCCTCAGCTTTGCTGGGAACTCAGGGCAGTCTCAGGAAAGTCTGGAAATCCACCTCTGGTGATGCAAAGACTTTGATGTCCGGCAGGAGCTTCAGCGATGCAGTTCGAACAATTGCTTCTTAGGTGCCTGCCAAGCAGGGGAGTCACTCCTTGACCCAAGTGAGATTCTTCAGTCCTCTGATCTTAAAGTAGAGTGTCGAAGGTCCAGGATTCGGCTTCAGAGTTTCGTCCAGGGTAATCTAAAGTTCTAAGGACTGGGGTCCCATACTTATACAAAGTTAGGGGGTTGGACATACTCTGGGGACCCACCCATGGGAGGGTTATGGAAGAGGGGTGGTTACACCCATTCCCTTTGTCCAGTTTCACACCAGAGCAGGGGCAGGTAGCCCCTGCAACTGGTTTGAACTGGCATATGCACAGGGACACCAAATGTGCCCCCAGTGCAGGACTTCAAAGCACCAGAGGGTGCTCCCGCCCAGCCCCAATACACACTATCCTGTCTGGGGAGGTGGTTACACCTCCCTGTGACAGAAAACCTATTGTCCAGGCCTCCCCTGCCAGAGTTTCAGTCAGCAGCAGTAGGCCAGACCCGTGTCTGTGGCAGCAGCATCCATTTTGTGATGCCAGGGCTCTGGAAAGAAGTTACCTGGTAGCCCGGTGTGTACATGTCTCTCCCTCTAGAAGGGTGGAATGCTACCCCCGCCACCAGAATTTGTGGGGGGGTAGTATTCCAAGAAGTTTGACACCAAACACAACATGTTTTGGTGCAGCCAGTCCAAAGTTAGCATTCTACCTCGAGGATATAATGCACTTAAGATTATATGATCAGGCTGCACCACAAACAGCATCAGAGGATTGACTCCGAATGCTGCAGAGGGGCCCTGGTCATGCAGGGGCACCCTCTCACATAAAAACCAAGCACTCTGCCTTCAGGATTGTTAAGGCCTGCCATAGGAGTGGCTTATAGGTTTATATGTGTGTGCAATGGTAGTGATATAGGTAGCCTATACCACTGTAAGGGGTGCATGCACCACCTTACCCAGGCTGCAGTAGCAGACCTGTGGTATCATTTTGGATGGCCTTCCAGGGGTGGCACAATACATGCTGCAGCCCCTGGTAGGCCTCTGGGGTACCTATGCCCTGGGTGCATAGTATACCATATACTAGGGACTTATAAGGGCACTCCAGATTCCAATCAAAGATGTACCTAAGGTACATGGAAACCATTTTATAGAGAAAGCAGTTAGACTGGGGCCCTGAATAGCAGGAACCCAGTCCAACTAAGTCATAAACCAGCAAAACACAAGGAAAAAAGTGGGGGCAACCATATAGTCAGATTCCACCTTCCTACAATCTTTTTTATTAGATTGTATGTTTTTGGTATATATATATATATATATATATATATATATATATATATATATATATATATATATATATATATATATATATATATATATATATTCACTTAAAAAACCATAGATTTTAGGGACAGTTATAGTTAGTTGGACATTGCACTCGTACAAAACCCGTGAAATTCCCCGTTATAGTTAGTCAAGCTAACTATAACTCGCGCCCCGCAATGCACTGCTGATGACGTCACATATTACATCACTCATGACATGGTCAGTGACATCACTGATGACATCACTGATGACATCTCAAATGACATCACTGATGACATCATCCAGTGACTGTGTGTTTCTGTAAAGTTTAAATATTTTTAATATATATAGGAAAAGACGTATTGAAGAATGAGTGGGTGTGTAAGTGTCTGTATGGATGATTTAGTAGGTGCGTGACTGACTCTATAAGTGAGTGATTTAACGTATCTTACTGAATGCATGGGTTAGTGACTAAATTGGGTGAATGTCTGTATCCGTCTGTCTGTTGCTGTGTAAGTGGCTGCATGTGTTTGTGAATAGCTAAATGAGTGTCTATATGAGTTATTGAATGCTTGTCTGAGTATCTGTATGGGTGCCTGAGTGTTTGTGTGGGAGGGGTGTGTGCAACTCTGTGCATAGATGTGTGAGTGGGTGATTCACTGGGTGGATGGTTTCAAGAGTGCATCTGTGATAGACTGTATGGGTGGGTAAGTGTGTGTAAGAGTGTGTTAGTGAGTGAATGTATGTCCCACTGGTACATGTGTGAGTAACTACATATGTGAAAGGCAGTATATATGTGTGTTGGAGTATATAAATAGCTATAAGCAAGAGTGAGTGATTGTGATAGTGGCTGTATGGATGAGTGTGTGCTTGTATCTGTGATTGTATAAGAGCGTAACAATGTGCTACTATTTGTATGAGTAAGTGAGCTGGTGTGTGTATAACTGTATAGGTGAGTAAATGGCAGTGTGTTTAATTATTTGCATGACTGACTAGGTGTGTGAGTATCTCTATGGATGAGTGGCGTTGTTTGAGTGTCTATATAGGAGTAAGAGTGCATATGATAGTCCTGTACTGAGTGACCGTAAGTATGAGTGACTGTACGGGTGAGTGAGTGGATGTGTGTGTGTAGACCTAAGAATCAGTGAGTGGGTATGTAGTTATTGGTGTTGGAGTGTCTATGGTTTTGCGAATGGCAGTCTGTAATTTAGAGTGGGTGTATCAAAGGTTATATTAGGGTGTGAGAAGATGCATGAAATTATCACGTGGATGATGTCATCAGTGATGTCATTTGAGATGTCATCAGTGATGTCACTGACCATGTCATGAGTGATGTAATATGTGACGTCATCAGCAGTGCATTGCGGGGCGCGAGTTATAGTTAGCTTGACTAACTATAACGGGGAATTTCACGGGTTTTGTACGAGTGCAATGTCCAACTAACTATAACTGTCCCTAAAACCTATGGTTTTTTAAGTGAATTTCTAAGGTTTTTTAAATGCTAATTTGTAACTATAACGTCCCTGAAACCTTTTTCAGTGAATTTCAAAGGTTTTTTAAATGCTAATTTCTAACTATAACGTGTCTGAAACCTATGGTTTTTTCAGTGAATTTCAAAGGTTTTTAAAATGCTAATTTGTAACTATAACGTGCCTGAAACCTACGGTTTTTTCAGTGAATTTCAAAGGTTTTTTAAATGACAATTTTTAAATGTATTAATTTTTATATTAATTTTTTCATACTGATTTACTACATTTTTAGAAACAATTTCTTTTACATATTTTATTTTTTAAATTACATTGTAATTACATTATACATTACATTACAAAAAATACTTTCTCAGAATGAATTACTTTAGTTTAAATACTTTGCAGATAGGCAATAGACTTTTAAGTACAGTAGTTACAGTTGTTGCAATGGGCAACACATTTTCAAACACAATGCAACATTCAGCTCAATGTGAATTTCTAGTTAAATGCAATTAGTTACTTTATGGATTACTTTTCTAACCACAGGACTGGATCCTAGATTCAGTCCTGGTACATCTCCTGTAAACAGTTGAGTAAAAGCGTTTTGGTTACAGTCGTGATTTTTAAGGAATATTATTGTATTTTAAAAGTTGACACTTAGAAACTTTTTCTCATAGAATCACCAATGTTATCCTATGGAAGGAAATTCACTTAGCAGGTAAAAACTGTTATTGTTACTTTTTCTTACTCAGTGTTGGATCCTGGATCCAGCACTGGTGCATCTCCTGTAAACAGTTGAAAGAATGCGTTTAAGTCATACAGGCGATTTTTAAGGAATATTTGTAGTTTGTGAAAATCAACACTTTGAAACTTTTGCTGAAAACCAGTCAATGTTAGCCTATGAAGGAAATTCAAGTTACCGGTAAGTACGGTTAAAATTACTTTTGAGGATCAGTACTGGGCTGAAAGATGCAGCACTGAGGTCTCTCCTGATAACAGGTGAGTAAATCGGAATTCATATTTCGGCTGATTTTAGAGGAATATTTTAAAGTTCCAAAACTCCACACTTAGACGAATTTCCAAGTGAAACCAGTCAATGTTAGCCTATGGAAGGAAATTCAAGTTACTGGTAAGTACGGTTAAAATTACTTTTCAGGACCAGTACTGGGCTGAAAGATGCAGCACTGAGGTCTCTCCTGATAACAGGTGAGTAAATCAGAATTCGGATTTCGGCTGATTTTAGAGGAATATTTGTATGTTTCAAAAATCAACACTTAGAAACTTTTTCAGCAAAAAGCAGGCAATGATATCCTATGGAAGGAAATTCAAGTTACTGGTAAGTACGGTTAAAATTACTTTTGAGGATCAGTACTGGGCTGAAAGATGCAGCACTGAGGTCTCTCCTGATAACAGGTGAGTAAATCAGAATTCGTATTTCGGCTGATTTTAGAGGAATTTTTTAAAGTTCCAAAAATCCACACTTAGAAGAATTTCCAAGTGAAACCAGTCAATGTTAGCCTATGAAGGAAATTCAAGTTACCGGTAAGTACGGTTAAAATTACTTTTCAGGACCAGTACTGGGCTGAAAGATGCAGCACTGAGGTCTCTCCTGATAACAGGTGAGTAAATCGGAATTCGTATTTCGGCTGATTTTAGAGGAATATTTTAAAGTTCCAAAACTCCACACTTAGAAGAATTTCCAAGTGAAACCAGTCAATGTTAGCCTATGGAAGGAAATTCAAGTTACTGGTAAGTACGGTTAAAATTACTTTTCAGGACCAGTACTGGGCTGAAAGATACAGCACTGAGGTCTCTCCTTATAACAGGTGAGTAAATCGGAATTCGTATTTCGGCTGATTTTAGAGGAATATTTGCACAATGGTGAAGGGAGGGGTGCGGGGCCTGAGGTGACATCTGTGCAAACGCGCCCGTGGCGCGTTTTAAGTTGGGGGATTAAGTCCCCTTGAATGCTGAGGGTCCCTAGGGGCCAACTAGCCCACCAGGAACCTCCAATATGCGCCAGGGGGCTGCGTTGCAGAGACGTGTAGAGAGGCCACACCCCTTTTTACACCTCTCTGCAACGCAGCTCTGTGGCGCTTTCTGGGTGTACCTGTAGGGACCCTCAGGATTGAAGGGGATTTAATTCCCCATCTTAAAACGCGCCACGGGGCCTGTATGCACACATGTCCCCTGAAGCCCCGCCCCCTCCCTTCACCACTGTGCAAACGCGCCCCGTGGCGCGTTTTAAGTTGGGGGATTAAGTCCCCTTGAATCCTGAGGGTCCCCGGAGTCCAACTAGCCCACCATATACCTCCAAAAAGCGCCACAGAGCTGCGTTGCAGAGAGGTGTAAAAAGGGGTGTGGCCTCTCTACACGTCTCTGCAACACAGCCCCCTGGCGCATATTGGAGGTTCCTGGTGGGCTAGTTGGCCCCCAGGGACCCCCAGTATTCAAGGGGAATTCCGTCTCTCTGCAAACGCGCCAGGGGCGCGTTTGCAGAGTGGTGAAGGAAGGGGGCGGGCCTGCGGGCCCGATCGTTTTAATTTTTTTTTTTGTCCCCTGAAGGGGGGCTGTGTGGCCCCCTTCCTTTTTCCTGTTTTTATGCCCTGGGGACCCCATCCCCCAGGGCCTTACCCCTTTTTTTAAAATACATTTTTTTTTTAAAAAACGGGAAGGGGGCCGCGTGGCCCCCTTTCCCTGGGCCTGTATTGGCCCCGGGGACCCCATCCCCCGGGGTATGGCCTTTTATTTTTATTCTTTGGAGGGGGCTGCGTGGCCCCCTCATCTGGCCATTTAAGGCCCCGGGGACCCCATCCCCGGGGCCGGCCTTTCCATTTTTTTTTATTTTTTTCTTTTTATTTTTTTGGGGAGGGGGCTGCGTGGCCCCCTCCTGGGCCACTACTTGCCCCGGGGACCCCATCCCCCGGGGCTGGCCCTCTCCGTTGGGGACTGTGGGGGTCCCCAATCCCCCCACAGTCCCGCCGGCTCCCCACGTCCCTTGGGAGCCGGCATTGCTGTTCCACATGGGGAGCAGCTGATATGCTGCTCCCCATATGGAAAAGCAATGTGCTTTGGATATTGGAAGAGAGAGCAGGTTTCCTGCTCTCTCTTCCAATATCCAAAGCAGTTTGCTATGGCAGGACGGAGCCGCGAGGCTCCCGTCCTGCCATAGCAAACTACAGTGTCCCGGGGGTAGGCACCCCGGGACACTGCAGGAGCCGGCCCTGGGGGTGGCGGTCCCCAGGGCCATCAAGGGCTCCAGGAGGGGGGCCGCGCGGCCCCCCTCCCTACATGAGCACAGCCCCGGGGAGGTGGTGGTCCCCGGGGCTTCGGGGGTCCAAAACGGACCCCCATTTTAATTAGTTAGTGCCCTGGGGAGGTGGCGGTCCCCGGGGCGTGTGGGGGGGCTGGAGCCCCCCCACACAGGTTGTTAAATTAATTTTAAAAAGCCCCGGGAGGTGGTGGTCCCCGGGGCTGTGGGAGGGCTCAGAGCCCTCCCGCACCATTTTTAAAAAAGCCCCGGGGGGTGGCGGTCCCCGGGCTTGGGGCCCTTTGAGGCCCCCACACATAAAATTAAACCCCCACCATGCCCCCGGGACTTGGCCCACCCGGGGGCAAATACACCTGCAGCGCGGGAGACCGCGCTTCGATTTTTTTCGGCAGGATTTGCGCACCCTGAGCGCATCCTGCCGATTTAAAATTTTTTTTTTTTTTTGGCCCAGGGGTCCTTGTGGGACCCCTGAGCAAACCTAGGGGGTCAGGGTGTTTCTACCCTGCCCCCTTTTGCGCTTTGCGCACTTGTTTCTGTCCCTCGGTTCCAGTGCAAAATGGCTGCCAACACTTCTTGATTTGGAGTGTTGACAGCCAATTAGCATGCAGCTCGTGATCGGGAGGGTACGCGGATCCGACGCGCCCATAGATATATATGTGATTTTAATTGTGAATTTCTCAGGAACTACTGAACGGATTTACACCATTTTAGCAAAAGGCACCAGTCTGAACCAAGGGCTACCTCTTTGCCAAATTTGGAGTAATTCCGTTCAGCAGTTCGGGCTTCGCTGCGACTCAAAGGTTCCTATGGAAAAATGAATGGGGAAAACGCGTTTTGGGACCCCCTTTTTCTCGGCCCCCGCTCACGTATCACCCGAGACTTTCAGGGTAGGAGCGGAGCGGAGCGCTCAACAAGTTGGAAACTTTCACGAAGATTCGTCAACCGGCGCCAACGTTATTTCAAATAGAATATCGCAGATTTCCTATGGATAATAGGTTGTAACTATAACTATCTACTGGCGACCGCCAGTAGATAATATATATATATATATATATATATATATATATATATATATATATATATATATATATATATATTATCTACTGGCGGTCGCCAGTAGATAGTTATAGTTAGGACCTATTTTCCATAGGAAATCCGCAACATTCTATTTGAAATAACGTTGGTACCGGTTGACGAATCTTCGCGAAAGTTTGCAACTTGTTGGGGCGCTCCGGTCCGCTCCTATCCTGAAAGTCTCGGGGTGATTCGTCAAGCGGGGGCCAAGAAAAAAGGGGGGTCCCAAAACGTGTTTTTCCCATTCATTTTTCCATAGGAACCTTTAGTCGCAGCTACAGCCCGAACTGCTGAACGGAATTACACCAAATTTGGCAAAGAGGTAGCCCTTTGTTCAGTGTCGTGCATTTTGCTTAAATGGTGTAAATCCGTTCAGTAGTTCCTGAGAAAATCAAAAGTAAAATCACATATATATCTGGGCGGAGCCTAACCACACATGTCATCGTGAGATCTGATTGGCTGTCAGCACTTCATCCTGGAATTGCTGGCAGCCATCTTGGGACCAATATAAATGATAGTACCCCATTGAAATGCATTGTAGTGAATCGAAGATTTTGAGGGTTACCAAAAAGAGAACTATAAAGGGTGATAACAGACTTTAGTTACATTAGAATTCATTTGTTGATGGTACCATACTAATTTCAGGAATTGTGGTGTGTTCTAAGGTGATTTTACCCTGTGAAAAACCTTCTGCTGCTGGGACATCATGAATCATGTTTGAGAGAAAACTATTTTCACATGCTTGTCCCATAGAGTTTTGGAAGGTGCTCCAGAAGCTAAAATGAGAGCATATTTTCTGTAAATTCACATTATCTTTCTCAGTCATGTGAGAATGAAGTCTGACATTCTCAGTAAAACATGTACATCCAACAAGGGCAGAGACTGTCAGTTGATTCCTTTGTGTTCTACTGCAGCTTCCCTGAGTGTTCTAAAGAACAACTAGAGTGCTAACAGCCTTACTTATGACAAAAGTATGGCACACCTGAAGCCATCTTGATTGGAATAAACTGGTAACACTTAAAACATTTAATTTAAAAAGGAACAAAATGATGGGGTTCATTTTGTCATAGAAATTATGGTTGGTGCTGTAGAAAGAAAAATTAGGACATGTTTCAAGTGTGATCTCAAATATCTTCCTGTTATATTTCAACAAGAGCAGCCTGCCAGTTGATGCCTTTGTGTTCTACTGCAGCTTCCCAGAGTGTTCTAAAGAACAACTATAGCGCTAAGAGCCTTACTTATGACAAAAGTATGGCACACCTGAAGCCATCTTGATTGGAATAAACCGGTAACACTTAAAACATTTAATTTAAAAAGGAACAAAATGAGGGGGTTCTTTTTGAAATAGAAATTATGGTTAGTGCTGCAGAAAGAAAAATTAGGGCATGTTTTAAGTGAGATCTCAAATCCTCTTCTATTTCATTAGAACATTTTGACATGCAGACTGAAACAATCACTTTCAATACCAGAAGCAGACTTCCAGTTAACTCCCTGGTGAGCAGTAGCTTTACTACAGTGATCTAATGAGCAACTAGAGTGCTAACATTCTGAATTTATGGCAAATGTGAGACACATCTGAATGCCTTCTTGATGGAATCAAAGTAAAAACTGAAAGCATTTCCTACTGAGGAGACTGCAGTAAATGAGGAAATTAGGAAACTTCATAACAAAGAAGTCTTCCAAGATGGCCATCAGTGAAAAAAGAGCCCAAATGTAGCACAAATATTACCCAGATGTAGCCCACATATAGCCCAATGACAAAAGTGTGGAAAACACTTTTTATTTTTAGTTTTTTTGCAGTTTTATGTAGTGCAGACTGGTCAGGTATTGGAGCGTTGCATCTTAAAACATGACCCCTATACTACAAAAACACCACTGCACTACCCTAAACCCTAAAACACTACCCCCAGCACGATCCCCTACACTACACAAGCACCAATGCACTATCCTAAACCCTAAAACACTACCCCCAGCATGACCCCCTACACTACACAAACAGCACTGCACTACCCTAAACCCTAAAACACTACCCCCAGCACGACCCCCTACACTACCCAAACACCACTGCACTGCCCTAAAACATGACCCCCTACACTACACAAACACCACTGCACTACCCTAAACCCTAAAACACTACCCCCAGCACGACCCCTACACTACACAAGCACCACTGCACTACCCTAAACCCTAAAACACTACCCTCAGCACGACCCCCTACACTACACAAACACCACTGCACTACCCTAAACCCTAAAACACTACACCCAGAACGACCCCCTACACTACCCAAACACCACTGCACTACCCTAAAACATGACCCCCTACACTACACAAACACCACTGCACTACCCTAAACCCTAAAACACTACCCCCAGCACGACCCCCTACACTACACAAGCACCACTGCACTACCCTAAACCCTAAAACACTACCCCAAGCACGACCCCCTACACTGCCCGAACACCACTGCACTGCCCTAAACCCTGAAACACCAGCACCTGCACGACCCTCTACACTGCCCAAACACCACTGCACTGCCCTAAACCCTGAAACACCACCCCTAGCACGACCCCCTACACTGCCCGAACACCACTGCACTGCCCTAAACCCTGAAACACCAGCACCTGCACGACCCCCTACACTGCCCGAACACCACTGCACTGCCCTAAACCCTGAAACACCACCCCTAGCACGACCCCCTACACTGCCCTAACACCACTGCACTGCCCTAAACCCTGAAAAACCACCCCTTCACAACCCCCTACACTGCCCGAACACCACTGCACTGCCCTAAACCCTGAAACATCACCCCAGCAAGACCCCCTACACTGCCCAAACACCACTGCCCTAAACCCTGAAACACCACCCCATCACGACCCCCTACACTGCCCGAACACCACTGCACTGCCCTAAACCCTGAAACACCACCCCCAGCACGACCCCCTACACTGCCCAAACACCACTGCACTGCCCAAAACCCTGAAATACCAGCCCCAGCACGACCCCTACACTGCACGAACACCACTGCACTGCCCTAAACCTTGAAACACCAGCCCCAGCACGACCCCCTACACTGCCCGAATACCACTGCACTAACCTAAACCCTGAAACACCACCCCCAGCACGACCCCCTACACTGCCCGAGCACCACTGCACTGCCCTAAACCCTGAAACACCAGCCCCAGCATGACCCCCTACACTGCCCGAACACCACTGCACTGCCCTAAACCCTGAAACACCAGCCCCAGCATGACCGCCTACACTGCCCGAACACCACTGCACTGCCCTAAACACTGAAACACCAGCCCCAGCACGACCCCCTACACTGCCCGAAAACTACTGCACTGCCCTAAACCCTGAAACACCATCCCCAGCACGACCCCCTACACAGCACGAACACCAGTGCACTTCCCTAAACCCTGAAACACTACCCCCAGCAAAGACCCCCTACACTGCCCGAACACCACTGTACTGCCCTAAACCCTGAAACATCACCCCCAGCAAGACCCCCTACACTGCCCGAACTCCACTGCCCTAAACCCTGAAACACCACCCCCAGCAAGACCCCCTACACTGCCCGAACACCACTGCACAGCCCTAAACCCTGAAACACCAGCCCCAGCACGACCCCCTACACTGCACGAACACGACTGCACTGCCCTAAACCCTGAAACATCACACCCAGCAAGACCCCCTACACTGCCCGAACACCACTGCCCTAAACCCTGGAACACCACCCCCAGCAAGACCCCCTACACTGCCCGACCACCACTGCACTGCCCTAAACCCTGAAACACCACCCCCAGCACGACCCCCTACACTGCCCGAACACCACTGCACTGCCCTAAACCCTGAAACACCAGCCCCAGCACGACCCCTACACTGCTCGAACACCACTGCACTGCCCTAAACCCTGAAACACCACCCCCAGCTCGACCCCCTACACTGCCCGAACACCACTGCACTGCCCTAAACCCTAAAACACCAGCCCCAGCACAACCCCGTACACTGCCCGAACACCACTGCACTGCCCTAAACCCTGAAACATCACCCCCAGCAAGACCCCCTACACTGCTTGAACACCACTACCCTAAACCCTGAAACACCACCCCCAGCAAGACCTGCTACACTGCCCGAACCCCACTGCCCTAAACCCTGAAACACCACCCCCAGCAAGACCCGCTACACTGCCCAAACACCATTGCTCAGCCCTAAACCCTGAAACACTAGCCCCAGCACGACCCCCTACACCGCCCGAACACCACTGCACTGCCCTAAACCCTAAAACACCACCCCCAGCATGACCCCCTACACTGCCCGAACACCACTGCACTGCCCTAAACCCTGAAACACCAGCCCCAGCAAGACCCCCTACACTGCCCGAACACCACTGCACTGCCCTAGACTCTGAAACACCAGCCCCAGCAAGACCCCCTACACTGCCCGAACACCACTGCACTGCCCTAAACCCTGAAACACCAGCCCCAGCATGACCCCCTACACTGCTCGAACACCACTGCACTGCCCTAAACCCTGAAACACCAGCCCCAGCACCACCACCTACACTGCCCGAACACCACTGCACTGCACTAAACCCTGAAACACCAGCCCCAGCACGACCCCCTACACTGCCCGAACACCACTGCACTGCCCTAAACCCTGAAACACCAGCCCCAGCACGACCCACTACACTACCCGAACACCACTGTACTGCCCTAAACCCTGAAACACCACCCCCAGCACAACCCCCTTTACTGCTCAAACACCACTGCACTGCCCCAAACCCTAAAACACCACCCCCAGCACGACCCCCTAAACTGCCCGAATACCACTGACCTAAACCCTGAAACACCACCCCCTGCACGACCCCCTACACTGCCCGAACACCACTGCACTGCCCTAAACCCTGAAACAACACCCCCAGCACGACCCCCTACACTGCCTGAATACCACTACACTGCCCTAAACCCTAAAACACCACCCACAGCACGACACCCTACACGGCCCGAACACCACTGCACTGCCCTAAACCCTAGGACACTACCCCCAGCATGACTCCCTACACTACCCGAACACCACTGCACTACCCCAAACCCTAAAATACTCCCCCCAGCACAACCCCCTACACTACCCGAACACGACTGCACTGCCCTAAACCCTCAAACACTCCCCCCAGCACGACCCCCTACACTACCCGAACACCACTGCGCTGCCCTAAACCCTAAAACACTCCCCCAGCACGACCCCTTACACTACCCGAACACCACTGCACTGCCCTAAACCCTAAAACACTACCCCCCGCACGACTCCCTACACTACCCAAAGACCGCTGCACTACCCTAAACCCTAAAACATGACCTCCTACACTACACAAACACCACTGCACTACCCTAAACCCTAAAACACTACCCCTACACTACACAAACACCACTGCACTACCCTAAACCCTAAAAACTACCCCCAGCACGAACCCCTACACTACCCAAACACCACTGCACTACCCTAAACCCTAAAACACTACCCCCAGCAGTACCCCCTACACTACCCAAACACCACTGCACTACCCTAAAACACTACCCCCAGCACGACCCTCTACACTACCCAAACACCACTGCACTACCCTAAACCCTAAAACACTCCCCCAGCACGACTCCCTACACTACCCAAACACCACTGCACTACCCTAAACCCTAAATCTACCCCCAGCATGACCCCCTACACTACACAAACACCACTGCACTACCCTAAACCCTAAAACACTGCCCCCAGCATGACCCTCTTCACTACCTAAACACAACTGCACAATTTGTTACAGGTGTTGCAACGCAGGCCTGTGGTGCTTACTGGAAGTACCTGTTGGGCTAGTTGGGCCCCAGGGACCTTCAGGATTCAAGGTGACCTAATCCCCCAACTTAAAACACTCCACAGGGCGCGTTTGCACAGTGGTGAAGGAAGGGGGCGGGGCCTCAGATGACATGTGCGCAAACACGCCCTGTGGTGGTTTTAAGTTGGGGAATTAATTCCCTTTGAATCCTGAGGGACCCTGGGGGCCAACTAGCCCACCAGGTACCTTCAGTAAGCACAACTGAGTTGCGTTGCAGAGAGGTGAAAAAAGGTGCGTGGCCTCGGAACGCCTCTCTGCAACTCAGCTCTGTGGTCCTAACTGTAGGTACCTGGGGGGCTAGTTGGGCCCCAGGGACCCTCAGGATTCAAGGGGACTTAATCCCACAACTTAAAATGCGCCACGGGGCGCGTTTGCACACATGTCTCCTCAGGCCGCCCTCTCCCTTCACCAGTGGTGGAAACGCGCCCTGTAGCGCGTTTTAAGAGGTAGTTTTAATCCCCCTGCCCTATTATGTACTAGGGACTTGCAGAGGAGGTCATGCTAATCATAGGGGTACCCCAATGCATAGTGTTCCCTAGTGTATGTAGGTGTTTTCACTGTATTCTAAGTGTCTTTTAGCATAGCACTGGCTCTGGTTAGTCAGAGTCAGTTACCACCAGTACCCGTCTGAAAAGGTTGTGGGCACAGGATGATTTTGCAACAAGGCCTCTTTCTGCTCCTCTGTTGGTTCTTTCTGCACATGTCTTGCTTCTTCCTGCACTTTTCTTCGTCTTTGTGGACTTCTGTTTCTTCTTTCTGCATTTCTTTTGCTTCTTTCTGTGCGTTTTTTCTTCTTTCTTCACATGTCCTACCTCTGTAGGCATAGTTAGAAAGTAGCATTTAAAAAACCTTTGAAATTCACTTAAAAAATCATAGGTTTCAGGCACATTATAGTTAGAAATTAACATTTAAAAAACCTTTGAAATTCACTGAAAAAACCATAGGTTTCAGACACGTTATAGTTAGAAATTAGCATTTAAAAAACCTTTGAAATTCACTGAAAAAACCATAGGTTTTAGGGACAGTTATAGTTAGTTGGACATTTCACTCGTACAAAACCATAGAAATTCCCCTGTTATAGTTAGTTCAGCTAACTATAACTCGCGCCCCCGCAATGCACTGCTAATGACGTCACATATTACATCACTCATGACATGGTCAGTGACATCACTGATGAGATCACTGATGACATCTCAAATGACATCACTGATGACATCATCCATGTGATAATTTCATGCATCTTCTCACACCCTAATATAACTTTTGATACACCCACTCTAAATTACAGACTGCCATTCTCAAAACCATAGACACTCCAACACCAAAAACTACATACCCACTCACTGATTCTTAGGTCTACACACACATCCACTCACTCACCCGTACAGTCACTCATACTTACAGTCACTCAGTACAGGACTATCATATGCACTCATACACCTATATAAACACTCACACACCGCCACTCATCCATAGAGGTACTCACACACCTAGTCAGTCATGCAAAAATTAATTACACACCCATTTACTCACCTATACAGTTATACACACACCAGCTCACTTACTCATACAAATACTAGCACATTCTTACGCTCTTATACAATAAATGATACAAGCACACACAGATCCATACAGCCACTCTCACTATCACACACTCTCACTTATAGCCATTTAAATACTCTAACACCCATATATACTGCCTTTTACATATGTAGTTACTCGCACATGTACCACTGAGATATACATTCACTCACTAACACACCCATACACACACTCACCCACCCAAGCAGTCCATCACAGATGCACTCTTGAAATCACCCACTCACACATCTATGTACAGAGTCACACACACCCCACCCACACAAACACTCAGGCAGCCATACAGATACTCAGAGAACCAATCAATAACCCATATAGACACTCATATAGCTATTCGCAAATCCATGCATCCACTTACACACCAACAAGCGGACGGATACAGACATTCACACAGTTTAGTCACTAACCCATGTATTCAGTAAGATACGTTTAATCACTCACTTGTAGAGTCAGTCACTCACGTACTAAATCATCCATTCAGACACTTATACACCCACTCATTCTTCAATACGCCTTTCCCTATATATATTAAACATATTTAAACTTTACAGAAACACACAGTCACTGGATGATGTCATCAGTGATTTCATCAATGATGTCATTTGAGATGTCATCAGTGATGTCATCAGTGATGTCACTGACCATGTCATGAGTGATGTAATATGTGACGTCATCATCAGTGCATTGCGGGGCGCTGAGTTATAGTTAGCTGAACTAACTATAACAGGGGAATTTCTATGGTTTTGTACGAGTGAAATGTCCAACTAACTATAACTGTCCCTAAAACCTATGGTTTTTTCAGTGAATATATATATATATATATATTCACTGAAAAAACATAGGTTTTCAGGGACGTTATAGTAAGTTGGACATTTCACTCGTACAAAACCAGAGAAATTCAGCCGCTATAATTAGTTCAGCTAACTATAACTCACGACCCCGCAATGCACTGCTGATGACGTCACATATTACATCATTCATGACATGGTCAGTGACATCACTGATGATATCACTGATGACATCTCAAATGACATCACTGATGACATCACTGATGACATCATCCACGTGATAATCTGATGCACCTCCTCATACCCTAATATAACCTTTGATACACCCACTCTAAAATACAGACTACCATTTTCGAACTATTGTAGGAGAGTAGGATCTGCCTCTTATGGTTACCCCTACTTTTTGCTGATGTATCACTGTTTTTTTACTTTAGTCTGGCTGGGGCCCTGCTATTCAGGACCCCAGCCTAGCTACTTCCTCTCTAAAATGATTCCCTGTCCCTTAGGTACACTTCAGATTGGATTCTGGGGTGCCTATGCCCTAGTATATGGTACACTATGTAACCAGGGCATAGGTACCCCAGAGGCCTACCAGGGGCTGAAACATGTATTGTGCCACCCCTGGAAGGCCATCCAAAATGACACCATAGGACTGATACTGCAGCCTGGGTAAGGTGGTGCATGCACCCCTTGTCGAGATATAGGTTCCCTATATCTCCCCTAACACTGCACATAGAAACCTATCAGTCACCCCTGTGGCAGGCCTTATCAATCCTGAAGGCAGGGTGCTTGGTTATATGTGAGAGGGTGCCCATACATGAGCAGAGCCCCTCTGCAGCCCTCGGAATCTCCTATCCGGGGTTGTCTGTGGTGCAGCCTGACCATATACTCTTAAGTGCATTATATCTAAACGGTAAATGCTAACTTTGGGATGGCTGCTCGGAAACATGTTGTGTTTGGTGTCAAACACCTTGGAATCATACCCCCACACCAGTTCCTGGTGTGGGAGTATGATCCCACCCTTCTAGAGGGAGAGACATGACAGCACCAGTATATCCGGTACCAACTAATCAATCAATCAAACATGTCACTTATAAAGCGCACTACATACCCGCGAGGGTCTCAAGGCGCTGGGGGAAGAGGGGGGTGGTGCTGCTACTGATCGAAGAGCCAGGTCTTGAGGAGTCTTCTGAAGGCCAGTAGGTCTTGGGTCTGTCGGAGGTTGGTGGGGAGGGTGTTCCAGGTCTTGGCGGCGAGGTGGGAGAAGGATCTGCCGCCGGCGGTCGTTTTCCGGATGCGGGGGACTGTGGCGAGGGCGAGGCTGGTTGAGCGGAGCTGGCGGGTGGGGGTGTAGAAGCTGAGTCGTCTGTTGAGGTAGGCTGGTCCGGAGTTGTGGAGTGCTTTGTGTGCGTGGGTGAGGAGCTTGAAGGTTATCCTCTTGTTGACAGGGAGCCAGTGCAGGTCTCTCAGGTGGGGTGTGATGTGGCTGCGTCGGGGATGTCGAGGATAAGACGTGCAGAGGCGTTCTGGATGCGTTGCAGCCGTCTCAGGAGCTTAGCCGTCGTTCCTGCATAGAGGGCGTTTCCGTAGTCCAGCCTGCTGGTGACGAGGGCCTGGGTGACTGTTTTCTTGTTTCGGTGGGGATCCACTTGAAGATCCTGCGGAGCCCGGCATCACAAAATGGATGCTGCAGCCACAGACACGAGTATGGCCTCCTGCTGCTGACCGAAACTCTGGCAGGGGAGGCCTGGACAATAGGTTTCCTGTCTCAGGGAGTTGTTACCACCTCCCAGATAGGCCTTAGTGGATTGGGGCTGGGTGGTGCACTCTCTGAGTGCTTTGAAGTCCTGCACTGGGGGCACATTTGGTGTCCTCATGCATACCCCAGTTAAAACCAGTTGCAGGGGCTGCCAGCCCATGCTCTGGTGTGAAACTGGACAAAGGAAATGGGTGTAGCCACCCCTCTTTCCAAACCCTCCCATAGGTGGGTCCTCAGAGTTAGTCCAACCCCTGTTCTTAGTATAAGTAAGGGAACCCTGGCAACAGGACTTTAGATATCCCTGGATGAAACTCTGAAGCTGAATCATGGACCTTCGATGCTCTACATCAAGATTAGAGGACTGAAGAATCTCCCTTGGGGTCAAGGAGTGACTCCCCTGCTTGGCAGGCACCAACAAAGCAATTGTCCGGTCTGCATCACTGAAGCTCCCACCAGACGCAGAAGTCTTTGCATCACCGGAGGTAGATTTCCAAACTTCCCCAACGCTGCCCTGAGTCTCCAGCAAAGCTGAGGCCCATAGCTGACGTGGGTAATGTGGAACCATGACACCTGGACACCAAGCACATTTGCAAGTGCATCAACTTCCTGACATCTCTTGAAGCTGTGCTTTGGGTTCAAAGTAGCCCTAGCCCAGAGCACCAACTGCAGAAAAGATCACTGGCCTACACTCCACGAGTGTCCTGTGGGCCAGCTCCAAGTGTGACTGCTTGAGGATCCTTTGTGATCTCTAGTCCATTGGCTAGTGGGTCCCCACGAAGGCAACTCTTCAATTGCTTGGGCTTTTCTGGTTGCTCCAGAAGTGCCCTGACTTACCTTCACAGGGTGAGTCCCTCGGACCTTGCTGGTCTGCACTGCAGCCTTTTCTTCACTTGCTAAATACTTGCCGTTGCCAAGGCTTGTTGAGTCCAATACAGACGGCGATACTGCAGCACTCGACAGACTTTGTGGGACAGCTTGAATCCAGCTCCTGGGTGTCATCAACACCTCCTGGACCTCGTGGCTGAAGAGTCAAGGCACCCGTCAACTCACCTGAAGCACCCGACATCTGAGGGCATTCGACTATCGTGCCCCTGGTCACTGGCTAGTGACCCAGACTCTGTCCCCTCTGCTTTCAGGTCTTCCTCTTCCTCGATCCAGGCTTGGATCGCTCTGGACACTCTTCTTCTTCACGGCAGCAGCACTTTTCCAGAGGTCGCCATTGAAAACGACGACGATTCCCGACACCTTTTAACACGTATGCACTCGGCTTCCCTGGATGAGGTAACTCAAATATTTTGGTACTCACGTGGGTGTGGGCCCTAGAAACTCTTAAATTTTAAGGAGTTAACTGGAAGTCCTCTCCGAAGTGCCCTTTTTCTTTAAAAATCCAACCATGACTTTCCCCAAAGAAGTCAACGGCGGTTCGCGGCTGTGTTCTCACACTGCACGTATCCCCAGTGGGTCACCTGTGTCACTACCTTGGGTGGTTCCTTGGGGTCCAATCACTTCTACAGGCTCTAGGCCTTGTTTCTAGTTCAGTCGTGGTTCTTATACCACTATTTTAGTATATGGTTTGGTACGCCCCTAGTCTCAAACGTGTATTTGTGCTATTACTGCTGATATTTGACTTGTAACTTATGTACTTCTAACTCTAGCCTCATAAAGAGACTAGAGGGGTGTGTTTAAGACTAAATACATATATTTGATATATATACCTGGTGTGGTCCTCTTTCATTTGGTCACTCAAGAGAATATAGACTGGTAAAACAAGCTGCTTAACATTCCTCTAAGACTTAGCCTGAAGGCTGCTCGCCATAGCTACCACTAGGATAGCTTTCACTAAAGGTTGTCTTTAACCTATCATCCATAAGGGGTTGTTTGGACTGGTGCAAGGTGCCCACTATAACTAGTGGACAGCACATGCCAGGCCAACTTCTCACAGCTATAACGTCCCTGAAATCCTATGGTTTTTTCAGTGAATTTCAAAGGTTTTTCAAATGCTAATTTCTAACTATGCCTACAAAGGTAGGACGTGAAGAAAGAGGAAGAAAAGCTCAGAAAGAAGCAAGACAAATGCAGAAAGAGGCAACAGAAGTCCAGAAAGACGAAGAAAAGTGCAGGTAGAAGCAAGAGTTGTGCAGAAAGAACCAACAGAGGAGCAGAAAGTTCTCCTGTGCCCCCAACTTTTTGCTGACGGGTACTGGTGGTAACTGACTCTGACTAACGAGGCCTAGAGCCAGTGCTATGCTAAAAGACAATACAGTGAAAACACCTAGATACACTAGGGAACACTATGGGCCTGATTCACAGAACTAACTTACGTCAAAAACGTAAAGTTAGTACTTTTTGGTATTCACAGAATACACTTACTCATTTTGGTATTCACAGAATGCACTTACTCATTTTGGTATTCACAGAATGCACTTACTCATACTAACTTTATGTGCGCATTCGGGCCGGAGATTGCGGCCCTTTGGTGGAGATTCCGGATCTTTGGTGGAGATTCCGGCCCTTTGGTGGAGATTCCGGCCCTTTGGTGGAGATTTCAGCTCTTTGGTGGAGATTCCGGCCGGTTGTGGAGATTCCGGCACCAGTCCAAACAACCCCTTATTGGAGGTTAAAGACAACCTTTAATGAAAGCTATCCTAGTGGTAGCTATGGAGAGCAGCCTTCAGGCTAAGTCTTGAAGGAATGTAAAGCAGCTTGTTTTACCAGTCTATAATCTCTTGAGTGACCAAATGAAAGAGGACCACACCAGGTATATATTCAAAATATATGTATTTATTACTAAACACACCCCTCTAGTCCCTTTAAAAATGTAAGTACGTTTTTATATTGCGCAGCTACTCACCCTTACGGGTCTCAAGGCGCTGGGGGCCGTAGTGGAAATTAAGTGAGCTATTGCCCAGAGTCACATGGTGCTGAGCTGAGCTGCCGCCGGAGCCGGGGATCGAACCGTGAACCCCGTGCTCCGAAGTCAGCTGCCCTGGCCACTACACCACACCTCTCCACTTTATGAGGCTAGAGTTCGAAGTACATAAGTTATAAGTCAGTTATCAACAGTAATAGCACAAATACACGTCTGAGCCCTAGGGGCGTACCAAACCATATACCAATAAAGTGGTATAAGAACCACGACTGAGCTAGACACAAGGCCTAGAGCCTGTAGAAGGGCTTGGACCACAAGGAACCACCCAAGGTAGTGACACAGGGGACCCACGGGGGACGTGTGCAGTGTGGTAAAACAGCCGCGAATCGCCGTTGACTTCTATGGGGCAAGTCGCGGTTGGAATTTTAATGAAAAGGGATACTTAAAGGAGGACTTGGAGCAAACCCTTCCAGAACTGGGTTGTTCTAGAGTCTATACCCACGGGAGCACCAGAGTACTCGTGTTACCTCACCCAGGGAAGCCGGGTGCATAGGTGCCTTTCTGGGTCGGGTTTCGTCGTTGATTTCAATGGCGATCTGCTGCAAAGTGCTGCTGGCGACCAAGTCGAAAGTGTCCGGGTGGATCCAAAGGTGGATCGGAGATCTGAAGAACCTGAAAGCAGAGGAGACAGAGTCTGGGTCACTAGCCAGTGACCAGGAGGGTGATGAGCAGATGCCCACCGGTGTCGGGTGCTTCAGGTAGGTTGATGGTCATCTTGACTCTTCAGCCACGAGGTCCAGTAGGTGTTGTTGATGACCAGGAGCTGGATTCGAGCTATACCACGATGTCTGTCGATTGCTGATGTGTCGGCGACTGGATTGGACCCAACAAGCCTTGGCAGCGGCAAGTCTTGTGGAGATGGAAGAAGGACAATGGTGCAGACCAGCAAGGTCTGAGGTACTCACCCAGCAAAGGTAAGTCAGGGCACGCCTGGAGCAACCAGGGAAGCCCAAGCAGGATAAGATTGGCCTTCGTAAGGGCCTACTAGACAACGGACTAGCGACCGCAAAGGAGCCTCAAGTGGACACACTTGGAGCTGGCTCACGGGACACTCGTGGAGTGGGGGCCAGTGATATTCAATGCAATCGGTGCTGGAGGCGGGGGCTACTCGGAGCCCAAAGCACAACTTTGTGGGACCCCAGGAAGAAGATGCACTTGCAAATGTGCTCGGTGTCCAGGGGTCAAGGTTCCACATTACCCACGAGCGCTATGGGCCTCAGCTTTGCTGGAAACTCAGGGCAGCCTCAGAGAAGTCTGGAAATCCACCTCTGGTGATGCAAAGACTTCGGCGTCCGACAGAAGCTTCAGCGATGCCGACCACACAATTGCTTCTTTGGTGCCTGCCAAGCAGGGGAGTCACTCCTTGACCTCAAGGGAGATTCTTCAGTCCTCTAATCTTGAAGTACAGCGTCGAAGGTCCAGGATTCTGTGTCAGAGTTTCGTCCAGGTAGATCTAAAGTCCTAAGGACTGGGGTCCCATACTTATACTAAGGTAGGGGGTTGGACATACTCTGTGGACCCACCTATGGGAGGGTCAGGGCAGAGGGGTGGTTACACCCCTTTCCCTTTGTCCAGTTTCATGCCAGAGCAGGGGCAGGTAGCCCCTGCAACCGGTTTGAACTGGCATATGCACAGGGACACCAAATGTGCCACGAGTGCAGAACTTCAAAGCACCAGAGAGTGCTCCCGCCCAGCCCCAATACACACTATCCTGTCTGGGGAGGTGGTTACACCTCCCTGGGACAGGAAACCTATTGTCCAGGCCTCCCCTGCCGGAGTTTCGGTCAGCAGCAGGAGGCCAGACTCGTGTCTGTGGCAGCGGCATCCATTTTGTGATGCCAGGGCTTGGAAAGAAGTTACCGGGCAGGCCGGTGTGTACATGTCTCTCCCTCTAGAAGGGTGGAATGCTACCCCGGCGCCAGAATTGGCGGGGGTAGTATTCCAAGATGTTTGACACCAAACACGACATGTTTCCGTGCAGCCATTCCAAAGTTAGCATTTAACGCGAGGTTATAATGCGCTTAAGAGTATATGGTCAGGCTGCACTACAAACAGCATCAGAGAAGGGTCTCCGAACACTGCAGAGGGGCCCTGCTCATGCAGGGGCACCCTCTCACATAGGAACCACGCACTCTGCCTTCAGGATTGACAAGGCGTGCCATAGGAGTGACTTATAGGTTTATATGTGTGTATGTATGTAATGATATAGGTAACCTATATCATAGTAAGGGGTGCATGCACCACCTTACCCAGGCTGCAGTAGCAGACCAGTGGTGTCCTTTTGGCTGGCCTTCCAGGGGTGGCACAATACATGCTGCAGCCCCTGGTAGGCCTCTGAGGTACCTATGCCCTGGGTACATAGTATACCATATACTAGGGACTTACAAGGGCACTCCAGATTCCAATCAGAGATGTGCCTAATGCACATGGAAACCATTTTAGAGAGGAAGCAGCTAGGCTGGGGTCCTGATTGGCAGGGCCCCAGCCAGACTAAAGTCGAAAAACAGTGAAGCATCAGCAAAAAGTGGGGGTACCCATGTGAAGCATATCCTACTCTCCTACACAACCCCCCCCCAAACACAGGGACATTAAACTAACCTTGCCCAGTTGAGTCTTCATGTTCTAAGTGGAAGTACCTAGAGAGTCCATCTGCATTGGCATGGTTACTCCCAGGTCTATGTTCCACTGTGAAGTCCATCCCCTGTAGGGAAATGGACCACCTAAGCAGTTTGGGGTTTTCACCCTTCATTTGTTTTAGCCATAAGAGGGGCTTATGGTCGGTTTGAACCAGGAAGTGAGTACCAAACAAGTATGGCCTCAACTTCTTCAGAGCCCAGACCACAGCAAAGGCCTCCCTCTCAATGGCTGACCAACGTTTCTCTCTAGGGGTCAGCCTTCTGCTAATAAAAGCTACTGGCTGATCCTGACCTTCATCATTCAATTGTGACAGTACAGCCCCTACCCCCAATTCAGATGCATCTGTTTGGACAATGAACTTCTTGGAGTAATCAGGACTCTGTAGAATGGGAGCAGTGCACATGGCCTGCTTTAGGTCATCAAATGCCTTTTGACAGCTAACTGTCCACTGAACCTTCTTGGGCATTTTCTTGGAAGTCAAGTCATTCAGGGGTGTCACTATTGATCCATACCCTTTGACAAATCTCCTATAGTACCCAGTCAGGCCTAAAAAGGCTCTCACCTGAGTCTGGGTAGTGGGAGCAGCCCAGTCCATGATGGTCTGGATCTTGCTCTGCAGTGGTTGAACCTGGCCTCCACCCACAAGGTGGCCCAGGTACACAACCTGACTCTGCCCTATCTGGCACTTGGTAGCCTTGATAGTCAGGCCTGCTTTCTGCAGGGCCTGTAAAACATTTCTGAGGTGGACCAGGTGATCCTCCCAGGTGGAGCTAAAGACAGCAATATCATCTAGATATGCTGCACTATAGGCTTCCAGGCCTGTAAGGACTGTATTCACCAACCTCTGAAAAGTGGCAGGTGCATTCTTCAGACCAAAGGGCATCACCACAAATTGATAATGCCCACTAGGGGTTGAGAATGCTGTCTTTGTCTTTGCATCATCAGCTAGCCTGATCTGCCAGTAGCCAGCTGTCAGGTCAAATGTGCTTAGATACTTGGCTGAGGCCAAAGTGTCTATTAGCTCATCTGCCCTAGGTATTGGATGGGCATCAGTCCTAGTGACTGCATTGAGACCACTGTAATCCACACAAAACCTCATCTCTCTTTTCCCACCACTGGTGTGAGGTTTTGGCACAAGGACCACTGTACTAGCCCAAGGGCTATCTGAGGGCTCAATAACTCCCAAATCCAAAATTTTCTGGACTTCTGTCCTGATACAGTCCCTGACATGGTCAGGTTGCCTATAAATCTTATTTTTAATAGGCAGACTGTCCCCAGTGTCCACTTCATGAGTGCACCAGGTGGTGTGACTGGGTGTCAGTGAGAACATGTGTCTGAACTGATTGAGCACCTGTCTACAATCAGTCTGCTGCTGGGTAGTGAGGCTGCCTGCCAAGGCTACACCATCCACTGACCCATCATCAGGGTTCTGTGAGAGCAGGTCAGGGAGTGGGTCACTCTCTTCCTCCTGTCCCTCATCAGTAGCCATGAACAAGCCCATGTCTGCCCTGTCCACATATGGTTTCAACCTGTTGACATGGAGAACCCTGTGGGGACTCCTGGGTGTTCCTAGGTCTACTAAGTAGGTAACCTCACCCTTCTGTTCAATAATGGTATGGGGGTCCACTCCATTTGTCTTGGAGAGCTGCTGGGGCCACTGGCTCCAACACCCACACCTTCTGTCCTGGCTGGTAAACAGTCAGTACAGCCTTTTGGTCATGCCAGGCTTTTTGAAGTTCCTGGCTAGCCTCAAGATTTTTAGTTGCCTTTTTCATGTACTCAGCCATCTTGGAGCGGAGACCAAGTACGTAGTCCACTATGTCTTGCTTTGGGGGCTTGAGAGGTAACTCCCATCCTTCCTTCACCAAGCACAATGGACCCCTGACAGGGTGACCAAACAAAAGTTCAAAAGGGCTGTAGCCAACCCCTTTGAGGCACCTCCCTGTATGCAAATAAAAGGCAGGGCAAGAGTATGTCCCATCTTCGCCTAAGCTTTTCTGGGAGCCCTTTAATCATGCCCTTCAAGGTTTTGTTGAATCTCTCAACTAAACCATTGCATTGTGGGTGATATGGTGTGGTGAACTTGTAAGTCACTCCACACTCCTTCCACATTGCTTTCAAGTATCCAGACATGAAGTTTGCACCCCTGTCTGATACCACCTCCTTAGGGAAGCCCACTCTTTAGAAAATTCCCAGGAGGGCCCTTGCCACCACAGGTGCTGTAGTGGTCCTAAGGGGAATAGCCTCTTGGTACCTGGTGGCATGATCCACCACCACCAGGATAAACCTGTGCCCAGATGCTGTTTGGGGATCCATGGGACAAACAATGTCAATCCCCACCCTTTCAAAGGGAACCCCCACCACAGGTAGTGGTATCAGGGGGGCCTTTGTAGTGCCACCTGCCTTGCCACTGGCCTGGCAGGTTACACAGGAGCGACAAAACTCCTTGGTGTCTTCAGACATGTGGGGCCAGTGAAAGTGAGGGACAATTCTGTCCCAAGTCTTGTTCTGGCCCAGGTGACCTGCTAAGGGAATGTCATGGGCTAGGGTCAATAGGAAGCCCCTGAACTTCAGAGGTATAACCAACCTCCTGGTGGCACCAGGCTTGGGGTCTCTACACTCTGAGTACAAGAGTCCATCATCCCAATACACTGTATGGGGACCACTAGCTTTCCCAGCAGCCTCAGCAGCAGCTTGCTGTCTGAGGGGTTCAAGAGAAGGGCAGCTCTGCTGCTCCTGGCTCAGATCTGCCCTGGAAGGGCCCCCTATCCCCAAGAACTCAACCTGGTCAGGTTCAAACTCCTCTGGGACAGTTCCTTCCTCAGGACTGAGATCATCCCCCTGAAGAGACTGATCTTCCTTCTGAGCCAAGTGGGAAGGCACTGCCTTTACCCTACTACTCCTCTTCTTGGAGGGCACTTGGTCCATTATTCCAGAATCCAAGGCCAGTTCAGTGCTAGACATTTTGGCTTGTGACCTGGTCACAGCAAACACATCTGCAGGGATGCCCAGCATTTCTGCATGGGTCCTGAGCTCCACTTCTGCCCAAGCTGAAGTTTCTAAATCATTGCCAAGCAAGCATTCAACTGGTAGGTCTGCACTTACCACAACCTTCTTAAGGCCAGTTACCTCTCCCCAGGAGAAGTTAACAACTGCCAGAGTATGGTCTGTTCTGACATTGCTAGCATTGGTCACTTGGTACATCTCACCAAGTATAACCTGCCCAGGATTCACAAGGTCTTGTGTCACAATGGTGACACTTGCCCCTGTGTCCCTAAATGCCAAAGCCTCTCGTCCATTGATTAAGGGCTGTTGCCTGTACTTGCCCAGATTACTGGGACTCACAGAGGAGGTCACATCCATGCCTCCATCACAGACTAGGACAGCCTGAGTGAGTTATCTGACTAGGTCAGAGCTCATCTCCTTACCCAGGGTCAACCCTACTAAACCCTTGGCTTGTGTACTCCCACCACCAACTGTAACTGTGCTAGGGGGAACAGGTGCCTTAGGGGCATTGGTGGGGGCTGGAGTAGAGTCTTTGGACTTGGTGCAATCACTGGTCCAGTGGGTCTTTTGCTTACAGACCTTGCACCATGGTTTCTTTTGGCCTTTCCCTTTGTTAGACTGTGAATCCCCATCTGAAGAAGATTTTTGGGGGCTTTGTGAAGACTTCTGGTCTTTACCCTTCTCCCCACCCTTATCAGAGTTCTTAGCATCTTGCTTCTTTGGGTCACCACCTTGGTTCTGTACCTTCTGCCTCACCCTGGTTCTGACCCATTTGTCTGCCTTCTTTCCCAATTCTTGGTGAGAGGTCAGATCAGAGTCCACCAGGTACTGATGCAACAGCTGATATTGACAGTTATTAAGAATCTGCTCCCTCATGATAAGATTGTACAATCCTGTGAAGTCACACACCTTACTGCCCATCAACCAACCTTCCAGAGCCTTAGCAGAACAATCCACATAGTCTACCCAGTCTTGAGCCTGTGCTTTTTGGGTGTCTCTGAACTTTAACCTGTATTGTTCAGTTGTTAGGCCAAACCCATCAATAAGAGCACTCTTCAAGACTCTGTAATTGTCAGCATCCTCTTCTCTTACAGTGAGGAGCTTGTCTCTACCTTTGTCTGCAAAGGAGAGCCACAAGATTGCTGCCAACTGCTCCTGAGGGACCCTCTGTACTTCACAGGCCCTCTCCAGTGCAGTTATACATTTGTGGATGTCATCCCCACTCTGGTAGGGAGGGACAATCTTGCTCAGGTTCCTATGGTCACAAGACCTTTCCCTATCTTTGGGGAACTTGCTGCCACCATGGGACTCTAGTCCCAACTTTTGTCTCTCTTTGTAGAGATCTAGGGACTCCCTGTCTATAGCCAATTGCTGTTTTCTGAGTTCAAGCTGGGCTTGCTCATACTGAATCAGTCTCTTTCTCCTCTCATGAGAGGATTCTCTCCTATGAGAGGAGACAGAGGTCCCTATTGAGGTGTCAGAGTGGTTAGACTCCTGAGAAGGAGATCTAGACCTTCTGGGCACACTCACAACCCTTCCTGGGGGGACAAAGGGGAGGTCATTCTGATCCTCCTCCTCATCCACAGGAGGAATTGGGTTTTCCAGGTCAAGGTCATTGTCACCTTCCTGGCCAGTTCCAGAGGGGGTGTCCTGGGTGATGTCACCCCTGGCCCCTTCCTCATCTTCTGCCCCACCCTCTGTACCTACCCCTTCAGACCCTAGGGGTCTGCTGAGATCATCAGACAGTAACATCTCTTTCAGGTGTTGGGTGTTGGGTGCTGGCACTTTGGCCTGTCCTCAACTTCCTAGTATTGCATAATGCTCTCAATTCCAAGAATGGGAGTTTATCATACTTGGAGGGAAGAAGGCCACTGGCTTCTGGCAAGGACTCTCTGGGTCCTGGCTTTGAAGACATTACTAGTGAGGTGTGGTGTATGCACTACCTACTCTAGTGTGGCCTACTAAACTCTCTTGAGTTATAGAAAGGGTGTGCTATCCCTTAACACACAACTCTAAGTTCAGTAGAACTTACTGTATACTAAGCTTGATTTATATGTACCTTAGGTACCCTTAGTGGTTTTCAGTTGATCAATTCAATTGAGATTATCTGGTAAAACAATAGCAAGCTGGAATCCCACACGCTGCACACCAATGTGAGAAGTTGGCCTGGTATATGCTGTCCACTATTTCTAGTGGGCACCTTGCACCAGTCCAAACAACCCCTTATTGGAGATAGGTTAAAGACAACCTTTAATGAAAGCTATCCTAGTGGTAGCTATGGAGAGCAGCCTTCAGGCTAAGTCTTGAAGGAATGTAAAGCAGCCTGTTTTACCAGTCTATAATCTCTTGAGTGACCAAATAAAAGAGGACCACACCAGGTTTATATTCAAAATATATGTATTTATTACTAAACACACCCCTCTAGTCCCTTTATGAGGCTAGAGTTCGAAGTACATAAGTTATAAGTCAGTTATCAACAGTAATAGCACAAATACACGTCTGAGCCATAGCGGTGTACCAAACCATATACCAATAAAGCGGTATAAGAACCACGACTGAGCTAGACACAAGGCCTAGAGCCTGTAGAAGGGCTTGGACCACAAGGAACCACCCAAGGTAGTGACACAGGGGACCCACGGGGACGCGTGCAGTGTGGTAACACAGCCGCGAATCGCCGTTGACTTCTATGGGGCAAGTCGCGGTTGGAATTTTAAAGAAAAGGGACACTTAAAGGAGGACTTGGAGCAAACCCTTCCAGAACTGGGTCGTTCTAGAGTCTATACCCACGGGAGCACTGGAGTACTCGTGTTACCTCACCCAGGGAAGCCGGGTGCATAGGTGCCTTTCCGGGTCGGGTTTCGTCGTCGATTTCAATGGCGATCTGCTGCAAAGTGCTGCTGGCGACCAAGTCGAAGGTGTCCGGGTGGATCCAAAGGTGGATCGGAGATCTGAAGAACCTGAAAGCAGAGGGGACAGAGTCTGGGTCACTAGCCAGTGACCAGGAGGGCGATGAGCAGATGCCCACCGGTGTTGGGTGCTTCAGGTAGGTTGACAGTTGTCTTGACTCTTCAGCCACGAGGTCCAGGAGGCGTTGTCAATGACCAGGAGCTGGATTCGAGCTGTGCCACAACGTCTGTCGATTGCTGAGGTGTCGGCGACCGGATTGGACCCAAAAAGCCTTGGCAGCGGCAAGTCTTGTGGAGATGGAAGAAGGACGATGGTGCAGACCAGCAAGGTCTGAGGGACTCACCCAGCAAGGGTAAGTCAGGGCACGCCTGGAGCAACTAGGGACGCCCAAGCAGGATAAGATTGGGGTTCGTGAGGGCCTACTAGCCAACGGACTAGCGACCACGAAGGAGCCTCAAGTGGACGCACTTGGAGCTGGCTCACGGGACACTCGTGGAGTGGGGGCCAGTGATCTTTGGGGCAGTCGGTGCTGGAGGTGGGAGCTACTCGGAGCCCAAAGCACAACTTTGTGGGTGCCCAGGAAGAAGATACACTTGCAAATGTGCTCGGTGTCCAGGGGTCACGGTTCCACGTTACCCACGACAGCTACGGGCCTCAGCTTTGCTGGGGACTCAGGGCAGCCTCAGAGAAGTCTGGAAATCCACCTCTGGTGATGCAAAGACTTCGGCGTCCGACGGGAGCTTCAGCGATGCAGACCGGACAATTGCTTCTTTGGTGCCTACCAAGCAGGGGAGTCACTCCTTGACCCCAAGGGAGATTCTTCAGTCCTCTAATCTTGAAGTAGAGCATCGAAGGTCCAGGATTATGTGTCAGAGTTTCATCCAGGTAGATCTAAAGTCCTAAGGACTGGGGTCCCATACTTATACTAAGGTAGGGGGTTGGACATACCCTGTGGACCCACCTATGGGAGGGTCAGGGCAGAGGGGTGGTTACACCCCTTTCCCTTTGTCCAGTTTCGCTCCAGAGCAGGGGCTGGTAGCCCCTGCAACAGGTTTGAACTGGCATATGCACAGGGACACCAAATGTGCCCCCAGTGCAGGACTTCAAAGCACCAGAGAGTGCTCCCGCCCAGCCCCAATACACACTATCCTGTCTGGGGAGGTGGTTACACCTCCCTGGGACAGGAAACCTATTGTCCAGGCCTCCCCTGCCGGAGTTTCGGTCAGCAGCAGGAGGCCAGACTCGTGTCTGTGGCAGCGGCATCCATTTTGTGATGCCAGGGCTTGGAAAGAAGTTACCGGGCAGGCCGGTGTGTACATGTCTCTCCCTCTAGAAGGGTGGAATGCTACCCCCGCTGCCAGAATTGGTGGGGGGGTAGTATTCCAAGATGTTTGACACCAAACACGACATGTTTCCGTGCAGCCATTCCAAAGTTAGCTTTTAACGCGAGGTTATAATGCGCTTAAGAGTATATGGTCAAGCTGCACTACAAACAGCATAAGAGAAGGGTCTCCGAATGCTGCAGAGGGGCCCTGCTCATGCAGGGGCACCCTCTCACATAGGAACCACGGACTCTGCCTTCAGGATTGACAAGGCCTTCCATAGGAGTGACTTATAGATTTATATGTGTGTATGTATGTAATGATATAGGTAACCTATATCATAGTAAGGGGTGCATGCACCACCTTACCCGGGCTGCAGTAGCAGACCTGTGGTGTCCTTTTGGCTGGCCTTCCAGGGGTGGCACAATACATGCTGCAGCCCCTGGTAGGCCTCTGAGGTACCTATGCCCTGGGTACATAGTATACCATATACTAGTGACTTACAAGGGCACTCCAGATTCCAATCAGAGATGTGCCTAATGCACATGGAAACCATTTTAGAGAGGAAGCAGCTAGGCTGGGGTCCTGATTGGCAGGGTCCCAGCCAGACTAAAGTTGAAAAACAGTGAAGCATCAGCAAAAAGTGGGGGTACCCATGTGAAGCAGATCCTACTCTCCTACATAAGTGTATTCTGTGAATACCAAAAAGTACTAACTTTACGTTTTTGACGTAAGTTAGTTCTGTGAATCGGGCCCTATGCGTCGGGGTACCCCTGTCATTAGCATGACCTCCTCTGTAATTGCCATGAGTTAGTGCCTGGGTCATTGGATGAGTACATGGGTAGTGACTGGATGATTAGAGTACTGCAAGGAGAGTGCATGGTGAATTTATAAGTGCTTGTGTTTTGGCGCAGTGATTAGATAAGTACATGGAACTGGCTGGGTGATTGGAGGAGTGCATGCGTAGTGACAAGTAGATAGCTGAATTGCATCAGTAGTGCTCAGGGGATTGTAGCAGTACATGTGTTAGTGCCTGACTCATTGCATACGTACATGGGTAGTGTCTGAATGATTAGAGTACTGCAAGGAGAGTGCATGGTGAATTTATAAGTGCTTGTGTTTTGGCGCAGTGATTAGATAAGGACATGGAACTGGCTGAGTTATTGGAGGAGTGCATAGGTAGTGACAAGGAGATGGCTGGACGGCATCAGTAGTGCTCAGGTGATTGTAGCAGTGCATGTGTTAGTGTCTGGGTCATTGCATGAGTACATGGGTAGTGACTGGATGATTAGAGTACTGCAAGGAGAGTGCATGGTGAATTTATAAGTGCTTGGGTTTTGGCGGAGTGAGTGGATAAGGACATGGTGCTGGCTGGGTGATTGGAGGAGTGCATGGGTAGTGTAAAGGAGATGGCTGGACTGCATCAGTAGTGCTCAGGGGATTGTAGCAGTGCATGTGTTAGTGCCTGGGTCATTGCATGAGTACATGGGTAGTGACTGGATGATTAGAGTACTGCAAGGAGAGTGTATGGTGAATTTATAAGTGCTTGTGTTTTGGTGCAGTGATTGGATAAGGACATGGAACTGGCTGGGTGATCGGAGGAGTGCATGGGTAGTGACAAGGAGATGGCTGGACTGCATCGGTAGTGCTCAGGCGATTGTAGCAGTGTGTGTGTTAGTGCCTGGATCATTGCATGAGTACATGGGTTCTGACTGGATGATTAGAGTACTGCAAGGAGTGTGCATGGTGAATTTATAAGTGCTTGTTGTAGGCGAGTAGGATCTGCTTCTTATGGTTACCCCCACTTTTTGATGATGTTTCACTGTTTTTCGACTTTAGTCTGGCTTGGGTCCTGCTATCCAGGACCCCAGCCTAGCTGCTTCCTTTCTAAATTGATTCTCTGTACCTTAGGTACACCACAGATTGCATTCTGGGGTGCCCTTATTAGTCCCTAGTATATGGTATACTATGTACCCAGGGCATAGGTACCCAAGAAGCCTACCAGGGGCTGAAGCATGTATTATGCCACCCCTGGGCAGCCTTCCAAAATGACACCACAGGACTGCTACTGCAGCCTGAGTGAGGTGGTGCCTGCACCCCTTACTGAGATATAGGTTCACTATATCTCACCCTATCACTGCACATAGAAACCTATCAGTCACCCCTATGGCAGGCCTTATCAATCCTGAAGACAGGGTGCTTTGTTTTATGTGAGAGGGTGCCCATGCATGAGCAGAGCCCCTCTGCAGCCTTCGGAATCTTTTCTCTGGTGTTGTCTGTGATGTAGCCTGACCATATACTCTTAAGTGCATTATAACCTTGTGGTAAATGCTAACTTTGGGATGGCTGCACGGAAACATGTCGTGTTTGGTGTCAAACACCTTGGAATCATACCCCCACACCAGGGTATGATCCCACCCTTCTAGAGGGAGAGACATGACAGCACCGGTATACCCGGTACCAGCTAACAGAGCCCTGGCATCACAAAATGGATGCTGCAGCCACAGACACGAGTCTGGCCTCCTGCTGCTGACCGAAACTCCAGCAGGGGAGGCCTGGACAATAGGTTTCCTGTCACAGGGAGGTGTTTTCAACTCCCCAGACAGGATAGTGTGTATTGGGGCTGGGCGGGAGCACCCTCTGGTGCTTTGAAGTCCTGCACTGGGGGCACATTTGGTGTCCCTTTGCATATGCCAGTTCAAACCGGTTGCAGGGGCTACTTGCACCTGCTCTGGCATGAAACTGGACAAAGGGAATGGGTGTAACCCCTCTTCCCTGACCCTCCCATAGGTGGGTCCCCAGAGTATGTCCAACCCCCTAACTTTGTATAAGTATGGGACCCCAGTCCTTAGGACTTTAGATTACCCTGGACGAAACTCTGAAGCCGAATCCTGGACCTTCAACACTCTACTTTAAGATTAGAGGACTGAAGAATCTCCCTTGGGGTCAAGGAGTGACTCCCCTGCTTGGCAGGCACCTAAGAAGCAATTGTCCGGTCTGCATCGCTGAAACTCCTGCCGGACGCCGAAGACTTTGCATCACCAGAGATGGATTTCCAGACTTCCCCGAGGCTGCCCTGAGTCCCCAGCAAAGCTGAGGCCTGTAGCTGTCGTGGGTAACGTGGGACCATGACCCCTGGAAACCGAGTACTTTTGCAAGTGCATCCTCTTTCTGGTCTCCCATGAAGTTGTGCTTTGGGCTGCCAGTAGCCCCTGCCTCCAGCACTGACTGCACTGAAGATCACTGGCCTTCACTCCAAGAGTGTCCTGTGAGTCAGCTCCAAGTGCGTCCACTTGAGGCTCCTTCGCGGTTGCTAGTCTGTTGGCTAGTGGGCCCTCCCAAAGGCAACTCTTCTTCTGCTTGGGCTTTCCTGGTTGCCCAGAAGTGCCCTGACTTACCCTCGCTGGGTGAGTCCCCCAGACCTTGCGGGTCTGCAACATCGTCCTTTCTTTGTTTCTACAAGACTTGCCGTTCCCAAGGCTTGTTGGGTCCAATACGGTCGCCGACACCACAGCAATCGACAGACTTCGTGGCACAGCTCGAATCCAGCTTCTGGTTGTTGTCGACACCTCCTGGACCTCATGGCTGAAGAGTCAAGACACCCATCAACCTACCTGAAGCACCCGACATCGGTGGGCATCTGTTCATCGCCTTCCTGGTCACTGGCTAGTGACCCAGACACTGTCCTCTCTGCTTTCAGGTTCTTCAGATCTTCGATCCACCCTTGGATCCACCCGAACACTTTCGACTTGGTTGCCATCAGCACTTTGCAGCAGATCGGCATTGAAAATGACTACGAAACCCGACCCCGAAAGACACCTATGCACCCGGCTCCCCTGGGTGAGGTAACTCGAGTACTCCGGTGCTCCCATTGGTATTGATTCTAGAGCAGCCTAGTTCTAATGGGGTTTGCTCCAAGTCCTCCTCCAAGTGTCCTTTTTCTTTAAAACTCCAACTGCGACATTCCCCATAGAAGTCAACGGCGGCTCGTGGGTGTGTTCTCACACTGCATGCGTCCCCCGTGGGTCCCCTGTGTCACTACCTTGGGTGGTTCCTTGTGGTCCAAGCATTTCTACAGGCTCTAGACCTTGTGTCTAGCTCAGTCGTGGTTCTTATACCACTTTATTGGTATATGGTTTGGTATACCCCTAGGGCTCAAACGTGTATCGGGATCGGGAAAATAGAGGAAAGGGACACTTAAAAGAGGACTAGGACAAAACCCTTTGAGATCTAGGACTTTGAAGAGTCTCTACCCATGGGAGCACCGGAGTACTCATGTTACCTCACCCAGGGAAGCCGGGTGCATAGGTGCCTTTCGGGGTCGGGTTTCGTCGTCGATTCGAATGGCGATCTGCTGCAAAGTGCTGCTGGCGGCCAAGAGAAAAGTGTCCGGGTGGATCCAAGAGTGGATCGGAGTTCTGGTGAACCTGAAAGCAGAGGGGACAGAGTCTGGGTCACTAGCCAGTGACCAGGAAGGCGATGGACAGATGCCCACCGATGTCGAGTGCTTCAGGTGCGTTGACGGTCGTCTTGACTCTTCAGCCACGAGGTCCGGGAGGCGTTGTCGGTGACCAGGAGCAGGATTCGGGCTGGTACACGACGTTTGTCGAGTGCTGAGGTGTCGGCGACCGGATTGGACCCAACAAGCCTTGGCAACGGCAAGTCTCGGTGAAGATGTAGATCGTCGATGGTGCAGACCAGCAAGGTCTGTGGAACTCACCCAGCGAGGGTCAGTGAGGGCAGGCCTGGAGCAACCAGGATGCCAAGTAAGAAAAGGATTGGCCTTCGTTAAGGGCTACTAGCCAACGGGCTAGCGACCGTGAAGGAGCCTCGTGACGCCGCACGTGGATCTGGCTTACAGGACACTCGTGGAGTGATCTTCGGTGCAGGTGGTGCTGGAGGCTAGGGCTACTCGGAGCCCAAAGCACGACTTCTTGGGAGACCCAGAAGATGATGCACTTGCAAATGTGCTTGGTGTCCAGGGGTCACGGTCTCAAGTCACCCACGATAGCCACGGGCCTCAGCTTTGCTGGGGACTCAGGGTAGCCTCGGGGAAGTCTGAGAATCCACCTCTGGTGATGCGATGACTTCGGCGTCCGACGGGAGCTTCAGAAATGCGAACCGGACAGATGCTTCTTTGGTGCCTGCCAAGCAGGGAGTCACTCCTTGACCCCAAGGGAGATTCTTCAGTCCTCTAATCGTGAGTAGAGCGTCGAAGGTCCAGGATTCAGTTTCAGAGTTTCGTCCAGGTATAATCTAAAGTCCTAAGGAATGGGTTCCTACCTTTATTCTAAAAATAGGGGTTGGACTACTCTGTGGCCCCACCTATGGGTGGGTCAGGGCAGAGGGTGGCTACACCCCTTTTCCTTTGTCCAGTTCGTGCCAAAGCAGGGGCTGCAAGCCCCTGATCCGGTTTGAACTGGGGTATGCACAGGGACACCAAATGTGCCCCCAGTGCAGGACTTCAAAGCACCCGAAAGTGCTCCCGCCCAGCCCCAATACACATTATCCTGTCTGGGGAGGTGGTCACACCTCCCTGGGACAGGAAACCTATTGTCCAGGCCTCCCCTGCCGGAGTTTCGTCCAGCAGCAGGAGGCCAGACTCGTGTCTGTGGCAGCAGCATCCATTTTGTGATGCCAGGGCTCTGGAAAGAAGTTACCGGACTCGTCAGAGTTAACATGTCTTTCCCTCTAGAAGGGTGGAATGCTACCCCCGCTGCCAGGATTGGCGGGGGGGTAGTATTCCAAGATGTTTGACACCAAACACAACATGTTTAGGTGCTGCCATTCCAAAGTTAGCATTTTACCGCGAGGATATAATGCGCTTAAGAGTATATGGTCAGGCTGCACTACAAACAGCATCAGAGATGGTCTCCGAACGCTGCAGAGGGGCCCTGCTCATGCAGGGGCACCCTCTCACATAGGAACCATGCACTCTGCCTTTAGGATTGATAAGGCCTGCCTTAGGAGTGACTTATAGTTTTATATGTGTGTATGTATTTCGTGATATAGGTAACCTATATCACAGTAAAGGGTGCATGCACCACCTTACCCAGGCTGCAGTAGCAGACCTGTGGTGTCAGTTTGGATGGCCTTCCAGGGGTGGCATAATACATGCTGCAGCCCCTGGCAGGCCTCTGAGGTACCTATGCCCTTGGTACATAGTATACCATATACTAGGGACTTATAAGGGCACTCCAGATCCCAATCAGTGATGTGCCTAAGGCACATGGAAACCATTTTAGAGAGGAAGCAGCTAGGCTGGGGTTCTGATTAGCAGGGCCCCAGCCAGACTAATGTCGAAAAACAGTGAAGCATCAGCAAAAAGTGGGGGTACCCATCTGAAGCAGATCCTACTCTCCTACAACTATCACTAGTTGACAGCAAATACCAGGCCAACTTCTCACATTGGTGTGCAGCGGTTGGGATTCAAGCTTGCCTTTGTTTTACCAGATAATCTCAAGTGAGTGACTAACTGAAAACCACTAAAGGTACCTGAGGTACATATAAATCAAGCTTAAAATTACAGAAAGCTCTACTGAACTTAGAGTTGTCTGTCAAGGGCTTACCACACCCTTTCTACAACTCAAGAGAGTTTTAGTAGGCCACACTAGAGTAGGTAGTGCATACACCACACCTCACCAGTGATGTCTTCAAGGCCAGGAACCAGTGGGTCCCTGCCACAAGCCAATGGGCTTCTACCATCCAAGTATGACAACCTCCCATTCTTGGAATTGAGAGCATTGTGTAGTACTAGGAAATTGAAGACAGGAAAAAGTGCAAACACCCAACGCCTCATAGAGGTACTGCTGTTGGATGATCTCAGAAAGACCTCAGGGTCTGATGGGGTAGGCAGAGAGGGTGGGGTAGTAGATGAGGAAAGGCCAAGGGGTGAAGATACCCATGACCTGACCTCTGAAGATGATAATGATCTTACCCTGGGAATTCCAGCTCCCCCCGCAGATGAGGAGGATGGTCACAATGGCCCCCTCTTTATCCCACCAGGAAGAGTTGAGAGTGTGCCTAGAAGGTCAAGATCTCCTTCTCAGGAGTCTAACCATTCTGACACCTCCATAGGGACCTCTGTTTCCTCTCATAGGAGGGAATCCTCTCATGAAAGGAAAGAGAGACTGCTCAAGTATGAAGAAGCTCAGCTTAGAATCAGAAGAGAGCAGTTGGCTTTAGATAGGGAGTCCCTAGAGCTTCAGAAAACAAGAAGAAAGTTGGGACTAGAGTCCCATGGTGGCAGCAACTTCCCTAGTGTTAGGGAAAGGTCTCATGACCATAGAAACCTAAGCAAGATTGTCCCTCCCTACCAGAGTGGGGATGACATCCACAAATTGATTACTGTACTGGAAAGGGCCTGTAAAGTTCAGAGGGTCCCCAAGGAGCAGTGGGCAGCACTCTTGTGGCTCTCCTTTGCAGACAAGGGTAGAGACAAACTCCTCACTGTAAGAGAAGAGGATGCTGATGATTACCAAAGCATGAAAAGTGCACTGATTGTAGGGTTTGGCCTAAACACTGAACAGTATAGGATAATGTTCAGAGATACCCAAAAGGCACAGAATCAAGACTGGGTGGACTTTGTAGATTGTGCTACTAAGGCTCTGGAGGGCTGGTTACTTGGCAGTAAGGTGTGTGATTCCAAAAGGTTTGTACAACTTAATTATGAGGGAGCAGATCCTTAATAATTGTCAAAATCAGCTGTTGCATCAGTACCTGGTGGACTCTGATCTGATCTCTCCCCAAGAATTGGGAAAGAAGGCAGACACATGGGTCAGAACCAGGGTGAGGCAGAAGGTTCAGAACCAAGGTGGTGACCCAAAGAAGCAAGATTCTAAGAATTCTGAAAAGGGTGGGGAAAAGGGTAAAGACTAGAAGTCTTCTCAAGGTTCCCAAATATCTTCATCTGGGGGGAATCCCAATCTAACAAAAGTAAAGGCCAAAAGAAACCATGGTGTAAGATCTGTATACAGAAAACACACTGGACCAGTGATTGTACCAAGTCCAAAGACTCAAGTTCAGCCACCATTGCCCCTAAGGCAACTGTTCCCCCTAGTGCAGCTACAATTGGTGGTACTCAGAATAAGGGTGTTGAAGGGTTAACCCTAAATCCGTATTTGTAAATCCGTATTTGTAAAGCGCGAACTACTCACCCTTACGGGTCTCAAGGCGCTGGGGGCCGTCGTGGAAATTAAGTGAGCTATTGCCCAGAGTCACATGGTGCTGAGCTGAGGTGCCGCCGGAGCCGGGGATCGAACCGTGAGCCCTGTGCTCCGAAGACAGCTGCCCTGACCGCTGCACCACACCTCTCCACCCTGGGTTCTGAGATGGGCTCTGCCCTAGTCAGAGTTCCAACTCAGGCTGTCCTGGTCTGTGATGGAGGCATGGACATGTCCTCCTTTGTGAGTCCCAGTAACTTGGGCAAATACAGACAGCAGCCTTTGATAAATGGAAAAGAGGCTTTGGCCTTCAGGGACACAGGAGCAAGTGTCACAATGGTGACAAAAGATCTTGTGGCTCCTGGGCAGATTATACTTGGTGAGATGTACCAAGTGACCAATGCTAGCAATGTCAGGACAGACCATTCCTTGGCAGTTGTTAATTTCTTCTGGGGAGGGGTAACTGGCCTCAAGAAAGTTGTGGTAAGTGCAGACCTCCCTGTTGAATGCTTGCTTGGCAATGATCTAGAAACTTCAGCTTGGGCAGGAGTGGAGCTCAGGACACATGCAGAAATGCTAGGTATCCCTGCACATGTATTTGCTGTGACCAGGTCACAGTACAAAACTTCAAACACTGAACAGACCCTGGATTCTGGAAGAATGGACCTGGTGCCTCCCAAGAGGAGGAGCAGTAGGGTTAAGGCAGTGCCTTCCCCCCTGACTCAGAATACAGATCAGCCTCCTGAGGGAGATGATCTTAGTCCTGAAGAAGGAACTGTCCCAGAGGAACTTGAACCTGATCAGGTTGAGTTGTTGGGGACAGGGGGCCCTTCCAGGGCAGATCTGAGCCAGGAGCAGCAAAGTTGCCCCTCTCTTGAAGCCCTCAGAAAGCAATCTGCTGATGAGGCTGCTGGGAATGCTAGTGGCACCCATAAAATATATTAGGATGATGGACTCCTATATTCAGAGAGTAGAGAGCCCAAGCCTGGTGCTTCCAGGAGGTTGGTAATACCTCTGAAATTTAGGGGCTTCCTATTGACACTAGCCCATGAGGTGGGTCCCCTGAGTTAGTCCAACCCCTTTCTTGGGTATAAGATAGGAACCCCTGGCAACAGGACTTTAGATATCCCTGGACGAAACTCTGAAACTGAATCCTGGACCTTCGACGATCTATTCAACGCCAGATGACTGAAGAATCTCCCTTGGAGTAAAGGAGTTACTCCCCTGATTGGCAGGCACCAAAGACGCATCTGTCTGGTCTGCGTCTCTGAAGCTCCCACCAGATGCCAATGACTCTGCAACCCAGGAGGTGGGTTTCCAGACTTCTGAGAGGATGTCCCGAGTCCCCATCAAAGCTGAGACCCGTAGCCCTTGTGGGTACCGTGGAACCGGAACCCCTGGACACCGTGCACATTTGCAAGTGCATATGCTTCTTGTATATCTTAGAGGCTGTGCTTTGGGAAACTTGTAGCCCTGACCGGGAGCAGTCAGTCCACCAAAGATTGCAGGCCTACCTACTCCGAGTGACCCGTGGGCTGCCATTTTGTGATTCCTCTTGAGGTCCCTTCGCGATACCTTGTCCGTCAACTTGTGGGTCCCTCAGAAGGACAACTCTACTTTCAATGGACCTCCCTGCTTGCTCAAGGCCTGCCCTGACTCTCCCTTGCGTGAGGAGTCCCTCAGACCTCGCTGGTCTGCAACAAAGTCTTTGTTCTCTTCCTGCAGGAGTTGCTGTTGCCAAGGCTTGTTGTGTCCAATCAGGGCACCGATGCTGCAGCACTCGACATCGTTTGTGAGACAGTTTGAATCCAGCTCCTGATCATCGTGGACGCCTCCTGGTCTTCGTGGCTGAAGAGTCAAGCTTCCACTCCTAGCACCTGAAGCACCCGACATCAGTGGGCATTTGCCTATCGTGCCCCTTGTCACTGGCTAGTGACCCAGACTCTGTCCCCTCTGCTTTCAGATTCTTCCCATCTTTGATCCAGGCTTGGATCTCTTCGGACACTTCTCATCTTCCCGGCAGCAGCACTTTTCAGCAAGCGGCCATTGAAAACGACGACGCAACCCGACACCATTTGACACCCATGCACCCGGCTTCCCTGGGTGAGGTAACATGAGTACTCTGGTGCTCCCGTGGGTTTGGCCCTAGAACCATCTAAGTCCAAAAGGGTTTGTTCCTAGTCCACTCCAAAGTGTCCCTAAACTTTAAAACTCTAACCACAACTTTCCCCATAGAAGCTAACGGAGCTCACGGCTGTGTTCAAATACTGCACACGTCCCCCGTGGGTCCCCTGAGTCACTACCTTGGGTGGTTCCTTGGGGTCCCAGTGATTCTACAGGCTCTAGGCCTTTTGTCTAGGCAAGTCATGGTTCTTATACCACTTTGTTAATATATGGTTTGGTTCGCCCCTAGGGCCTATTGTATATTGTGCTAATTTACTTTGATATTTGAAGTGTAACATATGTGCTTTGACCTCTAGCCTCATAAAGAGACTAGTAGGGTGTGTTTATAAATAAATACATATATTGTATATATATATACCTGGTGTGGTCTCCTTTCATTTAGCCTTTCAAGAGATTATAGACTGGTAAAACAAACAGCTTTACACTCCTTCAAGACTTAGCCTGAAGGCTGCTCTCTATAGCTTCCACTAGGATAGCTTTCAATAAAGGTTGTCTTTAGCCTATCACCTCTATGGGGCTGTTTGGACTGGTGCAAGGTGCCCACTATCACTAGTGGACAGCATATACCAGGCCAACTTCTCACACTTGTGTTTTGGCACAGTGATTAGATAAGGACATGGAACTGGCTGGGTGATTGGAGGAGTGCATGGGTAGTGACAAGGAGATGGCTGGACTGCATCAGTAGTGCTCAGGGGATTGTAGCAGTGCATGTGTTAGTGCCTGGGTCATTGCATGAGTACATGGGTAGTGACTGGATGATTAGAGTACTGCAAGGAGAGTGCATGGTGAATTTATAAGTGCTTGTGTTTTGGTGCAGTGATTAGATAAGAACATGGAACTGGCTGGGTGATTGGAGGAGTGCATGGGTAGTGACAAGGAGATGGCTGGACTGCATCAGTAATGCTAAGGGGATTGTAGCAGTGCATTTGTTAGTGCCTGGGTCATTGCATGAGTACATGGTTGTGACTGTACGATTTGAGTGCTGCAATGAGAGTGCATGGTGAATTTATAAGTGCTTTTGTTATGGCAGAGTGATTGTATAAGTACATGGAGCTTTCTGGGTGAATGGAGGAGTGCATGGGTAGTGACAAGGAGATGGCTGGACAGCATCAGTAGTGCTCAGGGTATTGTAGCAGTGCATGTGTTAGTGCCTGGGCCATTGCATAAGTACATGGGTACTGACTGGATGATCAGAGTACTGCAAGGAGAGTGCATGGTGAATTTATAAATGCTTGAGTTTTGGCAGAGTCATTGGATAAGTACATGGTGCTGGCTGGGTGATTGGAGGAGTGCATGGGTAGTGACAAGGAGATGGCTGGACTGCATCAGTAGTGCTCAGGGGATTGTAGCAGTGCATGTGTTAGCTCCTGGGTCATTGCATGAGTACATGGGTAGTGAGTGGATGATTACAGTACTGCAAGGAGAGTGCATGGTGAATTTATAAGTGCTTGTGTTTTGGCGCAGTGATTAGATAAGGACATGGAACTGGCTGGGTGATTGGAGGAGTGCATGGGTAGTGACAAGGAGATGGCTGGACTGCATCTGTAGTGCTCAGGGGATTGTAGCAGTATATGTGTTAGTGCATGTGAGAAGTTGGCCTGGTATATGCTGTCCACTAGTTAAAGTGGGCACCTTGTACCAGTCCAAACAACCCCTTATGGAGATAGGTTAAAGACAACCTTTATTGAAAGCTATCCTAGTGGTAGCTATGGAGAGCAGCCTTCAGCCTAAGTCTTGAAGGAATGTAAAGCAGCTTGTTTTACCAATCTTTAATCTCTTGAGTGACCAAATGAAAGAGGACCACACCAGGTATATAAATAAAATATATGTATTTAGTCTTAAATACACCCCTCTAGTCTCTTTATGAGGCTAGAGTTCGAAGTACATAGGTTACAAGTCAGTTATCAACAGTAATAGCACAAATACACGTTTGGGCCCTAGGGGCGTACCAAACCATATACCAGAAAAGTGGTATAAGAACCACGACTCAGCTAGACACAAGGCCTAGAGCCTGTAGAAGTGCTTGGACCACAAGGAACCACCCAAGGTAGTGACACAGGGGACCCGCAGGGGACGCATACAGTATGGGAACACAGCCGCAAATCACCGTTAACTTTTATGTGGAAAGTCGCGGTTGGATTTTTAAAAGAAAAGGACACTTAGAAGAGGACTTGGAGCAAACCCCTTTAGAACTAGGCAGTTCTAGAGTCAATACCCACGGGAGCACCGTAGTACTCGAGTTACCTCACCCAGGGAAGCCGGGTGCATAGTGTCTTTTGGAGTCGGGTTTCGTTATCGATTTCAATGGCGATCTGCTGCAAAGTGCTGCTGGCGACCAAGTCGAAAGTGTCCGGGTATATCCAAGGATGGATAGGAGATCTGAAGAACCTGAAAGCAGAGGGGACAGAGTCTGGGTCACTAGCCAGTGACCAGGAAGGCGATGAGCAGAGGCCCACCGATGTCGGGTGCTTCAGGTAGGTTGATGGGTGTCTTGACTCTTCAGCCACGAGGTCCAGGAGGTGTCAACAAAAACCAGGAGCTGGATTTAAGCTGTCCCATGACGTCTGTCGAGTGCTGGGTGTCGGCGACCGGATTGAACCCAACAAGCCTTGGCAACGGCAAGTAATGTAGAAACAGAGAAAGGACGTTGGTGCAGACCAGCAAGGTCTGAGGGACTCACCCAGCGAGGGTAATTCAGGGCACTTCTATAGCAACCAGGTAAGCCCAAGCAGAAGAAGAGTTGCCTTCGGGAAGACCCACTATCCAACAGACTAGCAATCGCGAAGGAGCCTCAAGTGGACGCACTTGGAGCTGGCTCACAGGACACTCGTGGAGTGGAGGCCAGTGATCTTCGGTGCAGTCGGTGCTCGTGGTGGGTGTAGGAGAGTAGGATCTTCTTCACATGTGTACCCCCACTTTTTGCTGATTCTTCACTGTTTTTCGACTTTAGTCTGGCTGGGGCCCTGCTAATCAGAACCCCAGCCTAGCTGCTTCCTCTCTAAAATGGTTTCTATGTACCTTAGGTAAATCTATGATTGGAATCTGGAGTGCCCTTATAAGTCCCTAGTATATGGTGTACTATGTACCCAGGGCACAGGTACCACAGAGGCCTGCCAGGGGCTGAAGCATGTATTATGCCACCCCTGGGAGGCCAGCCAAAATGACACCACAGGTCTGCTACTGCAGCCTGGGTAAGGTGGTGCCTGCACCCCTTACTGTGATATAGGCTACCTATATCACTACCATTGCACACACATATAAACCTATAAGTCACTCCTATGACAGGCCTTACCAATCCTGAGGGCAGAGTGCTTGGTTTTTATGTGAGAGGGTGCCCCTGCATGAGCAGAGCCCCTCTGCAGCGTTCGGAGTACCTCCTCTGATGATGTTTGTGGTACAGCCTGACCATATACTCTTAAGTGCATTATATCCTCGCAGTACAATGCTAACTTTGGACTGGCTGCACCAAAACATATTGTGATTGGTGTCAAACATCTTGGAATACTACCCCCCCACCAATCCTGGCGGCGGGGATAGCATTCCACCCTTCTAGAGGGAGAGACATGTACACACCGGGCTTCCCGGTAACTTCTTTCCAGAGCCCTGGCATCACAACTAGGCCTGGGCGGAAAACTACGCTACGCTCGCGTAGTTTGCGAAGTTTGCGCTACTTCGCACTACGCGATTTGCACGTAGCACAGTGCAAACACGCGTAGCGTAGCGTAGTGCAGCGGTCATTTTTTGCTTGCTCGCGGTCCTCAACGTCAAGTTGGCGACCACGAGCAAGCAAAATGACATCCCGGCGAGACTTTTTCCTCGTTCGCGATCAGCAACATCAAGTTGCCGATCGTGAGCGTGGAAAATAAACCTCCCACCGAGATTCTCAACGCGGGGAGGTCAGGTTTCTCATTGCGAGTGGTCGCGTATGCTCGCGACCGCTCGCGATGGAAACTACCAGTCCGCGTTGAGAAAGCTGCCGCTCGAGTAAAAATCTACTCGAGCGGCAGTAAAGACAGCTCGCACTGTGCAAGATGCCGTTTTCAATGATTGCACAGTGCGGACAAGCATCCGGCACTGTGCAATCATTGTGAACACGCACTACGCAGTTCACGTAGTGCTACGCGTAGCTCGCGTAGTGCGAACTGCACTTTGCGTAGCTTCGCGAAGCGTTACTTCGCGAACTACGCCCAGGGTTAATCACAACATGGATGCTGTGAGAAGTTGGCCTGGTATATGCTATCCACTAATTACAGTGGGCACCTTGCACCAGTCCAAACAACCCCTTATTGGAGATAGGTTAAAGACAACCTTTATTGAAAGCTATCCTAGTGGTAGCTATGGAGAGCAGCCTTCAGGCTAAGTCTTGAAGGAATGTAAAGCAGCTTGTTTTACCAGTCTATAATCTCTTGAGTGACCAAATGAAAGAGGACCACACCAGGTATATATTTAAAATATATGTATTTAGTCTTAAACACACCCCTCTAGTCTCTTTATGAGGCTAGAGTTCGAAATACATAAGTTACAAGTCGAATATCAACAGTAATAGCACAAATACACGTTTGAGCCCTAGGGGCGTATCAAACCATATAGCAATAAAGTGGTATAAGAACCATGACTGAGCTAGACACAAGGCCTAGAGCCTGTAGAAGTGCTTGGTCCTCAAGGACCCTCCCAAGGTAGTGCCACAGGGGACGCGTGCAGTGTGAGAACACAGCCGTGAGCCGCTGTTGACTTCTATTGGGAATGTCGCTGTTGGAGTTTTAAAGGAAAAGGACACTTGGAGGAGGACTTGGAGCAAACCCTTTGTCACAACTGGGGATCGGTACCAGGCCGAAGGTAGCCAAAACAAAAGGATCGTCTTATCAAGATTTTTATTTGTGACAAAAACAAAAGTAAAGTCAAACGTCTGTTTGGGCATAAGACAAGCTTCCCGGTTGGAGTTATCCCGTCTTCACCAGGGCTTCTCCTGGACTTGGGGTTTAGTCTCGCGTTTATCTCGTTCCCAAGAGTCGGTATTGCCGGTGTATGGGAAGGAAAGGGAAAAAAAAATACCGGAATCAGTGTTTTGGTAGTGCGTATGTCCTATAGCAAGGGAAGAGGAGTGAGGGAATAGGTCACCTCTAACCCAGCACCAAGTGGACCCCGACGTGACCTCCCTCTAAACAACGCCCTTCCCCCTCCCGTGTCCCGTGAACCCCTGGAGTTTTGCCCGTACCTTGGCAAGCCACCCCCCTCCTGGAGGGTGGTGGGCGAGACGCGGTCCGGTTGGCCTCCTGGCTTGCTGTTTTTGGCGGCGGCAGCGCCTCTCGGCTTGGCGTATTCCTCTACAGCCGGTCTGCTCGTCCCGTGGGGTATCCCGCTTCTGCTCTCTTCCTCCATCCACGCCACAAACTCTCCTCCTCCGGGGAATACAGCTTCCGTCCTTGGTACGAAGTCCGGCCTTCTTGTATCGTCCGCCTGTTCTTCTGATAGTCCGGCTTCCGACAGCGTCATGGGCCACCCTCCCGGGGATTCCTCTTGAGGGATTTGCTTAAAGGGCTCCAGCCCTGCCTGTATAGAGGGCGAGATGGCGTTTATGAGTGTTTTGTTGCTGTCAAAGGGCAACAAAGTCCGCAGTTCGTAATCAGATTCGTGACACACGTCCCCCCCTGGCATTCCCCGATCGGGGGAAAGGGGAAACCGGGACAGGTAGTCTGCGTTGCCTTGGTCCTTACCCTTACGGTGTAGTACCTCAAAATGGAAGGGTTGCAGAGCTAAAAACCAGTGAAGGACCCTGTCATTGACTCCTTTATTCCTCTGAAGCCAAGTGAGAGGAGCATGGTCGGTATATAACAAGAAGGAACGCCCCTCTAGGTAATACCAGAGTTTTCCACACTCCATTTCAGGGCCAAACACTCCTTCTCTATTGTGGGATAGGCTTTTTCCCTGGGGAAGAGCTTCCTGCTGATGTACAGGATGGGGCGTTGTAATCCCTCGCTATCCAGCTGCGAAAGAACAGCACCTATCCCCACCCCTGAAGCGTCCGTTTGCAGAACAAATGTTTTTTGGAAGTTTGGAGTGAGTAGGACAGGAGAAGTGGTCAATGACGTTTTTAAGGCCATGAAGGCCTGGAGTTCCTGTTCAGAGGGGTTTCTGATACGGTTAGCCGTAGTGGACTTCTTTAGCAAATCAGTGAGGGGTGCTGCTGTTTGGGAAAAATGGGGATGAACCCTCTATAGTAGCCAACCAAGCCCAAAAAAGCCCTCATCTCTTTCTTGGTGTTGGGAAAGGGGTGTCTTGAATGGCCCTTACCTTTTCTGACTGTGGTTCAATCAGCCCTTCCGCCAACAAGTAACCCAGGTATTTGACCTTCTGGAAGGCGAATTTGGACTTTTTGGCGTTGATATGAAGGTTGGCTTCCCTCAGCTCTGTAAGAACGGCGGAATGGTGTGACTGATGCTCCCCCCATGTTCTGCTAAAGACCACAATATCGTCCAAATAGGCCGAGGAATACCCCAGATGGTTTTTCTGGAGGGCGTCCATGAGCCTCTGAAAGCTAGCGGGGGCACCATGAAGGCCGAAAGGCAATACTGTGAATTGAAACAGTCCATCAGGGGTAGAGAATGCAGTCTTTTCCTGGTCTTCTGTGTGGAGAGGGATCTGCCAGTAGCCTTTGGTGAGGTCGATGGTGGATATGTAGCGAGCCTCACCTAGGCGCTCGATCAGCTCATCCACCCGGGGAAGGGGATAACCATCCTGCTTGGAGATGCGGTTAACCGCTCTGAAGTCAATACAGAAGCGGGTGCTTCCGTCTGGTTTAGGGACAAGAACAATCGGTGAACACCAATTGCTCTTTGAGGGCACCACTACCCCTAAAGTTAACATATCGGCCACCTCTTTTCGTAATGCAGCACGGCGTGCTTCTGGGACCCGGTAGGGTTTTTGTTTGACCACAACGCCGTCAAGGGTAGGTATTGAATGGGTGGCTAAAGACGTTTTGCCAGGCTGGTTGGAAAAGATATCGGAGTATGAGAGGAAAAGGGCTTGTAGCTCTTCTTTTTCTTTCGTGCTAAGCTCAGGACCAAGAATGGTATCACAGACTGTGGTTTGAGCCGGGGTGGCGAATGAAACACTGCGGGGTGTCTTGGGAGTCGGACCCAACCATTTTTTTAGTATGTTCACGTGATACATTTGGGTTTTGTTAGAGGAGAGACGGAGCACATAAGTGGTCTTCCCAACTCTCCTTATAACCTCAAAGGACCCTGCCACTCTTTTCTTAATTTGTGAGAGGAGGAGGGAGAAGTATCAACACCCAGTCGCCTGCTTTAAACTCCCTCCATTTCGTCCCCTTGTCGTATTGTAGCTTGTGTCGTGTTTGGGCCTTGTCTAGTTGGTTTTGTGCTAAAATCCTCAATTTATGAAGCCTTACCTTCACCTGGTTTACATAATCCAGTAAGGCTTGAGCCTCAGCCACCCCTTGTTCTTCCCATGTCTCTTTTGTAATTTCGAGGAGGGTGCGAGGCCGCCTCCCGAACAGGAGTTCAAAAGGGGAGACACCTAAGCTGGACTGTTTGGTGCTTCTAATAACAAACAGAGCTAACGGAAGAAGCTGATCCCAATTTCTTCTGTCCCCGGACAGGAGTTTTTTTAACGTGAGCTTTAAGTTCCCGTTATACCGTTCTACGAGGCCATCCGTTTAAGGGTGGTACACAGATGTCTTTATGTGCTTGATGTCTAGCTGTTTACTGACTTCCTTCATGAGGCGGGACACAAAAGGCGTGCCCTGATCCGTGAGTATTTCTCTCGGAAACCCCATTCTTGCAAACACCTCGATCAGTTTTTGGGATATGGTTGTGGTAGTGGCTGTCTTCAGGGGAGGGCTTCCGGATAGCGAGTGGCATAGTCCACAATCATAAGAACGTACTGATGACCTTTACTGGACCTGGGAAGGGGTCCTATCAGATCCATCCCTATACGTTCGAAAGGCCGCCCAAGAATAGGTAGAGGCTGTAGGGGTACTTTTGGAGGGATGTAGGGGTTTCGTTTCTGGCATATCTCACACTCCTGCAATACTTTTTGATTTGGAGATATATGTCAGGCCAGTAAAAGTTATCCAGGATCGCCTGACTGGTTTTCTCAGCCCCCACATGACCCGCTAACAAATGAGAATGGCCAAAATACAGGATCTGGTCCCTAAACCCCGTTGGTACTAACAACTGAGGTGTAGCCCCCTCATTAGCGATGCGGTATAGAAGCCCATGTTGTTCTATAAAGCAAGGATAGGTTTTGTTTTGGGTGTCCTTTGTTTCCTGCGCTCTCTGCCACGCATGTCTAAGGGACGCATCATTTAACTGGGCCCCCCTGAAGTTTTTATCCATAGCCCAGGGCTCTGAGGTGAGGAGAGTGTTGTGTGGACTTTCTGGGACTGTCTCTGTTTTCAGGGCACTGGCAAGGAGGAGGGGAAAACAGGGATTGTCTACCCCCAAGATTAGTGGCTCAGGAAGAAAGGGGAGAACCCCTACAGTTATGGTAGTCTGGGTGCCTGCTTTGGTGTGTATGGACAAGTGAGTTACAGGATAGACCTGTATATCCCCATGCACGCATCGTATGCAGACATTCCTTCCTGAGACAATCTGCGATTTAGGGACCACATCCTCCCGGGCCACTGAATGCCTACACCCCGAATCAAGGAGGGCTTTCACTTCCTGGTCGTTTACCATGAGACTCACATAGTACATATGTCCCATCTCCTGGGCAAACAGAACCAATCTGGGAGCATAGCTGACATCCATAGGTTCCTCCTCGGGTCTGTCTCTCTTCTTCCTACAGAAGCGAGCTATGTGGCCCCACTCGCAACATTCGAAACACTGGGGGCTAGAGGTGATGGGAAGGTCAGACCTCCCTGGTCGAACCCTGGGGGGCTCTGGGTAGGTTTTGGTGGGTCTTCTCTCGTACTTTGACGTAACAGGACCCTTTTGGGATTTTTCGGGTTCCTTGGAAGTTCCACGACCCTGGGCACGGGTGAATGAAGTGGCCATTTCAACGGCCTGTTCGATTGTCAAATTTGCATGCTGTCAAAGCCACCTTTGGGTGCCATAGGGAAGGGCTTCTAAATATTGCTCGAGATAGATTTTGTTCTTTACATTCTCGAGAGTGGATTCTTGTGGTTTCAACCAACGGTCAGCGGCATCCTTCATCTTGTAGAAGAGCATTTTAGGAGTGTCACCCGCTGCTCCGCGTTCTTGCCAAAACCTAAGGCGGTGGGCCTCATCAACGAGTCCAAGGCGGTCCAGGATGTACTGTTTCACAATCCCATATCCAGCACTCCCATCTCTGTTGACAGTCTGGTACGCCGCCTGAGCCTCTGCTGTGAGCAATGGCGCCAAGTAAAAGGGCCATTGGTCGGTGGGCCATCCACTGGCCCGGGCTGCCCTTTCTAAATTAAGAAAAAATGCTATAGGGTCCTCCCCAGGTACGTATTTTTGCAGGGGGGACAACAGTGCCAGGAAGTGCGGGGCCTCTCCCTTGTCCCAGTCCCAGGAGGAGCTGGTTTTGCCCTTCGGCCAGTTTCACCATATTATCCGCTTGGGTCTGTATGGCTGCAGATAAAAACGCCCTGTCCATCTCGGCCTGACCGGTACTCCGCTCGACGGCCCATTCCAGCTTGGTTTAGCCCTCCTTTAGCTGGTGTATTAGGCTCTCCATCCTGTAGCGACAGAGGCTATGCCCGTATTCTCCACCACTTTGTGACAACTGGGGATCGGTAACAGGCGGAAGGTAGCCAAAACAAAAGGATCGTCTTATCAAGATTTTTATTTGTGACCAAAACAAAAGTAAAGTCAAACGTCTGTTTGGGCATAAGACAAGCTTCCCGGTTGGAGTGATCCCATCTTCACCAGGGCTTCTCCTGGACTTGGGGTTTAGTCCCGCGTTTATCTCGTTCCCAAGAGTCGGTATTGCCGGTGTATGGGAAGGAAAGGGAAAAAAAATACCGGAATCAGTGTTTAGGTAGGGCGTATGTCCTATAGCAATGGAAGAGGAGTGAGGGAATAGGTCACCTCTAACCCAGCACCAAGTGGACCCCGACGTGACCTCCCTCTAAACAACGCCCTTCCCCCTCCCGTGTCCTGTGAACCCCTGGAGTTTTGCCCGTACCTTGGCAAGCCACCCCCCTCCTGGAGGGTGGCTAGGCGAGACGCGGTCCGGTTGGCCTCCTGGCTTGCTGTTTTTGGCGGCGGCAGCACCTCTCGGCTTGGCGTCTTCCTCTACAGCTGGTCTGCTCGTCCCGTGGGGTATCCCGCTTCTGCTCTCTTCCTCCGTCCACGCCACAAACTCTCCTCCTCCGGGGAATACAGCTTCCGTCCTTGGTACGAAGTCCGGCCTTCTTGTATCGCCCGCCTGTTCCTCTGATAGGCCGGCTTCCGACAGCATCATGGGCCACCCTCCCGGGGATTCCTCTTGAGGGATTTGCTTAAAGGGCTCCAGCCCTGCCTGTATAGAGGGCGAGATGGCGTTTATGAGTGTTTTGTCGCTGTCAAAGGGCAACAAAGTCCGCAGTTCGTCATCAGATTCGTGACACCCTTTTAGAACTAGGCTGTTCTAGAGTCAATACCCACGGGAGCACCGGAGTACTCGTGTTACCTCACCCAGGGAAGCCGGGTGCATAGGTGCCTTTCGGGGTCGGGTTTCGTCGTCATTTTCAATGGTGATCTGCTGCAAAGTGCTGCTGGCGACCAAGTTGAAAGTGTTCGGGTGGATCCAAAGGTGGATCGAAGATCTGAAGAACCTGAAAGCAGAGGGGACAGAGTCTGGGTCACTAGCCAGTGACCAGGAAGGCGATGAGCAGATGCTCACCGATGTCGGGTGCTTCAGGTAAGTTGACGGTCTTTTTGACTCTTTAGCCACAGTCAGCACAGCCTTTTGGTCATGCCAGGCTTTTGTAGTTCCTGGCTAGCCTCAAGGTTTTAGTTGCCTTTTTAATGTATTCAGCCATCCGTGAGCGGAGACCAAGTACGTAGTCCACTATGTCCTGCTTTGGGGGCTTGAGATGTAACTCCCATCCTTCCTTCACCAGACACAGTGGACCCCTGACAGGATGGCCAAACAAAAGTTCAAAAGGGCTGTAGCCAACCCCCTTTTGAGGCACCTCCCTGTATGCAAACAAAAGGCAGGGCAAGAGTATGTCCCATCTTCGCCTAAGCTTTTCTGGGACCCCTTTAATCATGCCCTTTAAGGTTTTGTTGAATCTCTCAACTAAACCATTGCACTGTGGGTGATAGGGTGTGGTGAATTTGTAAGTCACTCCACACTCCTTCCACATTGCCTTCAAGTATCCAGACATAAAGTTAGCACCCCTGTCTGATACTACCTCCTTAGGGACGCCTCCTCTTGAGAAAATTCCCAGGAGGGCTCTTGCCACCACAAGTGCGGTAGTGGTCCTAAGGGGAATAGCCTCTGGGTACCTAGTGGCATGGTCCACCACCACCAGGATAAACCTGTGCCCAGATGCTGTTTGGGGCTCCATGGGACCAACAATGTCAATCCCCACCCTTTCAAAGGGAACCCCCACCACAGGTAGCGGTATCAATGGGGGCCTTTGTAGTGCCACCTGCCTTGACACTGGCCTGGCAGGTTACATAAGAGCGACAAAACTCCTTGGTGTCTTCAGACATGTGGGGCCAGTGAAAGTGAGGGACAATTCTGTCCCAAGTCTTGTTCAGGCCCAGGTGAACTGCTAGAGGAATATCATGGGCTAGGGTCAATAGGAAGCCCCTGAACTTCAGAGGTATAACCAACCTCATGATGGCACCAGGCTTGGGGTCTCTACACTCTGAGTACAAGAGTCCATCATCCCAAAACACTTTATGGGGACCACTAGCATTCCCAGCAGCCTCAGCAGCAGCTTGCTGTCTGAGGGGTTCAAGAGAGGGGCAGCTCTGCTGCTCCTGGCTCAGATCTGCCCTGGAAGGGCCCCCTGTCCCTAACAACTCAACCTGATCAGGCTCACGTTCCTCTGGGACAGTTCCTTCTTCAGGACTGAGATCATCTCCCTCAAGAGACTGATCTTCCTTCTGAGCCAAGGTGGAAGACACTGCCTTAACCCTACTACTCCTCCTCTTGGATGGCACTTGGTCCATTGTTCCAGGATCCAAGGCCTGTTCAGTGTTGGTCCTTTTGGCCTGTGACCTGGTCACAGCAAACACATCTGCAGGGATGCCCAGCATTTCTGCATGGGTCCTGAGCTCCACTTCTGCCCAAGCTGAAGTTTCTAGTTCATTGCCAAGCAAGCATTCAACTGGTAGGTCTGCACTCACCACAACCTTCTTAAGGCCAGTTACCCCGCCCCAGGAGAAGTTAACAACTGCCAGAGAATGGTCTGTTCTGACATTGCTAGCATTGGTCACTTGGTACATTTCGCCAAGTATAATCTGCCCAGGATTCACAAGATCTTGTGTCACCATAGTAACACTTGCTCTGTGTGTCCCTGAATGCCAAAGCCTCTTTTCCATTTATTATTGGCTGTTGTCTGTACTTGCCCAGATTACTGGGACTCACAGAGGAGGTCATATCCATGCCTCCATCACAGACTAGGACAGCATGAGTGGGTTCTCTGACTAGGCCAGAGCCCATCTCAGTACCCAGGGTCAACCCTACTAAACCCTTGGCTTGTGTACTCCCTCCACCATTTGTAACTGCACTAGGGGGAACAGGTGCCTTAGGGGCATTGGTGGGGGCTGGAATAGAGTCTTTGGACTTGGTGTAATCACTGGTCCAGTGTGTCTTTTGCTTACAGACTTTGCACCATGGTTTCTTTTGGCCTTTCACTTTGTTAGACTGTGAATCCCCACCTGAAGAAGATTTTTGCGGGCCTTGTGAAGACTTCTGGTCTTTACCCTTCTCCCCACCCTTGTCAGAGGTTTTAGAATCTTGCTTCTTTGGGTCACCACCTTGGTTCTGTACCTTCTGCCTCACCCTGGTTCTGACCCATTTGTCTGCCTTCTTTCCCATTTCTTAGGGAGAGCTCAGATCAGAGTCCACCAGGTACTGATGCAACAGCTGATTTTGACAGTTATTAAGAATCTGCTCCCTCATGATAAGATTGTACAATCCTTTGAAGTCACATACCTTACTGCCCACTAACCAACCTTCCAGAGCCTTAGCAGAACAATCAACAAAGTCCACCCAGTCTTGATTTTGTGCTTTTTGGGTATCTCTGAACTTTAACGTGTATTGTTCAGTTGTTAGGCCAAACCCATCAATCAATGCACTTTTTAAGACTTGATAATCATCAGCATCCTCTTCTCTAACAGTGAGGAGCTTATCTCTACCTTTGTCTGCAAAGGAGAGCCACAAGATTGCTGCCCACTGCTCCTGAGGGACCCTCTGTACTTTACAGGCCCTCTCCAGTGCAGTAGTCCATTTGTGGATGTCATCCCCACTCTGGTAGGGAGGGACAATCTTGCTCAGGTTTCTATGGTCATAAGACCTTTCCCTACCACTAGGGAAGTTGCTGCCACCATGGGACCCTAGTCCCAACTTTCTTCTTTGGCTATGAAGCTCTAGGGACTCCCTGTCTATAGCCAACTGCTCTCTTCTGATTCTTAACTGAGCTTCCTCATACTTGAGCAGTCTCTCTTTCCTGTCATGAGAGGATTCCCTCCTATGAGAAGAAACAGAGGTCCCTACTGAGGTGTCAGAATGGTTAGACTCCTGAGAAGGAGATCTGGACCTTCTAGGCACACTCACAACTCTTCCTGGTGGGACAAAGGGGAGGTCATTCTGATCCTCCTCCTCATCCTCAGGAGGAGCTGCATTGTCCAGGGCAGGATCATTATCATCCTCCTAGCCAGTTTCAGAGGTCAGGTCCTGGGTATTTTCACCCCTGGTCCCTTCCTCATCTTCTTCCCCACCCTCTCTGCCTACCCTAGCAGACCCTGTGGGTCTTCTGAGATCATCTAGCAGAAGCATCTCCATGAGACGTTGGGTGTTGGCACTTTTGCCGGTCTTCAGCTTCCTAATCTTGCACAACTCTCTCAATTCCAAGAATGGGAGGTTGTCATATTTGGATGGCAGGAGCCCACTGGTTCCTGGCAGTGAAGACAATACTAGTGCGGTATGGTGTATGCACCACCTACTCTAGTGTGGCCTACTAAACTCTCTTGAGTTGTAGAAAGGGTGTGCTAAGCCCTTAACACATAACTCTAAATTCAGTAGAACTTACTGTATACTAAGCTTGTTTTTATATGTACCTAAGGTACCCTTAGTGGTTTTCAGTTGATCAATTCACTTGAGATTATCTGGTAATACAATAGCAAGCTGGAATCCCACCACTGCCACCAATGTGAGAAGTTGGCTTGGTATATGCTGTCCACTAGTTAAAGTGGGCACCTTGTACCAGTCCAAACAACCCCTTATGGAGATAGGTTAAAGACAACCTTTATGGAAAGCTATCCTAGTGGTAGCTATGGAGAGCAGCCTTCAGGCTAAGTCTTGAAGGAATGTAAAGCAGCTTGTTTTACCAGTCTTTAATCACTTGAGTGACCAAATGAAAGAGGACCACACCAGGTATATATAAAATATATGTATTTAGTCTTAAACACACCCCTCTAGTCTCTTTATGAGGTTAGAGTTCGAAGTACATAGGCTACAAGTCTGTTATCAACAGTAATAGCACAAATACACGTTTGGACCCTAGGGGCGTACCAATCCATATACCAAAAAAGTGGTATAAGAACCACGACTGAGCTAGACACAAGGTCTAGAGCCTGTAGAAGTGCTTGGACCACAAAGAACCACCCAAGGTAGTAACACAGGGGACCCAAGGGGGACGTGTGCAGTGTGGGAACACAGCCGCAAATCACTGTTAACTTTTATGGGGAAAGTCGCGGTTAGAAGAGGACTTGGAGAAAACCCCTTTAGAACTAGGCAGTTCTAGAGTCAACACCCACGGGAGCACCGGAGTACTCGCGTTACCTCACCCAGGGAAGCTGGGTGCAGAGGTGTCTTTTGGAATCGGGGTTCGTCGTCGATTTCAATGACGATCTGCTGCAAAGTGCTGCTGGCGACCAAGTCGAAAGTGTCTGGGTGGATCCAAGGATGGATCGGAGATCTGAAGAACCTGAAAGCAGAGGGGACAGAGTCTGGGTCACTAACCAGTGACCAGGAAGGCGATGAGCAGAGGCCTACCGATGTTGGGTGCTTCAGGTAGGTTGACGGGTGCATTGACTCTTCAGCCATGAGGTCCAGGAGGCGTCAATGATGACCAGGAGCTGGATTCGAGCTGCCCCACAATGTCTGTCCAGTGCTGGGGTGTTGGCGACCAGATTGGGCCAACAAGCCTTAGCAACGGCAAGTCACGTAGAAACAGAGAAAGGACGTTGGTGCAGACCAACAAGGTCTGAGGGACTCACCCAGTGAGGGTAAGTCAGGGCATGTCTAGAGCAACCAGGAAAGCCCAAGCAGAAGAAGAGTTGCCTTCGGGAGGACCCACTAGCCAACGGACTAGCGATCGCAAAGGAGCCTCGAGTGGACGCACTTGGAGCTGGCTCACAGGACACTCATGGAGTGGAGGCCAGTGATCTTTGGTGCAGTCGGTGCATGTGGTGGGGGCTACTCTGAGCCCAAAGCACAACTTCGAGGGAGAACAGGAAGTGGATGCACATGCAAACATTCTCGGTGTACAGGGGTCACGGTTCCACATTACTCACGACAGCTATGTGCCTCTGCTTCACTGGGGTCTCAGGGCAGCCTCGGCGAAGTCTGGAAATCCACCTCTGGTGATGCAAAGTCTTCGGAGTCTGGCGGGAGCTTCAGCGATGCAGACAGGACCGTTGCTTCTTTGGTGCCTGCCAAGCAGGGGAGTCACTCCTTGACCCCAAGGGAGATTCTTCAGACCTCTAATCTTCAAGTAGAGCATCGAAGGTCCAGGATTCACATTCAGAGTTTCATCCAGGGATAATCTAAAGTCCTAAGGACTGGGGTCCCATACTTATACTAAGTTAGGGGGTTGGACATACTCTGGGGACCCACCTATGGGTCCCCAGAGTATGTCTCACTTTGTCCAGTTTCGCACCAGAGCAGGGGCATGTAGCCCCTGCAACTGGTTTGAACTGGACTATGCACAGGGACACCAAATGTTCCCCCAGTGCAGGACTTCACAGCACCAGAGAGTGCTCCCGGCAAGCCCCAATACACACTATTCTGTCTGGGGAGGTGGTTACACCTCCCTGTGACAGGAAACCTATTGTCCAGGCCTCCATTGCCGGAGTTTCGGTCAGCAGCAGGAGGTAAGACCCGTGTCTGTGGCAGCGGCATCCATTTTGTGATGCCAGGGCTCTGAAAAGTTAATTCCAGGTATGCCGGTGTGTACATGTTTCTCCCTCTAGAAGGGTGGAATGCTACCCCCGCAGCCAGAACTGGCAGGGGGTAGTATTCCAAAGTGTTTGACACCAAACACGACATGTTTCTGTGCAGCCATCCCAAAGTTAGCATTTTACCGCAAGGTTTATAATGCACTTAAGAGTATATGGTCAGGCTGCCTCCACAAACAGCACCAGAGGATGGACTCCGAATGCTGCAGAGGGGCTCTGCTCATGCAGGGGCACCCTCTCACATAAAAACCAAACACTCTGCCTTCAGAATTGTTAAGGCCTATCATAGGAGTGACTTATAGGTTTATATGTGTGTGCAATGGTAGTGATATAGGTAGCCTACAACACAGTAAGGGGCGCATGCACCACCTTACCCAGGCTGCAGTAGCAGACCTGTGGTGTCTTTTTAGAGGGCTCCCAGGGGTGGCATAATATATGCTTCAGCCCCTGGTTTGCCTCTGGGGTACCTATGCCCTGGGTACATAGTATACCATATACTAGGGACTTATAAAGACACTCCAGAATCCAATCAAAGATGTACCTAAGGTACATGGAAACCATTTTAGAGAGGAAGCAGCTAGGCTGGGGTTCTGATTAGCAGGGCCCCAGCCAGACTAAAGTCAAAAAACAGTGAGGCATCAGGAAAAAGTGGGGGTATCCATGTGAAGCAGATACTACTCTCCTACAGTGCCTGGGTCATTGCATGAGTACATGGGTAGTGACTGGATCATTAGAGTACTGCAAGGAGAGTGCATGGTGAATTTATAAGTGCATGTGTATTGGCGCAGTGATTAGATAAGGACATGGTGCTGGCTGGGTGATTGGAGGAGTGCATGGGTAGTGATAAGGAGATGGCTGGACTGCATCAGTATTGCTCAGGGATTGTAGCAGTGCATGTGTTAGTGCCTGGGTCATTGCATGAGTACATGGGTAGTGACTGGATGATTAGAGTACTGCAAGGAGAGTGCATGGTGAATTAATAAGAGCTTGTGTTTTGGCGCAGTGATTAGATAAGGACATGGAACTAGCTGGGTAATTGGAGGAGTGCATGGGTAGTGACAAGGAGATGGGTGGACTGCATCAGTAGTGCTCAGGGGATTGTTGCAGTGCATGTGTTAGTGCCTGGGTCATTGCATAAGTACATGGCTACTGACTGGATGATTAGAGTACCGCAAGGAGAGTGCATGTTGAATTTATAAGTGGTTGTGTTTTGGCGCAGTGATAAGATAAGGACATGGAACTTGCTGGGTGATTGGAGGAGTGCTTGGGTAGTGACAATGAGATGGCTGGACTGCATCAGTAGTGTTCAGGGGATTGTAGCAGTGCATGTGTTAGTGCCTGGGTCATTGCATGATTATATGGGTACTGACTGGATGATTAGAGTACTGCAAGGAGAGTGCATGGTGAATTTATAAGTGCATGTGTATTGGCGCAGTGATTAGATAAGGACATGGTGCTGGCTGGGTGATTGGAGGAGTGCATGGGTAGTGATAAGGAGATGGCTGGACTGCATCAGTATTGCTCAGGGGATTGTAGCAGTGCATGTGTTAGTGCCTGGGTCATTGCATGAGTACATGGGTAGTGACTGGATGATTAGAGTACCTCAAGGAGAGTGCATGGTGAATTAATAAGTGCTTGTGTTTTGGCGCAGTGATTAGATAAGGACATGGAACTAGCTGGGTAATTGGAGGAGTGCATGGGTAGTGACAAGGAGATGGGTGGACTGCATCAGTAGTGCTCAGGGGATTGTTGCAGTGCATGTGTTAGTGCCTGGGTCATTGCATAAGTACATGGCTACTGACTGGATGATTAGAGTACCGCAAGGAGTGTGCATGTTGAATTTATAAGTGCTTGTGTTTTGGCGCAGTGATAAGATAAGGACATGGAACTTGCTGGGTGATGGGAGGAGTGCTTGGGTAGTGACAATGAGATGGCTGGACTGCATCAGTAGTGTTCAGGGGATTGTAGCAGTGCATGTGTTAGTGCCTGGGTCATTGCATAAGTACATAGCTACTGACTGGATGATTAGAGTACCGCAAGGAGAGTGCATGTTAAATTTATAAGTGCTTGGGTTTTGGCACAGTGATTGGATAAGTACATGGTGCTGGCTGGGTGATTGGAGGAGTGCATGGGTAGTGACAAGGAGATGGCTGGACTGCACCAATAGTGTTCAGGGGATTGCAGCAGTGCATGTGTTCGTGCCTGGGTCATTGCGTGAGTACATGGGCAGTGACTGGATCATTAGAGTACTGCAATGAGAGTGTATGGTGAATTTATAAGTGCTTGTGTTTTGGCGAGTGATTAGATAAGGACATGGAACTGGCTGGGTGAATGGAGGAGTGCATGGGTAGTGACAAGGAGATGGCTGGACTGCATCAGTAGTGCTCAGGGGATTGTAGCAGTGCATGAGTTAGTGTCTGGGTCATTGCATGAGTACCTGGGTAGTGACTGGATCATTAGAGTACTGCAAGGAGAGTGTATGGTGAATTTATAAGTGCTTGTGTTTTGGCGCAATGATTAGCTAAGGACATGGAACTGGCTGGGTGATTGTAGGAGTGCATGAGTAGTGACAAGGAGATGGCTGGACTGCATCAGTAGTGCTCAGGGGATTGTAGCTGTGCATATGTTAGTGCCTGGGTCATTGCATGAGTACATGGGTACTGATTGGATGATTAGAGTACTGCAAGGAGAGTGCATGGTGAATTTGTAAGTGATTGGGTTTTGGCGGATTTATTGGATAAGTACATGGTGCTCGCTGGGTGATTTGAGGAGTGCATGGGTAGTGACAAGGAGATGGCTGGACTGTATCAATAGTGCTCAGGGGATTGTAGCAGTGCATGTGTTAGTGACTGGGTCATTGCATGAGTATATGGGTAGTGAATGGATGATTAGAGTACTGCAAGGAGAGTGCATGGTGATTTTATAAGTGCTTAGGTTTTCCTGCAGTGATAAGATAAGAACATGGAACTGGCTGATTGATTGGAGGAGTGCATGGCTAGTGATAAGGAGATGGCTGGACTGCATCAGTAGTGCTCAGGGGATTGTAGCAGTGCATGTGTTAGTGCCTGGGCCATTGCATAAGTACATGGGTACTGACTGGATGATTAGAGTACTGCAAGGAGAGTGCATGGTGAATTTATAAGTGCTTGGGTTTTGGCGCAGTGATAGGATTAGGACATGGAACTGGCTGCGTGATTGGAGGAGTGCATGGGTAGTGACAAGGAGATTGCTGGAATGCATCAGTAGTGCTCAGGTGATTGTAGCAGTGCATGTCTCTGAGCCTGGGTCATTGCATGAGTACATGGGTAGTGACTGGATCATTAGAGTACTGCAATGAGAGTGTATGGTGAATTTATAAGTGCTTGTGTTTTGGCGAGTGATTAGATAAGGACATGGAACTGGCTGGGTGATTGGAGGAGTGCACGGGTAGTGAAAAGGAGATGGCTGGACTGCATCAGTATTCAGTAGTGCTCAGGGGATTGTAGCAGTGCATGAGTTAGTGTCTGGGTCATTGCATGAGTACATAGGTAGTGACTGGATCATTAGAGTACTGCAAGGAGAGTGTATGGTGAATTTATAAGTGCTTGTGTTTTGGCGCAGTGATTAGCTAAGGACATGGAACTGGCTGTGTGATTGTAGGAGTGCATGAGTAGTGACAAGGAGAAGGCTGGACTGCATCAGTAGTACTCAGGGATTGTAGCAGTACATATGTTAGTGCCTGGGTCATTGCATGAGTACATGGGTACTGATTGGATGATTAGAGTATTGCAAGGAGAGTGCCTGGTAAATTTGTAAGTGATTGGGTTTTGGCGGAGTTATTGGATAAGTACATGGTGCTCGCTGGGTGATTGGAGGAGTGCATGGGTAGTGACAAGGAGATGGCTGGACTGCATCAATAGTGTTCAGTGGATTGTAGCAGTGCATGTGTTACTGCCTGAGTCATTGTATGAGTACATGGGTAGTGACTGATGATTAGAGTATTGCAAGGAGACTGCATGGTGAATTTATAAGTGCATGTGTATTGGCGCAGTGATTAGATAAGGACATGGTGCTGGCTGGGTGATTGGAGGAGTGCATGGGTAGTGATAAGGAGATGGCTGGACTGCATCAGTATTGCTCAGGGGATTGTAGCAGTGCATGTGTTAGTGCCTGGGTCATTGCATGAGTACATGGGTAGTGACTGGATGATTAGAGTACTGCAAGGAGAGTGCATGGTGAATTAATAAGAGCTTGTGTTTTGGCGCAGTGATTAGATAAGGACATGGAACTAGCTGGGTAATTGGAGGAGTGCATGGGTAGTGACAAGGAGATGGGTGGACTGCATCAGTAGTGCTCAGGGGATTGTTGCAGTGCATGTGTTAGTGCCTGGGTCATTGCATAAGTACATGGCTACTGACTGGATGATTAGAGTACCGCAAGGAGAGTGCATGTTGAATTTATAAGTGCTTGTGTTTTGGCGCAGTGATAAGATAAGGACATGGAACTTGCTGGGTGATTGGAGGAGTGCTTGGGTAGTGACAATGAGATGGCTGGACTGCATCAGTAGTGTTCAGGGGATTGTAGCAGTGCATGTGTTAGTGCCTGTGTCATTGCATGATTATATGGGTACTGACTGGATGATTAGAGTACTGCAAGGAGAGTGCATGTTAAATTTATAAGTGCTTGGGTTTTGGCACAGTGATTGGATAAGTACATGGTGTTGGCTGGGTGATTGGAGGAGTGCATGGGTAGTGACAAGGAGATGGCTGGACTGCACCAATAGTGTTCAGGGGATTGCAGCAGTGCATGTGTTCGTGCCTGGGTCATTGCGTGAGTACATGGGCAGTGACTGGATCATTAGAGTACTGCAATGAGAGTGTATGGTGAATATATAAGTGCTTGTGTTTTGGCGAGTGATTAGATAAGGACATGGAACTGGCTGGGTGATTGGAGGAGTGCATGGGTAGTGACAAGGAGATGGCTGGACTGCATCAGTAGTGCTCAGGGGATTGTAGCAGTGCATGAGTTAGTGTCTGGGTCATTGCATGAGTACCTGGGTAGTGACTGGATCATTAGAGTACTGCAAGGAGAGTGTATGGTGAATTTATAAGTGCTTGTGTTTTGGCGCAATGATTAGCTAAGGACATGGAACTGGCTGGGTGATTGTAGGAGTGCATGAGTAGTGACAATGAGATGGCTGGACTGCATCAGTAGTGCTCAGGGTATTGTAGCTGTGCATATGTTAGTGGCTGGGTCATTGCATGAGTACATGGGTACTGATTGGATGATTAGAGTACTGCAAGGAGAGTGCATGGTGAATTTGTAAGTGATTGGGTTTTGGCGGATTTATTGGATAAGTACATGGTGCTCGCTGGGTGATTTGAGGAGTGCATGGGTAGTGACAAGGAGATGGCTGGACTGTATCAATAGTGCTCAGGGGATTGTAGCAGTGCATGTGTTAGTGACTGGGTCATTGCATGAGTATATGGGTAGTGAATGGATGATTAGAGTACTGCAAGGAGAGTGCATGGTGATTTTATAAGTGCTTAGGTTTTCCTGCAGTGATAAGATAAGAACATGGAACTGGCTGGTTGATTGGAGGAGTGCATGGCTAGTGACAAGGAGAAGGCTGGACTGCATCAGTAGTACTCAGGGGATTGTAGCAGTACATATGTTAGTGCCTGGGTCATTGCATGAGTACATGGGTACTGATTAGATGATTAGAGTATTGCAAGGAGAGTGTATGGTGAATTTATAAGTGCTTGTGTTTTGGTGCAGTGATTAGCTAAGGACATGGAACTGGCTGTGTGATTGTAGGAGTGCATGAGTAGTGACAAGGAGAAGGCTGGACTGCATCAGTAGTACTCAGGGGATTGTAGCAGTACATATGTTAGTGCCTGGGTCATTGCATGAGTACATGGGTACTGATTGGATGATTAGAGTATTGCAAGGAGAGTGCCTGGTAAATTTGTAAGTGATTGGGTTTTGGCGGAGTTATTGGATAAGTACATGGTGCTCGCTGGGTGATTGGAGGAGTGCATGGGTAGTGACAAGGAGATGGCTGGACTGCATCAATAGTGCTCAGGGGATTGTAGCAGTGCATGTGTTAGTGACTGGGTCATTGCATGAGTATATGGGTAGTGACTGGATGATTAGAGTACTGCAAGGAGAGTGCATGGTGAATTTATAAGTGCTTAGGTTTTGGTGCAGTGATAAGATAAGGACATGGAACTGGCTGGGTGATTGGAAGAGTGCATGGGTAGTGATAAGGAGATGGCTGGACTGCACCAATAGTGTTCAGTGGATTGTAGCAGTGCATGTGTTAGTGCCTGAGTCATTGTATGAGTACATGGGTAGTGACTGATGATTAGAGTATTGCAAGGAGACTGCATGGTGAATTTATAAGTGCTAAAGTTTTGGTGCAGTGATAGGATAAGGACATGGAACTGGCTGCGTGATTTTAGGAGTGCACGGGTAGTGACAAGGAGATGGCTGGAATGCATCAGTAGTGCTCAGGGGATTGTAGCAGTGCATGTGTTAGTGCCTGGGTCATTGCATGAGTACATGGGTAGTGACTGGATGATTAGAGTACTGCAAGGAGAGTGTATGGTGAATTTATAAGTGCTTGTGTTTTGGCGAGTGATTAGATAAGGACATGGAACTGGCTGGGTGATTGGAGGAGTGCACGGGTAGTGAAAAGGAGATGGCTGGACTGCATCAGTATTCAGTAGTGCTCAGGGGATTGTAGCAGTGCATGAGTTAGTGCCTGGGTCATTGCATGAGTACATAGGTAGGGACTGGATCATTAGAGTACTGCAAGGAGAGTGTATGGTGAATTTATAAGTGCTTGTGTTTTGGCGCAGTGATTAGCTAAGGACATGGAACTGGCTGTGTGATTGTAGGAGTGCATGAGTAGTGACAAGGAGAAGGCTGGACTGCATCAGTAGTACTCAGGGGATTGTAGCAGTACATATGTTAGTGCCTGGGTCATTGCATGAGTACATGGGTACTGATTGGATGATTAGAGTATTGCAAGGAGAGTGCCTGGTAAATTTGTAAGTGATTGGGTTTTGGCGGAGTTATTGGATAAGTACATGGTGCTCGCTGGGTGATTGGAGGAGTGCATGGGTAGTGACAAGGAGATGGCTGGACTGCATCAATAGTGCTCAGGGGATTATAGCAGTGCATGTGTTAGTGACTGGGTCATTGCATGAGTATATGGGTAGTGACTGGATGATTAGAGTACTGAAAGGAGAGTGCATGGTGAATTTATAAGTGCTTAGGTTTTGGTGCAGTGATAAGATAAGGACATGGAACTGGCTGGGTGATTGGAAGAGTGCATGGGTAGTGATAAGGAGATGGCTGGACTGCACCAATAGTGTTCAGTGGATTGTAGCAGTGCATGTGTTAGTGCCTGAGTCATTGTATGAGTACATGGGTAGTGACTGATGATTAGAGTATTGCAAGGAGACTGCATGGTGAATTTATAAGTGCTAAAGTTTTGGTGCAGTGATAGGATAAGGACATGGAACTGGCTGCGTGATTTTAGGAGTGCACGGGTAGTGACAAGGAGATGGCTGGAATGCATCAGTAGTGCTCAGGGGATTGTAGCAGTGCATGTGTTAGTGCCTGGGTCATTGCATGAGTACATGGGTAGTGACTGGATGATTAGAGTACTGCAAGGAGAGTGTATGGTGAATTTATAAGTGCTTGTGTTTTGGCGAGTGATTAGATAAGGACATGGAACTGGCTGGGTGATTGGAGGAGTGCACGGGTAGTGAAAAGGAGATGGCTGGACTGCATCAGTATTCAGTAGTGCTCAGGGGATTGTAGCAGTGCATGAGTTAGTGCCTGGGTCATTGCATGAGTACATAGGTAGGGACTGGATCATTAGAGTACTGCAAGGAGAGTGTATGGTGAATTTATAAGTGCTTGTGTTTTGGCGCAGTGATTAGCTAAGGACATGGAACTGGCTGTGTGATTGTAGGAGTGCATGAGTAGTGACAAGGAGAAGGCTGGACTGCATCAGTAGTACTCAGGGGATTGTAGCAGTACATATGTTAGTGCCTGGGTCATTGCATGAGTACATGGGTACTGATTGGATGATTAGAGTATTGCAAGGAGAGTGCCTGGTAAATTTGTAAGTGATTGGGTTTTGGCGGAGTTATTGGATAAGTACATGGTGCTCGCTGGGTGATTGGAGGAGTGCATGGGTAGTGACAAGGAGATGGCTGGACTGCATCAATAGTGCTCAGGGGATTATAGCAGTGCATGTGTTAGTGACTGGGTCATTGCATGAGTATATGGGTAGTGACTGGATGATTAGAGTACTGAAAGGAGAGTGCATGGTGAATTTATAAGTGCTTAGGTTTTGGTGCAGTGATATGATAAGGACATGGAACTGGCAGGGTGATTGGAAGAGTGCATGGGTAGTGATAAGGAGATGGCTGGACTGCACCAATAGTGTTCAGTGGATTGTAGCAGTGCATGTGTTAGTGCCTGAGTCATTGTATGAGTACATGGGTAGTGACTGATGATTAGAGTATTGCAAGGAGACTGCATGGTGAATTTATAAGTGCTAAAGTTTTGGTGCAGTGATAGGATAAGGACATGGAACTGGCTGCGTGATTTTAGGAGTGCACGGGTAGTGACAAGGAGATGGCTGGAATGCATCAGTAGTGCTCAGGGGATTGTAGCAGTGCATGTGTTAGTGCCTGGGTCATTGCATGAGTACATGGGTAGTGACTGGATGATTAGAGTACTGCAAGGAGAGTGTATGGTGAATTTATAAGTGCTTGTGTTTTGGCGAGTGATTAGATAAGGACATGGAACTGGCTGGGTGATTGGAGGAGTGCACGGGTAGTGAAAAGGAGATGGCTGGACTGCATCAGTATTCAGTAGTGCTCAGGGGATTGTAGCAGTGCATGAGTTAGTGCCTGGGTCATTGCATGAGTACATAGGTAGTGACTGGATCATTAGAGTACTGCAAGGATAGTGTATGGTGAATTTATAAGTGCTTGTGTTTTGGCACAGTGATTAGCTAAGGACATGGAACTGGCTGTGTGATTGTAGGAGTGCATGAGTAGTGACAAGTGTGAGAAGTTGGCCTGGCATATGCTGTCCACTAATTATAGTGGGCACCTTGCACCAGTCCAAACAACCCCTTATTGGAGATAGGTTAAAGACAACCTTTATTGAAAGCTATCCTAGTGGTAGCTATGGAGAGCAGCCTTCAGGCTAAGTCTTGAAGGAATGTAAAGCAGCTTGTTTTACCAGTCTATAATCTCTTGAGTGACCAAATGAAAGAGCAACACACCAGGTATATATTCAAAATATATGTATTTATTGCTAAACACACCCCTCTAGTCTCTTTATGAGGCTAGAGTTCAAATACATAAGTTATAAGATATTAAATCACAGTAATAGCACAAATACACGTTTGGGCCCTAGGGGCGTACCAAACCATATACCAATAAAGTGATATGCGAACCACGACTGAACTAGACACTAGGCCTAGAGCCTCTAGAAGTGCTTGGACCACAAGGAACCACCCAAGGTAGTGACACAGGGGACCCACGGGAGACGCGTGCAGTGTAAATACACAACCGCGATACGCCGTTAACTTCTATGGAGAAAGTCGGGATCGGGAAAATAGAGGAAAGGGACACTTAAAAGAGGACTAGGACAAAACCCTTTGAGATCTAGGACTTTGAAGAGTCTCTACCACGGGAGCACCGGAGTACTCGTGTTACCTTACCCAGGAAGCCGGGTGCATAGGTGCCTTTCGGGAGTCGGGTTTCGTCGTCGATTCGAATGGCGATCTGCTGCAAAGTGCTGCTGGCGGCCAAGAGAAAAGTGTCCGTGTGGATCCAAGAGTGGATCGGAGTTCTGGTGAACCTGAAAGCAGAGGGGACAGAGTCTGGGTCACTAGCCAGTGACCAGGAAGGCGATGGACAGATGCCCACCGATGTCGAGTGCTTCAGGTGCGTTGACAGTCATCTTGACTCTTCAGCCATGAGGTCCGGGAGGCGTTTTCGGCGACCAGGAGCAGGATTCAGCCTGGTACACGATGTCTGTCGAGTGCTGACATATCGGCGACCAGATGGGACCCAACAAGCCTTGGCAACGGCAAGTCTCGATTAAGATGTCGATCGTCGATGGTGCAGACCAGCAAGGTCTGTAGAACTCACCCAGCGAAGGTAAGTGAGGGCAGACCTGGAGCAACCAGGATGCCAAGTAAGAAAAGGATTGGCCTTCGTTAAGGGCTACTAGCCAACGGGCTAGCGACCGCGAAGGAGCCTCGTGACGCCGCACGTGGAGCTGGCTTACAGGACACTCGTGGAGTGGGGGCCAGTGATCTTCGGAGCAGGTGGTGCTGGAGGCTAGGGCTACTCGGAGCCTAAAGCACGACTTCTTGGAACACCCAGAAGATGATGCACTTGCAAATGTGCTCGGTGTCTAGGGGTCACGGTCTCAAGTCACCCACGATAGCCACAGGCCTCAGCTTTGCTGGGGACTCAGGGTAGCCTCGGTGAAGTCTGAGAATCTACCTCTGGTGATGCGATGACTTCGGCGTCCGACAGGGAGCTTCAGAAATGCGAACCGGACAGATGCTTCTTTGGTGCCTGCCAAGCAGGAGAGTCACTCCTTGACCCCAAGGGAGATTCTTCAGTCCTCTAATCTTGTCGTAGAGCGTCGAAGGTCCAGGATTCAGTTTCAGAGTTTCGTCCAGGTATATCTAAAGTCCTAAGGACTGGGTTCCTACCTTTATTCTAAAAATAGGGGTTGGACTACTCTGTGGCCCCACCTATGGGTGGGTCAGGGCAGAGGGTGGCTACACCCCTTTCCCTTTGTCCAGTTCGCGCCAAAGCAGGGGCTGCAAGCCCCTGATCCGGTTTGAACTGGGGTATGCACTAGGGACACCAAATGTGCCCCAGTGCAGGACTTCAAAGCACCCGAAGTGCTCCCGCCCAGCCCCAATACACATTATCCTGTCTGGGGAGGTGGTCACACCTCCCTGGGACAGAAACCTAGTGTCCAGGCCTCCCCTGCCGGAGTTTCGTCCAGCAGCAGGAGGCCAGACTCGTGTCTGTGGCAGCAGCATCCATTTTGTGATGCCAGGGCTCTGGAAAGAAGTTACCGGACTCGTCAGAGTTAACATGTCTTTCCCTCTAGAAGGGTGGAATGCTACCCCTGCCGCCAGGATTGGTGGGGGGAGGGTATTCCAAGATGTTTGACACCAAACACGACATGTTTAGGTGCAGCCATTCCAAAGTTAGCATTTTACCGCGAGGATATAATGCGCTTAAGAGTATATGGTCAGGCTGCACTACAAACAGCATCAGAGATGGTCTCCGAACGCTGCAGAGGGGCCCTGCTCATGCAGGGGCACCCTCTCACATAGGAACCATGCACTCTGCCTTTAGGATTGATAAGGCCTGCCTTAGGAGTGACTTATAGGTCTATATGTGTGTATGTATTTCGTGATATAGGTAACCTATATCACATTAAGGGGTGCATGCACCACCTTACCCAGGCTGCAGTAGCAGACCTGTGGTGTCAGTTTGGATGGCCTTCCAGGGGTGGCATAATACATGCTGCAGCCCCTGGCAGGCCTCTGAGGTACCTATGCCCTTGGTACATAGTATACCATATACTAGGGACTTATAAGGGCACTCCAGATCCCAATCAGAGATGTGCCTAAGGCACATGGAAACCATTTTACAGAGAAAGCAGATAGACTGGGGCCCTGAATAGCAGGATCCCAGTCCAACTAAGTCATAAACCAGCAAAACACCATAAAAAAGTGGGGGCAACCATATAGTCAGATTCCACCTTCCTACATAACCCCCCAAACGAAAGGAGATAAGGCTAACCTTGGCCAGTTGAGCCTATATTGACTAAGTGGCCATATAAGGAAGCACCTGCACTAGCATGGTTGCCCCCTATGTTATGGTCCACTAAGCAATCCCTCACCCTAAGGGTATGAGAGGGTCTCCACCATGGGGAATCACTACCTCTGGTGTGCTTAGGTAAAGTACAAGGCTGGTGAGGTGTCTGAGTAGGGAAGTGAGGCCCTAGGAATGTTGGCCTCAGCTTCCTCAGATCACTGGTCACCATGTATGCCTGTCTTTCCATGACTGAGTTGCACTTTGCTCTAAGGGTCAACCTTTGGCTGCCTACAGCTGGGGGTTGGGTCCCTTTGGATGGAACACTGGAGGGATATGGCAGGTTTGGAACCTTCTGGTCCTAGGTTTGCCCTTGCCTACCAGAGTCCTTCTGGGGGAGGTCCCTACATAAAGGTATGGGGGATCCCTCAGTGTGTAGAGGAATTTTCACCTGGCTAGGGCTACTAGACTGGGTGCCCCTAATCTGCTGATGGGGGCATCCTCTGGACAGGGGGCCCTGGGGTGTCCACTGACCTTCCTGACCTCTGCAGCCCTGGGCTGACTGAGGCAGGGTAGAGAGGGGCAGGTTACCTGCTCCAGACTGGGTACCACCTTGGAAGGGTCCTCTGCCATCAGGGGTGTGGCCAGGCCAGGCCTGACTACCTCTGGGGCAGTTCCTTCACTAGGGGTAGGGTCAGTTCCCTGAGGAGGCTGACCCTTACCTACTGTCTGGAGGGAAGAAGACTTTTCTTCAACCCTTGTGCTCTCTTTTGGGGAGAGTGGGCCATTCTTTCAGGCTCCATCTCTCCAAATTCTTGGGCTGGGGCTGTGGCCATTACAGCCCCACTAACCTTTACAGGGACGCCCAGCATCCTAAGATGTGTTTGGTGTTCAACTTCAGCCCAGGCTGAAATTTCCAGATCATTTCCCATCAGGCAATCTACAGGTAGGGTTGGGGACACTGCCACTCTCTTTGGGCCTGTGACCCCCTCCCAGCTGAGATTGACTATGGCCATGGGGTGATCTGTTCTGACACCATCAATGTTGGTCACCTGGTATTTAAACTCAGGTAAAAGCTGGTGAGGGGGGACTAGTTTCCCTGCCACAATGGTGACACTAGCCCCTGTGTCCCTAAATGCCACAGCTTTCTGACCATTAATTATTGGCTCCAATCTGTACCTGCCCAATGCTATGGGACCCATGGTAAAGGTGGCAAATCCTATACCACCATCAGAGTCAGAGGAGTCTGTTGAGGGGTCCCTGTCTAAACTAGGGCCCACCTCTGTTCCTCTTGCAAAAGCACCTAACTTTTTGGGTGCACTACTCCCAACTGGAGGATTACTACTGGTAGTACCAGGAGGGGTGGTAGTGGTTGTGGGAGGAACATTTTCTTTATTGCCAATCCTGGGGCAACTGGGATCTGTTTTCCAGTGCCCAGGCTTTTTACAGACATGGCAATATGGTTTCTTTTCAGGAGAGGAAGGAGTTTGGGACCCACCCCCAGAAGAGGAATTTTGGGGCCCTGTAGGGGACTTATCCTTAGATTTATCCCCACCTTTCTCTTGGGACTTAGTAGAATCTTTCTTCTGGTCACCACCCTGATTTCTAGTTTTTACTCTGGTTCTGACCCATTTGTCTGCCTTCTTTCCCAATTCTTGGGGAGAGGTCAGATCAGAGTCCACCAGATACTGGTGCAAAAGCTGGTTTTGACAATTATTAAGGATCTGCTCCCTCATAATCAAATTGTACAATCCTAAAAAGTCATGCACTTTGTTGCCATGTCTCCAACCTTCCAGAGCCTTTGTAGCACAATCTACAAAATCAACCCAGTCTTGAGTCTGAGCTTTTGGGTGTCTCTGAACTTCAACCTATACTGTTCAGTGGTTAGGCCAAACCCATCTATCAGAGCACTCTTCAAGACTGTGTAATTGTCAGCATCCTCCTCTCTTACAGTGAGGAGCTTGTCTCTACCTTTGTCTGCAAAGGAGAGCCACAAGATTGCTGCCCACTGCCTCTGGGGGACCTTCTGATCTTTACAGGCCCTCTCCAGTGCAGTTATCCATTTGTGGATGTCATCCCCACTCTGGTAGGGAGGGACAATCTTGTTTAGGTTTCTATGGTCATAAGACATTTCCCTATCTCTAGGGATATTGCTGCCACCATGGGACTCTAGTCCCAACTTTCTTCTCTCTCTAAGGAGATCTAGGGATTCCCTATCTAAAGCCAATTGCTTTTTTCTGATTTCCAGCTGAGTTTCCTCATACTGGACCAGCCTCTTTCTTCTCTCATGAGAGGATTCCCTCCTATGAGATGAGACAGAGCTCCCTATTGAGGTGCCAGAGTGGTTAGACTCCTGAGAAGGAGACCTAGACCTTCTGGGCACACTCTTAATCCTTCCTGGGGGACAAAGAGGGCATCATCTTGATCAACCTCATCATCATCCACAGGAGGGATTGGGTTTTCCAGGTCAGGGTCATTGTCACCCTCCTGGCCAGTTTCAGAGGGGGCTGGGGGTATTGGTACCCCTAGCATCCTCCTCTTCTCCTGCCCCACCCTCAGCTCCTACCCCTTCAGTCCCTACAGGCTTACTAAGGTCATAAGCCACCAACAACTCCTTGAGGTGTTGGGTGGTGAGGGCTTTGGCCTGTCCTTAATTTTCTCAAGTTACATAAAGCTCTCAATTCCAAGAATGGGAGTGTATCATACTTGGAGAGTGGAAGCTCAATGGCTTCCTGCAAGGATTCTTTGGATCCTGCCCTTAAAGACATTACTAGTGTGGTGTGGTGTATACACTACCTACTCTAGTGTGGCCTACTAAACTCTCTTGAGTTGTAGAAAGGGTTGTGCTATCCCTTAACACACAACTCTAAGTTCAGTAGAACTTACTGTTATTCTAAGCTTAAATTATATGTACCTTAGGTACCTTTAGTGGTTTTCAGTTGATCAATTCAATTGAGATTATCTGGTAAAACAATAGCAAGCTGGAATCCCACACGCTGCACACCAATGTGAGAAGTTGGCCAGGCATATGCTGTCCACTAATTATAGTGGGCACCTTGCACCAGTCCAAACAATCCCTTATTGGAGATAGGTTAAAGACAACCTTTATTGAAAGCTATCCTAGTGGTAGCTATGGAGAGCAGCCTTCAGGCTAAGTCTTGAAGGAATGTAAAGCAGCTTGTTTTACCAGTCTATAATCTCTTGAGTGACCAAATGAAAGAGCACCACACCAGGTATATATTCAAAATATATGTATTTATTGCTAAACACACCCCTCTAGTCTCTTTATGAGGCTAGAGTTCGAAGTACATTAGTTATAAGATATTAAATCACAGTAATAGCACAAATACACGTTTGGGCCCTAGGGCGTACCAAACCATATACCAATAAAGTGGTATGCGAACCACGACTGAACTAGACACTAGGCCTAGAGCCTCTAGAAGTGCTTGGACCACAAGGAACCACCCAAGGTAGTGACACAGGGGACCCACGGGAGACGCGTGCAGTGTAAATACACAACCGCGATACGCCGTTAACTTCTATGGAGAAAGTCGGGATCGGGAAAATAGAGGAAAGGGACACTTAAAAGAGGACTAGGACAAAACCCTTTGAGATCTAGGACTTTGAAGAGTCTCTACCCACGGGAGCACCGGAGTACTCGTGTTACCTCACCCAGGGAAGCCGGGTGCATAGGTGCCTTTCGGGGTCGGGTTTCGTCGTCGATTCGAATGGCGATCTGCTGCAAAGTGCTGCTGGCGGCCAAGAGAAAAGTGTCCGTGTGGATCCAAGAGTGGATCAGAGTTCTGGTGAACCTGAAAGCAGAGGGGACAGAGTCTGGGTCACTAGCCAGTGACCAGGAAGGCGATGAACAGATGCCCACCGATGTCGAGTGCTTCAGGTGCGTTGACGGTCGTCTTGACTCTTCAGCCACGAGGTCCGGGAGGCGTTGTCGGCGACCAGGAGCAGGATTCCGGCTGGTACACGATGTCTATCGAGTGCTGAGGTGTCGGCGACCGGATGGGACCCAACAAGCCTTGGCAACGGCAAGTCTCGATTAAGATGTAGATCGTCGATGGTGCAGACCAGCAAGGTCTGTAGAACTCACCCAGCGAGGGTAATTGAGGGCAGGCCTGGAGCAACCAGGATTCCAAGTAAGAAAAGGATTGGCCTTCGTTAAGGGCTACTAGCCAACGGGCTAGCAACCTCAAAGGAGCCTTGTGATGCCGCACGTAGAGCTGGCTTACAGGACACTCGTGGAGTGGGGGCCAGTGATCTTCGGTGCAGGTGGTGCTGGAGGCTAGGGCTACTAGGAGCCCAAAGCACAACTTCTTGGGAGACCCAAAAGATGATGCACTTGCAAATGTGCTCGGTGTCCAGGGGTCACGGTCTCAAGTCACCCACGATAGCCACGGGCCTCACCTTTGCTGGGGACTCAGGGTAGCCTCGGGGAAGTCTGATAATCCACCTCTGGTGATGCGATGACTTCGGCGTCCGACGGGAGCTTCAGAAATGCGAACCGGACAGATGCTTCTTTGGTGCCTGCCAAGCAGGGGAGTCACTCCTTGACCCCAAGGGAGATTCTTCAGTCCTCTAATCTTGTCGTAGAGCGTCGAAGGTCCAGGATTCAGTTTCAGAGTTTCGTCCAGGTATATCTAAAGTCCTAAGGACTGGGTTCCTACCTTTATTCTAAAAATAGGGGTTGGACTACTCTGTGGCCCCACCTATGGGTGGGTCAGGGCAGAGGGGTGGCTACACCCCTTTCCCTTTGTCCAGTTCGCGCCAAAGCAGGGGCTGCAAGCCCCTGATCCGGTTTGAACTGGGGTATGCACAGGGACACCAAATGTGCCCCCAGTGCAGGACTTCAAAGCACCCGAAAGTGCTCCCGCCCAGCCCCAATACACATTATCCTGTCTGGGGAGGTGGTCACACCTCCCTGGGACAGGAAACCTATTGTCCAGGCCTCCCCTGCCGGAGTTTCGTCCAGCAGCAGGAGGCCAGACTCGTGTCTGTGGCAGCAGCATCCATTTTGTGATGCCAGGGCTCTGAAAAGAAGTTACCGGACTCGTCAGAGTTAACATGTCTTTCCCTCTAGAAGGGTGGAATGCTACCCCCGCCACCAGAATTGGTGGGGGTAGTATTCCAAGATGTTTGACACCAAACACGACATGTTTAGGTGCAGCCATTCCAAAGTTAGCATTTTACTGCGAGGATATAATGCGCTTAAGAGTATATGGTCAGGCTGCACTACAAACAGCATCAGAGATGGTCTCCGAACGCTGCAGAGGGGCCCTGCTCATGCAGGGCACCCTCTCACATAGGAACCATGCACTCTGCCTTTAGGATTGATAAGGCCTGCCTTAGGAGTGACTTATAGGTCTATATGTGTGTATGTATTTCGTGATATAGGTAACCTATATCACAGTAAGGGGTGCATGCACCACCTTACCCACGGCTGCAGTAGCAGACCTGTGGTGTCAGTTTGGATGGTCTTCCAGGGGTGGCATAATACATGCTGCAGCCCCTGGCAGGCCTCTGAGGTACCTATGCCCTTGGTACATAGTATACCATATACTAGGGACTTATAAGGGCACTCCAGATCCCAATCAGAGATGTGCCTAAAGCACATGGAAACCATTTTACAGAGAAAGCAGATAGATTGGGGCCCTGAATAGCAGGATCCCAGTCCAACTAAGTCATAAACCAGCAAAACACCATAAAAAAAGTGGGGGCAACCATATAGTCAGATTCCACCTTCCTACAACAAGGAGATGGCTGGACTACATCAGTAGTGCTCAGGGGATTGTAGCAGTGCATATGTTAGTGCCTGGGTCTTTGCATGAGTACATGGGTACTGATTGGATGATTAGAGTATTGCAAGGAGAGTGCATTGTGAATTTATAAGTGCTTGGGTTTTGGCGGAGTTATGGGATAACCACATGGTGCTCGCTGGGCGATCTGAGGAGTGCATGGGTAGTGACTGCGCAATGGCTGGACTGCATGGGTAGTGCTCAGGGTATTGTAGCAGTGCATGGGTCATTGCATGAGTGCATGGGTAGTGACTGGATTATTAGAGTGCTGCAAGGAGAGTACATGGTGAATTTATAAGTGCTTGGGTTTTGGCAGAGTGATTGGATAAGTACACACATATCACATCAGGCCCGCCCTCCCTTCACCACTGTGCAAATGCCCCCCCTGGTGGGTTTTAAGTTGGGGGATTAATTCCCCTTGAATCCTGAGGGTCCCTGGGGTCCAACTAGCCCATCAAGTACCTCCAGTAAGCGCCACAGGGCTGTGTTGCAGAGAGGTGGCCCAGGCCACGCCCCTTTTTACACCACTCCGTAACGCAGCTCTGTGGCGCTTAATGGAGGTAGGTGGTGGGCTAGTTGGACCCCAGGGACCTTCAGGATTGAAGAGAAATTAATTCCCCAAATTAAAACGCGCTGCAGGGCGTGTTTGCACACATGTCACCTCAGGCCCCCCCTCCCTTCACCACTGTGCAAACGTGCCCTGTGGCGTGTTTTAAGTTGGGGGATAAAGTCCCCTTGAATCCTGAGGGTCCCTGGGGTCCAACTAGCCCACCAGATACCACCAGTAAGCGCCACAGAGCTGCGAAGCAGAGAGGTGTAAAAAGGAGCATAGCCTCTGAACACCTCTCTGCAACGCAGCTCCCTGGCGCATACTGGAGGTACCTGGTGGGCTAGTTGGCCACCAGGGATCCTCAGTATTCAAGGGGAATTAGTTCTCCAACTTTAAACATGCCAGGGGGCGCATTTGCTGAGTGTTGCAGGGAGGGGGCGGGGCCTAGCCGCGATGCCGGCTTTCTTTTTTTTTTTTTTAAGAAGGGGGGGCTGTGTGGCCCCCCTACTTTTGCCTTTTTTGTGCCCTGGGGACCCCATCCCCCAGGGCCTGCTCCTCTTTTAAAAAAAATAAATAAATGTTAATGGGAGGGGGCCGCGTTGGCCCCCCTCCCATGGCCAATTCCGGCCCCGGGGACCCTATCCCCTGGCGCATGGCTCACATATTGTTTTTTATAGGAAGGAGGGGCTGCATGGCCCCCCTCCCTGCCCACTTCTGGCCCCGGGGACCCCATCCCCCGGGGCCTGGCCATCCTTTTTTATTTTTTTGTGAGAGGGGCTGTGTGGCCCCCCTCCTCAGGCCAAATATGGCCTCGGGGACCCCATCCCCCAGGGCCTGGCCTCTCCTTTTTTTTAAAATGGAAGGGGGGCCACGTGGCCCCCCTCCCGGGCCACTTCCAGCCCCGGGGACTCTTTCCCCCAGGGCCTGGCCTCTCGTTGTGGACCGTGGGGGGGTCCCTAATCCACCCACAGTCCCGCCGGCTCCCCGCATCCTGCGGGAGCCGGCATTGCTTTTCCACATGGGGAGCATGTGACATGCAGCTCCCCTTGTGGAAAAGCAATCTGCTTTGCTTCATTGAAGCAAAGCAGTTTGCAATGACAGGGCGGGAGCCTCATTGCAAACAGCAGTGTACTGGGGGTGGGCACCCTGGGATACTGCAGGAGCCAGCCCTGGGGGTGGTGGTCCCCAGGGCCATCAAGGGTTCCAGGAGGGGGGCCACGCGGCCCCCCTCCCAACAATTGCAAAGCCCCGGGGAGGTGGTGGTCCCTGGGGCTCAGGGGTCAGTTACTGACCCCCAAATTTAAACTATTAGTGCCCCGGGGAGGTGGCGGTCCCCGGGGCATGTGGGGGGCTCGAGACCCCCACACAGGTATATTATTTTTTTTTTAAATGAAGCCCCGGGGGTTGGCAGTCCCCGGGGCTGCGGGGGGGCATTGTGCCCCTGCTATTATATTTAATGAAAGCCCCGGGGGTGGTGGTCCCCGGGGATTGGGGGGCCTTAAAGGCCTCCCAAACTTTAAAAAAACAAGCCCCGGGGGTGGCGGTCCCTGGGGCTGCGGGGGGGCTGCATGCCCCCCGCAACTCATTAATCAAGCCCGAGGAGGTGGCGGTCCCCGGGGCAGTGTGGAGTGGATTGGGGCCCCCCCACACTTTTTTTTTCACTGCCCCCGGGACTTGGCCCACCCGGGGGCTAATTATTAACGAAGCACGGGAGTCCACTCTTCGTTTTTTTTTTGTTTTGCGGCCGGATCCGCGGATCCGAAGCGCATTTTGCTGATTTTATTTGTTAAAAAAAATGCCTTTTTGGGCCCTGGGGGTCCTTGTGGGACTCCCTAAGCAAGCCTAGGGGGTCAGGGTGTTTCTACCCTGCCCCCTTTCCTTTTTTTTCACGTTTTTTATTCTGATTTCTTGTGACACGGTTTCCAAGTCACATTATGGCTGCCAACACTTCCTGGTTTGGAGTGTTGACAGCCAATTAGAATAAAGCTCATGGTCGGGAGGGTCCGCGGAACCTCCGTGCCTCTAAATATCAAAACTTTTATTTTTGATTTTCTCAGCAACTACTGAAAGGATTTACACCATTTTTATAAAGGTCGCTTTCTGAGCCAAGCAGTACCATTTTCCCAAATTTGGGGTAAATCCGTTCAGTAGTTTCAGCTGTAGCCTTGCATAAAGTTTCCTATGGGAAATTGATGTTTTGACTCTTATTTTTTGAATTTCTCTGGAATTACTGAACGGATTCACACCATTTAAAAAAAAGGGCGTTTTCTGAACCAAGCACTACCTTTTTGTCAAATTTGGTGAAATTCCGTTCAGCAGTTCGGGCTGTAGCCGTGGCTAATGTTTCATATGGGAATTAACATGGAGAAAACACGTTTGGGACCCCCTTTTTTGGCCCCGCTTGTCAAATAACCCTGAATCTTTCAAGATAGGAGCGGACCGGAGCGGGCCATAAGTTTTGAAAATTTCGCAAAGATTTGTCAACTGGCGCCAAAGTTATTGGGAAAAGAATGTTACGAATTTACTATGGATAATAGGTCCTAACTATAACTATCTACTGGCGACCACCAGTAGATAATATATCTATATATTATCTACTGGTGGTCGCCAGTAGATAGTTATAGTTAGGACCTAGTTTCCATAGGAAAAGCGTTTTTTTCTTTTCCCAATAACTTTGGCGCCGGATGACGAAACTTCGCAAAATTTTAAAAACTAGTGGGGCGCTCTGGTCAGCTCCTATCCTGAAAGTTTTGAGCGGGGGCCGAGAAAAAAGGGGGGTCCCAAACGCTTTTTCCCCATGTTAATTCCCATAGGAAACTTTAGACACGGCTACAGCCCGAAATGCTGAACGGAATTACACCAAATTTGGCAAAAAGGTAGCCCTTGGCTCAGAAAGCTCCCTTTTTTTTAAATGGTGTAAATCCGTTCAGTAGTTCCTGAGAAATTCAACAAATAGAGGTCAAAAAATCAATTTCCCATAGGAAACTTTAGACACGGTTACAGCCAAAACTGCTGAATGGAATTACACCAAATTTGGCAAAAAGGTAGTGCTTGGTTCAGAAAGTGCGCTTTTTTTTAAATGGTGTAAATCCGTTCATCAGTTTTCGAGATATTAAAGGAAAAAAATATAAAAAATATCTGGGCGGGACCTAACTACACAAGCACAAGCTTGGCTCTAATTGGCTGTCAACACTTCAATCCAGAAAGTGTTGGCAGCCATTTTGGTGCAATGCTTTTTAGGTCTTGCCGAGCGATGCAACGCATGCGCTGCTCACTACACAAACACCACTGCTCTGCCCTAAAACCCTAAAACACTACCCCAGCATGACCCCCTACACTACCCGAACACCACTGCACTGCCCTAAAGCCTAAAACACTACCCCCAGCATGACCCCCTACACTGCCCGAACACCACTGCACTGCCCTAAACCCTGAAATACCACCCCCATATCGAACCCCTACACTGCCCGAACACCACTGCACTGCCCTAAACCCTGAAAAACCACCACCAGCACGACCCCCTATACTGCCCGAACACCACTGCACTGCCCTAAACCATGAAACACCAGCCCGAGCATGACCCCCTACACTGCCCGACCACCACTGCACTGCTCTAAACCCTGAAACACCAGCCCCAGCAAGACCCCCTACACTGCCTGAACACCACTGCACTGCCCTAAATCCTGAAACACCACCCCCAGCAAGACCCCCTACATTGCTCGAACACCACTGCACTTAACCCTGAAACACAACCCCCAGCAAGACCCCCTACACTGGCCGAACAGCAATGCACTGCCCTAAACCCTAAAACACCACCCCCTGCATGACCCCCTACACTGCCCGAACACCACTGCACTGCCCTAAACCCTGAAAAACCACCACCAGCACGACCCCCTACACTGCCCGAACACCACTGCACTGCCCTAAACCGTGAAACACCAGCCCGAGCATGACCCCCTACACTGCCCGAACACCACTGCACTGCTCTAAACCCTGAAACACCAGCCCCAGCAAGACCCCCTACACTGCCCGAACACCACTGCACTGCCCTAAATCCTGAAACACCACCCCCAGCAAGACCCCCTACATTGCTCGAACACCACTGCACTTAACCCTGAAACACAACCCCCAGCAAGACCCCCTACACTGGCCGAACAGCACTGCACTACCCTAAACCCTAAACAGCACCCCCAGCATGACCCCCTACTCTGCCAGAACACCACTGCTCTGCCGTAAACCCTAAAACACTACCCCAGAAAGACCCCCTACACTGCCCGAACACCACTGCACTGCCCTAAACTCTGAAACACCAGACCCAGCATGACCCCCTACACTGCCCTAACACCACTGCACTGCCCTAAACCCTGAAACACAACCCCCAGCATGACCCCTACACTGCCCGAACAGCACTGCACTGCCCTAAACCCTAAACAGCACCCCCAGCATGACCCCCTACTCTGCCCGAATACCACTGCTCTGCCCTAAACCCTAAAACACTACCCCAGAACGACCCCCTGCCCTGCCTGAACACCACTGCACTGCCCAAAACACTGAAACACTAGCCCCTGCACGACCCCTACACTGCCCGAACACCACTGCACTACCCTAAACCCTGAAACACCAGCCCCAGCATGACCCCCTACACTGCCCTAACACCACTGCACTGCCCTAAACCCTGAAACACAACCCCCAGCATGACCCCCTACTCTGCCTGAACACCACTGCACTGCCCTAAACCCTGAAACACAACCCCCAGCATGACCCCCTACACTGCCTGAACACCACTGCAGTGCCCTAAACCCTGAAACACCACCCCCAGCACGACCCCCTATACTGCCCGAACACCACTGCACTGCCCTAAACCCTGAAACATCACCCCCAGCAAGACCCCCTACAATGCCTGAACACCACTGCCCTAAACCCTGAAACACCACCCCCAGCAAGACCCCCTACACTGCCCAAACACCACTGCTCTGCCCTAAACCCTGAAACACCACCCCCAGCATTTCCCCTACACTGCCCGAACACCACTGCACTGCCCAAAACCCTGAAAAACTAGCCCTAGCACGACCCACTACACTGCCCGAACAACACTGCACTGCCCTAAACCCTGATACACCAGCCCCAGCAGGATCCCCTACACTGCCCTAACACCACTGCACTGCCCTAAACCCTGTAACACCACCCCCTGCACGACCCCCTACACTGCTCAAACACCACTGCACTGCCCTAAACCCTGAAACACCACCCCCTGCATGACCCCTACACTGCCCGAACACCACTGCCCTAAAACCTAAAACACCACCCCCCAGCACGACACCCTACACTGCCAGAACATCACTGCAGTGCCCTAAACCCTGAAACACCACCCCCAGTACGACCCCCTACACTGCCCGAATACAACTGCACTGCCCTAAACCCTGAAACATCACCCCCAGCAAGACCCCCTACACTAACCGAACACCACTGCACTGCCCTAAACCCTGAAACACCAGCCCCAGAAAGACACCCTACACTGCCCGAACACCACTGCACTGCCCTAAACCCTGAGACACCACCGCCAGCAAGACCCCCTATACTGCACGAACACCACTTGACTGCCCTAAACCCTGAAACACCACCCCCAGCATGACCCCCTGCACTGCCCGAACACCACTGCTCTGCCCAAAACCCTGAAACACCAGCCCCAGCCCGACCCCCTAGACTGCCCGAACATCACTGCACTAAACCCTGAAACACTACCCCCAGCATGACCCCTGCACTGCTCGAACACCACTGCTCTGCCCAAAACCCTGAAACACCGCCACCAGCAAGATCCTCTACACTGCCCGAACACCACTGCACTGCCCTAAACCCTAAACACCATCCCCAGCATGACCCAGTACTCTGCCCGAACACCACTGCTCTGCCCTAAACCCTAAAACACTACCCCCAGCACGACCCCCTACACTTCCTGAACACCACTGCTCTGCCCTAAACCCTGAAACACCACCCCCAGCACGACCCTCTACACTGCCCGAACACCACTCCTCTGCCCAAAACCCTGAAACACCAGCCCCAGCACGACCCCCACACTGCCCGTACACCACTGCACTGCCTTAAACCCTGAAACAACAGCCCCAGCACGACCCCCTACACTGCCCGAACACCACTGCACCACACTAAACCATGAAACACCAGCCCCAGCAAGACCCCCTACACTGCCCGAACACCACTGCACTGCCCTAAACACTGAAACACCAGCCCCAGCACAACCCCCTCTACTGCTGGAACACCACTGCACTGCCTTAAACACTGAAATAACAGCCCCAGCATGACCCCCTACACTGCCCGAACACCACTGCACTGCCCTAAACCCTGAAACACCAGCCCCAGCAAGACCCCCTACACTGCCCAAACACCACTCCACTGCCCAAAACACTGAAACACCAGCCCCAACAAGACCCCTACACTGCCCGAACACCACTGCACTGCCCTAAACCATTAAACACCAACCCCAGCAAAACCCCCTATACTGCCTGAACACCACTGCACTAAACCCTGAAACACCACCCCCAGCAAGACCCCCTACACTGCCTGAACACCACTGCACTGCCCTAAACCCTGAAACACCACCCCCTGCACGACCCCCTACACTGCCCAAACACCACTGCACTGCCCTAAACCCTGAAAAACTACCCCCAGCACAACCCCCTACACTGCCCGAACACCACTGTACTACCCTAAACCCTAAACACCACCCCAGCATGCCCCCTACTCTGCCCGAACAACACTGCTCTGCCCTAAACCCTAAAATACTACCCCCAGCACGATCCCTACAATGCCCGAACACCACTGCAGTGCCCAAAACCCTGAAACACCAGCCCAAGCACGACCCCCTACACAGCCCGAACAGCACTGCACTGCCCTAAACCTTGAAACACCAGCCCAAGCACGACCCCCTACACTGCCCGAACACCACTGCAGTGCCCAAACCCTGAAACACCACCCCCATCATGACCCCCTACACTGCCCAAACACCACTCCTCTGCCCAAAACCCTGAAACACCAGCCCCAGCACGACCCCCACACTGCCTGAATACCACTGCACTGCCTTAAGCCCTGAAACAACAGCCCCAGCGTGACCCCCTACACTGCCAGAATACCACTGCACCACCCTAAACGGTGAAACACCAACCCCAGCAAGACCCCCTACACTGCCCGAACACCACTGCACTGCCTTAAACCCTGAAACACCAGCCCCAGCAAGACTACCTACACTGCCCAAACACCACTGCACTGCCTAAACCCTGAAACACCACCCCCTGCACGACCCCCTACACTGCCCAAACACCACTGCACTGCCCTAAACCCTGAAAAACCACCCCCAGCACGACCCCCTACACTGCCCGAACACCACTGCACTACCCTAAATCCTAAACACCAGCCCAGCAGGACCCCCTACTCTGCCCGAACACCACTGCTCTGCCCTAAACCCTAAAACACCAGCCCCAGCACGACCCCCTACACTGCCCGAACAGCACTGCACTGCCCAAAACCTTGAAACACCAGCCCCAGCACTAACCCCTACATTGCCCGAACACCACTGCAGTGCCCTAAACCCTGAAACACCACCCTCAGCACGACCCCCTACACTGCCCAAACACCACTCCTCTGCCCAAAACCCTGAAACACCAGCCCCAGCACAACCCCCACACTGCCCGAACACCACTGCACTGCCTTAAGCCCTGAAACAACAGCCCCAGCACGACCCCCTTCACTGCCAGAATAACACTGCACCACCCTAAACGGTGAAACACCAGCCCTAGCATGACCCCCTACACTGCCCGAACACCACTTTAGTGCCCTAAACCCTGAAACACCAGCCCCATCACCACCCCCTCCACTGCCCGAACACCACTGCACTGCCATAAACCCTGAAACACCAGCCCCACCACGACCCACTACACTGCCCGAACACCACTGCACTGCCCTAAACCCTTAAACACCAGGCCCAGCAAGACCCCCTACACTGCCCGTATACCACTTCGCTGCCCTAAACCCTGAAACACGAGCCCCAGCATGACCCCCTACACTTGCCTAACACCACTGCACTAAACTCTGAAACACCACCCCAGCAAGACCCCCTACACACCCTGTGAGAAGTTAGCCTGGTATATGCTGTCCACTAATTATAGTGGGCACCTTGCACCAGTCCAAACAACCCCTTATTGGAGATAAGTTAAAGAATACCTTTATTGAAAGCTATCCTAGTGGTAGCTATGGAGAGCAGCCTTCAGGCTAAGTCTTGAAGGAATGTAAAGCAGCTTGTTTTACCAGTCTATAATCTCTTGAGTGACCAAATGAAAGAGCACCACACCAGGTATATATTCAAAATATATGTATTTATTACTAAACACACCCCTATAGTCTCTTTATGAGGCTAGAGTTCGAAGTACATAGGTTATAAGATCTTAAATCACAGTAATAGCACAAATACACGTTTGGGCCCTAGGGGCGTACCAAACCATATACCAATAAAGTGGTATGCGAACCACGACTGAACTAGACACTAGGCCTAGAGCCTCTAGAAGTGCTTGGACCACAAGGAACCACCCAAGGTAGTGACACAGGGGACCCACGGGAGACGCGTGCAGTGTAAATACACAACCGCGATACGCCATTAACTTCTATGGAGAAAGTCGGGATCGGGAAAATAGAGGAAAGGGACACTTAAAAGAGGACTAGGACAAAACCCTTTGAGATCTAGGACTTTGAAGAGTCTCTACCCATGGGAGCACCGGAGTACTCGTGTTACCTCACCCAGGGAAGCCAGGTGCATAGGTGCCTTTCGGGGTCGGGTTTCGTCGTCGATTCGAATGGCGATCTGCTGCAAAGTGCTGCTGGCGGACAAGAGAAAAGTGTCCGGGTGGATCCAAGAGTGGATCGGAGTTCTGGTGAACCTGAAAGCAGAGGGGACAGAGTCTGGGTCACTAGCCAGTGACCAGGAAGGCGATGGACAGATGCCCACCGATGTCGAGTGCTTCAGGTGCGTTGACGGTCGTCTTGACTCTTCAGCCACGAGGCCCGGGAGGCGTTGTTGGCGACCAGGAGCAGGATTTGGGCTGGTACACGATGTCTGTCGAGTGCTGAGGTGTCGGCGACCGGATTGGACCCAACAAGCCTTGGCAACGGCAAGTCTTGATTAAGATGTAGATCGTCGATGGTGCAGACCAGCAAGGTCTGTGGAACTCACCCAGCAAGGGTAAGTGAGGGCAGGCCTGGAGCAACCAGGATGCCAAGTAAGAAAAGGATTGGCCTTCGTTAAGGGCTACTAGCCAACGGGCTAGCGACCGCGAAGGAGCCTCGTGACGCCGCACGTGGATCTGGCTTACAGGACACTCGTGGAGTGGGGGCCAGTGATCTTCGGTGCAGGTGGTGCTGGAGGCTAGGGCTACTCGGAGCCCAAAGCACGACTTCTTGGGAGACCCAGAAGAGGATGCACTTGCAAATGTGCTCGGTGTCCAGGGGTCACGGTCTCAAGTCACCCACGATAGCCACGGGCCTCAGCTTTGCTGGGGACTCAGGGTAGCCTCGGGAAGTCTGAGAATCTACCTCTGGTGATGCGATGACTTCGGCGTCCGACGGGAGCTTCAGAAATGCGAACCGGACAGATGCTTCTTTGGTGCCTGCCAAGCAGGGGAGTCACTCCTTGACCCCAAGGGAGATTCTTCAGTCCTCTAATCGTGTAGTAGAGCGTCGAAGGTCCAGGATTCAGTTTCAGAGTTTCGTCCAGGTATAATCTAAAGTCCTAAGGACTGGGTTCCTACCTTTATTCTAAAAATAGGGGTTGGACTACTCTGTGGCCCCACCTATGGGTGGGTCAGGGCAGAGGGGTGGCTACACCCCTTTCCCTTTGTCCAGTTCGCGCCAAAGCAGGGGCTGCAAGCCCCTGATCCAGTTTGAACTGGGGTATGCACAGGGACACCAAATGTGCCCCCAGTGCAGGACTTCAAAGCACCCGAAAGTGCTCCCATCCAGCCCCAATACACATTATCCTGTCTGGGGAGGTGGTCACACCTCCCTGGGACAGGAAACCTATTGTCCAGGCCTCCCTGCCGGAGTTTCGTCCAGCAGCAGGAGGCCAGACTCGTGTCTGTGGCAGCAGCATCCATTTTGTGATGCCAGGGCTCTGGAAAGAAGTTACCGGACTCGTCAGAGTTAACATGTCTTTCCCTCTAGAAGGGTGGAATGCTACCCCCGCCGCCAGGATTGGCGGGGGGTAGTATTCCAAGATGTTTGACACCAAACACGACATGTTTAGGTGCAGCCATTCCAAAGTTAGCATTTTACCGCGAGGATATAATGCGCTTAAGAGTATATGGTCAGGCTGCACTACAAACAGCATCAGAGATGGTCTCCGAACGCTGCAGAGGGGCCCTGCTCATGCAGGGGCACCCTCTCACATAGGAACCATGCACTCTGCCTTTAGGATTGATAAGGCCTGCCTTAGGAGTGACTTATAGGTTTCTATGTGTGTATGTATTTCGTGATATAGGTAACCTACATCACAGTAAGGGGTGCATGCACCACCTTACCCAGGCTGCAGTAGCAGACCTGTGGTGTCAGTTTGGATGGCCTTCCAGGGGTGGCATAATACATGCTGCAGCCCCTGGCAGGCCTCTGAGGTACCTATGCCCTTGGTACATAGTATACCATATACTAGGGACTTATAAGGGCACTCCAGATCCCAATCAGTGATGTGCCTAAGGCACATGGAAACCATTTTAGAGAGGAAGCAGCTAGGCTGGGGTTCTGATTAGCAGGGCCCCAGCCAGACTAATGTCGAAAAACAGTGAAGCATCAGCAAAAAGTGGGGGTACCCATGTGAAGCAGATCCTTCTCTCCTACACAACCCCCCCCCAAGCGTAGGGACATTAAACTAACCTTGCCCAGTTAAGTCTTCATGTTCTAAGTGGAAATACCTAGAGAGTCCATCTGCATTCGCATGGTTACTCCCAGGCCTATGTTCCACTGTAAAGTCCATCCCCTGTAGGGAAATGGACCACCTAAGCAGTTTGGGGTTTTCACCCTTCATTTGTTTTAGCCATAAGAGGGGCTTATGGTCTGTCTGAACCAGGAAGTGTGTACCAAACAAGTATGGCCTCAACTTCTTCAGAGCCCAGACCACAGCAAAGGCCTCCCTCTCTATGGCTGACCAACGTTTCTCTCTAGGGGTCAGCCTTCTGCTAATAAAAGCTACTGGCTGATCCTGACCTTCTTCATTCAATTGTGACAGTACAGCCCCTACCCCCAATTCAGATGCATCAGTTTGAACAATGAACTTCTTGGAGTAATCAGGACTCTGCAGAATTGGAGCAGTGCACATGGCCTGCTTGAGGTCATCAAATGCCTTTTGACAGCTAACTGTCCACTGAACCTTTTTGGGCATTTTCTTAGAAGTTAAGTCATTCAAGGGTGTCACTATTGATCCATACCCCTTGACAAATCTCCTATAGTACCCAGTCAGGCCTAAGAAGGCTCTCACCTGAGTCTGGGTAGTGGGAGCAGTCCAGTCCATGATGGTCTGGATCTTGCTCTGCAAAGGTTGAACCTGGCCTCCACCCACAAGGTGGCCCAGGTACACAACCTGACTCTGCCCTATCTGGCACTTAGTGGCCTTGATAGTCAGGCCTGCCTTTTGCAGGGCCTGTAAAACATTCCTGAGGTGGACCAGGTGATCCTCCCAGGTGGAGCTAAAGACAGCAATATCATCTAGATAAGCTGCACTATAGGCTTCCAGTCCTGTGAGAACTGTATTCACCAACCTCTGGAAAGTGGCAGGTGCATTCTTCAGACCAAAGGGCATTACCACAAATTGATAATGCCCACTAGGGGTTGAAAATGCTGTTTTGGGCTTTGCAGTATCAGCTAGTCTGATCTGCCAGTAGCCAGCTGTTAGGTCAAATGTGCTGAGATATTTGGCAGAGGCCAAAGTATCTATGAGCTCATCTGCCCTGGGTATTGGATGGGCATCAGTCCTAGTGACTGCATTGAGACCCCTGTAGTCTACACAAAACCTCATCTCTCTTTTTCCACCACTGGTGTGAGGTTTCGGTACTAGGACTACTGGACTAGCCCAAGGGCTATCTGAGGGTTCAATTACTCCCAATTCCAACATTTTCTGGACTTCAGTCCTGATACAGTCCCTGACATGGTCAGGTTGCCTATAAATCTTGTTTTTAATAGGCAGACTGTCCCCAGTGTCCACTTCATGAGTGCACCAGGTGGTCTGACTGGGTGTCAGTGAAAACATATGTCGAAACTGATTGAGGACTTGCCTGCAATCAGTTTGTTGCTGGGTAGTGAGGCTGCCTGCCAAGGCTACACCATCAACTGACCCATCGTCAGGGTTCTGTGAGAGCAGGTCAGGGAGTGGGTCACTCTCTTCCTCCTGCCCTTCATCAGTAGCCATGAGCAAGCCCATGTCTGCCCTGTCCACATATGGTTTTAACCTGTTGACATGGAGAACCCTGTGGGGACTCCTGGGTGTTCCTAGGTCCACTAAATAAGTGACCTCACCCTTCTGCTCAACAATAGTGTGGGGTCCACTCCATTTATCTTGGAGAGCTGCTGGGGCCACTGGCTCCAACACCCACACCTTCTGTCCTGGCTGGTAAACAGTCAGAACAGCCTTTTGGTCATGCCAGGCCTTCTGAAGTTCCTGGCTAGCCTCAAGGTTTTTGGTTGCCTTTTTCATGTACTCAGCCATCCTGGAGCGGAGACCAAGTACATAGTCCACTATATCTTGCTTTGGGGGCTTGAGAGGTAACTCCCATCCTTCCTTCACCAAGCACAGTGGACCCCTCACAGGGTGGCCAAACAGAAGTTCAAAAGGGCTGTAACCAACCCCTTCTGAGGCACCTCCCTATATGCGAATAAAAGGCAGGGCAAGAGTATGTCCCATCTACGCCTAAGCTTTTCTGGGAGCCCTTTAATCATGCCCTTCAAGGTTTTGTTGAATCTCTCAACTAAACCATTGCATTGTGGGTGATAGGGTGTGGTGAACTTATAAGTCACTCCACACTCCTTCCACATTGCTTTCAAGTACCCAGACATGAAGTTAGCACCCCTGTCTGATACTACCTCCTTAGGAAAGCCCACTCTTGAGAAGATTCCCAGGAGGGCCCTTGCCACCACAGGTGCTGTAGTGGTCCTGAGGGGAATAGCTTCTGGGTACCTGGTGGCATGATCCACTACCACCAGGATAAACCTGTGCCCAGAGGCTGTTTGGGGATCCATGGGACCAACAATGTCAATCCCTACCCTTTCAAAGGGCACCCCCACCACAGGTAGTGGTATCAGGGGGCCTTTGTAGTGCCACCTGCTTTGCCACTGGCTTGGCAGGTTACACAGGAGCGACAAAACTCCTTACTGTCTTCAGACATGTGGGGCCAGTGAAAGTGAGGGACAATTCTGTCCCAAGTCTTGTTCTGGCCCAGGTGACCTGCTAAGGGAATATCATGGGCTAGGGTCAATAGGAAGCCCCTGAACTTCAAAGGTATTACCAACCTCCTGGTAGCACCAGGCTTGGGGTCTCTACTCTCTGAGTACAGGAGTCCATCATCCCAATACACTGTATGGGGACCACTAGCTTTCCCAGCAGCCTCAGCAGCAGCTTGCTGTCTGAGGGGTTCAAGGGAGGGGCAGCTCTGCTGCTCCTGGCTCAGATCTGCCCTAGAAGGTCCCCCTGTCCCCAAGAACTCAACCTGGTCAGGTTCAAGTTCCTCTGGGACAGTTCCTTCTTCAGGGCTGAGATCATCCCCCTCAAGGGACTGATCTTCCTCCTGAGCCAAGGGGGAAGGCACTGCCTTAACCCTACTACTCCTCCTCTTGGAAGGCACTTGGTCCATTCTTCCAGAATCCAAGGCCTGTTCAGTGCTAGACATTTTGGCTTGTGACCTGGTCACAGCAAACACATCTGCAGGGATCCCCAGCATTTCTGCATGGGTCCTGAGCTCCACTTCTGCCCAAGCAGAAGTCTCTAAGTCATTGCCAAGCAAGCATTCGACTGGTAGGTTTGCACTTACCACAACCTTCTTAAGGCCAGTTACCCCTCCCCAGGAGAAGTTAACAACTGCCAGAGTATGGTCTGTTCTGACATTGCTAGCATTGGTCACTTGGTACATTTCACCAAGCATAACTTGCCCAGGCAGCACAAGGTCTTGTGTCACCATTGTGACACTTGCCCCTGTGTCCCTAAATGCCAAAGCCTCACGTCCATTGATTAAAGGCTGTTGTCTGTACTTGCCCAGATTACTGGGACTCACAGTGGAGGTCACATCCATGCCTCCATCACAGACTAACACAGCCTGAGTCAGTTCTCTGACTAAGTCAGAGCCCAACTCAGTTCCCAGGGTGAACCCTACTAAACCCTTTGCTGGAGCACTTCCACCAACTGTACTAGGGGGAACAGGTGCCTTAGGGGCATTGGTGGGTACTGGACTGGAGTCTTTGGACTTGGTGCAATCACTGGTCCAGTGGGTCTTTTGCTTACAGACCTTGCACCATGGTTTTCTTTGGCCTTTACCCTTGGTAGACTGGGAATCCCCACCAGAAGAAGATTTTTGGGGGCCTGATGAAGACTTTTGATCTTTACCCTTCTCCCCACCCTTGTCAGAGTTCTTAGCATCTTGCTTCTTGGTTTCCCCACCTTGGTTCTGTACCTTCTGCTTCACCCTGGTTCTGACCCATTTGTCTGCCTTCTTTCCCAATTCTTGGGGAGAGGTCAGATCAGAGTCTACCAGGTATTGATGCAACAGCTGATTTTGACAGTTATTAAGAATCTGCTCCCTCATTATCAGATTATACAATCCTGAGAAGTCACACACCTTACTGCCCATCAACCAGCCTTCCAGAGCCTTGGCAGAACAATCCACATAGTCTACCCAGTCTTGAGTCTGTGCTTTTTGGGTGTCTCTGAACTTCAACCTGTACTGTTCAGTGGTTAGGCCAAACCCATCAATAAGAGCACTCTTCAAGACCTTGTAATTATCAGCATCCTCCTCTCTAACAGTGAGGAGCTTGTCTCTACCTTTGTCAGCAAAGGAGAGCCACAAGATTGCTGCCCACTGCTCCTGAGGGACCTTCTGTACTTTACAGGCCCTCTCTAAAGCAGTTATCCATTTGTGGATATCATCCCCACTCTGGTAGGGAGGGACAATCTTGCTCAGGTTCCTATGGTCATAGGACCTTTCCCTGTCTCTAGGGACATGGCTGCCACCATGGGACTCTAGTCCCAACTTTCTTCTCTCTCTAAGGAGATCTAGGGATTCCCTATCTAAAGCCAATTGCTTTTTTCTGATCTCCAGCTGAGTTTCCTCATACTGGACCAGTCGGTCTCTCCTCTCATGAGAGGATTCCCTCCTGTGAGATGAGACAGAGCTCCCTATAGAGGTGCCAGAGTGGTTAGACTCCTGAGAAGGAGATCTAGACTTCCTGGGCACACTCTTAATCCTTCCTGGGGGACAAAGAGGGCATCATCTTGATCATCCTCATCATCATCCACAGGAGGGATTTGGTTTTCCAGGTCAGGGTCATTGTCACCCTCCTGGCCAGTTTCAGAGGGGGGCTGGGGGTATTGGTACCCCTAGCGTCCTCCTCTTCTCCTGCCCCACCCTCAGCTCCTACCCCTTCAGTCCCTACAGGCTTACTAAGGTCATAAGCCACCAACAACTCCTTGAGGTGTTGGGTGGTGGGGCTTTGGCCTGTCCTTAATTTTCTCAAGTTACATAAAGCTCTCAATTCCAAGAATGGGAGTGTATCATACTTGGAGGGTGGAAGCTCAATGGCTTCCTGCAAGGATTCTTTGGATCCTGCCCTTAAAGACATTACTAGTGTGGTGTGGTGTATGCACTACCTACTCTAGTGTGGCCTACTAAACTCTCTTGAGTTGTAGAAAGGGTTGTGCTATCCCTTAACACACAACTCTAAGTTCAGTAGAACTTACTGTTATTCTAAGCTTAAATTATATGTACCTTAGGTACCTTTAGTGGTTTTCAGTTGATCAATTCAATTGAGATTATCTGGTAAAACAATAGCAAGCTGGAATCCCACACGCTGCACACCAATGTGAGAAGTTGGCCTGGTATATGCTGTCCACTAATTATAGTGGGCACCTTGCACCAGTCCAAACAACCCCTTATTGGAGATAGGTTAAAGACAACCTTTATTGAAAGCTATCCTAGTGGTAGCTATGGAGAGCAGCCTTCAGGCTAAGTCTTGAAGGAATGTAAAGCAGCTTGTTTTACCAGTCTATAATCTCTTGAGTGACCAAATGAAAGAGCACCACACCAGGTATATATTCAAAATATATGTATTTATTACTAAACACACCCCTCTAGTCTCTTTATGAGGCTAGAGTTCGAAGTACATAAGTTATAAGATCTTAAATCACAGTAATAGCACAAATACACGTTTGGGCCCTAGGGGCGTACCAAACCATATACCAATAAAGTGGTATGCGAACCACGACTGAACTAGACACTAGGCCTAGAGCCTCTAGAAGTGCTTGGACCACAAGGAACCACCCAAGGTAGTGACACAGGGGACCCACGGGAGACGCGTGCAGTGTAAATACACAACCGCGATACGCCGTTAACTTCTATGGAGAAAGTCGGGATCGGGAAAATAGAGGAAAGGGACACTTAAAAGAGGACTAGGACAAAACCCTTTGAGATCTAGGACTTTGAAGTGTCTCTACCCACGGGAGCACCGGAGTACTCGTGTTACCTCACCCAGGGAAGCCGGGTGCATAGGTGCCTTTCGGGGTCGGGTTTCGTCGTCGATTCGAATGGCGATCTGCTGCAAAGTGCTGCTGGCGGCCAAGAGAAAAGTGTCCGGGTGGATCCAAGAGTGGATCGGAGTTCTGGTGAACCTGAAAGCAGAGGAGACAGAGTCTGGGTCACTAGCCAGTGACCAGGAAGGCGATGGACAGATGCCCACCGATGTCGAGTGCTTCAGGTGCGTTGACTGTCGTCTTGACTCTTCAGCCACGAGGTCCGGGAGGCGTTGTCGGCGACCAGGAGCAGGATTCGGGCTGGTACACGATGTTTGTCGAGTGCTGAGGTGTCGGCGACCGGATTGGACCCAACAAGCCTTGGCAACGGCAAGTCTCGATTAAGATGTAGATTGTCGATGGTGCAGACCAGCAAGGTCTGTGGAACTCACCCAGCAAAGGTAAGTGAGGGCAGGCCTGGAGCAACCAGGATGCCAAGTAAGAAAAGGATTGGCCTTCGTTAAGGGCTACTAGCCAATGGGCTAGCAACCGCAAAGGAGCCTTGTGACGCCGCACGTGGATCTGGCTTACAGGACACTCGTGGAGAGGGGGCCAGTGATCTTCAGTGCCGGTGGTGCTGGAGGCTAGGGCTACTCGGAGCCCAAAGCACGACTTCTTGGGAGACCCAGAAGAGGATGAACTTGCAAATGTGCTCGGTGTTCAGGGGTCACGGTCTCAAGTCACCCACGATAGCCACGGGCCTCAGCTTTGCTGGGGACTCAGGGTAGCCTCGGGGAAGTCTGAGAATCCACCTCTGGTGATGCGATGACTTCGGCGTCCGACGGGAGCTTCAGAAATGCGAACTGGACAGATGCTTCTTTGGTGCCTGCCAAGCAGGGGAGTCACTCCTTGACCCCAAGGGAGATTCTTCAGTCCTCTAATCGTGAGTAGAGCGTCGAAGGTCCAGGATTCAGTTTCAGAGTTTCGTCCAGGTATAATCTAAAGTCCTAAGGACTGGGTTCCTACCTTTATTCTAAAAATAGGGGTTGGACTACTCTGTGGCCCCACCTATGGGTGGGTCAGGGCAGAGGGGTGGCTACACCCCTTTCCCTTTGTCCAGTTTGCGCCAAAGCAGGGGCTGCAAGCCCCTGATCCGGTTTGAACTGGGGTATGCACAGGGACACCAAGTGTGCCCCCAGTGCAGGACTTCAAAGCACCCGAAAGTGCTCCCGCCCAGCCCCAATACACATTATCCTGTCTGGGGAGGTGGTCACACCTCCCTGGGACAGGAAACCTATTGTCCAGGCCTCCCCTGCCGGAGTTTCGTCCAGCAGCAGGAGGCCAGACTCGTGTCTGTGGCAGCAGCATCCATTTTGTGATGCCAGGGCTCTGGAAAGAAGTTACCGGACTCGTCAGAGTTAACATGTCTTTCCCTCTAGAAGGGTGGAATGCTACCCCCGCCGCCAGGATTGGTGGGGGGTAGTATTCCAAGATGTTTGACACCAAACACGACATGTTTAGGTGCAGCCATTCCAAAGTTAGCATTTTACCGCGAGGATATAATGCGCTTAAGAGTATATGGTCAGGCTGCACTACAAACAGCATCAGAGATGGTCTCCGAACGCTGCAGAGGGGCCCTGCTCATGCAGGGGCACCCTCTCACATAGGAACCATGCACTCTGCCTTTAGGATTGATAAGGCCTGCCTTAGGAGTGACTTATAGGTTTCTATGTGTGTATGTATTTCGTGATATAGGTAACCTACATCACAGTAAGGGTGCATGCACCACCTTACCCAGGCTGCAGTAGCAGACCTGTGGTTTCAGTTTGGATGGCCTTCCAGGGGTGGCATAATACATGCTGCAGCCCCTGGCAGGCCTCTGAGGTACCTATGCCCTTGGTACATAGTATACCATATACTAGGGACTTATAAGGGCACTCCAGATCCCAATCAGTGATGTGCCTAAGGCACATGGAAACCATTTTAGAGAGGAAGCAGCTAGGCTGGGGTTCTGATTAGCAGGGCCCCAGCCAGACTAATGTCGAAAAACAGTGAAGCATCAGCAAAAAGTGGGGGTACCCCTGTGAAGCAGATCCTACTCTCCTACATTTATAAGCAGATATAGCTCACTCAAATATTCAAATGACATATCTTACATATTAGCCACGTAGCACCCTGCGCCATGGCCTACCTAACAGTCTTATAAAATGTTTAAGAAAATGTACCTGTATCTGACTATTTTGAAAGCTCTAGAAATATCAACACACACTGCTGAATAAATATCTCAGTACCTTTATTATGAATATGAAACATATCTCTAACTGCCTTTGATACTGATACACATATATCTACTTTGTGAGTATGTTAGTGAATATATAAGTGCTTCTCTTGGTTCATGAGTGGGTGAGAAAGAGCCTCTATAATTTACAAATATGTATGTCACATATATCTTAGGTGCTATACTTTTTATAGTACTTGGCATAACAGTGCCTAGCAGTGTTATAGTACATATCTCAATCTCAATATAATTAAAGAACATATCTCCCCATGTATACACATACAAATCTACCCTGTAATTATCCAACACCTACACTAAAGAGCATGCATCACATAGCTATCAACTTTGAGAGATTTGTAATTCAAATACAGCTACAGTGCATACTTTCCACTTTCAAAAATGTGTTTTCTAGTCTTTTTTTATAATGGAACAAATAAGACTACATCTCCCAGAATTCAAATAAAAGCATTTGTTATAAGCTGCCCATCATATATACACATATACAACTTTGACATCTTATACTACAGTATTACATATAAGTTTAACCATTACTGTACACACTTTTCTTCTACCACTTACAGAATAGAGTAAAGAAATACAAGTGCAATATAAACCTCCATGGAAACAAATTCTAAACTAACTTGACAGGCACCTAGTCTGCACCTGAGGCAAACTATAGCTTAGTTACCTATTAATAGTTATATATAAACACATTTCAATTATATGTCATCCTTTCTTTTTTAATACTTAGATATATTTCAAAAATCTGTTATCACAATATGACACAGTTATCCCTTATTAATCTTTTTGTCGCATACATATAAAGGTAATTAACAAACCAGAATATTGAGTTTGTTGGTAAAATCTCTTTTTCTCTTATTAGATAGATGGAGTATTCTAAGGGTTTGTAAAACTTAGCACAATAATGGCATACCACTCTTATATAAAGCAACCATAAATGGCAAACTTCTGAATTTTGCATCGCCTGATACTGCAAAAGTCTCCAAATAAAAAACATTCCTTTCATATTTCGTTGTTGTAACTGCATTTCTGAATGGTTACTGTCTGTTAACCCTTTCACTGCTTTTTAGAGGTAACCCAAAACGGATGCCTTTGTGTCAAAAATTGCAATGGAATCGGATCATCGAGAAAACCTACTTTTCTTTATAGTTTTATATTTATAACATTATACTACACTTTTATGAAAAATCCTCACTAGGTAATCTTACTTACCGTATATAACAATTAACCTAAACCTCTCCAATTTGAAAAAATTATTACCTGTCTCTTTAACACCTTTCTCCCAATACACCCTCTGTAGATTCTCCATAGAAACACACAAAAACCAGTAGGTCACAAGTTAACAGCATATTCCAGAATAGTCATACTAGGTACAAAATGAACTTCAGCAGGTGTGGTTTACTTCAAATACTGTAAAGCATATCCAACTATCTGTTACATTTTATTCTATTTATCAGAGCCAATCAAACATCTATTTACTAATCATTTCCAAAATATCACCTACTTTTTTCACCTGCATATTCCCTGCACCCAATCAAATGTTTATTTTTTTTTAAAACCAACAGGACACAGGCATTTTCACTGTCTTTCATAGTACCAACTGTAATATTAAGCTGCAGACCTGTCATGTCTGCTACTCCTCCTTCCTGTAAAATGCTTAGAGTATGGTTTGTGAGCCACAGCTATGTCTATTAGCCTGCTGAGGCAGCAAGGAAGATTATCAGGAACTTGGATTTGGCTAATGTAGACATTACTTGCATTTGGCAGAGAGGATTAAAGTTTCATTAATTAGTGTCTTTGCTTGAAAGCATTGTGGATTCAATAGCCCCTGATCTCATGATTGTGCACTGTGGTGGCAATGACCTAGGCACAATAACTGGATTAGGACTGGAAATCCTAATGAAGCAAACCTTTGCTGAATTGATGATGTTTTACTCTAACATATGCCAAAGACAGACATGGAAGTGGTCTGTTCAATTCTGTCCACTGACTAACAAAGCCAGAAAACATGTCAATAAAACAGTTTCTGCTTTCCTCAGAGACGATAACATGGGCCCTATCTACAACAACAACCTGCATTTTAACATGCATGGAATCTATAGGAGTGATCAAGTTCACTTTACAGATGATGGGAATAGGGTGTTTCAAAGCATACAGTTTTATCTGTAGGTGTATACAGTTTCTACGCATAAAGGCTCTTGTCAGAGCCCAGGTGCACAAAGCTTTATTTTTCTTTTTAAATATATTTTTTAATTTTCAAAATCGCAACGACGTTGTGATGATTGTGATTATGTCGTAAAATCGAAAAACAAACGCAGACATTCAATGACCACCGCCACATTAAAAAATGTTAACTTAAAAATGTATTTTAAGTATTGCAATAAACACATTATTAACTACATCACAGTCTAAAAGCATGTTTGTACACATTTTTTCCTAGTAATTTTGTAAAAAATAGTTTGAACCCTACTTTCCGTCTTCATGATGACGCAGATAGTCGTGAGGACTTTGGTAACCGTGACGTTTGCGCCTTTTTTTAGAAGGTGTAATACTCATATATGCACACATTTTACAGTATTTTAGACACTAGGGGTTTATCACTGCACTGTTTAAACTCATATTATTGTAGGGAGTTTGTATAAAAACAATCTTTTAAACTGATTTTCTGTTTTCGCGATAATGTTGGATGCCTCCATGATATCGGTAGTCGCGATCACCGCAAATACATTGCAAAATGACAAAACAAAAGCAGACATTCAAAAGCCACCACCACATACAAAACGTATAGCTGCAAAATAGATTATAACTAGGGCTCCCGGTTTCATGGTATTTATCTTTTTGACATTTCCATCTGTATTTATCCATATTTCATTTTTTGCTCATTTTTTCTGTAATTATACATTTTTATATTGAGTATTCTGTATAAACAAATCTGCAATAGGTATTTTTACACATTTATTTAATTGATAAATGTTTACTCGTATGTGCATGTCCAAAAGGTTTCAGAAGTATACAGTGCAATAGCATTATCTGAGAACACTTGCATTGTAGAATAGCATAAATAAAATTGTAGATCTGCACTTAATTAAGCTTAATTGGGAAATCTACTCTCTTTTTTCATCTCCCCTACCTCTCGACCTGTATACCTACTGATCTGGCACTCATGATTGACAGTAGAAAAAATCATCTAAAGAAGGCCTATTTTCCATATTTTTCTGTATTTCAAAATGTATACTGACAGGAAAATAAATAGTTTTATGTCTGTATTTATCTGTAAAAATCTGTAAACATGGAAAATTGGGAGCCCTAATTATAACCAACACACTAAACACATTACTGTCTAAAAGACTCTATAATAGCATGTATAATTCCCTCAATATCTCTATAGCAGAGTATATAGCTCTTTCAGTGGAATCTGTAACTGTATGCATCACTGTATCAGTAAGTCTCTCATTCACTGTATAAGTATTTCAGTGGATCCGTGAGACAGTGCATCAGTCTATCAATGGTTCTGTAACAAACTGCATGACTGTCTCAGTGCATCTATGAGTGGGTGCATCAGTGTCTCAATGTATATATGAGTAGATAAAGTCTACTGTTTGTCAAAAGGGGTAGCCACATTAACAAACTCGGCAACCTAGGAGAAACATAATGAGAAACTAGGTTGATCTTGACTTTTAGTAAACAGGATCAGCAAATAAGAGCAATACTTAGAAAGTAATGGCCGTTAATTCTTAGTGATCCTGCCATATGCCCAAAACTTCCAAAATCACCAAAGATCACATTTAGGAGAGCCATATCAATGAATAATGCCCTAGTTAAAAGTAGTCCTGAAGTTTCAGAAGGGGGCAATGGGCTCAAATTAAGAACTGGATTTTCTAAGTGCAATACCATACTCCCTTTCATGATAGACCGGTTAAGATTAACACATTTCTCACTTGTAAAACAGACTTTGCCATTTATGTTTTGGAATGTTCATGTGGGCTACGGTACATTGGGAGCACCAAGCTGCAGGTCCATAAACGGATCTTGCAGCATATTCGAGCAATAGCCAATCTTGATCCCGCTTATCCTGTGGCTTGTCATTTTAAAGAACTCCATAGTAGTAACTTGAGCTACCTTAAATATTCTGTGCTTGACACTGTAGCAAGGTTAAGGTGTGGAGGTAACCGGGAATCTGTATTGCGAAAGTTGGGTCCAACTATATTTTAAATTTAGATACCAAGACTCTGCATGGACTCAATACTAGTGAAGACATGTATACTTGCCTATAAAGCCAGTCTGTCAATCTCCTGATGCTGCTATTATTGTACTTAGCCGTTGGTTAATCCTTTAGATACAATTGGGAAATCCATGACAGTATGCAACACTTTAGTTATTATAGAACTTGATCTTGCTTTTTTGCAGTTTAATGCACATTTATCACTTTATCTGACTGGTGCGGCCGCTGCACAATATGATACTGCCCACATGGGCATTAGTCATATATCTTTTAACGCTTATTATATCGCACGCATGATGGCTGACATCAAATATAGTTACATTGTGAAAAAAAATTTGGAAACAATTCTTTTGGGCAAAATCTTTTTGTAAAAAAATTGTGTTTTAAGAGGCCTTCAGGCATAACAATGACACATGATCATCTGTTAAAAGACATACGAAAGAGCAGAAAACAAGAAACAGGTCACACATCTTTCACTTAATTAGGCAGATGTTTGCGTAATTTAAATGAACCATATCAAATTTCTTATTTTGCACATTTGCTTAGTTTTCCACATAAAAAATAAATGGCAAGGTTTTAAGAAAAATGTCTTCTCATGTTGTATTAGTTTTATGGATTAAATTTAGATGATCATGACATGAAGAAGAGATTTAACCCTTCAATTTTCAATGGATTCACATGTTCAATTGTATATGAATTTATTTATGTGGTTAGACAAATTATTGAATTTGTTTACATGCTCATAAGTCAGCTCAGCCATTTTTCACAAATAGTCTGTTGTTTATGTCTATTTCAATAATATTCATTGGGCACTTTAAATATCTCTGAAAATACCATAGCTGCTTCATGTGATCAAGGCCAGGCTTAGCCGAAACGCGTTGTGGTGATTGGTGGAAAATAAAGAATTTGCACTTATTTATAGTGTCTGTGTCCTGATGTCCTCTGTATGGAATTGATGCAATGGGTGAGGAACAATAATATATATATATATTTCAGGGGTTGGTGCTATCAAGGTATCAAAACACCATACTACCAGGGGCGTCAGAAGCACTCAGTACTCTAACATTATGCCATAGAAACTTGTACTTCTGTCAGTACTTTTATTATAAAATACTTTTTACTACATTTTTATGGTGATGCATGAATGTTTGAATGAGTGCATGTGTGGTGCATGGACATTTTAGTGAGTGTATGAGAGGTGAATAGATTTTAGAATGAGTGGTGCATAGATGAATAAATGAGTGCATGAGTGGGGTATAGATCACTGAATGAGTGCATGAATGTTGCATGAATGATTGAATGAGTGCATGAATGGTGCATGGATTATTGAATGAATACATGATGTAATATATGAGGTCATAAGCAGTGCAATGCACTGGTGTCATTTATAGCTATAACTGCTGAATTTCACCTGTTTTGCATGGCAAAATATTCAAAGTTTCAGGGTGATCCATCAAGTGGGGGCTGAGGAAAAGGGGGGTCAAAAAAGTGCTTTTCCCATGTTAATTCTCATCTATATTTTAGACATGATTACATGACGGAATTTCACCAAATTTGGCAGAAACGTAACTCTTGGCCGAGGAAGGACCCTTTTAGTAATTTGGTGTAAATCCAACCAGTAGTGTTTTAGATAGTGAAGGAAATTCAAATTTGTACATCTGGTCGGAGCCTAAGAATAGATCTCATGGCAGGAATCTGATTGACTGCCAACACTTCAACCAGAAAGTGGTGCCAGCCATCTTGGGGCCAATTTGATACGTGCTAACAACACATTGAATTACACTGGTGTGAATGGCAGGTTTTAAGGGTCACAAAATGGAGACATATCATGGGTGATAACAGATTTTAATCACAATATAAATAATTTTTTGAAAGTACAGTACTAATTTTAAGAACTGTGGTGTGTTCTAATGTGATTTTACCCTGTGAAAAAGCCTTCTGCTGGGATTTCATCAATCATGTTGAGAGAAAACAGTTTTCTCATGATCGTCTGATAGAGGTTATGGAAGGTGCTCCAGAAACTAAAATAAGAGCACATTTTCTGTAAATTCACACTATTTAAAAGTGCTCTGTTGCTCATTTTAGTTGTTGAGAACTTTTATTATAAAAGACCTTTGTCTACATTTTTATGGTGGTGCATGATGTTGGACTGAGTGCATGTGTGGTGCATGGATATTTTAGTGAGTGCATGAGAGGTGAATAGATTTTAGAATGAGTGGTGCATAGATGATTAATTGAGTGTTTGAGTGGGGCATAGATTGTGTTGTACAGAGTTTTATATAGCACAAACTTGACCCGAATCAGGTATCAGAGCGCTTTACATAGCACCAGTTGCATTACATGAGGACACATTCATTTTTTTTGTTCGGCACGGGGAGATAAAGTGATTTGCCCAGAATCACAGGATGTTCAGCGTCATTGCAGAGACTCGAACCCAGTTCCCCAGATTCGAGGTCGACCGCCCTAGCCGTTAGGCCAACTCCTCTCCCCAGATGACTGAATGAGTGCATGAATGTTGCATGAATGATTGAATGAGTGCATCAGTGGTGCATGGATGATTAAATGAGAGTATGGATGGTGCATGGATGATTGAATGAATACATGAGAGGTGCATGGGTAGTTGACGGAATGCATCAGTAGTGCATGGATGATGTACTGAGTGGTGCATAGATAAATTGAATGAGTGCGTGAGAGGTGCATTGATGATAGAATGAATGTATGAGGGGTGCATGGATGATAGAATTAATGCATAAGACATGCATGGATGATTGCATGAGTGCATGGGTGTGGCATGGATGATTACATGAGTACATTAGTACTTCATGGATGAGTGAATGAGTGTATGAGTGGTGTATGGATTATTTAATGAGCGCATGAGTGGTGCATGGATAATTGAATTAGTGTATGAGTGGTGCATGGATGATTGAATTAGTTCATGAGTGGTATATGGATGATTCAATGAGTGCATGAGAGGAGCATGAATGATTGAATAAGTGCATGCAACGTGCATTAATGGTAGAATGAGTGTTTGAGCCGTACATGGGTGATTGAATGGCTGGTGTATGGATGCTTGAATGAGTGCATAAGAGTTGCATGGATATTAGAATGAGTGCAGGGGTGGTGCATGGATGTTAGAATGAGTGTATGAGTGGTGCATGGATGATTGAATGAGTGCATTAGTGGTGCATGCATTATTGAATGAATTTGTAAGTGATGCATGGATGATTGCATCCGTGCATGCCTGATGCATGGATAATTTAATGAGTGTATGAGTGGTGTATGGATGATTGAATGCGTGCATGAGATTTGCATGGAATTTACAAAGAGTGCATGAGTGGTGCATGGATAATTGAATGAGTGCATTAGAGGTTATTATTTTTGCTGACTATTTTGAATGTCAAAATGTTGTAATTTCATGTTTTATATGTCATAATAAGCTTAGGGATGATGTAGAAACAGATAGGTCACAGATAGCAGTTGGGAGTTGTGCAACTAGGGCCTCATTTATGACTTTTTAATGCCGGACAGTGCAGAAATGCACTTTTCTGTGCTGCCCTGCATCAAAAGGAAGGGCTAGGAATGTGCCATATTAATGGTATACATGCATTTCCTTCCTTTCTCACTGTGCTGATGCTATTTTGCCTGCCTTGCACCAATGCAGGCAAGCTTGCACTGTGATGTAAGGGTGTCTGCATTGGAGGCAGGATTGTTCTTGTACATGAAGGGGCACCTTACTGCACATAAACAATCCATGGAGGCATTTTCCTCTTTCTATGTATGCTGCAGAATGAAGCACACATGGTAAGAGGAAAAAACTTTACGTCTTCCCTGGGTAGGCATAATGTTTTGACACACTCCTAGGTTTACACATCTTTGTAAATCTAGGAACGCTTCAAAATCCATGGGTGCTACGTGGGAACACCCACAGTGTAAGACTGCACAGCAACTTGCTCTGCGTTGCATTACACCATATCTATGAGGCCAGGCATACCCACACAATATGGGATATGGGGCTTGTAAATAAACCCCAAAGTTGTTTGAAGGGGTGTCAAAAAGCCAGCCTAATGTATATTAACCAGTTTGCTGCTTCGAACGTTCCGCGCCAGTGCGGAACGTTCTATTAAACGGGAGGGGCCAAGTCAGCTAACGGACATGCACAGCACTACCGAGGTAGTGCTCGCGACGGGTTAAATAGGTAGGGCAATTTTTTTGACCAGTAGTGATTGGCTCCAAACAAGAGGATGAACGCTTATACTGAATAGCACACCACTAGCTATGTTTCTGAATTCCAAAATGGCATTCTTTTCTAAGCAGTCCATGTTCCTTACAGGAATCTGTGCTACTGTGGCAAACAAAATCCTATTTGGAAACATCACTTACATGAGCAGGCATCCCTCTTTTCATTGTGGTACCACCTCATTCGAGGATTGAGCAACTTTTCAAAATGTAATTGGCACAATTGCAGACACTGTGATACATTTTATTGCTAATCTTAAAAAAGACATGTCCCTTTCATGACTGCTGCTAGTTGTGATTCAGAATGAGTTGGTAAACGTTTTTGCAAAAGAAAATGTCTTTCCCAAACCATCAGCTTTTATGACAGCAAAACTATTTTACATATCATTTGATGTGATGCATTTCAAGAGAAGATGAGAGTTTTTTCATGCTTCTTCACTTACACGTTTAAGGATGGAAAAAAGTTTGATGAACGTCTTACAGAGCTCTAGTATCAGCAATGAAAAACTGTCTTGAACCTGCTGCTCACCTCTGGAAATTTTGAAATTGCTGTAAAAGTGCTGCCCTATGTGCTAGGACTGCTAGAAAGGTAATCAAAGGTAGGCATTTGCAATACATCATCAGGTGCAGAATACATACCTATTGCCCTGAAGCTCACAAAGTGCCATTGCTACATGACTCCAGTCCAAAGCGCCAGGTTAATTTCTCCACCACTTCTCTATCGCTGCAACACACTGGTCAGTGGAGCCGCCAAGAATGATGTCTGAAAAATAGTCACAGGCTGGAAAAGCACATTCAAAGAAAGGAGCATAGGACAGCTCAACCAGCAGCTCCCTTTTACAGCACCTGGTATGAAAAATGTACAGAAATGGATTATGATTCCGTTCATTGAAGAAAATACAATGAAATTCCCCTTGAGCACTTCTCCCTTAAGTCTCCTTTAAAAGAATATATATTTAATTATAATTTGGTTCCATTTTGAGGACAATCTCCACACATTTTAGAAAACAAAGGGGTATATTCACAAGAACGTGTGATAACTACCGCAAGAGTAGCGTAACACAACTTTTAATATCGCAGCCCATCACCGGAAAATAACCCTGTGTCAACGTGGAATTCACAACAAGGCGGTACCATGCGATAGTCTGCCGAAAGCGTGGACAAAGTCCGCGATACAACCACCACGATGGAGATAAAAACACAAACCACAACACCAAAATACACGCGAAAGGCCAAACCGCGATGAGGAAACCAGCGACAAGCAGCACCAGGCCTGCAACACACACCTGACAGGCATCAAAAACTTCCATAAAAGCAGAAAAAAACACCCACACACAAACTGACCAACACACAAGCAACATGGAGGAAGCCGGAGCAGGCACAGAGGGCGAGTGCAACCCCACAAGCACCCCGGATGACCAGCCTGGGACCTCGGGGACAGGGAAGGGCAAGGACAAGAAGTCCAGGAAGACCAAGTTCAGTCCGCAGGCGAACAGGATCATAGTCACAGAGGTGATGGAACACCATCAGTAACTCTTCGTCACCTCCAACATGTCATTGGGCACCAAAACTGGAATATGGCGGGACATCGTCGACAAAGTGAATGCCCTCGGAGAGCACAAGCGGACAATGGACGAGGTCAAGAGGCGATGGAATGACATCAAGCGGAAGACCAAGGAGAAACTCAGTGCCAACCTGAAGGCAGCAACGCAGACCGGAGGTGGGGGCCCAGCGCCATAGCTAGAGCTGGATGACGTGGAGGAGCTGGTGTCGACAGTCATCAGTGTAGAGACTGTGGCCGGAGTCAGGGGACCGGACACTGCTCGACAGGACACAACACAACCGCAACAGGGTAAGTGACCACCAGGTACTGGGGGGACGGGGGGAGATGGCCACAATGACACACATGCACAAGCAAGCAGGGCACAGTGCACACCGACAATCACTCTGGGTCCTCGCCCAGACCTACAGACTGTCACAATGTACAATGCCATGCTGTCTGAATGTCAACCTGTACCATGCGGCTACATACATGTGGACACATTGTAATACACCATCTCCTGTTCACATCGCAGGGGCATTGTCAACACCTCCTGCAGAGCAGTCATAGTCACTCTTTACTGATGACAAGGAGGAGGACAACACCAGCATCAACACCCAAACCATCCAAGACCTCATTGACCTCATCCACAACTCACCTCCAGGATCAGGGCAGCCCAGCTACATCCATGAGACCCCACCCACCATCCAAACCACCCAGCAGGAGGCACCCACAGCCCCGGCACCCTCCCAAGACCCCCAAGAACAATAAATGGCCTTCCAACACCATGTGCTGGAGGGCCAGAGGGAGACGGCCGAGCAGGTGTGGGTGGGGTTCGAGCTCATGGCTAACAAACTGAACGCCATCCTTGGGTGTCTATGTCCACCCCATGGTCTTCAGCGAGCCCTGACTGACATCTCTGGAGTCATGACGTGGAGGGAAGAATACCTGTCCACTCAGAGTGGCCCCAGCGATGCCAGCCGTGAGCTGGCAAACATGCAGAGGCTCATGGAGGACATGGTGCGGATGGAGGTGGAAAGGATGGCAGCCACTGCTGCATATCCGCGAAATGTAGCTGGGATCTACCGTGCCCTGCATGTCCTCGTCATGGCATTGCTGTCACAAGGCATGGCGATGATGAATGCTGCTTCCCCCACACCATCCACATCTCTGCCCCCTGGTGTGTCAGTGCCTCCCAGTGCAGCAGGCATATCCATTCCGGCACCTGATGTGTCACTGCCACACAGTGCGGCCGACAATCCTCCTCGGGCCCCTGATGTGTCAGTGGCACACAGTGCCGCAGCCGGCACTGCAACACCCACAGGTGGGGCAGGGCACACACCCGGGGATGAGGACGTGGATGGGACTGTAGTCAGGAGAGCCAGGCACTAGCATCCATTTCCACCACCTTGCCTGTTTCTGCTTGGTGCCGCACATGGCCTCAAGACCTACCACTGACCCCAATACACTCCGAGGCACTCACCTTGGACAGCGACATGGACTGCCACATCCTGTTTGATGAACAATGACATGGCGGACAGACTGCGGACTGTACCCTTCCTCTTCCGAAGTACAGCTCTTCCCAGGATGGACACTGGCTGGCACTCCACGGGCTCATATTGTGTGGTGTGCTCGGCATTGCCCTATACTGCTCCAGCTGCATGACTGCACTGGATGTGCAAATAAACATCCAGTGACGCACTGCTGTGTAATGTCTTACGTCATTCCTGTGTGGATGTGTGGATGAATGTGGGGACAGTGCCTTCCCATGCGACAATGATGTTCATCCTGTGGGATGCCAGTAAGAGGGTGTGACATTGCATTTTGTGTAGCGGGTTCCATGAACACTACAGCAGGGACACACACATCAGTCACTTCATTGTCCAGACATGGACTGGACATGCCCAGATCCCACGAGTCATTGTTGCAAGCCCTGTGCTGGTCCGGTGTACGGCAGGCCAGACCACTCCGCTTACGCCCCGGGGGGGCCCTCATTGCTACCCATCGCAGCCGTACTCGCTGGTGGTGTGCAGGTCACTGGTCTAGTTGTCAGCATGTCACAGCCACTCCCTGAGGGCATGTTTTCACACACACCACACCCATCCAGCACAGGCATCACAGGCCATGTGACTCCGCCAACATAAGGGGCCGACGATGTAACATTCCCCTCTTCCAGTGGTGACTGGATGATGGACGCGCCACGGTTCACACTCATATAGGGCCCATGAGTTGTTGTGCACAGGGTTAGTGGCATCTGAGGCCTTGAGTATGGCACAGGCTGTATGAAGGTGGAATCTGACTATATGGTTGCCCCCACTTTTTTCCTGGTGTTTTGCTGGTTTATGACTTAGTTGGACTGGGATCCTGCTCTTCAGGGCCCCAGTCTATCTGCTTTCTCTGTAAAATGGTTTCCATGTGCCTTAGGCACATCTCTAATTGGAATCTGGAGTGCCCTTATAAGTCCCTAGTATATGGTATACTATGTACCAAGGGCATAGGTACCTCAGAGGCCTACCAGGGGCTGCAGCATGTATTGTGCCACCCCTGGAAGGCCATACAAAATGACACCACAGGTCTGATACTGCAGCCTGGGTAAGGTGGTGCATGCACCCCTTACTGTGATATAGGTTACCTATATCACTACATACCTACACACATATAAACCTATAAGTCACTCCTATGGCAGGCCTTGTCAATCCTGAAGGCAGAGTGCATGGTTCCTATGTGAGAGGGTGCCCCTGCATGAGCAGGGCCCCTCTGCAGCGTTCGGAGACCCTTCTCTGATGCTGTTTGTAGTGCAGCCTGACCATATACTCTTAAGTGCATTATAACCCCGCGTTAAATGCTAACTTTGGGATGGCTGCACAGAAACATGTCGTGTTTGGTGTCAAACATCTTGGGATACTACCCCCCCGCCAATTCTGGCGGCGGGGGTAGCATTCCACCCTTATAGAGGGAGAGACATGTTAACCCTGGCTTGCCCGGTAACTTCTTTCCAAAGCCCCAGCATCACAAAATGGATGCTGCTGCCACAGACACAAGTCTGGCCTCCTGCTGCTGACCGAAACTCCGGCAGGGGAGGCCTGGACAATAGGTTTCCTGTCGCAGGGAGGTGTAACCACCTCCCCAGACAGGATAATGTGTATTGGGGCTGGGCGGGAGCACTTTCTGGTGCTTTGAAGTCCTGCACTGGGGGCACATTTGGTGTCCTCGTGCATACCCCAGTTCAAACCGGATCAGGGGCTTCAGGCCCCTGCTTTGGCGCAAACTGGACAAAGGGAAAGGGGTGTAGCCACCCATCTGCCCTGACCCACCCATAGGTGGGACCACAGAGTAAGTCCAAACCCTAAACTTAGTATAAGTATAGGACCCCAGTCCCTAGGACTTTAGATAGTCCCTGGACGAAACTCTGATACAAAATCCTGGACCTTCAATGCTCTACTTCAAGTTTAGAGGACTGAAGAATCTCCCTTGGGGTCAAGGAGTGACTCCCCTGCTTGGCAGGCACCAAAGAAGCATCTGTCCGGTCTGCATCTCTGAAGCTCCCATCGGACGCCGAAGTCTTTGCATCACCAGAGGTAGATTTCCAAACTTCCCCGAAGCTGCCCTGAGTCCCCAGCAAAGCTGAGGCCCGTAGCTTTCGTGGGTAATGTGGAACCGTGACCCATGGACACCGAGCACATTTGCAAGTGCATCCTCTTCCTGGACACCCACGAAGTTGTGCTTTGGACTCCGAGTAGCCCCCGCCACCAGCACCGACTGCACCAAAGATCACTGGCCTCCACTCCACGAGTGTCCTGTGAGCCAGCTCCACGTGCACCGTCTTGAGGCTCCTTCGCGGTTGCTAGTCTGTTGGCTAGTAGCCCTCCACGAAGGCCAATCCTTTTCTTCTTGGGCTCCCTGGTTGCTCCAGGCTTTCCCTCACTTACCCTTGCTGGGTGAGTTCCTCAGACCTTGCTGGTCTGCACCATCATCAACTTTCTTCTTCATCAAGACTTGCTGTTGCCAAGGCTTGTTGTGTCCAATCCGGTCGCCGATGTCTCAGCACTCGACAAACATTGTGTACCAGCCAGAATCCTGCTCCTGGTTGCCGACAACGCCTCCTGGACCTCGTGGCTGCAGAGACAAGACAACCATCAACCATCCTGAAGCAGCCGACATCGGTGGGCATCTGTCCATCGCCTTCCTGGTCACTGGCTAGTGACCCAGACTCTGTCCCCTCTGCTTTCAGGTTCTTCAGATCTCCAATCCACTCTTGGATCCACCCGGACACTTTCCACTTGGTCGCCAGCAGCACTTTGCAGCAGATCGCCATTCAAATCGACGACGAAACCCGACCCCGAAAGGCACCTATGCACCCGGCTTCCCTGGGTGAGGTAACAAGAGTACTCCAGTGCTCCCGTGGGTAGAGACTCTAGAAAGACCTAGTTCTCAAAGGGTTTGCTCCAAGTCCTTCTTTAAGTGTCCCTTTTCTTTAAATTTCCAACCGCGACTTTCTCCATTGAAGTTAACGGCGATTCGCGGCTGTGTTTACACACTGCACGCGTCCCCCGTGGGTCCCCTGTGTCACTACCTTGGGTGGTTCCTTGTGGTCCAAGCACTTCTACAGGCTCTAGGCCTAGTGTCTAGCTCAGTCGTGGATCTTATACCACTTTATTGGTATATGGTTTGGTACGCCCCTAGGGCTCAAACGTGTATTTGTGCTTTTACTGTGTTTAAATAACTTATAACTTGTGTACTTCAAACTCTAGCCTCATAGAGAGACTAGAGGGCTGTGTTTAGCAATAAATACATATATTTTGAATATATACCTGGTGTGGTCCTCTTTCATTTGGTCACTCAAGAGATTATAGACTGGTAAAACAAGCTGATTTACATTCCTTCAAGACTTAGCCTGAAGGCTGCTCTCCATAGCTACCACTAGGGTAGCTTTCACAAAAGGTTGTCTTTAACCTAACTCCAATAAGGGTTGTTTGGACTGGTACAAGGTGCCCACTATAATTAGTGGACAGCATATAGCAGGCCAACTTCTCACATTGGTGTGCAGCGTGTGGGATTCCAGCTTGCTATTGTTTTACCAGATAATCTCAATTGAATTGATCAACTGAAAACCACTAAAGGTACCTAAGGTACATATAATTTAAGTTTACTATACAGTAAGTTCTACTGAACTTAGAGTTGTGTGTTAAGGGATAGCACAACCCTTTCTACAACTCAAGAGAGTTTAGTAGGCCACTCTAGAGTAGGTAGTGCATACACCACACCTCACTAGTGATGTCTTCAAAGCCAGGACCCAGTGAGTCCTTGCCAGATGCCCATGGGCTTCTCCCCTCCAAGTATGATACACTCCCATTCTTGGAATTGAGAGCATTATGCAATCTGAGGAAATTGAGGACAGGCCAAGTCCCACCACCCAACATCTTAGAGAGATGTTGGTGGCTTATGATCTCAGCAGGCCCTTAGGGACTGAAGGGGTAGGAGCAGAGGGTGGGGCAGAAGATGAGGATGGGGCCAGGGGTAGCAACACCCCCAACCCCCCCTCTGGAACTGACCAGGAAGGTGAAAATGACCTTGACCTGGACAACCCAATCCCTCCTGAGGAAGAGGAAGAGGAGGATCAGAATGACCTCCACTTTGTCCCCCCAGGAAGGATTATGAGTGTGCCTAGAAGGTCTAGATCTCCTTCTCAGGAGTCTAACCACTCTAGCACCTCAGTGGGGACCTCTGTCTCCTCTCATAGGAGGGAATCCTCTCATGAGAGGAGAAAGAGACTGATTCAGTATGAGCAAGCCCAGCTTGAACTCAGAAAACAGCAATTGGCTATAGACAGGGAATCCCTAGATCTCTATAGAGAGAAAAAAAATGGGACTAGAATCCCATGGTGGCAGCAATTCCCCTAAAGATAGGGAAAGGTCTTATGACCATAGGAACCTAAGCAAGATTGTCCCTCCCTACCAGAGTGGGGATGACATCCACAAATGGATAACTGCACTGGAGAGGGCCTGTAAAGTTCAGAAGGTCCCCCAGAAGCAGTGGGCAGCAATCTTGTGGCTCTCCTTTGCAGACAAAGGTAGAGACAAGCTCCTCACTGTAAGAGAAGAGGATGCTGACAATTACAAAGTCTTGAAGAGTGCTCTGATAGATGGGTTTGGCCTAACCACTGAACAGTATAGGTTGAAGTTCAGAGACACCCAAAAAGCTCAGACTCAAGACTGGGTTGATTTTGTAGATTGTGCTACTAAGGCTCTGGAAGGTTGGATACATGGCAACAAAGTGCATGACTTTTTAGGATTGTACAATTTGATTATGAGGGAGCAGATCCTTAATAATTGTCAAAACCAGCTTTTGCACCAGTATCTGGTGGACTCTGATCTGACCTCTCCCCAAGAATTGGGAAAGAAGGCAGACAAATGGGTCAGAACCAGAGTAAAAACTAAAAATCAGGGTGGTGACCAGAAGAAATGATTCTACTAAGTCCCAAGAGAAAGGTGGGGATAAATCTAAGGATAAGTCCACTACAGGGCCCCAAAATTCCTCTTCTGGGGGTGGGTCCCAAACTCCTTCCTCTCCTGAAAAGAAACCATATTGCCATGTCTGTAAAAAACCTGGGCACTGGAAATCTGATCCCAGTTGCCCCAGGATTGGCAATAAAGAAAATGTTCCTCCAACAACTACTACCACCCCTCCTGGTACTACCAGTAGTAATCCTCCAGTTGGGAGTAGTGCACCCAAAAAGTTAGGTGCTTTTGCAAGAGGAACAGAGGTGGGCCCTAGTTTAGACAGGGACCCCTCAACAGACTCCTCTGACTCTGATGGTGGTATAGGATTTGCCACCTTTACCATGGGTCCCACAGCATTGGGCAGGTACAGATTGGAGCCAATAATTAATGGTCAGAAAGCTGTGGCATTTAGGGACACAGGGGCTAGTGTCACCATGGTGGCAGGGAAACTAGTCCCCCTCACCAGCTTTTACCTGAGTTTAAATACCAGGTGACCAACATTGATGGTGTCAGAACAGATCACCCCATGGCCATAGTCAATCTCAGCTGGGAGGGGTCACAGGCCCAAAAAGAGTGGCAGTGTCCCCAACCTTACCTGTAGATTGCCTGATGGGCAATGATCTGGAAATTTCAGCCTGGGCTGAAGTTGAACACCAAACCCATCTCAGGATGTTGGGTGTCCCTGTAAAGGTTAGTGGGGCTGTGATGGCCACAGCCCCAGCCCAAGATTTTGGAGAGATGGAGCCTGGAAGAATGGCCCACTCTCCCCCAAAAGAGAGCACAAGGGTTGAAGAAAAGTCTTCTTCCCTCCAGACAGTAGGTAAGGGTCAGCCTCCTCAGGGAACTGACCCTACCCCTAGTGAAGGAACTGCCCCAGAGGTAGTCAGGCCTGGCCTGGCCACACCCCTGATGGCAGAGGACACCTTCCAAGGTGGTACCCAGTCTGGAGCAGGTAACCTGCCCCTCTCTACCCTGCCTCAGTCAGCCCAGGGCTGCAGAGGTCAGGGAGGTCAGTGGACCCCCAGGGCCCCCTGTCCAGAGGAACCCCCCATCAGCAGATTAGGGGCACCCAGGCTAGTAGCCCTAGCCAGGTGAAAATTCCTCTACACACTGAGGGATCCCCCATACCTTTATGTAGGGACCTCCCCCAGAAAGACTCTGGTAGGCAAGGGCAAACCTGGGACCCAAAGGTTCCAAACCTGCCATGTCCCTCCAGTGTTCCACCCAAAGGGACCCAACCCCCAGCTGTAGGCAGTCAAAGGTTGACCCTTAGAGCAAAGTGCAACTCAGTCAGGGAAAGACAGGCATACATGGTGACCAGTGATCTGAGGAAGCTGAGGCCAACATTCCTAGGGCCTCACTTCCCTACTCAGACACCTCACCAGCCTTGTACTTTACCTAAGCACACCAGAGGTAGTGATTCCCCATGGTGGAGACCCTCTCATACCCTTAGGGTGAGGGATTGCTTAGTGGACCATAAGACAGGGGGCAACCATGCTAGTGCAGGTGCTTCCTTATATGGCCACTTAGTCAATAAAGGCTCAACTGGCCAAGGTTAGCCTTATCTCCTTTCGTTTGGGGGGGGTTATGTAGGAAGGTGGAATCTGACTATATGGTTGCCCCCACTTTTTTCCTGGTGTTTTGCTGGTTTATGACTTAGTTGGACTGGGATCCTGCTATTCAGGGCCCCAGTCTATCTGCTTTCTCTGTAAAATGGTTTCCATGTGCCTTAGGCACATCTCTAATTGGAATCTGGAGTGCCCTTATAAGTCCCTAGTATATGGTATACTATGTACCAAGGGCATAGGTACCTCAGAGGCCTACCAAGGGCTGCAGCATTTATTGTGCCACCCCTGGAAGGCCATCCAAAATGACACGACAGGTCTGCTACTGCAGCCTGGGTAAGGTGGTGCATGCACCCCTTACTGTGATATAGGTTACCTATATCACTACATACCTACACACATATAAACCTATAAGTCACTCCTATGGCAGGCCTTGTCAATCCTGAAGGCAGAGTGCATGGTTCCTATGTGAGAGGGTGCCCCTTGCATGAGCAGGGCCCCTCTGCAGCGTTCGGAGACCCTTCTCTGATGCTGTTTGTAGTGCAGCCTGACCATATACTCTTAAGTGCATTATAACCTCGCGTTAAATGCTAACTTTGGGATGGCTGCACAGAAACATGTCGTGTTTGGTGTCAAACATCTTGGAATACTACCCCCGCCAATTCTGGCAGCGGGGGTAGCATTCCACCCTTCTAGAGGGAGAGACATGTTAACCCTGGCTTGCCCGGTAACTTCTTTCCAAAGCCCCAGCATCACAAAATGGATGCTGCTGCCACAGACACAAGTCTGGCCTCCTGCTGCTGACCGAAACTCCGGCAGGGAGGCCTGGACAATAGGTTTCCTGTCGCAGGGAGGTGTAACCACCTCCCCAGACAGGATAATGTGTATTGGGGCTGGGCGGGAGCACTTTCTGGTGCTTTGAAGTCCTGCACTGGGGGCACATTTGGTGTCCTCATGCATACCCCAGTTCAAACTGGATCAGGGGCTTCCAGCCCCTGCTTTGGCGCAAACTGGACAAAGGGAAAGGGGTGTAGCCACCCCTCTGCCCTGACCCACCCATAGGTGGGACCACAGAGTAAGTCCAACCCCTAAACTTAGTATAAGTATAGGACACCAGTACCTAGGACTTTAGATATTCCCTGGACGAAACTCTGATACAAAATCCTGGACCTTCGACACTCTGCTTCAAGATTAGAGGACTGAAGAATCTCCCTTGGGGTCAAGGAGTGACTCCCCTGCTTGGCAGGCACCAAAGAAGCATCTGTCCGGTCTGCATCTCTGAAGCTCCCGTCGGACGCCGAAGTCTTTGCATCACCAGAGGTGAATTTCCAGACTTCCCCGAGGCTGCCCTGAGTCCCCAGCAAAGCTGAGGCCCGTAGCTGTCGTGGGTAACGTGAAACCATGACCCCTGGACACCGAGCACATTTGCAAGTGAATCCTCTTCCTGGACTCCCATGAAGTTGTGCTTTGGGCTTCTAGTAGCCCCCGCCTCCAGCACCGACTGCACTGAAGATCACTGGCCTCCACTCCAAGAGTGTCCTGTGAGCCAGCTCCACGTGCACCGTCTTGAGGCTCCTTTGCGGTTGCTAGTCTGTTGGCTAGTAGCCCTCCACGAAGGCCAATCCTTTTCTTCTTGGGCTCCCTGGTTACTCCAGGCTTGCCCTCACTTACCCTTGCTGGGTGAGTTCCTCAGGCCTTGCTGGTCTGCACCATCGTCAACTTTCTTCTTCATCGAGACCTACCGTTACCAAGGCTTGTTGGGTCCAATCCGGTGGCCAATGCCTCAGCACTCGACAAACTTTGTGTACCAGCCCGAATCCTGCTCGTGGTTGCCGACAACACCTCCTGGACCTCGTGGCTGCAGAGACAAGACGACTGTCAACCATCCTGAAGCAGCCAACATCGGTGGGCATCTGTCCATCGCCTTCCTGGTCACTGGCTAGTGACCCAGACTCTGTCCCCTCTGCTTTCAGGTTCTTCAGATCTCCGATCCACTCTTGGATCCACCCGGACACTTTCCACTTGGTCGCCAGCAGCACTTTGCAGCAGATCGCCATTCAAATCGACGACGAAACCCGACCCCGAAATGCACCTATGCACCCGGCTTCCCTGGGTGAGGTAACAAGAGTACTCCGGTGCTCCCGTGGGTAGAGACTCTAGAAAGACCTAGTTCTCAAAGGGTTTGCTCCAAGTCCTTCTTTAAGTGTCCCTTTTCTTTAAATTTCCAACGCGACTTTCTCCATTGAAGTTAACGGCGATTCGCGGCTGTGTTTACACACTGCACGCATCCCCCGTGGGTCCCCTGTGTCACTACCTTGGGTGGTTCCTTGTGGTCCAAGCACTTCTACAGGCTCTAGGCCTAGTGTCTAGCTCAGTCGTGGTTCTTATACCACTTTATTGGTATATGGTTTGGTACGCCCCTAGGGCTCAAACGTGTATTTGTGCTTTTACTGTGTTTAAATAACTTATAACTTGTGTACTTCGAACTCTAGCCTCATAAAGAGACTAGAGGGGTGCGTTTAGCAATAAATACATATATTTTGAATATATACCTGGTGTGGTCCTCTTTCATTTGGTCACTCAAGAGATTATATACTGGTAAAACAAGCTGCTTTACATTCCTTCAAGACTTAGCCTGAAGGCTGCTCTCCATAGCTACCACTAGGATAGCTTTCAATAAAGGTTGTCTTTAACCTAACTCCAATAAGGGTTGTTTGGACTGGTACAGGGTGCCCACTATAATTAGTGGACAGCATATACCAGGCCAACTTCTCACACGGGCCTACCACCATGTGGCTCAGACTGAGGTTGCACACGGTTAGTGGTACCAGAGGCCTCGCAGATGGCACAGGCACCCCACCACGGGACGGTGAATTTGGGTGCACTAAGTCAGTGGTACCTCAAGCTGCTGAGCGGGTGTGCAGCCTGCAATGTTGCCCCGTACCGGCGGTCCAGACAGCTCAGGTTTTGTGTGCCCTGCTGGACCGCAGTGTAGGCCAGAGCCAGCAGGCAGCACGGGCCTACCGCCACATGGCGTCACTTCTGGGATCCCAGGGTTGGTGGCACCCATTGGGCTGAGCGGGTGTGCAGCCTGCGATGGTGCCAGGTGCACTGGTATGTCCTCTGCCATGGAGTAATTAAGACCCAGCACCAAATGTGAGACCTGGTGGCCTGCGGAGCGGGGCTGCATGATGTGGAGGGTGCACTGTCCGCGGGTCCCAGGTTTGTGGCTTGCAGCAGCACGTGGTGGGACCTCCTGTCTACGCGCTGGTGGCAGAAGGTGAGCATTGAGGCCTGGGTGTGCATGGGCGGGCATGCTCCGATGGGCGGCTTGAGGGGTTGGGGTGCCTCTGCCTGGGTGTGCATGGGCGGGCAGGCGATGTTATCTTGTGCAAGTGTGTGTACTGTGCCAGTCATGTATCTGGGCTCTGTTTCAGCTGACGGCTCTGACTCTGATGTGTGACCTAGTGTCCTGCTATGCATACCGGCACGTGGTTGGGGACACACAGGTGGCAGCAGGTGAGCAGTGTGGCCTGGGTGCGCATGGGCAGCATGTTCTCTCTCTCTCTCCCTCTCTTCCTCTCTCTCTCCCTCCCACTCTTCCTCTCTCTCTCCTTCGCTCTCTCTCTGTCCTCTGATGTGCGCAGGACACACCTTCTCATCATGTTTTTTATCTTACAGGCTGTGACCTACGTATTGTCCCGAGGGGAGCGGCCATGTGTCTTCATTTCATTTTGTTGTTCATTTTAATAAAGTTTCATTTGTTGCTTCGAAAGTGAATGTGTGCTGCTCATTTCTGTGATGACACATGCATGTCACCAGTTGTGATTGTGCGGCATCAAGCGGAATAATTTGTACATGTTTAGGTGTGGCTGATGTGGCATGTCTTTGGTTGGGTGGGTGCCAGGGAGGGGTGGTCCTGGGGGTGGTGGCTGTGGGTGTTGTGGCCCTCTTGGGTGTCCGGGCCGCATGATGGGTGGCTCCATGGCACCTGTTGCCCTCCCGATGTAGACCTGGTCTGTGCTCCCTTTTGGTTTGCAGGCTGCCATCCGAGTTTACACCAGGTCAGAGCAGGTGTAGATTTCCTGGTGCTATCGCGCCTTATCACCTGTTTTGTGTTTTTAGCGCGGATGTGGCTGGTCGTTGTGAATGTTGAGGTGTGCTGTTGTCTAGACTTTTGTCACGGGAACGCCCACTCTGCATCTCATTAACGATATTTGCGGGGGTCCTCTGTGGCGATGTTTTTTGAGGCTGCTATCGCGGGTAAACTGGTGCTGTGGGCTGTTAACACCGGCTTGTGGATGGGGGTAAATTTATCACGACTTTGGCTGCGATAAAGTGCCGTTAATTCGGAGATAACTCCTTGTGAATATGCCCCAAATTATTATCAATTGTATGAAATGGAGCTAAAAAGATTTAAAATTGAAAATTGTACATTTCACACACAATGCATCAAAACTTGAGTTGGGGAGCAATATGGAAATACCAATGAAGCATGGATAATATCCACAAATTTATGAACATGAGTCATATCTTTTTAGCTGCAACGATCACAGAATCAATATCAGCTGATTAAAAGTTAGGAGGTAAACAAGGCTGATAAGAAAAAAATATTCACTCATTTCCATTAGTCACTTTTCTTAAGATTAACATTGAAAATACAGAAGTACTGATCTTCTGCAAGAGCACCTTGCCTTGGGACTTCTGCAGGTGATCGCTGAACTCAGACCCATACCCATACCCAGAACTGACACCAGGAACAACAGAATCATCATCAACTGCAAACTGGGCATTATGCCACAGGTCAACACTATCACTGCATCCTGTTTCTACACCCTAAAAATACTGATGAAGATCCTGAAATGGCTCCCAGGAAAGACTAAAAAAAGTCACTCACACTCCAGTTGCCAGGAAGTTGGACTATGGGAACACCCTCCAAGCCGGGATTGCCAAGCAACTCACCAGAAGCCTACAAACCATCTACAACTCAGAAGCCAGACTCATCCTCAACCTCCCACAGAGAACTCAAATCTCATCACACCTCAGTGAGCCCCATTGGCTCCCGAAATGCTACATGCATATTTTAAATTCCTTGCATACACATATTCAAGGCACTATACAACTGAGGCCCCACTATCCTGAACAGTCGTATCTTTTTCCTCCAAACCCCATATACCTGAGCTCCAGAGATCTTCTACTCACACACATCCCAACTATACACAGAACCAGATCGAGAGGACAGGCATTCGCTCACATCACCTCAAAGTGGAGAACGACCTCCCATTCCACATCAGAGCCTCCTCCTCTCTCTTGAATTCTGAAAGGACCTAAAGACATGGCTTTTCAATTAACTGACTTAACGTAGGCAAGGCTAGACACACACATCTCCTCAGCACCAGGGTACCCAATGCGTGTGATAGTGTACTTTATAAATGCACATAACATTTTCACTCTGGATAATACAAGGCAGCTACTTTTAGTACGATAATTAATAATTGTTTTTGCTTTCTTTTATGACCTTGTAGGTTTTCACCCTCAGTCAATTTGATTATAAGGAACTCAGTCATACTTCATGCAAATCTCTATGGAATAATAAGCAGAGGAGGAGTCAACATCCATTTATTAGTGGTAGTTGGATAATGGAAGGCAGAATGTCTTGATTTGGAATCCAGGCCATTGTAAATTTTTGTCAAGCTACTGTCACCAAGCAAGGAGTAATAAGAACAAGCTCAGAATCCTGCAGTGGACAAAAGATTTAAAATGTCCTCTTAACATCTACTCTGGTGTACCCTAAGGTCAGTACTGGGGCCCCTCCTTTGTGTCCTTCCCTGGTGATATAGGGTCTGATTTGGACTTTGGCAGATGGGTTATTCCATTCTATCTTAATGACACTTGAAATATCTGTTACATTTGTAATAGAATAATCCATCTGTCAAAGTCTGAATTAGATCCATGATCTCTTTTTCTGACTCTGGTGCCATCTGTTCACCAATGACATTCAGGGCTTCTTCACCATATCCCTATCAACCCTCCTTTAAGCTGAAATGACTGAAGTACCATTTCTCATTGGATAGTACTCGGCTTCCCCAAGACTTCCTCCGAAGCAGAAGTTTTTCACTCCTGTGGCTTCCGTGCTCCTTTCTCTCATTTTACTCCTCTTCCTTCCCTGATGACACCATAACTCTCTACTTTACTAAGCAGTACTCTTCAGTCCCATCAGGTCCCTTGAATCCTTTGCACCATCCCTCAGCACCGCAGTAAGATTCCATTTGTTACATATTCGGAACATTTGCTCGCACCACTGCTACCAAAATGCTATGTAACGAATCAGTACATTGATTGAGAGTAATATGCACCACTGCAACGGCTTTCAAAGGTGTTGCCCCTAACTTGAACAATGGATGGAAGTGAACCAAATTTAAAGGGATTCCTATCTGCAGTAAATGAAAAATAATGGGTAAAAATATGCATGACAAGCATCCAGTGCTTGTTATTGAGGAACTGAATGTACTGAAAGGTTTCTAACATCAGATTTTAAAAGAGGTGCAAAATGTATCAATGACAAATTAAAGAAAGTACAAAGAAAAAGATAAAATAAGTATTTGAGAGACTGTCAGTGAATGAATAATATAATATTTACACTCATTTATATGAAGACATTACACACCTGGGTTAATCAATACTTAATCCCAATTATAAATAATACATTATCAAGAATGAGTGGATCACACCACCTTGGCCTGGACACAAAATGCAATTTTAGAATTTACTGGGCCATGTAAGGCTGGATTTGTGTGGCTTTGCAGTGCATTGTACTGTCTACTGTGCATTGAGTAGGCATTACATGGAGCATGGGGGCTACAATGCATCCACCTATGTATTTTAACTAATTTAAAAGAGATATCCAGAATTAAATTAATTGTTGTTTAATTCAAAATAATGTTACATTAGTTTATGGATGGAAACGATTGTCAAACTATTTTATACATTCATTTTACATATGTTTTAACATTAAATTATATTGATTTATATTTTTAACTATTTTAAATATCTTAATTTCATTTAGTAATATTCCTATGAGGTTTTATTTTCGGTCCTTGTCGCTATCATTTTTTATGTGAGGACTTTGTATTATCACTGATTGGCCATGTGTGGTGCTGGAATTACTATTTTTTTTCTTTTTGGCAGTAGTAAATTACACTTGTATATTTTGCTCCACCTCCTTTCTCAGGGAGTGGAGACATGTACATCTACACTTTTGAGTATTTTCACTATTGCATTTTGCAAATAGCCAAAGGTAGCAAAGTTACTCAAAATTGTAATATTTATATATGTGTGTAAATTACCTTTGTGAATAGCCCGATAGGCACTGAAAGGGCACTGATTACATATTAAATCCCTTCTATGGAGTTCAAAGCCAATGAAATTTGCTGCTCCCCTTGAATCAACCCCTTTTGTCCAAAATGTGATTGGGATGCCCCAGTATTTAAAAAACATTGTGCTAGGGCCAGCATGTTGATGCAGGTATTGCATATACGCCATCGGTCCCCTCTTAGGCCAAAACTTACACATGATATGCAAGTCCCCGAATTTTGTCAGTGTTGTCATCCCCATACCATGGGTTGCCTTTATGTGAAATATTGCCTCTTTTACATCAGGGTAAGAATTTTATCATTTTTCCTAGGTGCACCAGTTGCCCTCCCTTAAATGAAGAATTATGTCCTATATCACAGCACCAGCATTTGGCCACTGGCGGCCAAGGTAAGTATTACCTTCAGAATGCCAGCACCATCATTTTGCCATGGGTGTTCCATGTGACAAGTATAACCTCTAGTATTCCAGTATTTTGTCACAGGTGTCTGTGTGATAAGAATGTTCAACTGTATGCAACAGCCAGAGGTTTGCCATGGGGCCCTCCATACTCCAAGGATTTACTATCAGTATTCCAGGGCCATTCACACTCAGTCACTTTATTTTACTCACTCATACTGACCTCCATTCATTCTCACTAACTCTTGTGTTCACTATTATTCTCACTCATAGTCATGCATTCATATTCACTTACCTACATTCATTCATACTCTTTCACACTCACTTTTTCTCTTACTCTCACCCACTCACACTTTTTCACTCATTCAAGGTCACTTACACCCACTCCTACACTTACTCATTCTCATGTGTTTTCATTCACTCTGACCAACTCAACCTAATTTACAGTTACACTCACTCACTGTCATTAATTCTTGTTCACAATTATTCCCACACCTAGTCACTTACACTGTCTACGATTCCTTCCCCCATTCTTACTCATTGATTCTCACTCACTTTCTTATACTTGCATTTACTCTTTCTCAGTCACTGATTCTCTCTCACTATGACTCACTTATAACAATTTCACTCATTGCCAATCACTGTCTACACACACACATACACTAACATATGCACAAACACACCCTAACTCAAAAACATGAATACATAACATACATTTAAAAGCAGTTTATTTTACTACCTGATCAACCAGCAAAGGCCCCACTATTATTCACAAATACTATAAGAATAAAATGAACAAAAACAAGGAAGCTAGCCCCTCCCCTGTATTCTTGACACTGATTTTTCCATCTCTGAGGCCAGGAGCCAATACCATGGTTCTCGGTGACCCCTAGTGACTCCTGAATAATGTCCTTGCTTACCTTGGGTGCTATCTTCAGGGTCAGGCTTTGTCTTTTTGTGGCCAGGTGAATGATGTAGCTTTCCAGATTAGAAAGGGAGAATGCCTCTGGCAGAATCAAATAAAAATCCTACATAGCTCAAAGTGTCATCTATAAGAACGTAATTGTCAGGCTACATATGCTCCTCTGCAGGTTTTCTGTGGAGGTGCCATTCTTTTCGTAGCACTTAACAAACTTTTCTTTTACCAAATCAAACTCACAAAGCTTTTGTAAAACTAAGAAATAAAGACCCTGACACACTGAAATGCTTTTTTGGGTGTGTGGAGTTTATTATTATTTTTTTTAAATCAGGACACTGGCCTTCTCCTGATGGTTCTGAACAAAAGAATTACATCAGACGGCAAACTCTAAATAGGTTCCAACAGTCTGATAAACTTACACCGAAGACCCCGAAGGGGCATATTTATCAAAGGGTTGTGTCACTTTTGCATCACAAAGTAGAAGGCTGGAAAGGAGATTGCGTAAAACTAGAAGCATCTCAAATAAAAATGCTTATAAACTAGCATTAGCTTCTTATCATAGGAAAATTAGAGAACTGCTCAGACATTATTAGAATTGAACTGGCTTGAAATTCTGCCCAAAGACTATTCAGTGTGCCTAATGATTTTACCAAGCCACAGGCCTGTATATATCTGCTATTGCAGCTTCACAAGGATTGTGCAGCTTGCTAGCAAACTAATACATTACTGTACACTTACTACACCTACACACATTCCCCATACACCCAAAACCCTACATAATAATTTAAATAGTATCTTACCTTATCTGTAGACCCGCAACATGGAAGTGCAACCAACAGGAACTAAAGTCTACTAACAATGATATAAATAGATTCAAAAATACACTTAGTAGTCAAAAATAAAGACTTCTTAAATTAACTGAAACAAAAGACTATACTCCTGTTTTATACTTTGACGGATGGATTAACTAATGTTTCCATGTCTAAGGGTACTCCACTCACCCAAGTTAGAGATGTCCACTGGCCTAGTGAACATCTCTTGCACTTACAGAAACAGCCCTTCTGTGAGCACATTGAAAGTTGGACAGACGGCTTCAACAACATGATGGAGTCATACGTCAAGCATTATTTTTTTACTTTAAAAATGTGACAACCCCTGCTATGGGAGAGGGGATCATTTTGCAGTTTGCAGTTTTCACTGCCCATTGCCACCAGGTTTTACCTGGTGGTGATGGACAGTAAACATTTTCCATGTGTTTGCTCACGCTAATAATGACCAAATCTCCAATGGCCCTTTGCTTCTGACGAGAGGGTACTATATCATTGTTGCGACAGAGTACTCTTTCTGCTAAAGTCTAAATCAGGCCCTATGTTTGAAAATGAATCTATAGGTATGTACAAACAATTATTAAAAAATATATAATGCATGAAAAATGTTTGTAATTGTTCTGCAGAGTGCAACACACATTGAAAGAGGAAGTAACTAGGACAATCAAAGTTATTACCCCTGTTAGGCCTCTCCTGGATAGGTGCAATTGTCTGGCACATTACCAGGTTTACCAAGTCTGGGAAGTGTGTAAATATGTCTAAAACCATGGGAGTTCCATGGGTACACACATGCAACAGCAATGGAACATCTCCTTGGGGCATAGTACGCTAAGCAGTGATTTGTGATGCATTGCATCACTCAAGATTCATTACCCCACTCAGGGCTATGCAAGATGGCCTTGTGTGACATCCCAAATATCATATCAGAGTTGTGTTGCACATGTACCATATTGCATTATGCAAGTGTCACACAACTCGGGTCATACATATACCGCTGAGTGCAGAAGTGGCTGTGCTACTTCATGACATGGAGGACTTTGGCTAGCTTTGTGTATAAGACATGGCTGCCTGGGCAAAAGTTGAGGAATATTAGAATTACACCAGATGGAGTTTGACAGTACAGCAACACTGCAAACTGGTTGGGATATACACTGGAGCATGGGTGAGCCAGAATGTCTGTGCTTCCCTAAGTGTGTGTTGCATTCATGACACATCACAAGGAAGGGTTCCTGACATATGGCAGGAAGAGAGCTATTGGTCTGCATAGGGAATCAAATGGAGTTGCCCATAGACCACAGCATGAATCTACACATGCACGTATGACTGTGGGGGCATCCATGTGTATACCCTGGTAATATCTGTGCAAACTGATTTGTGACCATGCAGCACTGGATTTCTGCTTTGCTTTGCTGCTGATCGGCTGGCTGGGTGATAAAGACTGCACATGCATTCTTTGAACCCAGACTGACTCCATGGGCATTCTGCAATGCCTCCTGTCATAAAGACACAGGCACAGGCATATAGAATACTTTCAACCACACTGCTTCACAACCTGGATATTGCCGTCTGTCACACCGGCCTGGCAAGAGGTGCCACCCCACTCCCGGACCAATGGAAGTAGGCCTAATATATGTGATACAGCATAACCCAGGCCTCTGCAATAGAACCAACACATAAGCCCTGTTGTGTGGGTCAGAACCCGAGCATCACACTAGTTGCGCGGTTCAGAACCCATGCATCACCGCCATTGCGTGGAACTGACTGCACTTCAGAAGTGCTATAGTGCAGTGTATCCATCACACAATGTCCATTTGCATAACAATGTGTTAGAAAAATCAATCCCAAATGTCGGAAATGTGCTGGACACATCCAGGATATGATGCAATGGATGTGGCAGACAGCATACTAAAAAGTGTGAAAGTTATTTTCACTTTCTCCTACAGTCTGTTAGTCTGTCCTGGTTGTTGGAGGTATTTTAGAGAGGGGCTGATGTTTTGGTGGGAATTATTGGTCTTGTTGGTGTCTGATATGCCCCTCTGTTGTACAAATTGTATAATGTTTGTGTCTTATTGTATAGTATTGTGGTATATTTTGTCTTTGTATTGTTGGGTGGATGTCTATTTAGGGGTATTATAAATTAGGGGTAGATATACATGTGCCCATGTTTTAACAGATGTAGCAGCAAAGTTAAATGAATGTCGATAAGCTTGTCTGGGCAGATTTCTGTTGCATGCACCCATATATGTGTATGACATATATACTGATGATGTGCAATGATTGTACACAGACACTTTTGCCAAGTGAAAACTGGTCGGAATAATTAAATCAGAGGAATAGTAAATTTGTGTCCCTCTGCCACATACATTAATTCATCATGCAGCATACGATGCTTTTACATGCTGCATGTACTTGACCTATCCAGCTACATATTCCTAGTGTGATTGACCATAGGTGTGGCTAAAAATACCTGCTATTTAACACTTAAAATAATTGTTGAAACGTACCTGTCCATATAGATGTGTGTCAAATCAAATGCCAAATTGTTAAACCATGTAGGACAATGTCAGCAGGGTAGCCATCACAATCTAAGTATTTTTATAAGAAGAGATGTTGAAAATGTTGTTGTAATAGTGCAATGTTTAATAAATCATGGATATGAGCCATGACAGAAAATTAAAAACATATGTAAAGGTGTTGGTAAATTCTCTTAACGAGTCAACAATCTTAATTTACATAACTTAGCCCGAGGCATTGTTGTTGTAATCCAGCCTCAGGGGTATTTGAGCCTCTCTCAGAGTAGTCCTTGCCATCCCTATGTGACAGAGGAACAATTACACTGATGCCCAGGAGGCTGTAGGGAAGTAGACATGCTACTTTAGGTAACCGTTGTGTTGTACAAAGCATTACCAGAATGCCTGACTGATGCATATTGTGTATGTGGATGTACACATGACAGGGTTTGGGTCATTTGGCTTTGTAGTTCTCAACTGGATGTCAGCCTTCATATCTCTGTATATGAACTGTATATTCCTGATGTTCAGTTTCTCGGAGACATTCATACAATGCAAGGTATATAGTTATGTTCATGCACTATACAAAACTCCACATGAAGGAATGTGCGGTGTTATCAGCATACACTGTTAACTCACTGATGGTTTATGTTAGACTGGCTGGCATAAATACAGTCAACCTGCATCATGGTGCAAGTGTCTCTGCAGTATACACCCCAACGTTATTGTACAGATGGGTACTCCAGCATGCATACACGCACTACTGAGATCCATTGTCTCATTTTCAAATGTGTGCTGATGATTACAGCCCTGGAATGAGAGTACATAAATAGGTATGAGGAAAGCTCAACATGGTATAGCTACAACTGTATACCAGAAGCTATATGTCAGATTTATGTGCATTTGCCTGAGGAAATTGGTGAAACGTACCTAATAATGTTTTGTTGGAGGTAATTAACAACCCTCCATCTATGTTTTGGCTACCTGACACTGAGTAAGTTAAGTCAGCAATGAGTGCTGCCTTGTGTAACCCCAGATGATTTAAGCAATGCAAAGCCACTATTGATTATCAAGTTTCAGCCCACTTATTTGATTCAATACCAACAACCAAAGTATCAATATATGGACCATGTGTCCAATTTTCAATCACCACATCATCATGATGTCACTCACCATTCAGAACGATATGTTTATAATCATATTTTGACTTCATTTCCATATTGTACCCCTACAATGGCCGCACTTGACTCAATTTGCCTTGTTCGAGTAGAAGATGTCTCTGTTCAGAAGGTATGGTGTCCATATCTCTATCTCAAAATTTGGTGTTGGTCTGGACAGCCACATATGATCATAAAACTATGTCAGCCTATTTTCACACACATCATGCACATTCACAACTTGAGCTAATATTGTTTTCCTTAACCTCCCTAGATTACATTACAGCTGATGAGAAGAAAACCGTTACATTGCACAAAGAATATTACCACAAAATATGCAACATTGCGAAGGCGTACAGACAGGCGTCAAGGGCCAAGGCTGTGGGGTCTTGGAAGTCCAGAAGTCAGTAAGAACCAAACAACGTCTGGTGCTGGGAAAGTTGCGAAGGGTGTCCAACAGTCGCAGCAGCTGCCCCAACCACAGACCATAGCCGGACTTTGTACTGAATCACAGCAGCCAACCAAAAGTCCCAGGAGGCCAGATGTTCAGGGGGATCGCATTTCAAGCACTGAATTCTCTGGAAATTTCACAAGATCAATAGGAGGTTGCATGGTATCACGCAAGTGCAGGTAGGCCTGCGTGAACTATTGGAAACTATGCAAGAGGCCATGGTGCAGATCTGTGAACTATTATAAAACCCTCCCTTTGGGCATTCCCCTTCTACCCATATATGGAAATGTTGTCTTTTTATACTGGTATTAGACATAGTGGTAATTAGGGTTTAGTAAAGGTATAGTGCAAGCTAGTGTTTTATATATTTAGTAGATAGTAGTTTTTAAGTATGTTTTTATGATGTTTTTAGTGGGTGGGGATGATGTTTAGTGTGTTTAAAAAAAATTATTAAAAAACAAAATACCAATCATAGAATATTTATTTTCGGATAGTAAATAATTAGGATGTAGAAGCTGTTTATATTATACCGATCTATGGATTTAAGGGAGTGGGGAGTTGATTTTAAAATTCTCATGTGTGTATACTACTCAAGCTTAGTGTTAGGTTAGTTAGCGTAGGCTAGTTAGGTGTAGGTAGTTCAGATATGTTTTTAATAGAAGTGCAGGCTTTGAAGGTATATGTTGTTCTGTCAGAGGCCCATGGCCAAATGTTAGTTTACCTCACATTTGAGTCAAGTATGGACCCTTTTCTATCTTTAGGCAGTGTCAGCAGGCCTCATTTGGTGGTTGTACCTACTCCACAACACAGGTAGTCTCTGACTGTAGCACTCTGTTTGGAAGTGATTGGGCAGGTACAGGTTAGATAGTTTAGTCACTAATGATTGCCAGTCAGTCAGTCAAAGAAAGCTTTATTTCGGCCATAGGCCATAAAAGCATGAAAGACAGTGCAAAACATTTTAACAAAATACAGTATAGTATAATATTTCATCATAAAAACTATATACATTGTTTATGTAGTTTATAATTACAACATTTCAAGTAAGCAAGCTTTGACTTCTTTCTCAAGTTAGCACCCCCGTGCCTGCTCGAGGTACTTTAGCAGAATATAGTACAATGCTAAATAGAATATTTAATTTCCACATTAGGCGTAATATGATATTATTGCAGGCTAAAGTGCAATGTGCAATTAAAAAATATATATATAACTTCTGCATTGGGTGGAAAAAGGTGGGGCAATGGCAGATATTATAGCAGTTGACTATTACATTTGGAAATTAAAACACATGATTATTACGAAAAAACGTTATCTTTGTCTGGTAGATATAAAAAGGATTGTTAAAAAGACCTAGGTAAAAACAGCTGAAATTGTTGGATTAAAAACACCTTGATGGAGAATTAATTACGGTGAGGGAAAACATATAGTGCAATATAGGGGGGAGGGAGCACACTACCTGTCATCCCAGCGCAGTTCACCCAATTGCATCCTGGTAAATGCAGTACGCTTACTTACAAAGTTGCTGTAGTCTTTCAACAAAGTTGGTGCAGGCAGTGCTGCTATCTCTAGACACGTGTTTCTGGGTTTAGCCCGTCACCAGTAGAGAGAAAAAGTTAATAAGAAGCAGAGAAAAGTCATCAGGGGTTGCTGAAATGGTGCAGTCTTCACAGGTCACAGTACCTCTCCACAGGCACACAGGTACATCCCAGGAGAGCTCGTCAGCTTGTTGGCTCAAGGGAGCCTTTTAAACACAGGGGGGAGGGAGCACACTGCCTCTCATCCCAGCACAGTTCACCCCATTGCATCCTGGTAAATGCAGTACGCTTACTTTCAAAGTTGCTGTAGTCTTTCACCAAAGTTGGTGCAGGTTGTGCTGTTATCTCTAGACACGTGTTTCTGGGTTTAGCCCGTCATCAGTAGAGAGCAAAAGTTAATAAGAAGCAGAGAAAAGTCATCAGGGGTGGCGGAAATGGTGCCCAAGTCTTCACCGGTCACAGTACCTCTCCACAGGCACACAGGTGCATCCCAGGAGAGCTCGTCAGCTCGTTGGCTCAAGGGAGCCTTTTAAACACAGGGGGGGAGGGAGCACACTGCCTCTCATCCCAGCACAGTTCACCCCATTGCATCCTGGTTAAATGCAGTAAGCTTACTTTCAAAGTTGCTGTAGTCTTTCACCAAATTTGGTGCAGGTAGTGCTGTTATCTCTAGACATGTGTTTCTGGGTTTAGCCTGTCATCAGTAGAGAGCAAAAGTTAATAAGAAGCAGAGAAAAGTCATCAGGGTTTGCTGAAATGGTGCCCAAGTCTTCACATGTCACAGTACTTCTCCACAGGCACACAGGTGCATCCCAGGACAGCTCGTCAGCTCATTGGCTCAAGGGAGCCTTTTAAACTTAGGGGGGGAGGGAGCACACTGCCTCTCATCCCAGCACAGTTCACCCCATTGCATCCTGGTAAATGCAGTACGCTTACTTTCAAAGTTGCTGTAGTCTTTCAACAAAGTTGGTGCAGGTAGTGCTGTTATCTCTAGAACCTTGTTTCTGGGTTTAGCCCGTCATCAGTAGAGAGCAAAAGTTAATAAGAAGCAGAGAAAAGTCATCAGGGGTTACTAAAATAGTGCCCAAGTCTTCACAGGTCACAGTACCTCTCCACAGGCACACAGGTGCATCCCAGGAGAGCTTGTCAGCTCGTTGGCTCAAGGGAGCCTTTTAAACACAGGGGGGGATGGAGCACACTGCCTCTCATCCCAGCACAGTTCACCCCATTGCATCCTGGTAAATGCAGTACACTTACTTTCAAAGTTGCTGTAGTCTTTCACCGAAGTTGATGCAGGTAGTGCTGTTATCTCTAGAACCTTGTTTCTGGGTTTAGCCCGTCATCAGTAGAGAGCACAAGTTAATAAGAAGCAGAGAAAAGTCATCAGGGGTTACTAAAATGGTGCCCAAGTCTTCACAGGTCACAGTACCTCTCCACAGGCACACAGGTGCATCCCAGGAGAGCTTGTCAGCTCGTTGGCTCAAGGGAGCCTTTTAAACACAGGGGGGGATGGAGCACACTGCCTCTCATCCCAGCACAGTTCACCCCATTGCATCCTGGTAAATGCAGTACGCTTACTTTCAAAGTTGCTGTAGTCTTTCACCAAAGTTGGTGCAGGAAGTGCTGTTATCTCTAGACACGTGTTTCTGCATTTAGCCCGTCATCAGTAGAGAGCAAAAGTTAATAAGAAGCAGAGAAAAGTCATCAGGGTTTGCTGAAATGGTGCCCAAGCCTTCACAGGCCACAGTACCTCTCCACAGGCACACAGGCATTGTTTCTGGTCTTGTGGTGTAGCTCTTAATTAAAAATATGTTTGTACAATGTACAGTAGATGTGATTTGTGGTTGCACTCACATTCAACAAATATGGAGGCTCTCAGGGGCAGAGGGACACATTTTCCCTACTTATCTTAGTGTAACATAGTGTCATGTGGTTTGCGGCCTCATGGCCTGCCCTGCTAAGTTGTCTGCGGCCTGGCTGCCATGATGCCTTTTCTGCACACGTTACTTTGTGACTTTGTTTTTCAAGCCTCTGCTTGTGCCCGGCTATATTAGGACTGTCTGCATTTCTGTCTTTCACCTTTTCTCTTGTCCCCTCTGGGTTGCTTCTGCAAGGTCGAAAAACAACGTCCCTTGTTTTTGCTGATCTGGCCTGTCCCTCGCACCTAGACATAACACTATGTGCAGCTGCACTGGGGAAATTCGTGTGCTTTTAATATGGTGATTACACGGTTAGAGACACTTGGAGAAAAACCTTTCCAGAGAGAAGAGCTGTTTTTGTCTACTGATGTAAAACCTGCATCTAGAGATTGAGGAATGAGGGTCCGCCTAACAATGCCCAGAGGTTTTCTGTTTATATAATAAACTAGCTAATAGCACGGGGAGGGTGGTATAGTCATTTAGCCCTATATCCACTGCTTTATGAAATGCTTTCCCGTTTGTATTCTATGGAGTTGTAACTATGTTGATTATATTATCATTATGCATTATGCAGATAGTACTGACACGTGTACTGTATCTTAGAGCACGTTAGTTGAAATAAACATTTTAAACTATACTGTGTCTCTTCTTACGTGCGTTGTGGACAGGTATGAGTGAGTTATGAAAGGGTGTTCTTGCTCCTGCGAGTCCTGAGAGAGAGATACCGTGTTCTGGGTTGTCTAATCATTGGTAATATTGTTGCTAATGAGATGCTACAGTTAGTCGGGTTGTGGTTTTAGGTGCTAAGGCTTATGATTGGCTCACCAATATATCCCGAGGTCCTATTATCCTGTGCATAGCTCTGTGTATGTGCAGAATCCCTATAACAATAGGACCCGGACAAGGAGGTATTGAAATTCTCACTTACTGCCAAACTAGGTATTGGATAAGCCTTGTGCATCCTTGTGTGGCACTGGTCTGATGCTAAATCATGAGATGTATGGGCATGTTTATCAGGCTATTATTAGTACAACATTCAAATGTATGTACTGTAGAATCTCTTCCATGACAGCAGTGAGGCTATCATATTAGTTTGATCACATTGTCATATTCACTGAGCAACATCTGTGTGGATGAGTGGAACAGTTTTAAGGCCTCACACATCCCATTTATAGGTGGTTGGTTTTTGTGTGACTACAAACAGATTCTCACTGCGTGTCGTTCAAGTAACTTCTGTTTTTACACTGACGTTCCAGTGGGAGTCAACACATTCCTCATTATACCATAGCAGTGGATGTACTTAGGGGTATATTCACAAGAACGTGCGCTAAACATTCCCAAAAAATGTTAACGCAACTTTACACCTCGCAGTATATCGTGGGAAAATAACCCCGTGTTAACGTGGAATTCACAACTCAGCGGTACCATGCGATAGCCTCCCGAAACCGCGGCCAAAGTCCTCAATACAACCACCGCGAGGGCGATAAAAACACAAACCCCAACACGTAAAAAGACGCGATGTGCCCAAACGCGATAAGAAAACAGTGATAACCAGCGAGTGGCCAGCAATATCCACGCGCAATGTGGGAAAAAGCACAAGAACAGCAGACGGAAAATGCTACTAAAAAGGAAATAAACTGCGGAGTACCACGGATGCACCCTGACCGACTGCAGAGGACAACATGAACCCCACAATCCCCACGGAGGAACACCCAGGAATCCAGTGCTCGTGGAAGGGCAATGAGAAGAGGAAGAGGAAGACGGGGTACAGTCTCCAGGAAAACCCAATTATCGCCACGGATGAGATAGAACACCACCACCAACTGTACGTCACCTCCAACGTTTCATTGGCAACAAAAGGCAAAGATGGCACACCATCTCGGACCATGTGAATGCTGTTGTAGCGCCGAGGAGGACAATGGAATGGGACAAGAGGCGCTGGACTGATGTGAATGGCAAAGCCAAGCAGAAGCTCGCTGCCAACACGAAAACAGCAACACACCTAGGAGGAGGAGAGGCCAGCAGAACACCAGGAGCCGAATGACAAGGAGAAGATAGTGGCCACAGTCACCAGTCAGGAGACGGTGACAGAAGTTGGGGATCTGGACACTGCCCAACATGCCCCAACACTACATCAACAGGGTGCGTACCAACCAGGGAGTGGGGGAATGGGGGGAGATGGGCACAATGGTACACATGCACAATCAAGCAGAGCACACTGCACACCCACAATGATTCAGGACCATGTCCCTGATCCCACAGGAACACGTCAGCACACACAAACACCAAGTAGTCCCACGTACACCATGTGCCCAAAGGGGCACCCACCCAACACATCAACAATCACACAACCAACACATGCACACATGCGAAACACAGCAAACATGCATAAACATCAGCCACACTGACAATGCAAGAGACACCACATGACGAGTAGCTTGGCTGCAGTCCAATCATCATGACAATGTACAAGGTACGACACTGAGGTGGCTGAGTGCGGACCACAACCGAAAAGGAGCAGGTCACACTCGGACACAACCACCTGCACAAACAACCCCTGACGTCAATGACACATCTGCAGACAAACCATGCCCAAGAGTCACAACTCGACAAAGAGCACAAGTCACCCAAGTTTTCAACATCTCAGCACTGTGAAAGCACAGAACTGAAAGGCACACCGCATGAAAGAGATAAGTGGCAGCCAAATCAGAGCCGCAGGAGCGACTCACCCACCGTGCCGCATATGCACATGGCAAAAGTGCACCTCGACAGTGACAACATCCTGGTACAAACAGCAACAACTCCACAACAGAACACAGGACACAACTGATGCCGCATATGTGCACAACATGGCCAATCACATCTGGCACAGCGGGAAACTGTGACATGACAATGTACAAGTACAACCTGTAACCTGCAAATAATTGTTATTCGGACATGCTGTGCTTGTGGACATTTTGTACAGTCCCATGATTGCCAGGGACGGCCACAATGTGACGTGCTCATGAGAAGAAATTTGCAATGAGGGTGTTACGGATGGCCATTCCTGCCGCAGCTGCAGTGGGATGTGGGCCACATGCCCCATCGTCCTCATCATCGTCTGGTACTTCTGGAACTGGGATCCATGGGGCATTGGTGTGTACACAGATGTTGTGCAACACACAACATGCAACGATCATCTTGCACACGATTTCTGGGCTGTACAGGAGCTTTCCATCTGTGCCGTCCAGGCACCTGAAACATGACTTCAACACGCCAAATGTGCATTCCACGATGCCCCTGGTGCGTATGTGGGCCGCATTGTACTGCCTCTGGGCGGATGTGTTCGGGTCTCGGAGGGGTGTCATCATCAAAGGGCAGAGTCCATATCCTTGATCACCTGTGACAGTGCAAAGAGAAAAGAGTCAATACTTGGTTCGGCATGATGTGATGGCAGGCCCACTAGTCCAGTGACGCCTGTGCTGGCTGTGTGTGGGGTGAGTGTAAGCCAGCCCTCAGTGAGTAGCAGGTGCTGGCAACAACTTCAACAGTCATCAGGCACTCAGAAATGCAATGTCCGAACAGCAAGGGAGCATGACTTAAGTTGACCAGAGTTAGTGGCCCTGGATGCACAGCAGCTGACACGGGCCTACCGCCATGGGACGCTGACTTGTGGGAGACTGGGGTTGGGTCATGAGGGCAGAGCAGGGTCTCGTAGGTATCAAAGGTGGTTTTCACGGAGTGTCTTGGGGGAGAGTGGGAGGTGTACCCCAGGGCATGATGCAGAGGGCACATACCAGCTGTGTCCGGCAACATGGTGGAAATGAATGCCACAGACTCATGCCAAACACCAAGTCCATACCTGCCTGTTGTCGATGACAACCCCCAGGCCACAGGCTCAGACACCAACAATGTTCGGCCGGAGGCTGATGGTCACTCATGACACACAGGGTTAGTTGCACCAGCTCAGTCCTTGCTATTGGTTGACCTCCGTAGCGGTGAACCTTGTTTCCACCGGACTGAAACGCATCTTCCTCTCACTCCTCACCCTGTGTTCACTGGCATGGACTCTGCCATTGATAAATGATGACTCAGTTCTAGATGTGGGACATACTGGACTGCAGTGTAGGCCGGCTGCAGCGGTGGAGTATGTCAACAAATGAGGACTCCTGAGGGCCTGTGTCACGGAGGACAGCAATGGCCTGAGGAGGCTGCCAAGGTCACGGGCATGGGTCTTGGAGCTAGCACTGGCACGTGGTGGGCCCTCTTTGACACATGACGGTGTGGGCAGGTGAGCAGTGTGGCCTTGGAGTGCTGGGCCGGGCAGGCCTGGTCTGGGTATCAGTGGCCTGGGGTGCAGCAGGTGCACAGGCTCGCAGGCCCTGCTGCTCACGGCATCGGCCTCGTGGCAGACTGAGAGGCGCCGCCCTGGCAGTGACGTTGGCCATTCCGGGTTTTTGTTCACACCCATGCGCAGGCCTGGCATAAGCCGGGCCAACCCACTATGCTCACGCACAAAGGGGGGGCGCAGCGAGCATCATTTACATGATCTGACCCATGGCCTGGGGTGACATGGTTGCGTCCACTGTTCACTACTCTCCAGACACCAGCAGTTGATGTCTGCATGGATATATCTGTGGTTTGCATACCCAGGTCTGTCCAGCACATTCACGCCTCACTTGTTGTTGTGTACATTCCCATTCATGGGTCACTAGCATCCTTCACACATGCCTGCTTTCTGCATCTCCTCACGTTCAGCTGTTGTGTGGCTGTGGTGCCATGATATAGATGGATTGTGTACATGTGAAGCCCAGGATCCCAATGGAGTTGTGTTGTCGTGTCTGGTAGGTGGGCATGTTGATTGACATGTTGTATGTGGTTTGGTCACATGTGCATTCCCACAGTTATGCGTTGTGTGATGGTGGCTTTGAGGTGTGTGGTGTGTAGATTTGGTACTTACCAACGAGCAGTCCAGTTCCATATGTGCCATCCTGGAGGTGCTGGTTGATGATGGACTGTCACAAGATATAGGAATTGTGCACACTGCCTGGGTAGTTTGCGACGACATTGGTGAACATTCCCCAGTGGTCCACTATTGCCTGCACATTGATGGAATGCATGTGCTTTCTGTTGCAGTAGAGGTGTGCAGTATCCGCAGGGGGCACAAGTGGGACATGTGTGCAGTCAATGGCCCCCAACACGTGTGGGAATCTAGCAATGGCGTAGAAGCCTTGCTTGGTCTCCAGCTGTTCCTGCGCAGTGTGGGGGAAGTGAAGGTACTGGGGTATGAAGCTGATGATGGCATCCAGGACAGGTGTGAGGAACTTTGATAGGGCTGGCTGTGAGACTCCTCTGACTCTGGCAGTTGTTGTTTGGAAGGTACTAGAGGCCAACAGGTGCAGCACAGCCAGCAGATTTGTCTGCGGAGGGATGTTGGTGGTCTGCTGTGTTGGGACCGTCAACCTGTGGGCGATGTGGGTCATGATGCGGAGGATGGTTGTCCTTTTGAGCCTGTAGTGGGCAATGACTTCCTCAGGCGTTAGGTTTGAGACTGGTGCGTTTTCGGTAAGTCCGCTGTCTTACTCTGCGCTGTCTCTGTGGTGGTCCGGGGGGGTGCGGGTCCGGGTCCTGGGGGTGGTGGCAGTCCTGGAGGTGGTAGCAGTGGGTGTTGTGGCCCTGTTGGGGCTCCGAGCTGCATGATGAGCAGCTCAATGGTGTCGGTTGTTCTTCGGGTGTGGCTGTGTGTGGGGCTCCGTTGCCTACTGCAGATACTCGTCCTGCTTTACACTAGCAAGAGGCAGGTGTTAAATACCTGCTGCTACTGAGGCTTATCACGTGGTTTTGATTCGCATCGCCAATCTGGCAGTTCATTGTGAAAGTGGTGTAGTGGTGTTTTTGTGTGTTTATGCACGGGACCACCTGCTCTGCATCTCATTAGGGTTAGTTGGTGGTGTCACCCGTGGAGATACATTTTGGGGTAGTTATCGTGGGAATACTGGTGATGTCTGCAGTTTGCACCCACTTGTGAATGGGGCGTTAAATCTATCTCCACTTTTGTTGCGTTGAGGTGGTGATAAATCGGAGATGAGTCCTTGTGAATATGCTGCTTAGTGTAGTTGCATATCCAAAGACAGCATGTGCAATAGATGTTTGCTCACTGTTCTTGAGGTGCATACAAGAGGGTTATGTTTTTTCACTTCCAACATGGTATAAGTAGACCTATTTTTGTAGACAAAAAAATGCAATACCCTTAGGAAATAAAAAAAAAATGGTGTTCAAAAGTTATTGTTATCAATGTATTTTAGGAGTCCAATTGCAGATTTCTGTCCAACACCAACAGCTTAGATGACCATATAAGAGTCCATTTGGAAGACATGTCATACAGCATGTGGAAGTGAGGAGTATTTCAGTGAGGAGGTGCAAATTGCCATTAGGGAAGTTAAGGTTGTTTCAAAGTCCACACATGGATAAGATCAACAGGTGCACACACTAACAGTACAGTACTGGGTGATAAAGGAGGTGGCATGATGTTAAACACAGGACCATAGGACACTGGGCAGGAAAAATTGACTGATTCTGTCTGGAAGTTCGCCACCAGAAACTGTTGAAGTTTATTTTACTCCTCTAATGGGTATTGTGCCTCTGCTGAAGTTGGTGGTGTTTTTATGGGATGCATCTGAGGCACACACAGCTCAGAAACAGACGATGTGGCACCCTTGTCCCTACCAGCGTTCATCAGTGCCAGTAAGGAAATCTCTGGAAATGGTCTGTTGGCTTGCCATCATAGCAACAACGTTGAATTTGAGGACACCCATTGTTGTTATGTAGGAGTCCAACTTGCGCTCCTGGGATTCCATGATGTTACGGATTGCCTCCAGCTCCGAGGCATTTTACTGGTGTCAGATGTAGAGGGCTATTGTTGGGCCCTTTGCATCATGAAATCAGCGATTTCAGCTAGAGAGTCATCAATCCCATGGAGCCAAGGGTAGGTGTCTCTAATAGCCTTTGTCATATCATTATTAGGGCTCAGACACATACGTATTGCTTCTAGGGTACCCACCATGTTCTCCATCCTGGCCCACACCTTATCAACCATTCTATGCTGGACTCCCACCACTTGCCATTGAAATTCAACTTGCAGGTCTTCGGAGTCCTTGGCTGGGATTGTACAGCTGAGTGGGGCATGTCATGTCCAGAGACGGTTCCTCTAGAGAACCAGCAGTGTTGTTGTCACTTGCCCTGACTGAAGGAGAAGATTTAAAAGAGTCTAGAAGTTGTTGGAAGGTGATCTCACCCGTGGGGTGTGGGTGGCATATCCAACAGGTTGGTCATTAAGGACAGGGTGCTCTACAGGATGTATTGTTTGTCTCTCTGTAAAGAGATAGAAATATATCCGCTCGATGAATCATCCCCCAAACTTTAAAAACAGGAGCTGACCTGAGTGAACAATAAGTTTTGAAAGTTTCGTGGAGATTCGTCAAACAGCGCCAAAGTTATTGGCAAATCAAAAAACTCTTTTCCTATGGAAACTAGGTTCTAACTATAAGTACCTACTGCTGACCGCCAGTAGGTAATATATATATATATATATATATATATATATATATATATATATATATATATATGTACCTATATATTAATGCTTGCTCAACCCTTTGGTAGCTTGGCTCACAAGCAGTCAGGCTTAACTTAGGAGACTGGCGTGTAACACATTTAATAATAACAAAACAGTGCATCAGATTTTGACGTGGATGATATCATCAGTGATGTCATCAGTGATGTCATTTGAGATGTCATCAGTGATGTCACTGACCATGTCATGAATGATGTAATATGTGACGTCATCAGCAGTGCATTGTGGGGGCGCGAGTTATAGTTAGCTGAACTAACTATAAAGGGGGAATTTCTATGGTTTTGTACGAGTGAAATGTCCAACTAACTATAATGTCACTGAAACCTATGGTTTTTTCAGTGAATTTCAAAGGTTTTTTAAATGCTAATTTCTAACTATAATGTGCCTGAAACCAATGTTTTTTTCAGTGAATTTCAAAGGTTTTTTAAATGCTGATTTCTAACTATGCCTACAAAGGTAGGACATGTGAAGAAAGAAGAAGAAAAGCGCAGAAAGAAGCAAGACAAATGCAGAAAGAGGCTACAGAAGTCCAGAAAGACGAAGAAAAGTGCAGGAAGAAACAAGAGATATGCAGAAAGAACCAACAGAGGAGCAGAAAGTCCTCCTGTGCCCCCAACCTTTTACTGATGGGTATTGGTGGTAACTGACTATGACTAACCAGGACCAGAGCCAGTGCTATGCTAAAAGACACTTAGAATACAGTGAAAACACCTACATACACTAGGGAACACTATGCGTTGGGGTACCCCTGTGATTAGCATGACCTCCTCTGTATTTGCCATGAATTAGTGCCTGGGTCATTGCATGAGTACATGGGTAGTGACTGGATGATTAGAGTGCTGCAAGGACAGTGTATGGTGATTTTATAAGTGCTTGGGTTTTGGCGCAGTGATTGGATAAGCACATAGGATTGGCTGGGTCATTGGAGGACTGCATAGATAGTACCAGGGAGATTACTGGACTGCATAGGTAGTCCTCAAGGTATTGCAGCAGTGCATGTGTTAGTGACTGGGTAATTCCATGAGTACATGGGTACTGACTGGATAATTAGAGTACTGCAAGGAGAGTGCGTGGTGAACTTATAAGTGCTTGGGTATTGGAGGAGTGTATGGATTAGTACATGGTAGTGGCTGGGTGACTGGAGGAGTGCACAGGGAGTGACAGTGTGATTGCGGGACTGCATGTGTATTACCTGGGGAATTGAAGGAGCAAATGAGAAGTGTGTAACTGGGTACAGGACTGTATGGGTAGAGCATATGGGATTGTAACAGTGATCAGGTAGTGCCTGGAGCATTCCATGAGTACATAGCTACTAACTGAAAGATTAGAATACTGCAAGGAGAGTGCCTGTGTGAATTTGTAAGTGCTTGGGTATTGGCGGAGTGTTTGGATTAGTACATGGTAGTGGCTGGGTGACTGGAGGACTGCACAGGCATTGAATTGTCACTGACCATGTCATGAATGATGTAATATGTGACGTCATCAGCAGTGTATTGCGGGGGCGCGAGTTATAGTTAGCTGAACTAACTTTAACGGTGGAATTTCTATGGTTTTGTATGAGTGAAATGTCCAACTAACTATATCGTCCCCGAAACCTATGGTTTTTGCAGTGAATTTCAAAGGTTTTTAAATGCTAATTTCTAACTATAACGTCTGTAAAACCTATGGTTTTTTCAGTGAATTTCTAAGGTTTTTTAAATGCTAATTTCTAATTATAACGTCTGTAAAACCTAAGGTTTTTTCAGTGAATTTCTAAAGTTTTTTAAATGCTAATTTCTAACTATAACATCTGTAAAACCTATGGTTTTTTCAGTGAATTTCTAAGGTTTTGTAAATATTAAACTACTATTCTGCTATTTGTCATTAGTACTGTTTTTTCTAACTTTTCCACTACAGAAAAGAAAATAAACTGTAAAACTGTTGTGTAATGTAATATATTTCAGAAATTACAGTGTTACTTATCAAATAATACAACATAATTTAACATTTTTAAAACATATTTTTGTCCCTTTTTCTGCTGTTTTCAGATTCTACTTAACTTCACTATTCCCAGTGATGTCAGTGTAGTATCATCATAAACAGCTGGAAAAAAAAAACAATCAACTAGATTGTTAAAAAAAAAAAATGACTAATTCTTGCAACCACAATACGAAATCAACACAAATAACACATTCAATACTATTTCCAATTTTTAAATCTTACCTTTACTCTGTAGTTTCTGTTCACATTTTTACCCAAAGCCAAATAATGTGTTGAATTTTTTTGGGGAAATCATCCAGTATGAATTCCTTAAAGCATCTTCCCATTTTCCCTCTAGGCCGAATAATGTATCTAAAATTTTTGCTTAAGAAATATCAAGTATGAGTTGGGTAATTCATAAGGCAATCTCGATTTTATTTCCAAGTGTGTATCGTTGCAGTGACTCCAACCATTATTACATTTTAAATATACAGTATAATGTCCACATGTGGTAGTAGCTCCAGCATGGAAAACAATAGCCAGTGTTGCGAATGTTCTTCCAGAAATAGATTCTTGACTAGCAACAAAATTAAAAAAAAAAAATTATACTTTTCTTCCATTTGGTCTACAGCGTTGTAGCATTAAAATTAGATATTTTCCATATCTTTCTAGGCATAATGTAGATAACATTTCTGATTGACAATGAGAACATTTCATATCATGATTTGCTTCTTTTACTAATTTCGGAAAAGGTACAGATTTGCAGTCAGGTATTGTTAAATATAGAAATCGTTCTCTGTCAACTATAGTACTTGAAGTTAATGAACACTGTTCATATTTGTGATCCCATTTGTAACTGAGTCCAAATAAACTCTCAATCTGGATTCCTTCATCTTCTAATACTCCAAGCATAACCATCAGAAACTCTTGTGCATCTCGTTGTATAATAGGGCTGAACGTTAAAGATCCAGTACATGTATCCAATAGTTGGCGAATACCAGAAGCAGTATGGATCTTACTTCTGTCAGTTCTCAATTGTTCAAATAAAGTATAAAGTGTAGAACATAATCTTTTTTCCTGACTTTCCATAATTTCACCATAAAGATCTTCTACATAAAATATAACGTTTAGAATAACATTACCATAGCAGTTGACACCAGAAGCATTTTCTAATTGGTATCCCACAACATCATCACTTGTTTCTATTTTCTGTTTCTTTGCATCTTTTCTTTTCTCTTGAATTTTTTTCTGCTTTTCAACCACAGTTGATTCATCAACAGTTTTCCGTTTTGAACACACAACACGTTTTTCATAAATAGGATATTCACCTAAAGTTGGTGCATAAAGTCTTCTTAAACAATTATATTCTCTTACACAATTTACATCAGCACTAACCTTGTTTTCATTGAAATCAATTAAATACAATCCAGACAATGTTCTAACTCGAGATAATGCAACATATACCATTCCCTCTTTAAACACAGTTCTTCCAACATTTAATAAAGCATTATCTACACTTAAACCTTGAGATTTATGAATGGTTATTGCATATGCTAGACAGAAAGGAAACTGTTTTCTACAAACATACAAGTCTTTTACCAGCAAAAAACGTACACCACAATGCCCAATCTGTCTTACCTCTGTAATCTGATCAAATTTTATTTTCAAGAATTCAATTACATTTCTGTTTTGATATTTTACAAATTCAACAACTTTCCCCATTGCTCCATTCACTAAACCTTCTTCTATATTCAAATTACGCCTCAAAATTACCCGACAGTTTATACACACATCTAAATGTTTTTCTAAGCCAGCAGTTTTTGATACAGACATTTCCAAAGAATCCAATTTAATCTGTAGTTTATTTGAAAGAAGAATTGTTATTCCTTGATGCTCGATTTAATCAATAGCTTCAATGTGAACTATTTCTTGATTTTCCAATTTCAGAAGCTCTTGATTAAATGTATAACACTCTTCCACTGTAGGCATTAAGCAAACTATAGATTTTTTTCTGCAATGTTCTTGTACACTACTGCTGCTGGTGTATTTTCAGTTGTAAACAAGTTCTTTAGTAGACGACTTTGTAAAGCTTGTTTACCATGTTTGCTTAGAACACCAATTCTTACATCTTTCAGAATATTTCCATAATCTTCATCACTTGCTTGTCGCATATTCTGAGAGAGTTCTTTATATTCAAAATTTAACCAGAGATTCACATTTCCAATACTGCCCAAATATTTCCTTGTGTCTTCATGTAGAAGAGTTTTAAAGACTGGTTCTCCTTTTACAGGAGTTAGTTGTAGCAGATCTCCATATACAATTAAATGTTTTCCTCCAAAGAGAACGTCATAATCTATTTTTAATACCTGTTGCATTCTTAAATGCACGAAAGCAAGCATTAAGTTTGAGACCATGCTCACCTCATCAATAATTAAAAGTTTCATCTTCTTTAGCACCCTTGACACTTCATAAGAAGCTTCTCCAGACAACTTCTGATATTCTAATTTATTATCATGCTCAACTGGTAACATCAGTAATCTATGCAAAGTAATTCCTTTAACATTGTGCGCAGATAATCCAGTTGGAGCTGTTACCACACAAGATAAATGTGAACCAGTAGTTTTTTGAAAATAACTGGTCAAAAGTTTAATTTAAAAACTTTTACCCGTTCCAGCTTGACCACTGATGTACATCAGAATAGGTTTAAACGATGAACATACACATTCTTTTTTTTCATGTAACAAACCATGTTCTATCTGTTCTCTCACTTGCACATATATTTCTTTCTGTTGAATATTTAGTTGTTCTTCTAACTTTTCCAATGTAATACTCTCCTTTTGTACTTGTTGCATTGCAATTTCGACTTCATGCATAGCAATCGCTGCTTCATTTTCCACTATTGGTTGTCCAAGTGGATCTTGACTACATGGACCAGAACTTTGACTATCTTGGGAACTTTCATTAGCAACTTCAGCTGTAATAGTCTTTTCCTGTTCAACTTCATCATTCAACATTTTTAAATATGTAGGGAAAATTGAACATGCAATGCTGTCTTTACATGCATTAAAAGAATCTTCGTAACAGTTGAAATCTCCAAGTAAATCACTTTCGCTACGCCATGGTTTGAACAGTTGGAGAAGAGCTAAATAGTAGAATTCACGCTTATCTGGAGTTTCACAACTGAGTTTCTTGTGGTTGATAAGGTTACCTTTTGTGTGTTTTACTAAACATCCATGACATCCAACTACTGCATATTTTCCTTCTTTTAAATTCTGTTTAACATTTCTTTTGAAGCTGTAATGTTGAAGTACTTCATACAGACATAGCTGTTCCAGATGTTGACTCCTTTTTGGATAGTATGTATCCAACATATTAGTTTTAAGAATTTCTGTACTGTCTGGTTCATTTGCTGCTAAGTATTCAATTTCTTCTAATGATTTCAACACTCTATTTCGTGAGCAGGCAAGACCTAAACTTACCCAAATGATCCCTCGTGATTTTGAATATAAACTTGAAGAGGAGAAGCGGTCTGAACATTCATAGGATCCAATTTCTCTGTGGGAAAGCATTTTCAAAGTAAAGCTCTACAATATTTTGCTAAGGCTCTTCTCTTGTGCAATTTATTCCCACAATTGTTTCATCTCAGTTTTTTCTGATTTCGTTATATATGATGTTACATAGCGTGCAACAGCAATTGAGTTGTCTACAACATACTGGCTGTCCATGTTTGCATTCCACATTTTTAAAATAACCGGATTGTAGTCATTAATATACTTTGACAGTTCTGTTCTTTTCAAGTTGTAGCTATTCTTTGGAGAGTTGCGAGTTATTGTGTGCCTTACAGAAGAAAACAAAGAATGTACTCTTCCTTTAGAAATCACTGGACGTGGAAATCCAAACCGACACTTGGTATAACATTTTCCTTTAGACTTGTATTTTCGTTGGCAGTACTTTCCACAACGGTGAATTTGGAAACGTAAAACTTGCTGTCTCAAGCTTCTATCTCCTCCTTCTCTTGGAATCTCACATGTCACATACTGTTCAATGAAAGACAATACTATGTGAACAATGGAGCGGTGCACTCCCAAGTTCGAGTGTATCAATAATCAAGGTAGGTCGGTTATTTTATGAGTAATTCATTCTTTATTTCAAAAGTCCATCAAATTGTGCAAAGCCTCAGCCAACGCGTTTCGTTCTATAGATTGAACTTCGTCAGGGCTGAAAAAAGTGTAACATAAATAACGTAAATGCACATATATACAAGTGTTGATGAAAAACCGAAAGACATTTAACAAAAGACATTTATCAAAACTCTTATGTGACTGACGCACAAAACACAGCACCATAGACAATTATTTAAAAAACATAATGAAAACATTCATGAAGGGCACATGATATTACTTGAAAGCACCCATAACCCAAATTACGTAAAACATTCCCTTGCCTATAAAGCACCCAAACACATTGGTGTTGAAAACAAACACATATACCATTGGACGAACTCAACATTTTACAATACAACATCATTTAAAAACACTCTCTGAAACAGAAAAACAGTCTTGAACACTGTTGTCTCTGTACACATATATATACACACTGAAATAGCATTGATTATAGTTATAGTACTACATGATTTAAAAACACTCTCTGAAATGGGAAAGTAATCTCAAACACTGTTGTGTCTATGCACACATATACACATTGGAATGGCATTGATAGGGCCTGGTAGGTTCTGCAGATTTTCGTATATGTGAATGGATAATGCTTAGAGCAGTGGCTATTTTCCTATATCCTACTGCCCACGTTAGTGTCTAGACTATAAAGAACATATTTAAAGGGATTATGCTTAGGTGGCGGGGGTAAAAGTTGGGACAATTGAGCAGATAAATGTACATTGTCAAGTCCTGGGCGGTAAGAATTATGCAAATAACTACTGGTTATAGTTTGACTATATGTGTTACTAGTTTTGAATTACGATCAAGGGTAAAAGAATGTGAGGGATGGAACCAGGAAGCTGACATGAGAAGGAGCTATGACGCTATATAATAGTGCATGTGTTTCCCATACGAAAAAATGCAGTTACAAATATGTAAGTACATACCAAATGACGTGATGGGCGAATCAAAATGGCAGATGGATCTGGTTTCCAGTAGATCAGGTGGCGAACAGATAAGTCCAAAGCAACCGTAAAAGACGATGTAACCCGAGTTTCATCAGTGACTGTGCAAAACAGCGTGGGCCTTCTTGATAAGGGCCCAATTAATTGGCCTATATTGAAAGGAAAGAAAAAAAAAAACACACACACAGTATGTGGTATACACCCTGGAATGCCCATGTGGTATGGTATACGTTGGCAGCACAGTGCGGAGTCTAAAAAAAAGGATACAAGAACACCGCCGTGCTTTAGCCAATGAGGATTTGAGATACCCCATGACAGAGCACTATTGTAATATACATGTAGGGGATACCACCTTCAGATTCTGTGGCATTGAACACATCCCTCCTAACAAACGGGGTGGAAACAGAGAGTTGACATTGCAACAGACAGAATCCAAATGGATTTGTAGACTTCGGTCAGTGCTTAAAGGTCACTATTCCGACAATGAATTCCATTACTTTTTAACTTGATTCAGGAATATGTTACACCTTGTGACTTACAGATCTGTATCTGTCATCACCACGCCTGACAGGACATTGTCCAATATAAGGCTGTTACATTCCATGGCTTCCCACATCTTCTACTCTCTCATCCACATCGATATACCATTCTACTTACACAAGGCTCCTCCCCACCGACTCCTCGCCTTCTTTACAGTTTTATGTCCTTGTTTGGTTCCGTTTGTGGCCACTCGTAGGCCTACTGTGGCCTTCTCTTCCCTGCTTGTGTGTAACGCACATGGTCTCTCCTACTATGCACTGTGTCATGCTAACCATTTGATACCAAACACTCACTACTGTCTGATATGATTGCACATCCATGGCCGTTATGGATGGCAATTCTTTGGTCATTTATGTTTCCTGTCTATCAATCTTAATGTATATTAGAGGAACATTTCCTCCGGGAATGTCCATTACTGGCTTTATATCTTAGCCCACTTTCAACTTTAGGTATACATTGAAATTACCCGACGGTCGCACTTTTATTTTTTATTTTTATAGACAGGTCCCTACAGTCTCTGCACTTATCCGCCCCCGAGTTTAATTACGCATACATGTCTGTCACCAACAGACGTTTTAACATCCACTTTTTTGCTCGATACAATACGCATCCCTCAACAGTCTGTCGTTCTCTTCAGCATCATGGTTGTCATGACAACCTCCAATGGTGCGCTACACGAGGCAGCGTCATTATCTTCCAGATGCACCGTGACACGCAGGATGTATAGCGGAGATAGAGTTCCACATACTGGCACCCTGCCAATTGAGTCTGTTTTCCTAACCCAATGCATTTCACGTTTGCACGCTTTTTCATACACTGATATATAACGCAACTTTTGACATGTGGCATGGATTGCATTTCACCATGATGTGATACGAGAAGGGAGCATGCAACCCCCACTGCTTCAGGTAAGCGCATGCATGGCCCGTGGCTTCTGCCCTGTTTTCTCTGCTTTTCTGCTGCTTTTTCTTTTTTATTCTACTTCTTATGAGTACGTAGTTACTGACGTTTTTCTATATTTCTAAGCGGTTTTTAACCAAAACTCCGCTTTTTACCCTTTCCAAATACTTCGTTATGACACTTTCAAGCAGGCTGCTGCTTAACCTTTTTCACTTGGGGAAAGAGTTGTCACACCCGTTTTGCACTTTTCTAAACGAACTATCGCCATTCACATCATTATGACTTCTGATGCTGTATTATCCTCTTAGTGTCTCCTGACACTTTGACCTCACCACAGTGGCCCTTCAACCGGTTCTGATACTTTCTTAAATCCCGCTTGACTGAGAACCATGTTTGTAATTGACTAGGAGGACACATCATCCCTGACACATTGCTCCCCCCGGCGGCAAGGTCTTTGATCATGACGCATCCCTTGTTCTTCCATGTAGGAGAGTAGGATCTGCTTCACATGGGCACCCCCACTTTTTGCTGATGCTTCACTGTTTTTCGACATTAGTCTGGCTGGGGCCCTGCTAATCAGAATCCCAGCCTAGCTGCTTCCTCTCTAAAATGGTTTCCATGTGCCTTAGGCACATCACTGATTGGAATCTGGAGTGCCCTTATAAGTCCCTAGTATATGGTATACTATGTACCAAGGGCATAGGTACCTCAGAGGCCTACCAGGGGCTGCAGCAGGTATTATGCCACCCCTGGAAGGCCATCCAAACTGACACCACAGGTCTGCTACTGCAGCCTGGGTAAGGTGGTGCATGCACCCTTACTGTGATATAGGTTACCTATATCACTAAATACATACACACATATAAACCTATAAGTCACTCCTAAGGCAGGCCTTATCAATCCTAAAGGCAGAGTGCATGGTTCCTATGTGAGAGGGTGCCCCTGCATGAGCAGGGCCCCTCTGCAGTGTTCGGAGACCATCTCTGATGCTGTTTGTAGTGCAGCCTGACCATATACTCTTAAGCGCATTATAACCTCGCGGTAAAATGCTAACTTTGGAATGGCTGCACCTAAACATGTCGTGTTTGGTGTCAAACATCTTGGAATACTACCACCCCGCCAATTCTGGCGGCGGGGGTAGCATTCCACCCTTCTAGAGGGAAAGACATGTTAACTCTAACTAGCCCGGTAACTTCTTTCCAAAGCCCTGGCATCACAAAATGGATGCTGCTGCCACAGACACGAGTCTGGCCTCCTGCTGCTGGACGAAACTCTGGCAGGGGAGGCCTGGACAATAGGTTTCCTGTCCCAGGGAGGTGTGACCACCTCCCCAGACAGGATAATGTGTATTGGGGCTGGGCGGGAGCACCATCTGTGTGCTTTGAAGTCCTGCACTGGGGGCACATTTGGTGTCCCTGTGCATACCCCAGTTCAAACCGGATCAGGGGCTTGCAGCCCCTGCTTTGGTGTGAACTGGACAAAGGGAAAGGGGTGTAGCCACCCCTCTGCCCTGACCCACCCATAGGTGGGGCCACAGAGTAGTCCAACCCCTATCCTTAGTATAAGTATAGGAACCCAGTCCTTAGGACTTTAGATTATCCCTGGACGAAACTCTGAAACTGAATCCTGGACCTTCAACGCTCTACTCACGATTAGAGGACAGAAGAATCTCCCTTGGGGTCAAGGAGTGACTCCCCTGCTTGGCAGGCACCAAAGAAGCATCTGTCCAGTTCACATTTCTGAAGATCCCGTCGGACACCGAAGTCATCGCATCACCAGAGGTGGATTCTCAGACTTCCCCGAGGCGACCCTGAGTCCCCAGCAAAGCTGAGGCCCGTAGCTATTGTGGGTGACTTGAGACCGTGACCCCTGGACACCAAGCACATTTGCAAGTGCATCCTCTTCTGGGTCTTCCAAGAAGTCGTGCTTTGGGCTCCGAGTAGCCCTAGCCTCCAGCACCACCTGCACCGAAGATCACTGGCTCCCACTCCACGAGTGTCCTGTAAGCTAGATCCATGTGCGGCGTCACGAGGCTCCTTCGCGGTCGCTAGCCCGTTGGTTAGTAGCCCTTAACGAAGGCCAATCTTTTTCTAACTTGGCATCCTGGTTGCTCCAGGCCTTCCCTCACTTACTCTTGCTGGGTGAGTTCCCCAGACCTTGCTGGTCTGCACCATTGACGATCTTCCTCTGCATCAAGACTTGCCGTTGCCAAGGCTTGTTGGGTCCAATCCGGTCGCCGACATGACAGCACTCGACAGACATCATGTACCAGCCCGAATCCTGCTCTTGGTTGCCGACAACGCCTCCTGAACCTCGTGGCTGAAGAGTCAAGACAACCATCAATGCACCTGAAGCACTCAACATCGGTGGGCATCTGTCCATCGCCTTCCTGGTCACTGGCTAGTGACCCAGACTCTGTCCCCTCTGCTTTCAGGTTCTTCAGAACTCCGATCCACTCTTGGATCCACCCGGACACTTTTCACTTGGTCGCCAGCAGCACTTTGCAGCAGATCGCCATTCAAATCGACGACGAAACCCGACCCCGAAAGGCACCTATGCACCCGGCTTCCTGGGTGAGGTAACACGAGTACTCTGGTTCTCCCGTGGGTAGAGACTCTTCAAAGTCCTAGATCTCAAAGGGTTTGCTCCAAGTCCTCCTTTAAGTGTCCCTTTTCTCTAATTTCCCGATCACGACTTTCTCCATAGAAGTCAACGGCGTATCGCGGTTGTGTATTTACACTGCACGCGTCCCCCGTGGGTCCCCTGTGTCACTACCTTGGGTGGTTCCTTGTGGTCCAAGCACTTCTAGAGGCTCTAGGCCTAGTGTCTAGTTCAGTCGTGGTTCTTATACCACGTTATTGGTATATGGTTTGGTACGCCCTAGGGCCCAAACGTGTATTTGTGCTATTACTGTGTTTAAATAACTTCTAACTTATGTACTTCGAACTCTAGCCTCATAAAGAGACTAGAGGGGTGTGTTTAGCAATAAATACATATATTTTGAATATATACCTGGTGTGGTGCTCTTTCATTTGGTCACTCAAGAGATTATAGACTGGTAAAACAAGCTGCTTTACATTCCTTCAAGACTTAGCCTGAAGGCTGCTCTCCATAGCTACCACTAGGATAGCTTTCAATAAGGTTGTCTTTAACCTATCTCCAATAAGGGGTTGTTTGGACTGGTGCAAGGTGCCCACTATAATTAGTGGACAGCATATACCAGGCCAACTTCTCACATTGGTGTGCAGCGTGTGGGATTCCAGCTTGCTATTGTTTTACCAGATAATCTCAATTGAATTGATCAACTGAAAACCACTAAAGGTACCTAAGGTACATATAATTTAAGCTTAGAATACAGTAAGTTCTACTGAACTTAGAGTTGTGTGTTAAGGGATAGCACAACCCTTTCTACAACTCAAGAGAGTTTAGTAGGCCACACTAGAGTAGGTAGTGCATACACCACACCACACTAGTAATGTCTTTAAGGGTAGGATCTAAAGAATCCTTGCAGGAAGCCATTGAGCTTCCACCCTCCAAGTATGATACACTCCCATTCTTGGAATTGAGAGCTTTATGCAACTTGAGAAAAATAAGGACAGGCCAAAGCCCCACCACCCACACCTCAAGGAGTTGTTGGTGGCTTATGACCTTAGTAAGCCCTTGGGGACTGAAGGGGTAGGAGCTGAGGGTGGGGCAGATGATGAGGATGGGACCAGGGGTACCAGTACCCCCAGCCCCCTCTGAAACTGGCCAGGAGGGCGACAATGGCCCTGACCTGGATAATCCAACCCCTCCTGAGGAAGATGAAGAGGAGGATCAGAATGATGCCCCCTTTGTCCCCCAGGAAGGATTGTGAGTGTGCCCAGAAGGTCTAGATCTGCTTCTCAGGAGTATAACCACTCTGGCACCTCAATAGGGAGCTCTGTCTCATCTCATAGGAGGGAATCCTCTCATGAGAGAAGAAAGAGGCTGGTTCTATATGAGGAAGCTCAGCTTGAACTCAAAAAGAAGCAACTAGACATAGACAGGGAGTCCCTAGATCACTTTAGAGAGAGAAGAAAGTTGGGACTAGAGTCCCATGGTGGCAGCCATATCCCTAGAGATAGGGAAACGTCCTATGACCATAGGAACCTGAGCAAGATTGTCCCTCCCTATCAGAATGGGGATGACATCCACAAGTGGATAACTGCTCTAGAGAGGGCCAGTAAGGTACAGAAGGTCCCTCAGGAGCAGTGGGCAGCAATCTTGTGGCTCTCCTATGCTGACAAAGGTAGAGATAAGCTCCTCACTGTTAGAGAGGAGGATGCTGATAATTACAAGGTCTTGAAGAGTGCTCTTATTGATGGGTTTGGCCTAACCACTGAACAGTACAGGTTGAAGTTCAGAGATACCCAAAAAGCACAGACTCAAGACTGGGTAGACTATGTGGATTGTTCTGCCAAGGCTCTGGAAGGATGGTTGATGGGCAGTAAGGTGTGTGACTTCTCAGGATTGTACAATCTGATAATGAGGGAGCAGATTCTTAATAACTGTCAAAATCAGCTGTTGCATCAATACCTGGTAGACTCTGATCTGACCTCTCCCCAAGAATTGGGAAAGAAGGCAGACAAATGGGTCAGAACCAGGGTGAAGCAGAAGGTACAGAACCAAGGTGGGGAAACCAAGAAGCAAGATGCTAAGAACTCTGACAAGGGTGGGGAGAAGGGTAAAGATCAAAAGTCTTCATCAGGCCCCCAAAAATCTTCTTCTGGTGGGGATTCACAGTCTACCAAAGGGAAAGGCCAAAGAAAACCATGGTGCAAGGTCTGTAAGCAAAAGACCCACTGGACCAGTGATTGCACCAAGTCCAAATACTCCAGTCCAGCACCCACCAATGCCCCTAAGGCACCTGTTCCCCCTAGTACAGTTGGTGGGAGTGCTCCAGCCAAGGGTTTAGTAGGGTTCACCCTGGGTACTGAGTTGGGCTCTGACCTAGTCAGAGAACTGACTCAGGCTGTGTTAGTCTGTGATGGAGGCATGGATGTGACCTCCACTGTGAGTCCCAGTAATCTGGGCAAGTACAGACAACAGCCTTAAATCAATGGACGTGAGGCTTTGGCATTTAGGGACACAGGGGCAAGTGTCACAATGGTGACACAAGACCTTGTGAATCCTGGGCAAGTTATACTTGGTGAGATGTACCAAGTGACCAATGCTAGCAATGTCAGAACAGACCATACTCTGGCAGTTGTTAACTTCTCCTGGGGAGGGGTAACTGGCCTTAAGAAGGTTGTGGTGAGTGCAAACCTACCAGTCGAATGCTTGCTTGGCAATGACTTAGAGACTTCTGCTTGGGCAGAAGTGGAGCTCAGGACCCATGCAGAAATGCTGGGGATCACTGCAGATGTGTTTGCTGTGACCAGGTCACAAGCCAAAATGTCTAGCATTGAACAGGCCTTGGATTCTGGAAGAATGGACCAAGTGCCTTCCAAGAGGAGGAGTAGTAGGGTTAAGGCAGTGCCTTCCCCCTTGGCTCAGGAGGAAGATCAGTCCCTTGAGGGGGATGATCTCAGCCCTGAAGAAGGAACTGTCACAGAGGAACTTGAACCTGACCAGTTTGAGTTCTTGGGGACAGGGGGACCTTCTACGGCAGATCTGAGCCAGGAGCAGCAGAGCTGCCCCTCCCTTGAACCCCTCAGACAGCAAGCTGCTGCTGAGGCTGCTGGGAAAGCTAGTGGTCCCCATACAGTGTATTGGGATGATGGACTCCTGTACTCAGAGAGTAGAGACCCCAAGCCTGGTGCTACCAGGAGGTTGGTTATACCTCTGAAGTTCAGGGGCTTCCTATTGACCCTAGCCCATGATATTCCCTTAGCAGGTCACCTGGGCCAGAACAAGACTTGGGACAGAATTGTCCCTCACTTTCACTGGCCCCACATGTCTGAAGACAGCAAGGAGTTTTGTCGCTCCTGTGTAACCTGCCAAGCCAGTGGCAAGGCAGGTGGCACTACAAAGGCCCCCTGATACCACTACCTGTGGTGGGGGTGCCCTTTGAGAGGGTAGGGATTGACATTGTTGGTCCCATGGATCCCCAAACAGCCTCTGGGCACAGGTTTATCCTGGTGGTAGTGGATCATGCCACCAGGTACCCAGAAGCTATTCCCCTCAGGACCACTACAGCACCTGTGGTGGCAAGGGCCCTCCTGGGAATCTTCTCAAGAGTGGGCTTTCCTAAGGAGGTAGTCTCAGACAGGGGTGCTAACTTCATGTCTGGGTACTTAAAAGCAATGTGGAAGGAGTGTGGAGTGACTTATAAGTTCACCACACCCTATCACCCACAATGCAATGGTTTAGTTGAGAGATTCAACAAAACCTTGAAGGGCATGATTAAAGGGCTCCCAGAAAAGCTTAGGCGTAGATGGGACATACTCTTGCCCTGCCTTTTATTCGCATATAGGGAGGTGCCTCAGAAGGGGTTGGTTACAGCCCTTTGAACTTCTGTTTGGCCACCCTGTGAGGGGTCCACTGTGCTTGGTGAAGGAAGGATGGGAGTTACCTCTCAAGCCCCCAAAGCAAGATATAGTGGACTATGTACTTGGTCTCCGCTCCAGGATGGCTGAGTACATGAAAAAGGCAACCAAAAACCTTGAGGCTAGCCAGGAACTTCAAAAGGCCTGGCATGACCAAAGGCTGTTCTGACTGTTTACCAGCCAGGACAGAAGGTGTGGGTGTTGGAGCCAGTGGCCCCAGCAGCTCTCCAAGACAAATGGAGTGGACCCCACACTATTGTTGAGCAGAAGGGTGAGGTCACTTACTTAGTAGACCTAGGAACACCCAGGAGTCCCCACAGGGTTCTCCATGTCAACAGGTTAAAACCATATGTGGACAGGGCAGACATGGGCTTGCTCATGGCTACTGATGAAGGGCAGGAGGAAGAGAGTGACCCACTCCCTGACCTGCTCTCACAGAACCCTGATGATGGGTCAGTTGATGGTGTAGCCTTGGCAGGCAGCCTCACTACCCAGCAACAAACTGATTGCAGGCAAGTTCTCAATCAGTTTAGACATATGTTTTCACTGACACCCAGTCAGACCACCTGGTGCACTCATGAAGTGGACACTGGGGACAGTCTGCCTATTAAAAATAAGATTTATAGGCAACCTGACCATGTCAGGGACTGTATCAGGACTGAAGTCCAGAAAATGTTGGAATTGGGAGTTATTGAACCCTCAGATAGCCCTTGGGCTAGTCCAGTGGTCCTTGTACCAAAACCTCACACCAGTGGTGGAAAAAGAGAGATGAGGTTTTGTGTGGACTACAGGGGTCTCAATGCAGTCACTAGGACTGATGCCCATCCAATACCCAGGGCAGATGAGCTCATAGATACTTTGGCCTCTGCCAAATATCTCAGCACATTTGACCTAACAGCTGGCTACTGGCAGATCAGACTAGCTGATACTGCAAAGCCCAAAACAGCATTCTCAACCCCTAGTGGGCATTATCAATTTGTGGTAATGCCCTTTGGTCTGAAGACTGCACCTGCCACTTTCCAGAGGCTGGTGAATACAGTTCTCACAGGTCTGGAAGCCTATAGTGCAGCATATCTAGATGATATTGCTGTCTTTAGCTCCACCTGGGAGGATCACCTGGTCCACCTCAGGAATGTTTTACAGGCCCTGCAAAAGGCAGGCCTGACTATCAAGGCCACTAAGTGCCAGATAGGGCAGAGTCAGGTTGTGTACCTGGGCCACCTTGTGGGTGGAGGCCAGGTTCAACCTTTGCAGAGCAAGATCCAGACTATCATGGACTGGACTGCTCCCACTACCCAGACTCAGGTGAGAGCCTTCTTAGGCCTGACTGGGTACTATAGGAGATTTGTCAAGGGGTATGGATCAATAGTGACACCCCTGAATGACTTAACTTCTAAGAAAATGCCCAAAAGGTTCAGTGGACAGTTAGCTGTCAAAAGGCATTTGATGACCTGAAGCAGGCCATGTGCACTGCTCCCATTCTACAGAGTACTGATTACTCCAAGAAGTTCATTGTTCAAACTGATGCATCTGAATTGGGGGTAGGGGCTGTACTGTCACAATTGAATGAAGAAGGTCAGGATCAGCCAGTAGATTTTATTAGCAGAAGGCTGACCCCTAGAGAGAAACGTTGGTCAGCCATAGAGAGGGAGGCCTTTGCTGTGGTCTGGGCTCTGAAGAAGTTGAGGCCATACTTGTTTGGTACACACTTCCTGCTTCAGACAGACCATAAGCCCCTCTTATGGCTAAAACAAATGAAGGGTGAAAACCCCAAACTGCTTAGGTGGTCCATTTCCCTACAGGGGATGGACTTTACAGTGGAACATAGACCTGGGAGTAACCATGCCAATGCAGATGGACTCTCTAGGTACTTCCACTTAGAACATGAAGACTTAACTGGGCAAGGTTAGTTTAATGTCCCTACGTTTGGGGGGTTGTGTAGGAGAGTAGGATCTGCTTCACATGGGCACCCCCACTTTTTGCTGATGCTTCACTGTTTTTCGACATTAGTCTGGCTGGGGCCCTGCTAATCAGAACCCCAGCCTAGCTGCTTCCTCTCTAAAATGGTTTCCATGTGCCTTAGGCACATCACTGATTGGAATCTGGAGTGCCCTTATAAGTCCCTAGTATATGGTATACTATGTACCAAGGGCATAGGTACCTCAGAGGCCTACCAGGGGCTGCAGCAGGTATTATGCCACCCCTGGAAGGCCATCCAAACTGACACCACAGGTCTGCTACTGCAGCCTGGGTAAGGTGGTGCATGCACCCCTTACTGTGATATAGGTTACCTATATCACTAAATACATACACACATATAAACCTATAAGTCACTCCTAAGGCAGGCCTTATCAATCCTAAAGGCAGAGTGCATGGTTCCTATGTGAGAGGGTGCCCCTGCATGAGCAGGGCCCCTCTGCAGCATTCGGAGACCATCTCTGATGCTGTTTGTAGTGCAGCCTGACCATATACTCTTAAGCGCATTATAACCTCGCGGTAAAATGCTAACTTTGGAATGGCTGCACCTAAACATGTTGTGTTTGGTGTCAAACATCTTGGAATACTACCCCCCCCGCCAATTCTGGCGGCGGGGGTAGCATTCCACCCTTCTAGAGGGAAAGACATGTTAACTCTAACTAGCCCGGTAACTTCTTTCCAAAGCCCTGGCATCACAAAATGGATGCTGCTGTCACAGACACGAGTCTGGCCTCCTGCTGCTGGACGAAACTCCGGCAGGGGAGGCCTGGACAATAGGTTTCCTGTCCCAGGGAGGTGTGACCACCTCCCCAGACAGGATAATGTGTATTGGGGCTGGGCGGGAGCACCATCTGTGTGCTTTGAAGTCCTGCACTGGGGGCACATTTGGTGTCCCTGTGCATACCCCAGTTCAAACCGGATCAGGGGCTTCCAGCCCCTGCTTTGGCGTGAACTGGACAAAGGAAAGGGTGTAGCCACCCCTCTGCCCTGACCCACCCATAGGTGGGGCCACAGAGTAGTCCAACCCCTATCCTTAGTATAAGTATAGGAACCCAGTCCTTAGGACTTTAGATTATCCCTGGACGAAACTCTGAAACTGAATCCTGGACCTTCGACGCTCTACTCACGATTAGAGGACAGAAGAATCTCCCTTGGGGTCAAGGAGTGACTCCCCTGCTTGGCAGGCACCAAAGAAGCATCTGTCCGGTTCGCATTTCTGAAGCTCCCGTCGGACGCCGAAGTCATCGCATCACCAGAGGTGGATTCTCAGATTTCCCCGGGGCTACCCTGAGTCCCCAGCAAAGCTGAGGCCCGTGGCTATCATGGGTGACTTGAGACCGTGACCCCTGGACACCAAGCACATTTGCAAGTGCATCCTCTTCTGGGTCTCCCAAGAAGTTGTGCTTTGGGCTCCGAGTAGCCATAGCCTCCAGCACTACCTGCACCGAAGATCACTGGGCCCCACTCCACGATTGTCCTGTAAGCCAGATCCACGTGCGGCATCACAAGGCTCCTTTGCGGTCGCTAGCCCGTTGGCTAGTAGCCCCTAACAAAGACCAATCTTTTTCTAACTTGGCATCCTGGTTGCTCCAGGCATGCCCTCAGTTACCCTTGCTGGGTGAGTTCCCCAGACCTTGCTGGTCTGCACCATCGACGATCTTCCTCTGCATCGAGACTTGCCGTTGCCAAGGCTTGTTGGGTCCAATCCGGTCGCCGACACCTCAGCACTCGACAGACATCGTGTACCAGCCCGAATCCTGCTCCTGGTCGCCGACAACGCCTCCTGGACCTCGTGGCTGAAGAGCCAAGATGACCATCAACGCACCTGAAGCACTCGACATCGGTGGGCATCTGTCCATCGCCTTCCTGGTCACTGGCTAGTGACCCAGACTCTGTCCCCTCTGCTTTCAGGTTCTTCAGATCTCCGATCCACTCTTGGATCCACCCGGACACTTTGCACTTGGTCGCCAGCAGCACTTTGCAGCAGATCGCCATTCAAATCGACGACGAAACCCGACCCCGAAAGGCACCTATGCACCCGGCTTCCTGGGTGAGGTAACACGAGTACTCCGGTGCTCCCGTGGGTAGAGACTCTTCAAAGTCCTAGATCTCAAAGGGTTTGCTCCAAGTCCTCCTTTAAGTGTCCCTTTTCTCTAATTTCCTGATCACGTCTTTCTCCATAGAAGTCAACGGCGTATCGCGGTTGTGTTTTTACACTGCACGCGTCCCCCGTGGGTCCCCTGTGTCACTACCTTGGGTGGTTCCTTGTGGTCCAAGCACTTCTAGAGGCTCTAGGCCTAGTGTCTAGTTCAGTCGTGGTTCTTATACCACTTTATTGGTATATGGTCTGGTACGCCCCTAGGGCCCAAACGTGTATTTGTGCTATTACTGTGTTTAAATAACTTCTAACTTATGTACTTCGAACTCTAGCCTCATAAAGAGACTAGAGGGGTGTGTTTAGCAATAAATACATATATTTTGAATATATACCTGGTGTGGTGCTCTTTCATTTGGTCACTCAAGAGATTATAGACTGGTAAAACAAGCTGCTTTACATTCCTTCAAGACTTAGCCTGAAGGCTGCTCTCCATAGCTACCACTAGGATAGCTTTCAATAAGGTTGTCTTTAACCTATCTCCAATAAGGGGTTGTTTGGACTGGTGCAAGGTGCCCACTATAATTAGTGGACAGCATATACCAGGCCAACTTCTCACATTCCATACATCATGGCCGATCAGATTATGTATTACCAACAAAACAAAATAGGGATTCTTACATCTATTTTATAATACCAGAATAAACTTAGACTCACAGTGGGTTTCTCACCCCTCTTTTTTTTTCTTTTTTCTTTCCTTTCAATATAGGCCTATTAATTGGGCCCTTATCAAGGAGGCCCACACCGTTTTGCACATTCACCAGATCCATCTGCCATTTTGATTCGCCCATCACGTCATTTGGTATGTACTTACATATTTGTAACTGCATTTTTTCGTATGGGAAACACATGCACTATTATATAGCGTCATAGCTCCTTCTCATGTCAGCTTCCTGGTTCCATCCCTCACATTCTTTTACCCTTGATCGTAATTCAAAACTAGTAACACATATAGTCAAACTATAACCAGTAGTTATTTGCATAATTCTTACCGCCCAGGACTTGACAATGTACATTTATCTGCTCAATTGTCCCAACTTTTACCCCCGCCACCTAAGCATAATCCCTTTACATATGTTCTTTATAGTCTAGGCAGTAACGTGGGCAGTAGGATATAGGAAAATAGCCACTGCTCTAAGCATTATCCATTCACATATACGAAAATCTGCAGAACCTACCAGGCCCTATCAATGCCATTCCAATGTGTATATGTGTGCATAGACACAACAGTGTTTGAGATTACTTTCCCATTTCAGAGAGTGTTTTTAAATCATGTAGTACTATAACTATAATCAATGCTATTTCAGTGTGTATATATATGTGTACAGAGACAACAGTGTTCGAGACTGTTTTTCTGTTTCAGAGAGTGTTTTTAAATTATGTTGTATTGTAAAATGTCGAGTTCGTCCAATTGGTATATGTGTTTGTTTTCAACACCAATGTGTTTTGGTGGTTTATAGGCAAGGGAATGTTTTACGCAATTTGGGTTATGGGTGCTTTCAAGTAATATCATGTGTCCTTCATGAATGTTTTTATTATGTTTTTTTTAATAATTGTCTATTGTGCCGTGTTTTGTGCATCAGTCACACAAGAGTTTTGTTAAATGTCTTTTGTTAAATGTTTTTCGGTTTTTCATCAACACTTGTATATATGTGCATTTACGTTATTTATGTTACACTTCTTTCAGCCCTGACGAAGTTCAATCTATTGAACGAAACGCGTTGGCTGAGGCTTTGCACAATTTGATGGACTTTTAAAATAAAGAATGAATTACTCTTAAAATAACTGACCTACCTTGATTATTGATACAGTCGAACTTGGGAGTGCACCGCTCCATTGTTCACAAAGTATTTTGTATCTGCCCAGCAGTTTGCATCCTTCAACGGCGGGTGCAGGAGCTGATTGTGCACACCAACTCTCATTACTTGAGAGGGAATTACTTAGGGAACACAGCTAAGAGGTGTGGCCACTGGAGTCCGCCGTTGGTTCTTTGTGTTTGCTGAAAGACAATACTATTTCATCTGAATCAGTTCCAAATTTATGTGCATCCTTGATCCATAATAGCATATGTATATGAGGAGCACCTCTCGCTTGGTACTCCTTTCTCCAAAATAAATCGGTAACTTCTCCAAGAGGTGGTTTCTTTTTATTGCAGATAAAATACATCACAGCTTGAAACCTATGATTAAATATCTGCACACATTTACAGGATCCAAAGAACAGAGTTCTCCAGGTGTCTTTATTTCAACATTCTTTATATTGGAATTTGCTTCTAATAAAAATTCAAGCAAATCTTCCCATGCATACTCTGCACAGCTAAGTGTCACAAACCATGTTGGTGTACCTAAGTATCGTAACATACACTTCAGTTCTCCATGATGACGATACCAATACTCATTTGTTCCTCGTTGACATGCCATCAAATTAATTAACTGTGCTTCTAAATTTTCATCTGTTCTCCACAAATTCTTTCGCTGAAAGAAGTGATTGATGAACTCCAGTTTTAAGTATGTGGTTCACTGCACAGAGAAGACAGATCACTTTCAAACAAAAGGTGAAATATATATGGTATACACTGTCAAAATCTAGGATCTTCAGAGTATAATCTTGTTGAGCGATATTCAGAAGCTGGAATCCATACAGGTCGGTCATCATATAGTCCACCTTCTCCAGTAGGAAACAGTTGTGGAAAACAACGGCTTCCAAGCTTTTCTCCCATACACTCATTGGAGTTCAATTTGCATTTTTCATTTGAAATAACTCAATGCTGTTTCCTATTACTTCTTTTGAATGTAGAGGACATATTGTGTATTGTTCATTCTTCACTCCTTGACGTGTCCACTTTCTCTATTTGACCACTTGAAATTTCAGATTCATCTTCCAAACTTATTACCTGTTCTTCCATATTTATACTTTTATAATAAATATTGTTCTCCACAAGATATAACTTAGCCTTTTGAAGTTTATTAACATCCACAAATTCTTGCCATATTTTCAGACTCTTTGTTGGTACTCCATTTACTAGAATGACTACTGCTTCATTTTCCTCTTTGTCTCCACCAACAATTTCAATATTTTTCTTAAAATCCAAAGGTAAGTATACCACTCTTCCTTTTAGCCCTCTTTGTAAGTCTGTTGGTGGCAGTTTACCTGTTTTAGGTTCCATGCGAATTATAGTTTGAAATGGATGAACAGATTGTATTAGAACTGACTAATATGTATTCAAATATGCCAGTTCCTCCGGAATAGGTACTAATTCTAACTTATTATGTACTGCTCTAGCGGGCATTTTGTTCTCTTCTAATTTGTTATAACAATATTTACAAATACATTGATCACTGCCTAACTCAAATTGACCTTCCACTAACAAGTACGTTGCAAATTCCTTCCATTTATCATTATTCTTCTTTTCAGATTTCAAATACAAATCAACATTCCTAGTTTGAATTGTATAATTAGTACGTCAACAACAAACACAAACATAGTTTGGAATTTCAGAGCACACTCTGTTAAACTTTCCAATTTCTTCTTCAAACTGATCAATGCTAATCATTTTCCCATCTTCTTCAACATCTGTAATTGTCAAACTTTCACTTTCTATGCACTGCTCTTCTGAACCAAAATATCGGAACTCAATGTCATCACACTTTTTTTGTACATCTGTTAAAGAACTGTGTAAAAGAGCTGTATTCAGTTCATTTACACATAATGCAGGACTTTTTACATAGTACAGTTTCCTTACAAACTTCTGCATTTCTGAATGATGTACTGCTAACATTCTCAAGTGATGAAAAACACTTTTACACACTTTTCGTGAAAGACAAGCCAGAGAATAACCATATTTCTCAGTATATTTTCTTACATTACAAGGATCTAGTCTTTGTAACAACCTAATCTTCTGTTTAACACTTTTCATTGTATATTCTCATAACAAATTTCACATTATATTAATAGATTCCTGTTGAATACTACAAATACTGCTACAACCCCACTTATACACAGGAGCTTGTGTGCATTTCCCTTGCACTTCTTCAGCTATTAACTGTTCTGCACTAATACCAACCATTTCCTCTTTTGGAACAGGACAACCATTCTTAACTTCGTAGGAACGACCTCTAGAATCAACTGCAAATGGTAAACTATTTTCTTGGAAGTAACTCTCTTCATTAAAAAAAAGGTTCACTATTAGACGTATGATTCCATTCTCCACTAAAGACTTTACAAAAGTTGCTTCTGTTCACAAGTCTTTTTTTTTACTTTTGTCTTTCAGAATATTCATTGTTTTATCCAACAGTTTCATCCTCTTCAAAATCAAAATGAATATTTTTTGTTTTAATTCAAAAGCAGTATCCACTATGCTTTCAATATGCTGTTTCTGTTTCAATTGCAGCTCTCTCTTTTTATATTTCTGGCATCCTTTTATTAAATTCTGAATTACTCTATTTCAAAAAAGTCTTTGACGAATTTCTTGAAATTGTTTTTGTCTACGGGTAACAAATACTCTTTCCATCTCATGATTTTTTTTCTTGCATTTTGAAGTCGAAGTCTGCTTCTCCTTACTTGAAAAATTCTTATTTTTCCTTTCTGTGATGTTATTTTCATTAAATGTTCGTAATACTTTTTAAAAAATTGTCTAGTGTTTTTTCCAGAAGAAAGTATTTTTGTAGTACTCTCATTTACTTCTAATCCGCATTTTTGACTTTTCTTTAAGTAGATGGCCTTTTTGTCTTTCCTTTTTTTTCAGTTCTTCTAGGCATTTTCAATTTTTAATCCAAACAAAATAATTTTCTGAGAAAGAAAAAAAAGTTTCAATTGTTTGTTATATCTGTTCAATATGTTAAAATAATCACATACAATTAGATAAGTTCCACTTGCAGCTTGCAGGGGGAATGCTGTATGGCACTGGAGCGGAATAAGGGAACAGTAGGGTGGCAGGTAGTGTCACCGGACATACAGCACATATTTATTTAATTATTTAGATTCACCTTCCCATTTTATATGTGAATCTACTACCTCCTACTTTTCCCCTCCCCCCCCGCCCCAACACACCATCCCACGCACCCCACCGTCCAAGAGCACTTCCTCTGCAACCCACTATAGATAACTTGGTAGACACTATTTTGAAAAATTGTTATCTGTATAATTAGACTGATATTCTCAACTAAATGGCACATGTAAACGTTACCATTATTACCTTAACACTTCTATCGGCAACTTAGCAAGCATAACACTGCACCATATTAACAAAGATATGGTACAGGCTTACATTTCATTCTGAATGTACATAACCAAAAACAGATCAACCGTTAGAGAGCAACAAAAACGACCGACATGGGGATGGAGAGGGGGGAGAGATTAAGTAAGGTGTCATTCCCATTTTGGTAATGTTCCAGCCCAGTCGTGTACGGAGCTTTAACACCAGCAGAAAACCTCGTAATTAGTTTAATTTACATATACGTGTCCTTTGGTACTACAACCAACACGTTGTGCCCCTGAGAGTACTGTTTATAAAAATAAACAAACAGAGCTTTATTTAGAATAAAAATAGCACACAGTGGGAGTAAATCGTTCCCCCCCAACGGACTGGCTCGTAGAGGGAGAGCTGCGGGCCGTCGGCTCCTAGAGAGACAGTTGCGTGCCAATTCGCAGAGGGAGAGTGCGAGCTGGCTCGCACAGCAACAGCTGCAGGCCACTGGAGGCCAGTGATGTGGGTGGAACGAGGGTGAAGGGAGTATCTGGCAGAGGGAAAGCTGCGGTATATTTCCAGTATTGGTTTGCAGAGGTACAACTGCGGGCCCGACGGCTCGCAGACGAAGAGCTGCGAACCGACCGGTGGTTCGCAGACAGAGACTTGCGAGCCGGCGGGCTAGCTCGTACAGGAAGAGCTGCGAGCTGACTGGCTGGCTCGTAGATGGAGAGCTGCGGCCCGTCGGCTTGCAGAGGGGCAGCTGTGGGCCGGCTCGCAGAGGAACAGCTGCAGGCCGACTGGTATAGGGAAAGGTGCTCGCCGTCGGCTTGCAAAGGGATAGCTGTGGGACAGTGATGTGGGGAGAGGGAGCATGAAGGGGGTATCTCACAGAGAGAGAGCTGTAGTATATTTCCTGTCTTGGCTTCAGAGATACAACTGTGGGCCTGAGAACTCACACATGAAGAGCTGCAAGCCGATCGGTGGTTCGCAGAGGGACAGTTGCGGGCCCAAGAAGGTTGTTGGGGGCTATGCTTCAGAGAGCTGTGGTCTAACTCGCAGAGAGAGAGCAACCTGCTGACGGGCCTGCTACCAGACACACAACTACGAGCTAATGGGCTGGCTCGCAGAGGTAGAGCTGCGGGCCCGACGGCTCACAGACGCAGAGCTGCGAGCCGACAGACTAGCTTCTAAAGGAATAGCTGCTAGCTGGTGATGTGGGGCGAAAGAGGATGAAGGGGGTATCTGGCAGAGGGAGAGGTACGGTATATTTCCAGTGGTGGCTTACAGAGGTAGCCCTGTCTGCGGGCCATCAGGCCCGCAGTTGTACCTCTGCAAGCCAACACTGGAAATATACTGCAGCTCTCTCTCTGCGAAATACCCCCTTCACGCTCCCTGTCCCACATCACCGTCCCGCAGCTATCCCTTTGCAAGTCAATGGCCCGCACCTCTCCCTATACCAGTCGGCCTGCAGCTGTTCCTCTGCGAGCTGGCCCGCAGCTCTCCCTCTGCGAGCTGACGGGCCGCAGTTCTCCCTCTACGAGCCAGTCAGTCGGCTCACAGCTCTTCCTCTATGAGCCAGCCTGCCGGCTCGCAACTCTCCCTCTGCGAACCACCGGTCAGCTCGCAGCTCTTTGTCTGCGAGCCGTTGGGCCCACAGGTTTATCTGTACCAGCTGTTGGGTCCGTAGCTCTACCTCTACTAGCCAACACTGCGAATATACCGCAGTTCTCCCTCTACGAGATACCCCCTTCACCCTCCCTCGCCCTCCATCAACAGCCTGCAGCTATCCCTATGCAAGATAACGTCTAGCAGCTCTCCCTCTGCAAACAGTGGGACCCGCAGCTCTACCTCTGCAACACAACACATCACCAGCCCGCAGTTATCCCTCTGCAAACTAATACTGAGAATATACCACAGCTGTCTCTCTCCGAAATACCTCCTTCACCCTCTCTTGCCCCGCATTGTTGTATACTTCATAGGGTGTCCATAAACGGGCTTTCTAGACTCATGTCCTTATATAGGCATAACCCAACCTGCCTTTATATAGGCATAGAATCCCAGGCCTTATTTAGGCATAAACCATGCACACCAAATACAGGCATGGCTTCCGACATCCGTCCACCCTAGCGTCTCAACGAGTCCATGAAAAACAGACCCTCAGGCTGCGGGAGTTTCCCTTGCCCAGGACTATTGATTTCTTCAAGGACTCATACATTATGCATGAACCTCTTATTCCCTAAGGGATTCATTCATGACGTCTTTCGCTGCCCAACTCACGTCAATGCTACCATTTTCAGGTATAAATATACCTTCCCAAACCCCTGTAAATCAGAGGAGACCTCGACTTCAGAGGAGCCCGATTCCCGGCCAGACGCACTGAGAAGACACGGTCATTCCTGCACGCAGAGAATCCAACTTCCAGTGATCTAACTTCCCTTGCGGGGTGTTGGAGTTCGAGTCCGGATAGAGATTCCTACCTCTCTCATTCTTCAGGTATGGAGCAGACTAGAACCTAGAGGGACTCTTGGCATACTAGACTCTTGGCATACTAGGCGTAACTTACTCTTGGTATACTCTAGTCAGGAATACAGCACCTACTTCTACTTCTCCCTATACCTAGGATAGGTTAGGTACACTGGGATAGAACTAGGGTAGAAACGCATCGTATGAGTACTCGCATTTTTAGGTTGTGTCATTTTATGTAAATGCATACATGCTAAAAAGATAATGCTGACACAGTATTATTTATTTTTACTGCTCACCTTGTACATTATTTATCTCGCATACTGTCTTGTGATCATAACAGCACATATAACTTACAACAGAAACAAGACTGTTCAATAAATCCTTTATTGAAACGCCCGTCTGTTATTTCTGTGTAACTCTGAGAATAACTGAAACATGCACGACTGAGCTGAGTGAAATAGTTATCTATTGTTTCTACGACTCTGGGAAACATCCTGATTCTGTAAAGGAAACACAGTGGTCATGTTTTGCGGCAGCCAGAAACTAATCCCTTCTTGTCGTCAAGAAGTTTCTAGTGGCCTCTGAGCTAGCTGGCACAAGTAATTAAGTTTAATATACTCGATAGGGACATACCGACCTTAGTCCTATGTCAAACCTATAGGATATATTATTCCAATGCTCAGAGCCTATAAGGGAAATAGTAGCTACACTACATGGCGCCCAACGTTTGGTAAGGCAGTAATTCAACGTTAGATACTGAGTAACTCAGCTGTGCACTTTTATTTTTCTCTCAGAGACCCCTATCCCATATACTCCAAAAGACGTCTGGAGTGGGCAGGGTTAATATCCGCCACGGCTACATAGGGAAGGCCCCTATATATTAGCTGTTTGGTTTGCTCAACGTTGAAGGATAGACTGTTCCACAATATTGTGCATCTTATCTTTGTTTCCTTGAAACTAGTTCTACATTTTTTTTTCTCTTCGAAAAAACAAAATGAATGTAGACGCCGAAACGGTGTAGCTGCGGCTGAACCAGCCCAAGCAGCGTTATTTAACAACACAGGTTTAAATGAAGCCGAAGAGGGTGTCAAGGACATTCCTCCTAACTTAAGAAGAGCCATTACTCTAAAACTTATAAAACATGGCCTATCTCCAAGAGGAGGTAGAGCAGTTTTCGTGATAGAGGCACACGAATCCTTTCAGACAGAGGTATTCTATTCATGGGTAATATTTCCTGAATCTAATCCAGTAACTCACTTGTTTAACTTCTACAAAGAAGATGAACAACCGGAGGAATACATTCCTTTCGAGGATATTGAAATTCCATTAACATACCAGGAGCACCAGCTCTGGTTTAAAGGCGCCCTAAAACATCACAGAAATATAACCAGGCTCGGTCCGCTAGGCAGACCAGGAGCAACATGGCCGATTCTAGCCGGCTACACACCTCATCCAGACATCGAAATAATGTCAGACGAGGAACTACTTAATCAACTCACAGAGTTAATAAAAATCTACAGACAATTGGTTCAATATGTCATGAGGACTTTCACAGTCCAACAACCATTAACACTTCCAAATCAAGCTCCTCCACAGGGGAGTACACTAAAAATTACACCACAGACTCTATACGCAGTCATGGGTAAAATGCCCACTAAGCGGGAGCAAATTCCGTTTTGGATAGCTCAAAAGATTACTCAAATCGAAGCAGTATTTCCAAATACTAGCCCATATGAGAAACACAGAATCCTAACCATCAGTTTACCAATGGGGATCACACCACAACTGGAAGACTGCACCACTTGGGGCTCAGTCTTTGCTGCCATCTACACTAAAACACACGGCATTCCGTCAATTGCGGTAATACCAGATGTCCTAAAACAGATTCAAAACGAATATGGAGCAGAGCCTGCTTTAAATTTAGGTATGAAATTACTGAAACATTTTGAACAGGTCTCAACAATAATATTATCTAATATTAAAGGGGAGGCAGCAGCAGTGGCGATCCGACAAAAACTAAGGGAATTCGATGTTACAGAACATCAAACAGAGCTACCCAGAATTATAGAGCAGTCATATGCAGAATTAGGCAGAGATAGTTTGGGTGGGAGACCAGTTAAACCAAAACTATCTGAAAGTTCTGAGAAGGACTCAATTAAACAAACTCCTACATCTTCTAAAAAGAAGTGGGAATCTAACAAACAAAATTCAAACGAGAAAGGTCCTCAATCCCGATGTAGGTCTCCTCAAAAGGAGCCCTCTGAAAGGAGGTATAACCTCAGGAATAGGGATAATTTGAGAAAACCTGATAGGTATCAAGATAATGATACACGTTCCTCTCGTCCCTTTCAGGTCTCAACACAGAGTACGGAAAGAAGAGGACGAACAGAACATAGAGAAGAACGCGTGAACTCGAAAGACGACAAACACGCAACAAAAACTAAAACAAAACCTCAATTCTCCAAAAGAAAGTAGCAGGTCTGAAGATAAGACATGCCGAGAATAATGAGATCACAACTCAAAAACGGGGAATGGGCTCAGACAATGCTGGACAGTGCAGCAGAAGTCACAATAGCTCGCCAGAACCTGATGGAACTTCTGGAGATAGTGGACTTGAATGAGTATATTACGGTAGAGACTGTAGACACCAGGGTTAGTACTCCACAAAGGTTATATGAAATAACACTCCGGATGGAGGGAGACAAACCTAGACAGGTTAAAGCACTCTTTTGGGAAAAACTATCAAAAGGTTATGACATACTTCTAGCAGAAAGAGACTGGCCACCACAATTTGTCAGGGAGTGCCCACATGGCGAGGACATGATTATGCCTGCCTTCTCCAATCACATTCCAATTCACTTAAAATATACATATGCCAGAAAATGGGCAGTAGCCCAGGCTCCAGCATTATATAAAAATCATGTAGGATGGGATGAGGACTCCCCTCACCATAAAATACATCTGAAACATGAACCTACTGCACAGAGGCAGTATCCTATTAAGCAAGAAGCTAAAAAACAGGTCAGGGAGATTTTAAATCAACTTGAATACCAAGGGGTGATTGAAACTAGCACCTCATCTATGAACAATCCTTTGTTTCCTGTCTCCAAACCAGACAATACATATCGTCTAGTTTTGGACTACAGACATTTAAACACTTGTTCTAAAACTTTTGCAGTGCAAAATGCACATAGCACAGCATTAATGAATAACATTGTGCGAAAAAATACAAAACCACATTAGACATCTCAAATGGATTCTTTTGTCAAAATATAGCACCTGAAAGTAGGTACTTAACGGCATTCTCCATAATGGGGACCCAGCGTCACTTTTGTCGACTCCCACAAGGGTTCAAGAACAGCCCAGGTTTATTCTCAGCGAGAGTAACGGAGTTACTACAAATTTATGACAACGAGGCATTGTCCTATGTCGATGATATTTATCTGACAGACGATGACTTAGAAAAACACTTGAACAGGGTGAGCACCATTATACTGGGATTCGCCTCTGAGGGCTATAAGTTCAACTTTAAAAAGTCCCGAATTGCCCATCTCAATGTCCTATTTTTGGGATATGAGCTTTCAAGTGAAGGCAAGAGCTTGGCAGCTAACTTTCTAGAGAAGTGTGCGCTGATCCAACCTCCTAAGACGCTAAAAAACTTACAATCAATCCTGGGTTTCCTCAATTTTGGTAGAACATACATTCTAAACTACGCAGAAAGGGTTAAACCTCTCTACGCACTAATCAAACCTGATTTTTCATTCAAAAACTGGACACAGGAACACACAGAAAGTTTACGTTCTCTTCAATCTAACATGTTAGCAACAAATCACTTACAAACACGCGTAAGTCAAAGAAATTTGGTGATTCGAATAATTTCGGGTCAATGTGGATTCACTTACTTAACCTTTAATGAGGGTGAGAAAGTACCAATCGCGTACAAATCACATTTGTACACACAAGCAGAAATGCGCTTCAGTTCAACTGAAAAAATTCTGACAGCAGTTCAAACAGCTGTAGCAAAAGAAAGAGCCTTAGCCCAAGGGAAACGCATAATTGTCGTTACCCCAGTACCAGCTTTAGAAGCGGTCACAAAGCGAGCATTCCCAATGCTAAAGCTTTACATCCAAGATGGATACAATGGGTTAATTCTCTTGCTGCAACTGATGTTGAATATGTATTTGATCCAGATTTAAAAACACAGGCATTTCTCCAATATGAACAAGAATGTCCTCTGCCCACTGAGATTCTGCCTCTCGATCAGTATGAATTCGTAATTTACACTGACGGATCCGCACAGCCCGCAACAGGGAGTAAGCAAGCTTACAGTGCAGCGTGTGCTATCGTTAAAGGTCGCATACGAAATGGCATCTTCAGACCTATGGTCACAAAAACTCAGTCACTAGGTGATTGTACAGCTCAGCGAGCTGAACTACAGGCATTCAAACTGGCACTTGAAAGTACGGATCGAGAATTCCTCACACTGATAGTGTGCGATTCCTTTTACTGTGTTCAGTCGTATAATGACTATATACGAACCTGGCTTGAAAATGGTTTTAAGGATGCAAAAGGTGGCACAATTAAGCACAAACTGCTTTGGGAACAAGTAGTTCTGTTGAAAAACGAACTACCAAAGGCTCACGTGATTCACACACTGAGTCATCAGCGTGATGGCGTTCACGTTGCAGGGAATTCATTGGCTGACGAAGCCGCGAAGGGGGCTGTTCAGACGGCTTCCGTAGCTGCGATCACTCGTTCAAAAACAAAAATAGACGGTGAGATAATGTTAGCTGTCAATGCTTCGAGCAAAGGCAGCAGTGCAGCGTTACCGAAAAAGTTTCCACTCAAGTACTCTTATGTAATTGATGCGAATAACGTTCCTTTTGCTCGAATCCCTGGAGTGGGGGATAGGGTAATTCCAAACATGGAACGAAGGGCAGCCTTGATTTATGAAACACATTTGGGGGAGGGTCTGTCACATCAAGGGATCTCTAAAACAATTTTGAAATTAAAAGAGATGTACTGGTGGCCTGGGATGAGTGCACACATTCACATATTCATCAACAACTGCTTATACTGTAAATTACAGCGAGAGAACCACCAAACACCATGCAGCGAATGTGGCAGCCCAGTGCAGACACCACTGTTAGACAGCATTAGGCTATCTACTCGCCAGCGTCCTACTGGACAAAGGCATTCCCGCAAATACTGAATCTAGGTTCCTATGGTTATGGCCTCAGCGCTCAGCTGACGTTCGAACTGTTATAAAAGATTTGCGAGTCTTTATCGGCACATACGCAATAGGCACGTTTCATTCTGACCAGGGTCCTGCGTTTAGCTCTAGGGCTTACAAGGAGGCCATGGCCAGTCTGGGCGTTGCATTGCGGTACTCCTCTCCATTCCATCCTGAGGGAAATTCTGTTGTGGAAAGGAAAAACCAAGACATAAAGCAGTCTATAACAGCTAGGGTATTAGGCTCGGGTGATGGGTGGGTCAAACACCTAAATAGCGTTCAGCGCTCTCTCAATAATTTGCCAAGAAGTTCTCTAGGGGAGTCACTCCATATGAGGTCCTATTTGGGACAAGAATGTGGGTTCCAGACTTAGAACACGTAGGCACAGTGGTGGACAAAAATGAATTTGATATCAAAGATCGTTTGGCTGTTTTACAGGAACTTAACAAGTTAAGAACGAAACAAAGCAACGTATCCTTACAGCCAACCACCACTGGGGAAAAATCGGCGGTCCCAGCAAGGCCTGTCTGGATTCCAAAAGTTGGGGATCTGGTCAGAGAAAAAATCGCGGACAAGAAGGAATTTGGACCTTCTTACAGACAACCGGTACCTGTTCTAGCTGTTCAAGGAACAAGGACAGTACTTCTGCCGCCCCTTGCTGGAAGAAAGGAGAAAAGATTTGTGTCCATCGACCTCATCAAACCACAACATGTGGCCAATACTAAGCAGTAGGCCTCGTGGACTCCGACCTAGTAGCAGACGCACTCCTCTCGCTACTATTCAAGAGGTTCAGACTGAAAGACTGATCACGATCGAGAATTCAGCTGTAACAAATGAAGGACTAAGCAACCCAGCTATGGAACTCATCCCTCTTGACAACCAAGTAACAGTTCGTCCAAATACACCTGTCTACACCAACGTGACACGTGAAGAACTGGTTCCTGTGATTTCAACGAATCCTGATGCAATTCCAACAATTGACAGAACTGCTTCTGGCTATTTCATTGACTTTGATACGTTCTCAGAGGATCCAAGCGAACCTGAAACGACGCCAGCATCATCAAAATTCAAGCAGCAAGTACAAGACTTTGTTCACTTTCTAAAAAGACTTATCTGGTTTCTCCATGGATTGAACTCTGGATTACATCTGGACTTTTTGTTTTCCTGCTCTGGCTATCTTTGGTAACAACTGTAAGCATGCTCATAGGTGGCAGATACATCCATGTGAACATTGAAGGAAAGGACATAAACGTGCTTTTGAAACCTCATAAGTCTTCCCATCGTGAAGCAAGAGACTTGTCATCAGTGAATATCACAGCTGTTCCTATACAGGATGGTATAGTGTGGGACAAAACAGATTATGAAATATTCGGCCCAAGTGAACAATTGAACATTCCACATTTGTTTAAAATTTCACTAAGCGATTTGATAACGTCCAGTACCTATTCAGATGATTGGGACTTAGAGACTGTTCAAGATATAATGTTTGATCTAGAAAAATCTGCTGCATTTTCTAAAAATGAATATTTAGAGGGTACAACTGATTACGAAGAACTGTATTGTTATAACCACTATGGTCATCATTATTTGCACAAAACTGCATATCCAAGAAATATATTTATGTATAATCAATGGGAACATTGTCCTACACCACCACAAGGTAGTTCGAAAACTTTTGCTAGTAAATTTCCATATTTTTCAGGTTATAATACATCTGATCCAGAAACGTTTTACTATAAAAATGTGAACAAAACAGGACTGAAAATTATGTTAACAAATACAAAACAGATTTACTCTGAAGCATTTATTGCCCAACTGTCTACACAGGGTTTCGACTTATGGAAAGACACAATTGAGACAAAAACTGTCTGGGGTAGTAAAGATTGGCAAGTACAGGGTATAGAAGCTTTATTTAGAGCCTGTATTATCCCTGAACAAATACTGTTTTTGAATGACACCGTCCAACAGACATCTTGTCTTGGATTAGCCAAGATCAAAGAGATGAAAACACCTTCTGTGCCAACACCTGCCAGTGATAATAATACAAAGGCAGTGGTGACAGTTGACAATATACTACAACTCAACAGAACCAATTCAAATTGGAAAAAATGGTTGATCTGGCCCACAGACACAAACAACTGTCAGGAAAGGTTCTTGAACAAAACTCAGGGCTTTGCTCTTCATAGGCCAGACCCAAGATATGTCCAAAGACAACATCCGGGGGTAGTAACAACATATAGTGTAGGAAAATTATGCCTCGATTGGCTGCATAAATCTACACTACAGGATGTGAAGCAACACTTAACCTTACTTGCACACGACGCAGATCTTAGGGAATTCTTGCTTGGACCAAGAAAACCGCGTCAAAAACGTTTCATATATGCCGGCATCTACGCTGTTTATAACGAAGCATGGAAAGTGTCACAGATAGAGGCTGCAGAACGAATACGTGAACTTGATCGTATCAATTTAGAGAAAACACTCTCTGTAGTCGACAATGGGTTAACAACTTTGTCCTCCAGAATTTATTCATTGGATGGCATTGTATCCTCTGCTATCGACATTCTAGAACAAGATTTGGCTATGTTACAACAAGGTCAGTCTCAATTACGTTCTATTGTGTTATTGACATGGACGCTGCAATCTTTGCGAGCGGGCTATGTGCCTTGGCGTTTCATCAACACGTCGTCCCTGTTTGCAGAATACAATCTGACTGATAAACAGATCGAATTGGCACAAAGAGGAGCGAGGTATACAGTGCTGAGCATTGAAAAAATTGACAAATTACCATTCACAGTGGCAGAAAAACCAGCTACAGAATGGCTTATTCATGGAAAAATAACATTACCTGTGACAACTTTTCAGTTCCAGTATTGTCTCAGACAGATGCAAGCAGGCAAATATGAAAGGTTGGGTAAGGAATACATTAAGACATCTTGGAATTTACTGTATACACATAAATGTTGGAGTGGGGATCGTGAAGTGTTTCTTAGCGGTATTAACTGTAAACCTGCACTGACCGGTTCACTCATATGTCAGGACATTATTTTGCACGGAGCTTGTAATGGTTCTGCGGCAAACTTGTCTTGCCATCAGCACGGTTCACCAGCTGCTGTGATTAAACCAACGTTTGGACAACTTTCTAATGGGAGTTACCTCATGTTGAATGATCAGAGCTGCTGTGGAATGTTGCCCGGCATCCCATATCTAGTAACGGTCAACTCCAGGGTCACTTGCTGTATGCAAGTATTGTTTCCCCGATAGACACAGTCAGGGAGTCGGCTTTATGGCCTTCACTGAATGTCTCTTTTATAAGATTTGATACTTTAAGCAGAATGAAAGCCATGCTTTTACAGCAAACAGTGCCTTTGACCTCGGCCAAAGAAACCTATGATCTACAAGTTGCAAGGACTTCGGCTGAGATACAGAATTTAATACGTACAAACTGCCCTATACATTTCGTAGAAATGTTATCACGTATCTTCAACATGTCAGATACAACAGGAATTGTACATGTATTTAAGAGCATTTGCACCGGTCTCTTAGCACCGTTCCAGGCAATACTTGGAATCATTCCGAACTTTGCACATTCGGTGTTTGGTGGCATACCATTGATTCTAGCACTTGTTGCAGGAATTCTATTCATCTGTCTGCTATTGCGCTATGGCCAGCCACTTCGCAGAAATAACTCCGAGCGAAATGGAGAAAGCTCTCCTTGAAAGAAAGTGCCGTGAGCGAATAGTACAGCTATTGGGCATGACTCGTCTACAGGACCTTAATACCACATGGTTCTTGTCATTCCGACCAATCTGGCATGATTGCATCTTACCTGTTCTACGCTGCCTGCTATGCGGTGAAGAATGCGTGTTGGACGCTTGTCTAACATATCCATCAGCTGCGCCAAAGGACGTCGATACTTTGCTGGTCCCGATAACGGTCCATGCTTCGTGTTGTCCCCAGAGGCTCCCAATACTGATGTCAGCATTCATTGAGATCTCACAGACGCTTCCTGCTGCTGCTGAGGTATGAGAAACAACTCCAGGCACACAGGTAACAACGGACGCGAACATTGCTGCAGCAACCTATGTTGTGGGCGGTGTTTCCCATCTTTGTGCAGTCAATCTCTTACGTGAGGTGTTCGAACTTACACCATCGACAGTGGATGATGTTTTGTCTATTGAAATAGATGATCTCATGTTTACACCAGACCAGTGAACTGACTCTAATTCGGCATACTTTGTTCCAGTGCAACAGCAACAATTTGGCCTTCGTTTTTCAAAGACTTGGAACATTACCAAAATTTGAACTTTTCCCATTTTTCGAACACAAAAATGGCACTTCAATCTGCTTATAGTAGAACTGGCCTTATAATACAGACTTGGCAGTACTTCCAGGGACACTTAGTCATCTTGTGTGTCTAAAATCGTTCATTTAGTTTTCATGACAGGAAATGACTTTGGTTTGCACAAACTTGTCACTCATTTTTTCGTCATATGTAAATATTGCTTTTATGTTCCGTTCCGATTGCATTTGTTTCACACTTTATGCAGGAAACGAAAAGCTTTGCTTATAAATGTACAGACACCTTTGCATTTTTAAATATGTCTTTTAGAGCTTTTAGGATATGTTTTAATATGCGGTACTCTATTTTAATGTTTAGCATTTTGGATGTTTAGCATTTTAGTATCATTGTTTCCACGAAAGAGGAGTGGGTGTTGTATACTTCATAGGGTGTCCATAAACGGGCTTTCTAGACTCATGTCCTTATATAGGCATAACCCAACCTGCCCTTATATAGGCATAGAATCCCAGGCCTTATTTAGGCATAAACCATGCACACCAAATACAGGCATGGCTTCCGACATCCGTCCACCCTAGCGTCTCAACGAGTCCATGAAAAAACAGACCCTCAGGCTGCGGGAGTTTCCCTTGCCCAGGACTATTGATTTCTTCAAGGACTCATACATTATGCATGAACCTCTTATTCCCTAAGGGATTCATTCATGACGTCTTTCGCTGCCCAACTCACGTCAATGCTACCATTTTCAGGTATAAATATACCTTCCCAAACCCCTGTAAATCAGAGGAGACCTCGACTTCAGAGGAGCCCGATTCCCGGCCAGACGCACTGAGAAGACACTGTCATTCCTGCACGCAGAGAGTCCAGCTTCCAGTGATCTAACTTCCCTTGCGGGGTGTTGGAGTTCGAGTCCGGATAGAGATTCCTACCTCTCTCATTCTTCAGGTATGGAGCAGACTAGAACCTAGAGGGACTCTTGGCATACTAGACTCTTGGCATACTAGGCGTAACTTACTCTTGGTATACTCTAGTCAGGAATACAGCACCTACTTCTACTTCTCCCTATACCTAGGATAGGTTAGGTACACTGGGATAGAACTAGGGTAGAAACGCATCGTATGAGTACTCGCATTTTTAGGTTGTGTCATTTTATGTAAATGCATACATGCTAAAAGATAATGCTGACGCAGTATTATTTATTTTTACTGCTCACCTTGTACATTATTTATCTAGCATACTGTCTTGTGATCATAACAGCACATATAACTTACAACAGAAACAAGACTGTTCAATAAATCCTTTATTGAAACGCCCGTCTGTTATTTCTGTGTAACTCTGAGAATAACTGAAACATGCACGACTGAGCTGAGTGAAATAGTTATCTATTGTTTCTACGACTCTGGGACACATCCTGATTCTGTAAGGGAAACACAGTGGTCATGTTTTGCGGCAGCCAGAAACTAATCCCTTCTTGTCGTCAAGAAGTTTCTAGTGGCCTCTGAGCTAGCTGGCACAAGTAATTAAGTTTAATATACTCGATAGGGACATACCGACCTTAGTCCTATGTCAAACCTATAGGATATATTATTCCAATGCGCAGAGCCTATAAGGGAAATAGGAGCTACACTACAGCATCACCGGGCATTGTACATTATATCTAAACGTATCATCAAATTATTAAAACCATGCGTACATATCCAAAGGAAGGTACATATTTACTTTGTGTATTTGCTCTCCATGTAATGTCTGCACATTTTAAACTTGCTTGCAGTACAAGACCTCCCTTGGCTTATATTCAAATATACCTCTCTGTGTGAAAAATGAGCCCACAAGCTGTACACATAATATATCTGTTTTTTTTATTATCTGCCTTAAATTAATAACAGATAAATATTCCACCTCCCTTCAACACTATTTCAAGACCAATCATAATTTCCAAACGTGTGACATTTTCTTTATCTCGGACAAATTTATTTCTCAACACAATTCAACGCTGTACCTGATTTACAAAACTACATACTCGTTTAAACATAACAAACTTTACTTCTTATTTGTTACCTCTATACCTTACTCCTAAAACCATGTAATGTTTCAAACATATCTCACGTCACTTTTGTACCATTGAAACTGATTACGACCTTCTGTTTACACTACAGATCCCACGTACATGTTAATAAAGGTATACGTGCTATTTTCATACTAGATAAAGCTCTATCACTTAATTTTTATAAACACTACTGTTGGCTGCAAAAAATGGGGGTGGGACATGAGGAGAGTAAACAGAGGTGTAATTCCTAAACGTTTTTGTACCGTTTCTTTAATATACATATATTGAGGGCTTTAAGTGGGATGAAAAAAATGGCGGGTGTCTGAAAGGCTTTGCAGTGTTCAGCACCGGTAAGACCTGGCCCTTCTTAAAGACTTGCGTATATTCAGCACAGAGACACACCCTAACAATTTTCATCACTTATAATCACAGTTAGTTTAGTAGTGTGTGAAGATCGTACAGAAAATGTACTAAGAACATTTTTAATTATTTTTTTATCTCTCACATATTTATAAAATATCTGTATCGCCCCTCTACTATACGTATATTAACAGCTTTAATTGGGATGAAAAAATTGGCGGCTGTCTTAAAGAAGTGACGGAGCTCAGTACCGATAAGACCCGGACCACTTAAAGGCCTGCGTATATTCAGCAGAGGAACACACCCTGACAATTACTATCACTAATAATCACATTTACTTTAGCACTATGAACAAAATCGTACTGAAAATATACAGAGAACATTTTCATTTATTTGTTATCTCCCACATATTTATAAAAAATGTCTTCTAAAGAAACGCTCACCAACAACTTAGATTTCCTAAGAACACCCAAATCGAAAACGTCGCAGTACCACACCAGCCTTGACTGATATTTAAATTTACCTCTCAGTGTATAAAATGAGACCACAAACTGTGCACATAACATTTCTGGTTTTTATTCCATCTCTGTTAAGTTAATAACAAATGAATTTTCTACTCTCACCCCTTCGCCACTATTTCAAGACTAAGCATAATTTGCAAACGTGCGACATTCTGTTTATCTCGGCGGAATAGATAAACAATCCAAATTAACGCTACATCTATTTTTCAAAACCATACAGTCTTTTACAGATGACAACTTACACCTTTTCTTTGTGAAAAATTCCTAAACATATATAAAGTACTTGTTTAACAACTAGTCACACTTTATGCATATTTTAGAACCAATGTGAAACACCAGACTTTACTAACACTATATTACTTAGAAATAAAAAATACTTTCAAAGTTAAAAGTATCGCCTCAAATACGTAAGCACTACTACAGAACACATAATACACCTTCTTAATTTCTAACTTACCTTCGTAGTTGGTCTGCAGATTTCAATTGCCAGACATGCATGCAATTCTTTCTGTGTCACACAGTACATACAATGCACCGCTTTCATCGAGAATGGAACCAGTAATGGCAACATTTCCCTGTTGCTCCACACATAAATACATGTAAAGAACAAATAAGAATAGTTCCTTGATTTTTTTAGATTGCAAAACTTCTCTCTATTGGTTATTTTTGAACTTTCCATATAAACAGTTTTTTTAACATTGAAGGACACATACAGGTGAAAAGTTCAACGGATTCTATCATCACTCTTTCTAGAACATTCTACGACACGTGCAGGTTAAAAGTTCATCATTTTTTTAAACCTAACAATATTTTTTTTGCAACATCTTCTCGAACATTTAACGGCACGTGCAGGTTAAAAGTTCACCATTGTTTTAAGTTCGAACTATACCTTCCAAATGCAATTAGCAGGTGCGGTTGAGCTGAGCAAATTTTATCCTATAATATGTACTCCACGTTTAAACTGCTTTTTTATTAACCAATGACACACATGCTTTTCCTCAAAAATAATATGCACCCTGCTTTTTAGGAATCAATGCTTTCATCTCCCAATCACTTAACGTTTTCAATAGAAAAAAAAGTAGTTCCCCATCTTTGAACATATCTCTTATTCTACGAACGGACTGCATGAGCTACAGACATTTATCCATATCTTCTAGCCATACCTTCAAAATACTAGTGTGGATCGTAGGACTAGCTATGTTTTCTGGTGCAAGAGGTATGCAGAACAGAGACGTATTGACTTAGACCTAGGTTTACAAAATGTGAACATTAAATGGTTTGCAGAGAGGGGATTGAAGTGGCACCAATTGCTGCCTTTGGTTAAAACCTGTTTACATCTCCAACACCCTGACCTCATGATTGTGCACTGTGGTGGTAACGACCTAGGCACATTGACTGGGTTAGGTTTGGAAATGCTTATGAAGGACACCTTTGGAGAATTGATGTTGCTTTTACCTCAAACTGTCTTTGTATATTCCAATATATGTCAAAGACAGAAGTGGAAATGGTCAAACCAATTTTGTCATAAGATAGAAAAATCTAGGAAGAATTTCAACAAAGCTGTGTCTGCATACCTCAGAGACCATAGAATGGGGTCGATCTACAACAACAACATACGTTTTGATATTGCTGATATCTACAGAAGTGATGGAGTACACTTCACAGATGAGGGACACCAAGTTTTTCTGAATAACCTGAAGCTGTGCATCTGCACTTACATGTAGCTCCAACTAATAAACACAATGGCTCTTTTTAGAGCCGCCTTATATTCCCAATATCGGCTCACAGAGTGACAGCTGCAGTCCGGCTAGCAGAGAGAGACCTGCGGGCCATCGGGCAGGCTCACAGAGGGAGAGCTGTGGCCCGTGGGCTCAGCTCGCAGAGGGAGAGTTGCGAGCCGTTGGCGTGCAAAGGCACAGCAGTGTATTAGCTCGCAGAGGGAGAGTGTTGTAATCAAAAGTAGGTCCACTCCAAGTAGTATCTTTAGGTGTGTTTGAGTCGATCCTTGGTGTTAGGTCACTCTTTGTTACCACCTGAGTATGTATTGTCGAGTTCACTTTTACACGTCAAGTCCCTCGTGGACATCCCCTGTCGTTGTTCTGAGAGTGTGTGTATCTCTCTATTGGGGGTGTGTGTATGAATTGGCTCTTAGGTTCTGAGCCTCTCTAGCCTACCACTATTTTCGTGGTTGTGAGTGACATTGGTGTGTTACCTTTGTGTGCAATGTTTCGTAATTGACCCCTTGTGGTTGTTGTGGGAGTGTGTTTACCTCTCACTGTTGGGGGTGTGTATGTGAGAGGACTCTATGTTTTGGAGCCTCTCTGGCCTACCACTATTTTTTGTGGTTGTGGATGGACCTATGTTTGTCTCCTTGTGGACGTTGGTTAGAGTTGACTATGTTTTTGAGTCACTCGTATCTACCACTTTTGTGTGGTTGGTAGGTGAATGTCGTTTCACCTTCAGCTTTTCCGTTTCTGCTGAGCATTTTATTGTGATTTTCTACTACCTTTCCTGCTTCTCTTACGGCATTGGTCTTTGTCCCGCGTTGACTAATGGTTTTGTTCTGTGTGTTCTCTTTTGCGCCTCTTTTTGTGTGTGGAAAGGTAGTGGATGTGTATGGGTGTTGTCTATTCCCTTTCTTTTGGGGGATTATGTGTGAGAAGGTTGTTGGGGGCTATGCTTCAGAGCCATCCGGTGGTTCGCAGAGGGACAGTTGCGGGCCCGAGAAGGTTGTTGGGGGCTATGCTTCAGAGAGCTGTGGTCTAACTCACAGAGAGAGAGCAACTGGGCGACAAACCTCCTAGCAGACACACGGCTACAAGCTAATGGGCTGACGCGCAGAGGTAGAGCTGCGGGCTCAACGGCTCACAGACACAGATCTGCGAGCTGACGGACTAGCTTCTGAAGGCATAGCTGCTAGCTGGTGATGTGGGGAGAGAGAGCATGAAAGGGGTATCTCGCACAGACAGAGCTCCGATATGTTTTCAGAGTTGCCTCGCAGAGGTAGAACTACAGACTCGATGTCTTGTACACGGAGAGATGCGAGCTGACGGACTGAATCACAAAATGGCTGCCAACAGTTCCTAGTTTCAACAGTTCACACCGAGGCTCGCAGAGGGAGAGCTGCGGCCCGTGGGCTCGACTCGCAAGGGAGAGCTACGGGCCATCCGCTCGCAAAGGCACAGCAGCGTACTGGCTCGCAGAGGTAGAGAGCTGCAAGTCAACGGACTGGCTTCTAAAGGCATAGCTGCGAGCTGGTGATGAGAGGAGAGGGAGCATGAAATGGGAATCTCGCACTCAGAGAAATCCGGTATATTTTCAGTATTGCCTCGCAGAACTATGGACCCGATGTCTTGTAAAGCGAGAGATACAAGGTGACGGACTGAATCACAAAATGGCTACCAACACTTCCTAGTCTCAACAGTTTGCAGCCAATGAGCCACAAGCTAGTGCTCGTAACGCCTCAACCAATCAGATGTCAGAATTCTCAAATATCGATATGTGTAAAATTTGATATTTCTCAAAAACTACTGAACGGATTTGCCACATTTAAACAAAAGCGGGCTTTCTGGACCACGACCTTTCTCCCTGCCAAATTTGGTGTAATTTTGTTCAGCAGTTTGACCTGTAGCCTTGTCTAAAGTTTCCTATGGAAATTGCATGGAGAAAACACGTTTTGGGACCCCCCTTTTTCTTATCCCCCCTTGACAAATCACCCCCAAACTTTCAAGATAGGAGCTGATCTGAAAAGGGGAACTTTTTGGAAAATTTCGTAAAGATTCGTCAAACGACGCCAAAGTTATAAGCACATCAAAAAATGCTTTTCCTATGGAAACTAGGTTGTAACTATAACTATCTACTGGCGACCGCCAGTAGATAATATAGGTTTCAGGGGCGTTATAGTTAGTTGGGCATTTCACTCGTACAAAACCATAGAAATTCCCCCGTTATAGTTAGTTCAGCTAACTATAACTCGCTCCCCCGCAATGCACTGCTGATGACGTCACATATTACATCACTCATGACATGGTCAGTGACATCACTGATGACATCTCAAATGACATCACTGATGACATCATCCAGTGACTGTGTGTTTATGTAATGTTTAAATATGTTTAATATATATAGGGAAAGGCGTATTGAAGAATGAGTGGGTGTATAAGTGTCTGAATGGATGATTTAGTAGGTGCGTGACTGAGTCTATAAGTGAGTGATTAAACGTATCTTACTGAATGCATGGGTTAGTGACTAAACTGTGTGAATGTCTGTATCCATCTGTCTGTTGGTGTGTAAGCAGCTGCATGGGTTCGTGAATAGCTAGATGAGTGTCTATATGAGTTATTGATTGGTTGTCTGAGTATCTATATGGGTGCCTGAGTGTGTGTGTGGGTGGGGTGTGTGTGTGACTCTGTGCATAGATGTGTGAGTGGGTGATTCACTGGGTGTATGGTTTCAAGAGTGCATCTGTGATGGACTGTATGGGTGGATGAGTGTGTGTATGGGTGTGTTAGTGAGTGAATATATATCTCAGTGGTACATGTGTGAGTAACTACATATGTGAAAGGCAATATATATGTGTGTTAGAGTATATAAATGGCTATAAGTGAGAGTGTGTGATTGTGAGAGTGGCTGTATGGATGAGTGTGTGCTTGTATCAGTGATTGTATAAGAGCGTAAGAATGTACTAGTATTTGTATGAGTAAGTGAGCTGGTGTGTGTATAACTGTATAGGTGAGTAAGTGGGAGTGTGATTAATGATTCATGACTGACTAGGTTTGTGAGTACTTCTATGGATGAGTGGCGGTGTGTGAGTGTCTATATAGGTATATGAGTGCATATGATAGTCCTGTACTGAGTGACCGTAAGTATGAGTGACTGTATGGGTGAGTGAGTGGATGTGTGTGTAGACCTAAGAATCAGTGAGTGGGTATGTAGTTATTGGTGTTGGAGTGTCTATGATTTTGAGAATGGCAGTCTGTAATTTAGAGTGGGTGTATCAAAAGTTATATTAGGGTGAGAGAAGATGCATGAAATTATCACATGGATGATGTCATCAGTGATGTCATTTGAGATGTCATCAGTGATGTCATCAGTGATGTCACTGACCATGTCATGAGTGATGTAATATGTGACATCATCAGCAGTGCATTACGGGCGCGCGAGTTATAGTTAGCTGAACTAACTATAACGGGGGAATTTCTATGGTTTTGTACGAGTGAAACGTCCAACTAACTATAACGCCCCTGAAACCTATGGTTTTTTCAGTGAATTTCTAAGGTTTTTTAAATGCTAATTTCTAACTATAACGTGCCTGAAACCTATGTTTTTTTCAGTGAATTTCAAAGGTTTTTTAAATGCTAATTTCTAACTATAACATGCCTGAAACCTATGGTTTTTTCAGTGAATTTCTAAGGTTTTTTAAATGCTAGTTTCTAACTATGCCTACAGAGGTAGGACATGTGAAGAAAGAAGAAAAAACACACAGAAAGAAGCAAAAGAAATGAAGAAAGAAGCAACAGAAGTCCACAAAGACGAAGAAAAGTGCAGGAAGAAGCAAGACATGTGCAGAAAGAACCAACAGAGGAGCAGAAAGAGGCCTTGTTGCAAAATCATCCTGTGCCCACAACTTTTTCAGACGGGTACTGGTGGTAACTGACTCTGACTAACCAGGCCTAGAGCCAGTGCTATGCTGAAAGACACTTAGAATACAGTGAAAACACCTACATACACCAGGGAACACTATGCGTTGGGGTACCCCTGTGATTAGCATGACCTCCTCTGTAAGGCCCTAGTACATAATAGGGCAGGGGATTAAAACTACCTCTAAGTCAGAGGTGCAGAAATATGCTACTTTAACTAGTAGTCGCGTTTGCAGAGTGGTGGAGAAAGGGTGCTGGGCATCCAACCAACGCTCAGGAATTCCACTGCTTAGGACTTACAGGAGGTACCAGGAGGGATTCTTGGCCCCCAAACTCCCTCAGGACTAATTTGGACTTCATCCCCCATCCCGTAGTCTGCCACGAGGCACGTTTGCAGAGTGGTAGAGAAAGGGGGCCATGGCCTCTGAAGACGTCTTAGCAATACCACTGTGTGGGACTTACTGGAGGTAACAAGAGGGGTAGTTGGCCCCCGAGGACATCCTTGGGGGGCCAACTTCCCAAACTATTACCTCCAGTCAGTCCCACACACCTGCATTGGTAAGTACTCGTACCAGGCCATACCCACTTTGCCCGCCACTCTACAAACGCGCTCCCTGGCACGCTCTTGGATGGGGATTAAAGTCCCCTTCACTGCTGGGGGTCCTTTAGGGGCCAACTAGACTACCTTTTACCTCCAGTAAGCCCCACGCAGTGGGATTGGTGAGAGATAGACAAAGGCCATGCCCCCTTTCTCCACCACTCTGCAAACGCGCCCCCTGGCACGTTGTAAGTTGGGGGATTAAGTCCCCTTGAATCCTGAGGGTCCCTGGGCTCCAACTAGCCCACCAGGTACCTCCAGTAAGTGCCACATCCATTGGGGACCGTGGGGGGAGCCCCAATGCCCCCACGGTCCCGCCGGCTCCCCGCGTCCTGCAGGAGCCGGCATTGCTTTTCCACATGGGGAGCTGCTGACATGCAGCTCCCCGTGTGAAACAGCAATCTGCTTTGCTTCATTGAAGCGAAAGCAGGTTTCCCTGCTCTCACTTCAATGAAGCAAAGCAGTTTGCAATGACAGGGCGGGAGCTGCGCGGCTCACGCCCTGTCATTGCAAACAGCAGTGTCCTGGGACACTGCAGGAGCTGGCCCTGGGGGTGGCGGTCCCCAGGCCCATCAAGGGCTCCAGGAGGGGGGCTGCACGGCCCCCCTCCCACCTATTGTACAGCCCCGGGGAGGTGGTGGTCCCCGGGGCTCTGGGGTTGATAACGGACCCCCTCATTTGAATTTTAGTGTCCCGGGGAGGTGGCGGTCCCCGGGGCATGTGGGGGGGCCATGTGCCCCCGCAAAATAATTAATAAAAGCCCTGGGGGTGGCGGTCCCTGGGGGGCCTTGGAGCCCCCCCCACACATTAAAAATAAGAAGCCCCGGGTGTGGCGGTCCCCGGGGCTGCGTGGGGGCCGTGTGCCCTCACAAATATTTATGGAAAGCCCCAGGGGTGGCGGTCTCTGGGGCTGCGGGTGCCTCCCTGGGCCCCCGCAATTACATTATTGCATGCCCCCTGGACTTGGCCCACCTGGGGCTAAATAATAACAAAGCGCTGACTTTTTTTTATTTTCGGCCGAAATTCGCGCTGGGTGCGCGAATCTCGCCGATTTTTTAATTTAAAAAATGCTTTTTTTGGCCCTGGGGGTCCTTGTGGGACCCCCTGAGCAGGCCTAGGGGGTCAGGGTGTTTCTACCCTGCCCCCTTTTCTTGTTTTTCGCGTTTCTTTTTCTCTTTTCTTGTGACTCGGTTCTACCGAGTCACAAGATGGCTGCCAACACTTCCTGGTTTGGAGTGTTGACAGCCAATTAGAATAAAGCTCGTGGTCGGGAGGGTCCGCGGATCCTCCATGCTTCTAGATATCGATATTTTTATTTTTTGATTTTTTCAGCAACTACTGAATGGATATACACCATTAAAAAAAGGCGCTTTCTGAACCAAGCACTACCTTTTTGCCAAATTTGGTGCAATTCCGTCCAGCAGTTTGAGCTGTAGCCGTGTCTAAAGTTTCCTATGGGAAATTCATTTTTCGCCCTCTTTTTATTTAATTTCTCAGGAACTACTGAACGGATTTACACCATTTAACAAAAAGAGTTCTTTCTGAAACAAGGGCTACCTTTTTGCCAACTTTGGTGTAATTCCGTTCAGCAGTTCGGGCTGTAGCCGTGTCTAAAGTTTCCTATGGAAAATAACATGAAGAAAACACGTTTTGGGACCCCCCTTTTTCTCGGCCCCCGCTTACCGAATCACCCCGAAACTTTCAGGATAGGAGCTGACCGGAGCGCTCCACGTGTTTTGAAAATTTCGTCATCCGGCGCCAAAGTTATTGGGAAAACAAAAACGCTTTTCCTATGGAAACTAGGTCCTAACTATAACTATCTACTGGCGACCGCCACTAGATAATATATATATATATATATATATATATATATATATATATATATATATATATATATATATATACATATATATATATATATATATATATTATCTACTGGCGGTCGCCAGTAGATAGTTATAGTTAGGACCTATTTTCCATAGGAAATCCGCGACATTCTATTTGAAATAACTCTTGCGTCGGTTGACAAATCTTCGCGAAATTTTCAAACTTCATGGCCCGCTCCGGTCCGCTCCTACCCTGAAAGTCTCAGGGTGATTCGTCAAGCGGGGGCCTAGAAAAAAGGGGGGTCCCAAAACGTGTTTTCCCCATTCATTTTCCCATAGGAAACTTTAGACACGGCTACAGCCCGAACTGCTGAACGGAATTACACCAAATTTGGCAAAGAGGTAGTTCTTGGTTCAGAAAGAACCCTTTTGTTAAATGGTGTAAATCCGTTCAGTAGTTGCGGAGAAATTAAAAAATAAGAGTCAAAAAATCAGTTTCCCATAGGAAACTTTAGACACGGCTACAGCCCGAACTGCTGAACGGAATTACACCAAATTTGGCAAAGAGGTAGTTCTTGGTTCAGAAAGAACCCTTTTTGTTAAATGGTGTAAATCTGTTCAGTAGTTGCTGAGAAAATCAAAAGTAAAAGTACATATATATCTATGGCCGCGTCGGATTCGCGCACCCTCCCGATCACGAGCTGTCTGCTAATTGGCTGTCAACACTCCAAACCAGGAAGTGCTGGCAGCCATCTTGTTCCTCGGTAGAACCGAGGAACAAGAAAGCAGTAAAAAAGTGTGCAAAACGCACAAAGGGGCAGGGTAGAAACACCCTGACCCCCTAGGTCTGCTCAGGGGGTCCCACAAGGACCCCTGGGCAAAAGCATTTTTATTTTTTTTTAAATCGGCAGGAGGCGCTCAGGGTGCGCGGATCCTGCCGATAAAAAAAAAATCGAAGCGCGGTCTCCGCGCTTCGATGTTAATTGCCCCCGGGTGGGCCAAGTCCCGGGGGCATGCTGGGAGGTGTTTATTTTATGCATGGGGGCCTCTAAGGGCCCCCAAGCCCGGGGACTGCCACCCCCGGGGCTTTCTATTTAAAATGGTGCGGGAGGGCTCTGAGCCCTCCCGCTACACCGAGGACCACCACCTCCCGGGGCTTCTTTTTTTTTTCTTTCGTGTGGGTGGGCTCGAGCCCCACCACACGCCCGGGACCGCCACCTCCCCGGGGCACTAACAAATTAAAATGGGGGTCCGTTTGGACCCCGAAGCCAGGGGACCACCACCTTCCCGGGGCTTTGCTGATGTGGGGAGGGGGCCGCGCGGCCCCCCTCCTGAAGCCTGTGGTGGCCCTGGGGACCGCCACCCCCAGGGCCGGCTCCTGCAGTGTCCTGGAGTGCCTACCCGGGACACTGCTGTTTGCAATGACAGGACGGGAGCCTCGCGGCTCCGTCCTGTCATTGCAAACTGCTTTGGATATTGGAAGAGAGAGCAGGAAACCTGCTCTCGCTCCAATATCCAAAGACAATTGCTTTTCCACACGGGGAGCAGCATGTTAGCTGCTCCCCATGTGTAAAAGCAATGCCGGCTCCCGTAGGACACGGGGAGCCGGCGGGACTGTGGGGGGTTTGGGGACCCCCACAGTCCCTAACCAGAGGCCAGGCCCGGGGGATGGGGTCCCCGGGGCAAGTAGTGGCCCGGGAGGGGGCCACGCGGCCCCCTCCCCAGAAATAATTTTTTTAAAAATAAAAATAAAAAAAAGGGGTAAGGCCCTGGGGATGGGGTCCCCAGGGCCCAAAAATAAGAAAAAGGAAGGGGGCCACACAGCCCCCCTTCAGGAAAAAAAAAATAAATAAATAAATAACGATCGGCCCGCAGGCCCGCCCCCTTCCTTCACCACTCTGCAAACGCGCCCCTGGCGCGTTTGCAGATGAGAAGTAATTCCCCTTGAATACTGGGGTCCCTGGGGGCCAACTAGCCCACCGGGAACCTCCAGTATGCGCCAGGGGCTGCGTTGCAGAGAGGTGTACAGAGGCCACGCCCCTTTATACACCTCTCTGCAACGCAGCTCTGTGGCGCTTTTGGAGGTACATGGTGGGCTAGTTGACCCCAGGAACCCTCAGGATTCAAGGGGACTTAATACCCCAACTTAAAACGCGCCACGGGCGCGTTTGCACAGTGGTGAAGGGAGGGGGCGGGGCTTCAGGTGACATGTGTGCAAACAGGCCCTGTGGCGCGTTTTAAGATGGGGAATTAAATCCCCTTCAATCCTGAGGGTCCCTGAGGGCCAACTAGCCCAACAGGTACATCCAGAAAGCGCCACAGAGCTGCGTTGCAGAGAGGTGTAAAAAGGGGTGTGGCCTCTCTACACGTCTCTGCAACGCAGCCCCTGGCACATACTGGAGGTTCCTGGTGGGCTAGTTGGCCCCTAGGGACCCTCATAATTCAAGGGGACTTAATCCCCCAACTTAAAACGCGCCACGGGGCGCGTTTGCACAGATGTCACCTCAGGCCCCGCCCCTACCTTCACCATTGTGCAAATATTCCTCTAAAATCTGCCGAACTACGAATTCGGATTTACTCACCTGTTATCAGGAGAGACCTCAGTGCTGCATCTTTCAGCCCAGTACTAATCCTGAAAAGTAATTTTAACCGTACTTACCAGTAACTTGAATTTCCTTCCATAGGATATCATTGCCTGCTTTTTGCTGAAAAGTTTCTAAGTGTTGATTTTTGAAACATACAAATATTCCTCTAAAATCAGCCGAAATACGAATTCCGATTTACTCACCTGTTATCAGGAGAGACCTCAGTGCTGTATCTTTCAGCCCAGTACTGGTCCTGAAAAGTAATTTTAACCGTACTTACCAGTAACTTGAATTTCCTTCCATAGGCTAACATTGACTGGTTTCACTTGGAAATTCTTCTAAGTGTGGAGTTTTGGAACTTTAAAATATTCCTCTAAAATCAGCCGAAATACGAATTCCGATTTACTCACCTGTTATCAGGAGAGACCTCAGTGCTGCATCTTTCAGCCCAGTACTGATCCTCAAAAGTAATTTTAACCGTACTTACCAGTAACTTGAATTTCCTTCCATAGGATATCATTGTCTGCTTTTTGCTGAAAAAGTTTCTAAGTGTTGATTTTTGAAACATACAAATATTCCTCTAAAATCAGCCGAAATACAAATTCCGATTTACTCACCTGTTATCAGGAGAGACCTCAGTGCTGTATCTTTCAGCCCAGTACTGGTCCTGAAAAGTAATTTTAACCGTACTTACCAGTAACTTGAATTTCCTTCCATAGGCTAACATTGACTGGTTTCACTTGGAAATTCTTCTAAGTGTGGAGTTTTGGAACTTTAAAATATTCCTCTAAAATCAGCCGAAATACGAATTCCGATTTACTCACCTGTTATCAGGAGAGACCTCAGTGCTGCATCTTTTAGCCCAGCACTGACCCTGAAAAGTAATTTTAACCGTACTTACCAGTAACTTATATTTTCTTCCATAGGAATCCATTGTCTGGTTTTCAGCAGAAAAGTTTCAAATTGTCGATTTTCACAAACTACAAATATTCCTTAAAAATCGCCTGTATGACTTAAACGCATTCTTTCAACTGTTTACAGGAGATGCACCAGTGCTGGATCCAGGATCCAACACTGAGTAAGAAAAAAGTAACGATAACAGTTTTTACCTGCTAAGTGAATTTCCTTCCATAGGATAACATTGGTGATTCTAGGAGAAAAAGTTTCAAAGTGTCAACTTTTAAAATACAATAATATTCCTTAAAAATCACTAATGTAACCAAAACGCTTTTACTCAACTGTTTACAGGAGATGTCCCAGGACTGAATCTAGGATCCAGTCCTGTGGTTAGCTAAAGTAATCCATAAAGTAACTAATTGCATTTAACTAGAAATTCACATTGAGCTGAATGTTGCATTGTGTTTGAAAATGTGTTGCCCATTGCAACAACTGTAACTACTGTACTTAAAGTCTATTGCCTATGTGCAAAGTATTTAAACTAAAGTAATTCATTCTGAGAAAGTATTTTTGTAATGTATAATGTAATTACAATGTAATTTAAAAAATAAAATATGTGAAAAAAATTGTTTCTAAAAATGTAGTAAATCAGTATGAAAAAAATAAATATAACAATTAATACATTTAAAAATTGTCATTTACAAAACCTTTGAAATTCACTGAAAAAACCTTAGGTTTCAGACATGTTATAGTTAGGAATTAGCATTTAAAAAACCTTTGAAATTCACTGAAAAAACCATAGGTTTCAGACATGTTATAGTTAGAAATTAGCATTTAAAAAACCTTTGAAATTCACTGAAAAAACCATAGGTTTCAGGCACGTTATAGTTAGAAATTTGCATTTAAAAAACCTTAAAAAATCACTGAAAAAACCATAAGGTTTTAGGGACAGTTATAGTTAGTTGGACATTGCACTCGTACAAAACCCGTGAAATTCCCCGTTATAGTTAGTTCAGGTAACTATAACTCGCGCCCCCGCAATGCACTGCTGATGACGTCACATATTACATCACTCATGACATGGTCAGTGACATCACTGATGACATCACTGATGACATCTCAAATGACATGAGAGAACCAGAGATTGTACCAAGGTTTTGAAGTCTTTCTCCGGGAAGAACCGACGGATCCCCCGTAGAAGGCGCAACTGGTAACGTGCATTCTTAGCAATAGAGTTGATGTGGGAGATTAGGTTGAGTCTTTTGTCAAGAATGACACCTAGGGATTTAGCGCTGTCGACAATGATGGGTTTGTTGTTGAGTAGGTTCAGCTGATCCATCCAAGATTGAACAGGAGGAGGTGAGAGAGAGGTAGAGAGGAGGAGGAATTCAGTTTTGGCGGGATTCAGAATGAGTTGGTGATCTAACATCCAGTTGTGAATAGAGTTGAGAGTAGAGTTGAGTAGTGAGAGATCGTGTGCAGAAGATACCTTAAGGTATCTTCCCACTAGTCCACCAGGCATTTATTTGTCGAGAGTGACCCCTTGGGCAAGGGTCACTCTCCTTTGAGGGCAATATTTGTGGCTGTGTCTGCCCTCCAGGAGGGCAGATCGCCATGTTTTGTTTTAAAATTGGGCCCACTAGACCACCAGGGATTTGTTTGAGGGGAGTGGCCCCTTGGGCAAGGGTTGCTCCCCTTTGGAGAGCATTAATTTGTCCGTTTCTGCCATCCTGAGGAGCAGATTGGCTGATTTGTTTTTTTGTAGGTCCACTAGGCCACCAGGGTTTTTATGTTGGGGAGCGGCCCCTTGGTCAAGGGTTGCTCCCTTTATGGGAGGATGATTGTGGCCATTTCTGCCCTCTTTGGGTGGCAGAATAGCAGTATGTTTTAGGCCCATCTGCCCCCAAGGAGGGCAGAAGCCAGTAGTCACCAGGGTTTTTAAATTTTTGTGTTGGGGAGTGGCCAAAATGGCAAGGGTTGCTCCCCTTTTACGAGGGTGAATATTGTATTTATACTCTTTGGCCCACCTACCCCTTAGCTTGACTGGTGGATTGTGTATGGACTGGTGCATTATTTGCATTTTATGATTGTAATGTTTTTTTCTCCTTTTTATTCTAGGGTAAAGCTTTTGATTCCTGTTTGCGGTTTCGGCAGTGGTTGTTCTGCAGTTTTGCGTAATTGCATTTATTTGGTAAGAAAAATATTTTTGTTGTGTGTACTCCAAATGAGTAGTATTGTCATGCATGAATGAATTTTTTTGTAAGTGGTGTCATAATGGCAGCATATTTGTTAGTGTTCAAAGCATGAAATTCTTTGCGATGTTTTGCATTGTCTTATGTGTAATTTTTTTTTTCTTCTTTTTTAGTGGGATATTGTTGATCTTCACTGTGTCTGTGCAGAGTAGGTGGTGGTGAGTGTAGCTGCTTCTGTCATGTGAGTGGTATAGTGTTGGAGTATATAGGTCTTTGTGATAAAGCTACATTTTGTTTATTTCTTTTTTACAAAGGGTTTGTTGTTGTTGACTTGTTTGACAAGTAACCTTTATTAGTAAGCATTATGGCTAGCCGTAGAATTACTGCTCAGCAGGTGGTTGGTTTGCTTCTTGAATCTTCCTCTGAGCAGAATTATGAGACTGACAGTGTGTCTGAGGGAGAGGAGGGAGGGGAAGATTCAGGCAGTGAGTTTTCTCTCCACATGGAATCATCGGATAATGAAGGTACTCTCAGTGCAGATGAAGGTACTCTCGGTGTGGATAAATCTACTCTCAGTGCGGATGAAGTGACTGTTTTAGAGGAGGATACTACTGTGCCGATGGTGCAAGAGGCATCTGGATTGCAGCGTGGGGCTGCTAGGCTTCCTACTGGAAGTGCTGGACTCTGGGTTGATCCAAACATGGTGCAGCCGGTGTTGCCAGCCTTTAGTGGTTATGCAGGGTGTAGAGTGGATTGTGAACATTATTTGCCTATACAGTATTTTCAGTTGTTTATGGATGATGTATTTTTGGGTGAGATTTTTGAGCAGACTAATTTGTATGCTGAACAGTTTTTGAGGGACAACAGTGCCAGACTTAGGCCCCATTCTAGAGCTACCCGGTGGAGTCCCACAAATCTGGAAGAGATGAAGAAGTTTTTGGGTTTGGCTTTTTTGATGGGTTTGATAAGGAAGCCGTCCATGGGTTCATATTGGTCTACCAGTCCCTTGATGGCAACGGCCATATTTCCTGCAGTTATGACTCGTGGTCGTTATTTACATTTGCTTCGGATGCTGCATGTTGTTGATAATGGTTTGGCATTGCCACGAGATCACCCTGAATGTGAGCGTCTTTTTAAGATTCGGCCTGTTCTTGATCACTTTGTAGATCGATTTTCAGAGATCTATACTCCAGGGAAAGAAATATCTATTGATGAGTCTTTGGTCCTGTTCAAGGGTCGTTTGGTTTTTAGGCAATACATTTCTAGCAAGAGGGCACGCTATGGAATTAAGCTGTTTATGTTGTCTGAGAGTAGGACAGAATATGTTTTTAATTTGCGTGTGTACACTGGTAGGGATTCCACTATTGACCCCCTGGTTGTCCATCCACTTTTGGAGTTTTAGAGAAAATTGTGTGGGATCTTGCTAGAGGACTGTTTAACAGAGGCCACCATTTGTACCTTGATAACTTCTACACTGCTGTGCAATTGTTTAAGGAATTGTTCAAAGTGGACACTTTTGCTTGTGGCACAATCCGCTCTAACCGTAAAGGTTATCCAAAGAGCTTGTTTGCAAAAAACTTCAGAGGGGACAGTGCAGTTCCTTGCGTAGTGATGAACTACTAGCTGTGAAATTTGTGGACAGGAGGGATGTGTACATGCTGACTACCATCCATGATGAGAGTACTTCACCTGTGGCTGTTTGGGGTCAGATTGCTGAAGTGCGCAAACCTGTGTGCATTTTAGACTACAATAAGCACATGGGTGGTGTTGATAGAGTAGATCAGAGGTTGGAACCTTACACTGCTATTCGTAAGGCTTACATTTGGTATAAGAAGTTGGCCATCCATCTCTTCAATTTAGCAACTTTCAATGCTTTTGTTGTGTTCAAGGAGTGTTCTCCGGCATCGAATTTGACTTTTGTTCAGTTTCAGGAGTCTGTCATAGGCAGCCTTGTTGTTGTGGAACAGGCAAGTGTTCCTAGAGTTGGAGTGGTGGAAGATGTGGCTCGATTGAAAGATCGCCACTTTCCTGATCACATTCCTCCTACACCCTGCAAAGACTTTCCCACTAGGAGATGTAGAGTCTGTTGGCGAAGAGGTACACGGAAGGAGACTCGTATGTACTGCCCTGAGTGTCCTTCCAACCCTGGGCTGTGTGTGCCTGCTTGTTATAGAGCGTACCACAAGCAAAATAATTATTGGGAGCAACCATGAGTGGTAAAGTGAACTGCCTGGTCTGTAATGTTTAAGAATTGTTGTTCTGTTTCAAGGTTGGCATTAGTGCAATGTATTTAGTTCCTGATTTTGTGTTAGTAGATTTGTATCTATTTGCAATTTGTTTGTGTTTTCTTTTTGTATAAAAAAATCCTAAATGTGATGGTGGTGTGTGTAGGCTGGTGCTTGGCTGGTGGTGTGCTTGGAGTGGCGCTTGGCTGGCGGTGTGCGTGGAGTGGAGCTTGGCTGGTGGTGTGTGTGGAGTGGCGCTTGGCTGGCGGTGTGCGTGGAGTGGCGCTTGGCTGGTGGTGTGCGTGGAGTGGCACTTGGCTGGCGGTGTGCGTGGAGTGGCGCTTGGCTGGCGGTATGCGTGGAGTGGCGTTTGGCTGGCGGTGTGCGTGGAGTGGCGCTTGGCTGGCGGTGTGCATGGAGTGGCGCTTGGCTGGTGGTGTGCGTGGAGTGGCGCTTGGCTGGCGATGTGCATGGAGTGTCGCTTGGCTGGCGGTGTGCGTGGACTGGCGCTCGGCTGGCGGTGTGTGAGTAGTGACTTGCTGCTGGTCACTACACACACTGCTAGCCGAGTGACACTCCACGCAATCCATCAGCTTGTGTGGTTGCTGTGTTAGGAATGTGGACGTGTGAAAGTGATGGGCCCTTGAATGGCGCTGTCTGCTGGTGTGAGTGTTATTATGTGATGGGCCCGCGGCTGGTGGTGTGAATGGTTTTGTATGTGTCACACGTATGAAAGGTGTACGAATGGCCTGTAAAGAGGTTGGTGCCTTGTCGTGGCTTTACAGCTCACGAGCTGTGAGTCAATGGTTCAGTTTCTCGTCCATTCAATTAACAGTGCATTTCATTTTTGTGAAATCACTTGTTAAACAATTGTATATACTGAACCATCACTTGCCCTCGTGCCAAATCCAACCAGTATGTGTGTGTGCTTGAGGAATAGATGGCTGTGCAGTATTCTTTGTCTTTTTAGTCTGTCTGCCAAGGTGTACATTCCGTCTAAGAATAACCTACCAACTGTAGATATTGTCGTAACACCCATGGGAGTACATGGTGATATCTCTCTTGTGGATCATAACAAGTTATGTTACCCAAAATGCCCTGCAAACCTCAAAATGTCTGTCACATTTTCCTTGCAATATTGTGCCAACATTTTCACGCTGCAGAAATAAACACATTATCTCAAAATGACCTGGTTGTGCAAGGGGGGTCACCTGGGTCTTTGGCCCGGGGCTCGGCAGTCACATAGGGAAACCTACCAAACCCACACATTTCTGTAAAGTAGACACCCGGGGTATTCCAGGGAGGTATGGCTTGCGTGGATCCCCCAACGTTTTCTTACCCAGAATCCCTTGCAAACCTAAATTTTAGCTGAAAAAATCACTTTTTTCACACATTTTTGTGTGGGAAAGTGTGGAATCGCCGGGCTCACACAAATTTCCTACCACCCAGTCTTCCCCCAGGTCTCCCGATAAAAATGGTGCCTCACTTGTGTGGGAGGCCCAAGTACCCGCGACAGGCAAGAGCCCAAAACGTAGTGAGGCGACATCAAAATTGCCTATCTCAAAACCACCTGGTTTTGCAAGGGGGGTCACCTGGGTTTTTGGCCCCGTGCTCGGCGGCCATCTAGGGAAACCTACCAAACCCACACATTTCTAAAAACTAGACACCTAGGGGCTTCCAAGGAGGTATGGCTTGCGTGGATCCCCCAAAGTTTCCTTACCCTGAATCCCTTGCAAACCTCAATTTTAGCTGAAAAAATCACTTTTTTCACACATTTTTGTGTGGGAAAGTGTGGCATCACCGGGCTCGCACAAATTTCCTACCACCCAGCGTTCCCCAAGCTCTCCCGATAAAAATGGTGCCTCACTCGTGTGGGAGGCCCTAGTACCCGCGACATGCAAGGACACAAAACGTTTTGAGGCAACATCAACATTGCCTATCAAAAAATGTTTTGGGCCCTTGACTGTTGCGGTTACTTGGGCCTCCCACACGAGTGAGGCATCATTTTTATCGGGAGACCCGGGCAATCGCTGGGTGGTAGGAAAGGAACAGTGATTTTTTCAGCTAAAATTGAGGTTTGCAAGGGATTCTGGGTAAGGAAACGTTGGGGGATCCACGCAAGCCATACCTCCCTGGACGATACAAAAGGGGATGATGGACGGAACGTTTGAGCCAATCAAACACTCACCCCCAGTCAACTGATCTGGGTTTAATCCATCATCATTCTTTAGCTCACTCCACCACCCCAGTTCAGACATGGCCATATGCAAATCAGTCTGACCCTGTGCCTCATGGGAACAGTCCAGCCCGAACTGCCAAGCCATGTCTTCCCTGGACTGGAAACAAGCATCCTAGGACCGGTTTCTGGCATTCCAGCCGTCATCAGCCAGGCTTGTTTGAATCCAGTGGCAAAGTGAGCAAGGGACCCACGTCTGGGCATACCCCGCCAACTTAGGGTGAACAAAGCGATACAAAAGGGGATGATGGACGGAACGTTTGAGCCAATCAAACACTCACCCCCAGTCAACTGATCTGGGTTTAATCCATCATCATTCTTTAGCTCACTCCACCACCCCAGTTCAGACATGGCCATATGCAAATCAGTCTGACCCTGTGCCTCATGGGAACAGTCCAGCCCGAACTGCCAAGCCATGTCTTCCCTGGACCAGAAACAAGCATCCTAGGACCGGTTTCTGGCATTCCAGCCGTCATCAGCCAGGCTTGCTTGAATCCAGTGGCAAAGTGAGCAAGGGACCCACGTCTGGGCATACCCCCGCCAACTTAGGGCGAACAAAGCAATACAAAAGGGAATGATGGACGGAACGTTTGAGCCAATCAAACACTCACCCCCAGTCAACTGATCTGGGTTTAATCCATCATCATTCTTTAGCTCACTCCACCACCCCAGTTCAGACATGGCCATATGCAAATCAGTCTGACCCTGTGCCTCATGGGAACAGTCCAGCCCGAACTGCCAAGCCATGTCTTCCCTGGACCGGAAACAAGCATCCTAGGACCGGTTTCTGGCATTCCAGCCGCCATCAGCCAGGCTTGCTTGAATCCAGTGGCAAAGTGAGCAAGGGACCCACGTCTGGGCATACCCCCGCCAACTTAGGGCGAACAAAGCGATACAAAAGGGGATGATGGATGGATCGTTTGAGCCAATCAAACACTCACCCCCAGTCAACTGATCTGGGTTTAATCCATCATCATTCTTTAGCTCACTCCACCACCCCAGTTCAGACATGGCCATATGCAAATCAGTCTGACCCTGTGCCTCATGGGAACAGTCCAGCCCGAACTGCCAAGCCATGTCTTCCCTGGACCGGAAACAAGCATCCTAGGACCGGTTTCTGGCATTCCAGCCGTCATCAGCCAGGCTTGCTTGAATCCAGTGACAAAGTGAGTAAGGGACCCACGTCTGGGCATACCCCCGCCAACTTAGGGCGAACAAGCGATACAAAAGGGGATGATGGACGGAACGTTTGAGCCAATCAAACACTCACCCCCAGTCAACTGATCTGGGTTTAATCCATCATCATTCTTTAGCTCACTCCACCACCCCAGTTCAGACATGGCCATATGCAAATCAGTCTGACCCTGTGCCTCATGGGAACAGTCCAGCCCGAACTGCCAAGCCATGTCTTCCCTGGACCGGAAACAAGCATCCTAGGACCGGTTTCTGGCATTCCAGCCGTCATCAGCCAGGCTTGCTTGAATCCAGTGGCAAAGTGAGCAAGGGACCCACGTCTGGGCATACCCCCGCCAACTTAGGGCGAACAAAGCGATACAAAAGGGGATGATGGACGGAACGTTTGAGCCAATCAAACACTCACCCCCAGTCAACTGATGTGGGTTTAATCCATCATCATTCTTTAGCTCACTCCACCACCCCAGTTCAGACATGGCCATATGCAAATCAGACTGAACCCTGTGCCTCATGGGAACAGTCCAGCCCGAACTGCCAAGCCATGTCTTCCCTGGACCGGAAAAAAGCATCCTAGGACCGGTTTCTGGCATTCCAGCCATCATCAGCCAGGCTTGCTTGAATCCAGTGGCAAAGTGAGCAAGGGACCCACGTCTGGGCATACCCCCGCCAACTTAGGGCAAACAAAATGATACAAAAGGGGATGATGGACGGAACGTTTGAGCCAATCAAACACTCACCCCCAGTCAACTGATCTGGGTTTAATCCATCATCATTCTTTAGCTCACTCCACCACCCCAGTTCAGACCTGGCCATATGCAAATCAGTCTGACCCTGTGCCTCATGGGAACAGTCCAGCTCGAACTGCCAAGCCATGTCTTCCCTGGACCGGAAACAAGCATCCTAGGACCGGTTTCTGGCATTCCAGCCGTCATCAGCCAGGCTTGCTTGAATCCAGTGGCAAAGTGAGCAAGGGACCCACGTCTGGGCATACCCCCGCCAACTTAGGGCGAACAAAGCGATACAAAGGGGATGATGGACGGAACGTTTGAGCCAATCAAACACTCACCCCCAGTCAACTGATCTGGGTTTAATCCATCATCATTCTTTAGCTCACTCCACCACCCCAGTTCAGACATGGCCATATGCAAATCAGTCTGACCCTGTGCCTCATGGGAACAGTCCAGCCCGAACTGCCAAGCCATGTCTTCCCTGGACCGGAAACAAGCATCCTAGGACCGGTTTCTGGCATTCCAGCCGTCATCAGCCAGGCTTGCTTGAATCCAGTGGCAAAGTGAGCAAGGGACCCACGTCTGGGCATACCCCGCCAACTTAGGGCGAACAAAGCGATACAAAGGGGATGATGGACGGAACGTTTGAGCCAATCAAACACTCACCCCCAGTCAACTGATCTGGGTTTAATCCATCATCATTCTTTAGCTCACTCCACCACCCCAGTTCAGACATGGCCATATGCAAATCAGTCTGACCCTGTGCCTCATGGGAACAGTCCAGCCCGAACTGCCAAGCCATGTCTTCCCTGGACCGGAAACAAGCATCCTAGGACCGGTTTCTGGCATTCCAGCCGTCATCAGCCAGGCTTGCTTGAATCCAGTGGCAAAGTGAGCAAGGGACCCACGTCTGGGCATACCCCCGCCAACTTAGGGGCGAACAAAGCGATACAAAAGGGGATGATGGACGGAACGTTTGAGCCAATCAAACACTCACCCCCAGTCAACTGATCTGGGTTTAATCCATCATCATTCTTTAACTCACTCCACCACCCCAGTTCAGACATGGCCATATGCAAATCAGTCTGACCCTGTGCCATATGGGAACAGTCCAGCCCGAACTGCCAAGCCATGTCTTCCCTGGACCGGAAACAAGCATCCTAGGACCGGTTTCTGGCATTCCAGCCGTCATCAGCCAGGCTTGCTTGAATCCAGTGGCAAAGTGAGCAAGGGACCCACGTCTGGGCATACCCCGCCAACTTAGGGCGAACAAAGCGATACAAAGGGGATGATGGACGGAACGTTTGAGCCAATCAAACACTCACCCCCAGTCAACTGATCTGGGTTTAATCCATCATCATTCTTTAGCTCACTCCACCACCCCAGTTCAGACATGGCCATATGCAAATCAGTCTGACCCTGTGCCTCATGGGAACAGTCCAGCCCGAACTGCCAAGCCATGTCTTCACTGGACCAGAAACAAGCATCCTAGGACCGGTTTCTGGCATTCCAGCCGTCATCAGCCAGGCTTGCTTGAATCCAGTGGCAAAGTGAGCAAGGGACCCACGTCTGGGCATACCCCCGCCAACTTAGGGCGAACAAAGCGATACAAAGGGGATGATGGACGAAACGTTTGAGCCAATCAAACACTCACCCCCAGTCAACTGATCTGGGTTTAATCCATCATCATTCTTTAGCTCACTCCACCACCCCAGTTCAGACATGGCCATATGCAAATCAGTCTGACCCTGTGCCTCATGGTAACAGTCCAGCCCAAACTGCCAAGCCATGTCTTCCCTGGACCGGAAACCAGCATCCTAGGACCGGTTTCTGGCATTCCAGCCATCATCAGCCAGGCTTGCTTGAATCCAGTGGCAAAGTGAGCAAGGGACCCACGTCTGGGCATACCCCCGCCAACTTAGGGCGAACAAAGCGATACAAAAGGGGATGATGGACGGAACGTTTGAGCCAATCAAACACTCACCCCCAGTCAACTTATCTGGGTTTAATCCATCATCATTCTTTAGCTCACTCCACCACCCCAGTTCAGACATGGGCATATGCAAATCAGTCTGACCCTGTGCCTCAAGGGAACAGTCCAGCCCGAACTGCCAAGCCATGTCTTCCCTGGACCGGAAATAAGCATCCTAGGACCGGTTTCTGGCATTCCAGCCGTCATCAGCCAGGCTTGCTTGAATCCAGTGGCAAAGTGAGCAAGGGACCCACGTCTGGGCATACCCCCGCCAACTTAGGGCGAACAAAGCGATACAAAAGGGATGATGGACGGAACGTTTGAGCCAATCAAACACTCACCCCCAGTCAACTGATCTGGGTTTAATCCATCATCATTCTTTAGCTCACTCCACCACCCCAGTTCAGACATGGCCATATGCAAATCAGTCTGACCCTGTGCCTCATGGGAACAGTCCAGCCCGAACTGCCAAGCCATGTCTTCCCTGGACCGGAAACAAGCATCCTAGGACCGGTTTCTGGCATTCCAGCCGTCATCAGCCAGGCTTGCTTGAATCCAGTGGCAAAGTGAGCAAGGGACCCACGTCTGGGCATACCCCGCCAACTTAGGGCGAACAAAGCGATACAAAAGGGATGATGGACGGAACGTTTGAGCCAATCAAACACTCACCCCCAGTCAACTGATCTGGGTTTAATCCATCATCATTCTTTAGCTCACTCCACCACCCCAGTTCAGACATGGGCATATGCAAATCAGTCTGACCCTGTGCCTCAAGGGAACAGTCCAGCCCGAACTGCCAAGCCATGTCTTCCCTGGACCGGAAATAAGCATCCTAGGACCGGTTTCTGGCATTCCAGCCGTCATCAGCCAGGCTTGCTTGAATCCAGTGGCAAAGTGAGCAAGGGACCCACGTCTGGGCATACCCCGCCAACTTAGGGCGAACAAAGCGATACAAAAGGGGATGATGGACGGAACGTTTGAGCCAATCAAACACTCACCCCCAGTCAACTGATCTGGGTTTAATCCATCATCATTCTTTAGCTCACTCCACCACCCCAGTTCAGACATGGCCATATGCAAATCAGTCTGACCCTGTGCCTCATGGGAACAGTCCAGCCCGAACTGCCAAGCCATGTCTTCCCTGGACCGGAAACAAGCATCCTAGGACCGGTTTCTGGCATTCCAGCCGTCATCAGCCAGGCTTGCTTGAATCCAGTGGCAAAGTGAGCAAGGGACCCACGTCTGGGCATACCCCGCCAACTTAGGGCGAACAAAGCGATACAAAAGGGGATGATGGACGGAACGTTTGAGCCAATCAAACACTCACCCCCAGTCAACTGATCTGGGTTTAATCCATCATCATTCTTTAGCTCACTCCACCACCCCAGTTCAGACATGGCCATATGCAAATCAGTCTGACCCTGTGCCTCATGGGAACAGTCCAGCCCGAACTGCCAAGCCATGTCTTCCCTGGACCGGAAACAAGCATCCTAGGACCGGTTTCTGGCATTCCAGCCGTCATCAGCCAGGCTTGCTTGAAACCAGTGGCAAAGTGAGCAAGGGACCCACGTCTGGGCATACCCCCGCCAACTTAGGGCGAACAAAGCGATACAAAGGGGATGATGGACGGAACGTTTGAGCCAATCAAACACTCACCCCCAGTCAACTGATCTGGGTTTAATCCATCATCATTCTTTAGCTCACTCCACCACCCCAGTTCAGACATGGCCATATGCAAATCAGTCTGACCATGTGCCTCATGGGAACAGTCCAGCCCGAACTGCCAAGCCATGTCTTCCCTGGACCGGAAACAAGCATCCTAGGACCGGTTTCTGGCATTCCAGCCGTCATCACCAGGCTGGAATGCCAGAACTGGGGTGGTGGAGTGAACAAAAGAATGATGATGGATTAAACCCAGATCAGTTGACTGGGGGTGAGTGTTTGATTTGCTCTAACGCTCCGTCCATCATCCCCTTTGGTATCGCTTTGTACGCCCTAAGTTGGCAGGGTATGTCCAGACGTGGGTCCCTTGCTCACTTTGCCACTGGATTCAAGATAGCCTGGCTGATGAGGGTTTTGAACCCGAAACCGGTCCCAGGATGCTTGTTTCCGGTCCAAGGAAGACATGGCTTGGCAGTTCGGGCTGGACTGTTCCCATGAGGCACATGGTCAGACTGATTTGCATATGGCCATGTCTGAACTGGGGTGGTGGAGTGAGCTAAAGAATGATGATGGATTAAACCCAGATCAGTTGACTGGGGGTGAGTGTTTGATTTGCTCTAACGCTCCGTCCATCATCCCCTTTGGTATACCTCCCTGGAAGCCCCCGGTTGTCTACTTTTCAGAAATGTGTGTGTTTGGTAGGTTTCCCTAGGTGCCGGTAGAGCTAGGGTTCACAAACTACAGCTAGGCACTTTGCCAAAAAAGGGTCATTTTTCACTGCGAAATTGAGGTGTGACCACGTTGCGTTTTGCGCCATTTCCTGTCACGGGCACTAGGCCGACCCACACACGTGAGGTACCATTTTTCTCGGAAGACTTTGGGGAACGCGGGGTGGATGCAAATTTGTGGATCCACACAGATTCCAGAACTTTCCACCCCAGAAATGTGGGGAAAATGTGTTTTATTTGATAATTTTTTAGGTTTGCAAGGGATTCTGGGTAACAGAACCTGGTGGGAGGCAGTCAAGTCATCCCATCCTGGATTCCCCTGGGTGTCTAGTTTTCAAAAATGTATAGGTTTGCTAGGTTTCCCTAGGTGCCGGCAGAGCTAGGGTTCAAAAACTACAGCTAGGCACTTTGCCAAAAAAGGGTCATTTTTCACTGCGAAATTGAGGTGTGACTACGTTGCGTTTTGCGCCGTTTCCTGTTGCAGGCACTAGGCCGACCCACACAAGTGAGGTACCATTTTTCTCGTAAGACTTTGGGGAACGCGGTGTGGGTGGAAATTTGTGGATCCCCGCAAATTCCAGAACTTTCCACCACAGAAATGTGGGGAAAATGTGGTTTTTTTGACAATTTTTTAGGTTTGCAAGGGATTCTGGGAAACAGAACCTGGTGGGAGGCAGTCAACTCATCCCATCCTGGATTCCCCTGGGTGTCTAGTTTTCAAAAATGTATAGGTTTGCTAGGTTTCCATAGGTGCCAGCAGAGGTAGGGTTCAAAAACTACAGCTAGGCACTTTGCAAAAAAAGGGTCATTTTTCACTGCGAAATTGAGGTGTGACCACGTTGCGTTTTGCGCCGTTTCCTGTCGCGGGCACTAGGCCGACCCACCCAAGTGAGGTACCATTTTTCTCTGAAGACTTTGGGGAACGCGGGGTGGGTGCAAATTTGTGGATTCACGCAGATTCCAGTACTTTCCACCACAGAAATGTGGGGGAAATGTGGGTTTTTTGACAATTTTTTAGGTTTGCAAGGGGATTCTGGGTAACAGAACCTGGTGGGAGGCAGTCAAGTCACCCCATCCTGGATTCCCCTGCATGTCTAGTTTTCAAAAATGTATAGGTTTGCTAGGTTTTCCTAGGTGCCGGCAGAGCTAGGGTTCAAAATATACAGCTAGGCACTTTGCAAAATAGTTTCAGTTTTCACTGTAAAATGTGGTGTTTCCACGTTGCGTTTTGGGCCATTTCCTGTTGAGGGCACTATGCCTACCCACACAAGTGAGGTACCATTTTTCTCAGAAGACTTTGGGAAATGTGGGGTGGGTGGAATTTTGTGGATCCACACAGATTCCAGAACTTTCCACCACAGAAATGTTGTGGAAAATGTGTTTTTTTTTTACAAATTATGAGGTTTGCAAGGGATTCTGGGTAACAGAACCTGGTGGGAGGCAGTCAAGTCACCCCATCCTGGATTCCCCTGGGTGTCTAGTTTTCAAAAATGTATAGGTTTGCTAGGTTTCCCTAGGTGCCGGCAGAGGTAGGGTACAAAAACTACAGCTAGGCACTTTGCAAAAAAGGGTCATTTTTCACTGCGAAATTGAGGTGTGACCACGTTGCGTTTGCGCCGTTTCCTGTCACGGGCACTAGGCCGACCCACCCAAGTGAGGTACCATTTTTCTCTGAAGACTTTGGGGAACGCGGGGTGGGTGGAAATTTGTGGATCCATGCAGGTTCCAGAACTTTCCACCACAGTAATGTGGGGAAAATGTGTTTTTTTTGACAATTTTTTTGGTTTGCAAGGGATTCTGGGAAACAGAACCTGGTGGGAGGCAGTTAAGTCACCCCATTCTGGATTCCCCTTGGTGTCTAGTTTTCACAAATGTATAGGTTTGCTAGGTTTCCCTAGGTGCCGGCAGAGCTAGGGTTCAAAAACTAGACCTAGGCACTTTGCCAAAAAAGGATCATTTTTCACTGCGAAATTGAAGTGTGACCACGTTGCGTTTTGCGTCGTTTCCTGTCGCAGGCACTAGGCCGACCCACACAAGTGAGGTACCATTTTTCTCATAAGACTTTGGGGAACACGGGGTGGGTGGAAATTTGTGGATCCACGCAGATTTCAGAACTTTCCACCACAGAAATGTGGGGAAAATGTGTTTTTTTGGCACTTTTCTAGGTTTGCAAGGGATTCTGGGTAACAGACCCTGGTGGGAGGCAGTCAAGTCACACCATCCTGGATTCCCCTGGATGTTTAATTTTCAAAAATGTATAGGTTTGCTAGGTTTCCCTAGGTGCCCGCAGAGCTAGGGTTCAAAAACTACAGCTAGGCACTTTGCCAAAAAAGGGTCATTTTTCACATCGAAATTAAGGTGTGACCACATTGCGTTTTGTGCCGTTTTCTGTCGCAGGCACTAGGCCGACCCACACATGTGAGGTACCATTTTTCTCATAAGACTTAGGGGAATGCGCGGTGCATGGAAATTTCTGGATCCACGCAGATTCCAGAACTTTCCACCACGGAAATGTGGGGAAAATGTGTTTTTTTTGACAATTTTTTAGGTTTGCGAGGTATTCTGGGTAACGGAATTTGGTGGGAGGCAGTCAAGTCACCCCATCCTGGATTCCCTGGGTGTCTAGTTTTCAAAAATGTATAGGTTTGCTAGGTTTCCCTAGGTGCCGGCAGAGCTAGGGTTAAAAAACTACAGCTAGGCACTTTGCCAAAAAGGGGTCATTTTTCACTGCGAAATTGAGGTGTGACCACGTTGCGTTTTGCACCATTTCCTGTCGCAGGCACTAGGCCGATCCACACAAGTGAGGTACCATTTTTCTCGTAAGACTTTGGGGAACGCGGGGTGTGTGGAAATGTGTGGATCCACATAGATTACAGAACTTTCCACCACAGAAATGTGGGGAAAATGTGTTTTTTACAATTTTTAGGTTTGCGGGGTTTCTGGGTAACAGAACCTGGTGGGAGGCAGTCAAGTCACCCCATCCTGAATTCCCCTGGGTGTCTAGTTTTCATATTGCATAGGTTTGCAAGGTTTCCCTAAGTGCCCGCAGAGCTCAGGGTTCAAAAACTACAGCTGGCACTTTGCAAAAAAAGGGTAATTTTTCATTGTGAAAATGTGGTACGTCCATGTTGCATTTTGAGCCATTTCCTGTTGTGGGCACAAGGCCTACCCACACAAGTGAGGCACCATTTTTATTGAGAGACTTAGGGTAACTGTTATTACCTATTGACTTTCGATGCATTTCTGCCTTCCAACTGAAAGACAATGTCTAAAAAATAAGTCATTTTGAAAAATGACCTATAATTCTCATGCTAGTATGGGTACTCCCAATTTCGGAAATGTCCAAATATCTACTGTTTCTAAAATCTAAATTTTGTTCCCATTTCAGAAATACATAGGTGTCTTTCATAACAGTTTTTCCATGTATACATTTTCCCAAAATAATTGCTATATACCCGGTACATAATAAAAAACCATTGCAAGATGCTGCTCAGTTATTGGCTCTGGGTTCGTCGGGTTCTTGGTGAACCTACAAGTCCAATTATCTCCACAACCAGAAAGGTCCAGCGGATGTAATGGTATATTGCTTTCAAATAGCTGTCATAATTAGAAGAAGTTACAGGTGAAAACGTTGACACAAATGGCTGTTTTTTTCAACTAATTTTCAATTTTTCCTTCATTTAACTGTAAGTTTCTATAATGAAAACTTTAAGGATCTACACAAATGACCCCTTTTTGAATTCAGAATTTTATCTACTTTTCAGAAATGTATGGCTTTCCAGGATCCATTATTGGTTTCATACCCATTTCTACCATTAACTGGAAGGAGGTTGAAAGCACAAAAAATAGCAAAAATAGGCTATGTCTCATAAAAATGCCAAAACTGTGTAAAAAGTTGGTTTTCTGACAAAAGTCTGCTTGTCCCTGAAATCTGGGAAGATGGTGATTTCAGCACCACAACCCCTTTTTGATGCCATTTGCAGGGAAAAACAAGACGCTTTCATCTGTAGCCCTTTTTCGCACTTTTCCTAAAAAAACAAAATGTTGCTGTATTTTGGCTAATTTTTGGGTCTCCTCCAGGGGAATCCACAAACCCTGGGCACCTTTACAATCCCCATGATGTTAGAAAAAAAGGACGCAAATTTGGCGTGGATACCTTATGTGGTCAAAAAGTTACAGGGTCCTAAGCGCGCACTACTCCAAATAGCCAAAAAAGGCTTACCACAAGGAGGGAAAAGGCCTAGCTGCGAAGGGGTTAAAAAGGCAACTGCGGGCACAGAAAATTGTATTCTATATCAGAACCAGTGAGTGCAGAGTGAAAAGGTGAAAGAATAAAAGTGTATATAGAATTAAATCCACTATGAGGAAAGATCAAACGGGCATAGATGGTGGTCCCAACAATAACCATAGTATGGAAAATTCCAGACAGATCGGAAAATAAAGGGCAAATGCCCCTATGCCACGCATTACGAAGGTTCTGACCTCAAGGGAATATATGCACTCAGTGCACCCTACTTAAAGATACCAGTATCCAACAACATAAATTGAAAAAAAAGAGAATTTCAGAAAAAACTTTTAAAATAAGTGCATGTGAAACAAAAGGCAGCTAGACCCCTATATGTGTTGCCAATTCCTCTTCCTTCTTTAATCCAAAAGGCATTCTGGTATTTAAATCAATGTTGTAGTGGGACTCTAGGATCTGCAGTTGTTTTTCCCTGTCCCCCGCTAATACGTTTTAATACTCTGTCAAGACCCACATATTTGAGAAGTTTGTTGTTGCTGTCATGGACATAATACAAATGTCTGGCCACTGGATAATTGAAATCCAGAATGGTTATTGAGGCCATGTCCCTTTTTACACTTCTCTGCAACGCAGCTCTGTGGCACTTACTGGAGGTACCTGGTGGGCTAGTTGGCACCTAGGGACCCTCAGGATTCAAGAGGACTTAATCCCCCAACTTACAACGTGCCAGAGGGCGCGTTTTCACAGTAGTGCAGGGAGGGGGCGGGGCCTGATATAACAAGTGTGCAAACACGACCCCGGGCACGTTGTAAATTGGGGGATTAATTCCCCTTCAATCCTGAGTGTACCTAGGGGCCAACTAGCCCACCAGGTACCTCCAGTAAGTGCCACAGAGCTGCATTGCAGAGAGGTGTAAAAAGGGGTGTTGCCTCGGACCACATCTCTGCACTCCCACAGGGAACTATTAAGTAACGGTTCTCCTCCATTTGCAGTAAACAATGACTCAGTGCTGTTACTTAATAGTTCCCTGTGGGAGTGCCTCTGGGTTTGGTGGAACAGGCAGGGTGAGGAACTACCTTTCAAATTCACCCCTGCGGTGAGTGGGATTTCATCATGAGCACTTAAACCCTGTATTTTGTGCCTACCAAGGTAAAAACTGTACTGCACAGAGTTACACAAAATACAAGGACACTCACTAAGAGAAGATGTTCTTAATACCACGATGACATGGCGGACTCTGGAATGGTGATATAAATCCGTCATCACTCACTGCACATCCTGTGGTTAATGGGGAGGTGCTAAGATGTACTTAAATGGGGGCAAGATGCTTTCAAATGCACACAAGGCATTGAAGAAGGCATGATGCCTAAACTCGTCTGCCTTTTATATAAATTAAGAAATTGAAGAAATTGAAAGTTTGAGAGTCCATGGAGTGCATTGCTAATCCCGTTGGGAAGATGTTTAGAAATTTATTGCGTGACTGCCACTGTCACGACAACGGCACCCGCCCGCAAGTTGTTCGGCAAATAGTGGCTTTGGTGGAGATATATATATATATATATATATATTCACTGAAAAAAACGTAGGTTTCAGACATGTTATAGTTACAAATTAGCATTTAAAAAACCTTAGAAATTCACTGAAAAAACCATAGGTTTCAGGGACGTTATAGTTACAAATTAGCATTTAAAAAACCTTTGAAATTCACTGAAAAAACCATAGGTTTTAGGGACAGTTATAGTTAGTTGGACATTGCACTCGTACAAAACCCGTGAAATTCCCCGTTATAGTTAGTCCAGCTAACTATAACTCGCGCCTCGCAATGCACTGCTGATGACGTCACATATTACATCACTCATGACATGGTCAGTGACATCACTGATGACATCACTGATGACATCTCAAATGACATCACTGATGACATCACTGATGACATCATCCGTGTGATAATTTCATGCATCTTCTCACACCCTAATATAACCTTTGATACACCCACTCTAAATTACAGAATGCCATTCACAAAACCATAGACACTCCAACACCAATAACTACATACCCACACACTGATTCTTAGGTCTACGCACACATCCACTCACTCACCCGTACAGTCACTCATACTTACGGTCACTCAGTACAGGACTATCATAGCAATGATATCCTATGGAAGGAAATTCAAGTTACTGGTAAGTATGGTTAAAATTACTTTTGAGGATCAGTACTGGGCTGAAAGATGCAGCACTGAGGTCTCTCCTGATAACAGGTGAGTAAATCGGAATTCGTATTTCGGCTGATTTTAGAGGAATATTTTAAAGTTCCAAAACTCCACACTTAGAAGAATTTCCAAGTGAAACCAGTCAATGTTAGCCTATGAAGGAAATTCAAGTTACCGGTAAGTACGGTTAAAATTACTTTTCAGGACCAGTACTGGGCTGAAAGATGCAGCACTGAGGTCTCTCCTGATAACAGGTGAGTAAATCGGAATTCGTATTTCGGCTGATTTTAGAGGAATATTTTAAAGTTCCAAAACTCCACACTTAGAAGAATTTCCAAGTGAAACCAGTCAATGTTAGCCTATGGAAGGAAATTCAAGTTACTGGTAAGTAACCCTGGGCGAAGTGCTACGATACGCTCGCGTAGTTTGCGAAGTTTGCGCTACTTTGCACAACGCGAATTGCACGTAGCACAGTGCAAACACGCGTAGCGTAGCGTAGTGCCGCGGTCATTTTGCTTGCTCGCGGTCCTCAACGTCAAGTTGGCGACCGCGAGCAAGCAAAATGACATCCGGCGAGACTTTTCCTCGTTCGCGATCAGCAACATCAAGTTGCCGATCGCGAACGTGGAAAATAAACCTCCCGGCGAGATTCTCAACGCGGGGAGGTCAGGTTTCTCATTGCGAGTGGTCGCGTATGCTCGCGACCGCTCGCGATGAGAAACTACCAGTCCGCGTTGAGAAAGCTGCTGCTCGAGTAAAAATCTACTCGAGCGGCAGTAAAAGACAGCTCGCACTGTGCAATTTGCCGTTTTCAATGATTGCACAGTGCGGACAAGCATCCGGCACTGTGCAATCATTGCGAACACGCACTACGCAGTTCGCGTAGTGCTACGCGAAGCTCGCGTAGTGCGAACTGCACTTTGCGTAGCTTCGCGAAGCACTACTTTGCGAACTACGCCCAGCCTTACTGGTAAGTACGGTTAAAATTACTTTTCAGGACCAGTACTGGGCTGAAAGATGCAGCAGTGAGGTCTCTCCTTATAACAGGTGAGTAAATCGGAATTCGTATTTCGGATGATTTTAGAAGAATATTTGCACAATGGTGAAGGGAGGGCGGGGCCTGAGGTGACATCTGTGCAAACGCGCCCCGTGGCGCGTTTTAAGTTGGGGGATTAAGTCCCCTTGAATCCTGAGGGTCCCTAGGGGCCAACTAGCCCACCAGGAACCTCCAATATGCGCCAGGGGCTGCGTTGCAGAGACGTGTAGAGAGGCCACACCCCTTTTACACCTCTCTGCAACGCAGCTCTGTGGCGCATTCTGGATGTACCTGTTGGGCTAGTTGGCCCCAAGGACACTCAGGATTGAAGGGATTTAATTCCCCATCTTAAAACGCGCCACGGGGCCTGTTTGCACACATGTCACCTGAAGCCCCGCCCCTCCTTCACCACTGTGCAAACGCGCCCCGTGGCGCGTTTTAAGTTGGGGGATTAAGTCCCCTTGAATCCTGAGGGTCCCCAGAGTCCAACTAGCCCACCATATACCTCCAAAAGCGCCACAGAGCTGCGTTGCAGAGAGGTGTAAAAGGGACGTGGCCTCTGTACACCTCTCTGCAAGGCAGCCCCTGGCGCATACTGGAGGTTCCTGGTGGGCTAGTTGGCCCCCAGGGACCCCCAGTATTCAAGGGGAATTCGTTCCCCCTCTGCAAACGCGCCAGAGGCGCGTTTGCAGAGTGGTGAAGGAAGGGGGGCCTGTGGGCCCGATCGTTTTTTTTTTGTTTTTGTCCCCTGAAGGGGAGCTGTGTAGCCCCCTTCCTTTTTTCTCTTTTTGGGCCCTGAGGACCCCATCCCCCAGGGCCTTACCCCTTTTTAAATTACAAAAAAAAAAAACGGGAAGGGGGCCGCGTGGCCCCCTTCCCTGGGCCTGTATTGGCCCCGGGGACCCCATCCCCCGGGGCATGGCCTCTATATTTATTATTTTAAGGGGGCAGCGTGGCCCCCTCCTCTGGCCATTTTAAGGCCCCGGGGACCCCATCCCCCGGGGCCGGCCTTTCCATTTTTTATTTTTATTTTTTTCTCTCTTTTTTGGGAAGGGGGGCCGCGTGGCCCCCCTCCCGGGCCACTACTTGCCCCGGGGACCCCATCCCCTGGGGCTGGCCCTCTCCGTTGGGGACTGTGGGGGGGTCCCCAATCCCCACACAGTCCCGCCGGCTCACCACGTCCCTTGGGAGCCGGCATTGCTGTTCCACATGGGGAGCAGCTGACATGCTGCTCCCCATGTGGAAAAGCAATCGGCTTTGGATATTGGAAGAGAGAGCAGGTTTCCCTGCTCTCTTCCAATATCCAAAGCAGTTTGCTATGGCAGGACGGGAGCCGCGAGGCTCCGTCCTGCCATAGCAACTACAGTGTCCCGGTGGTAGGCACCCCGGGACACTGCAGGAGCCGGCCCTGGGGGTGGTGGTCCCCAGGGCCATCAAGGGCTCCAGGAGGGGGCCGCGTGGCCACCCTCCCATTCAGTACACAGCCCCGGGGAGGTGGTGGTCCCCGGGGCTCTGGGGTCCGTAACGGACCCCCATATTAAAATGTTTAGTGCCCCGGGGAGGTGGCGGTCCCTGGGGCATGTGGGGGGCTGTAGCCCCCCCCACACAGGTTTTCTAATGTATAAAAAAAAAGCCCCGGGGAGGTGGTGGTCCCCGGGGCTGCGGGAGGGCTCAGAGCCCTCCCGCACCATTTTTAAAAAAAGCCCCGGGGGTGGCGGTACCCGGGGTTTGGGGGCCCTTTGAGGCCCCCTCACATTAAATTATCCCCCCACCATGCCCCCGGGACTTGGCCCACCCGGGGCCAGTGTCATCCGAAGCGCGGGAGCCCGCGCTTCGATTTTTTTTCGGCAGGATTTGCGCACCCTGAGCGCATCCTGCCGATTTAAAAAATGTTTTTATTTTTTTTGCCCAGGGGGTCCTTGTGGGACCCCCTGAGCAAACCTAGGGGGTCAGGGTGTTTCTACCCTGCCCCCTTTGTACGCTTTGCGCACTTGTTTTGTCTTGTGGATTGCTACCTGCCTTGTTATGTTGGCCTAGGCCTGGCTGCCATGCTGCTTTTCTTTGCGCACGTTACACTGAGCCGGGCCTTCCTCGCCCTTTGCTCGTGCCAAGTTCTTTTGCACTGTCTGCATCTTCTGTTGTTCACCTTTTTGGGCTCAGTCTGCACAAACATGTACAAGGTCGCATAACAATGTATTTTGGTTCTTCCTGATATGGCCAGTCTCGCGCACCCAGACATAACATTATGTGCAATTGCCATGAAGAATTTGATATGCTTTTAATGCTGTGGTTTATTAGCGCTTAACACACTTGGAGAAATCCCTTTCAGTGAGAAGAGCTATGATGTCCTGCTGATGTAATTCTGCATCTAGAGACTGAGGTATGAGGGTTCGCTAGTCAAAGCCCAGAGGTCTTCTATTTTATAATAAACTATCTTACTGCAAGGGGAGGGTGGTAATGTTATTTATACGTTTATCCACTGAGCTCTGAGATGCTTTCCCCGTTTGTATTCTATGGAATTGTAACCATGCTGCTTATATTAGTAATATGCATTATGCTATTAGTACTGACACGTGTACTGTACATTAGAGCACGTAAGTTGGAATAAACATTTTAACCTATCCAGTGTCTCTTCCTACGCACCTTGTGGACAAGTACGAGTGAGTGGCGAAAGAGTGTTCTTGCTTCAGTGAGTCCTGAGATAAAGATACCGTGTTCTGGGTTGTCCAAACATTAGTACTTGGGTGCTAATGGGATGCTAAGCTAGTTGGGTTGGGGTTTTTGGGTGCTACGGTATATGGTGGCAAACCACTGTATTCCGGGGTCCCATTTTCCTGTGCATAGCTCTGTGTATGTGCAGAAACCTTATGACATGGCGCGACCACCGTGGGGCAGCTTATCTGCGAGACGCTTGAGTAGTGCTTGTGCTTGTCCACAAACCCCTCGCGTACGCTTCCGGAGGCGTATGTGACGGTGATACCTCCTATATTGAATGTTTTATAGGTTCTTTCAAGCTTGATATTATTAAAAAAGGTTAGTTAACAGACCCATTTTTGTGCTCCCTGTTAGGTTGTCGAATATAATTGTTTAGTCATGGCTGGTGTGGCGATAGCTGCACATAGTCGAGGGCACTCCGAGACCACTTAGCTGTGTATGGAGTGCCCGATACAGGGGTCGAGTTGGTCTTTGTGGTTCAAGCCGATGCGGCTTATCACTTTGAAGTGTTTTACACTTGGATCACTTTTGAAGCGGTGGATGCAGGTGATAAGCTGTTTCATGAATATAAACCCACCGCTATTCCTGCTGCCTATCGACCCTATACTACTCTTGAAGTGCCTCTCACGGCTTGGCAGCAACGTGTTTGGTTTAATGGCGCCCTACCACAACCAACTACCGCAGTTCGTTTAGGCCCCTTGTCAATTCAGGGGGCCACTTGGCCTGTATTGGCCGGGTATACCCCGCATCCAAATTATCTGGCATTACCGCTTGCGGAACTGCGCACTATGCATACCGAATTGGTGCGAGTGCATCGAGCCTTGGTGACATACGTTACAGGTAGCCTCCATGGAGCTGCTCCCGTAGTCGCAGGCCAACCAGCTATTGCAGCTGGAGTGACTATAAGTCCTGTCATGGTAAATTCTGTGATGGGCAAACGTCCACAAAATAAGGACGATTATCCTTACTGGCTTGCCGAAAAGTTCGATCAGATAGAAGCGGTGTTTCCACATACATCCCCAGTAGATAAACACCGCATCCTCACGATAAGTTTGCCAAAAGACATAATCCCCGATTTGACATCATGTGAAAACTGGGGTAAGGTATTCGCAGCAGTTTATTCAAAATGTTTTGGAACTCCTTCCATGACGGTTCTACCCTCTGTAATTAAAAAGTACAGGATGAACATGGCCCTGAAGCGGCTGTGGAATTAGGGATGAGACTAGTGGGAGTGTTTGATGTAGTAGCTGAGCTGATCCTTGGAAATGTCAAGGGCGATGCTATGAACTTTCAAGTAGCGAATGCTTTGGCTTTGGTCCCAGAGTTGGACAGGCCTCGCGAATTACCGAAAATAATAGCCCGGGCTTATAAAACAATTGGAAGAAATAGCCTAGGCAACAAGCCTTTTGTAAAAATGCAAACTCAATCGCAAACACAAGTTATACAAACAAAAAGTGTATCTGAGAAAGATGATAAACCAGTCTTCACTAAAAAGAGTTGGAGACAGAAAAAACAGGGTAAGCAACAAAAGAAGCCGGGGTCGAGAGGCGCTTCCCCAGTTTCGGTTTCTTCTGAACGTACTTATGATTTACGTGATAGGTCAAGGATTAAATCACCAGAAAGGTTTCAGAGCTCTGATACGCGTTCTCCTCGTTCTTCACAGGCCCAGACGTCGTCACAGGCTGGTGGAGGAGGACGGCAAGATAGAGGAAGGGGCCGAGAGGCTCCCCAGGAGCGAGACCAACCTCGACAACAAGTCAGAGGGAAAGCAGAAGATTTTCATCTTCCTCGACCGCAATTTCAGAAGAAAAAGGTTGCCGCTGTCACAGCGAAATATGCCTCAGACCGTGAGAACGAGACTCCAGAATTGGACGTGGGCAGTGACCCTCCTAGACAGCGCCGCGGAAGTTACCATAGTGCGGGAGGCGCTACGTCCTCATATGGAGGCGACAGCAACTGAAACATTCGTTACTGTAGAGACAGCTGACACGAGAGTGGCACCCCCTGACAGACTATATAATATAGTTATACAAATTGAAGGTGACATACCGCGTGAAATAAAAGGGATTTTTTGGGAAAATCTAACCTCTTCATATGACATTTTGTTAGCGGAGGTGGATTGGCCACCCCCATTCGTTTTAGCTGCACATAAAGGAGAGGAGGTAATCCTTCCAAGCTTTTCACGGCATGTCCCAAAAGACAAAGCTGAAGCACTTGCAGCTGAGTGGGCTGTGTACCTGGCACCAGCGTTATACCGCAACCATGTGGGATGGGATGAAGAATCACCTCCTCATGCAATACCTTTGCGGTCACTACCGCAGCCACAACCCCAATATCCCATCAAACGGCAGGCAAAAGGCCCCGTCTCAGAAATTCTGACACAGTTGGAATATCAGGGAGTAATTGAACCATGCGTATCACCTATGAACAATCCCCTTTTCGTGGTTTCTAAACCCGATGGATCGTACCGCTTAGTTTTGGATTACCGGCATTTAAATACTCATTGTCGGAACTTTGCGGTGCAAAATACACACAGTTCTGCGCTTGTAGACAGTCTTGTTCGTAAAAAATACAAAACGACACTTGACCTTTCAAACGGTTTCTACACGCACAACCTAGCCCCGGAGAGTGGTCAATGGACCGCATTCACTTCCGGTGGTAAATTATTCCAGTTCCGGCGATTACCCATGGGCTATAAAAATAGTCCGGGTATATTCGCCGCCCGTGTTGTTTCTTTGTTAAATGACATTGATCAAGACGCATGTTCGTACGTTGATGACATCTATCTGACAGACGACGAGTTATATCAGCATCTGTCCCGTGTGGACCGCATTATTCTTGAATTTGCGGAGCAGGGTTACAAATTTAACTTTGCTAAGTCACACATTGCTGAATTTACCGTTCTGTTCTTGGGCTATGAGCTCAATAACGAAGGTAAGGGCTTAGCCCCCATTTCTTGGAAAAATGTGCACATTTGTGCCCCCCAAATACTCTGAAGAAGCTTCAGTCTTTGCTGGGTTTCCTGAACTTCGGGCGTACTTACATTCCCGAATATGCCCAGCGTATCAAGCCTTTGTATGCTTTGATACAACCTACTTATTCAAGGTCTTGCTGGCTGCCTGAGCATACCTCAATTTTGCAGTCTTTGCAGACAGACCTTTTGGAGTCTAAATATCTTTTGACTCGTGATAACCACACAAACCTGGTGATTAGAATAATTCCGGGGGCGGTGGGATTCACCTATTTAACCTTTAATGAAGGTGATACAGTACCTATCGCATACAAGTCACATCTGTACACTTCCGCTGAATTGCGCTTTACATCTGTTGAAAAAGTTCTGACTGCAGTGCAAATGGCGATTCTAAAAGAACGCGCACTGGCACAGGGTAAGCGGATTCTGGTGGTAACACCCTGTCCTGCCCTGGAGGCAGTAACAAAGGCAAGTGTACCGAACTCAAAAGCAATGCATCCCCGTTGGATACAATGGGCTACATCTTTGACGTCTTCGGACGTCACTTTTGTTTTTGATTCTTCTCTTCAGACTCAGGAGTTTTTGCAGTATGAATTCGTTCATCCTCCTCCTTTGTTTTTACTACCGCTTGAGGATTACAAATGTGTGATCTACACCGATGGTTCGGCGCAACCGGCCACTGGGTCCAAGCACGCTTATTCAGCTGCATGTGCTATTGTTGCGGGTTCCTTTGTGAGATGGAACGTTCAAATCCTCTGTAGTGCATACTCGCACACTTGGAGATAGTACCGCACAATTGGCCGAGCTGCATGCATTGCTACTTGCACTTGAGTTCGCTTCTCAGGATGAGACCACTCTTATTGTATGTGATTCTTTTTACTGTGTACAATCTTACAATGACAATCTGTTTTTCTGGTCGAAAAACGACTACAAGGACGCAAAAGGGAGCACAATTAAGCATAAAATGCTTTGGGTTCGAGTGGCAGAATTGCAACAACGTCTGCCCCTCACACAGGTGGTTCACACCTTAGGCCATCAGCGGGTGGGCGCACACGCTATTGGTAACGATCTGGCAGATGAAGCTGCCCGTTCAGCAGTAGTCACGTGTTCAGTAGCAGCGGTTACCAGGTCCATGTCTAAAATAGACCCTGTTATATTAGCAGCTATTGCTGCAACCAAGGAAGGTAATAATTACCCTACAGGTTTCCCTTCCAAGTATTCTTACACATTAAGTCCCGATCAGGTTCCTTATGTGACTATACCTGACGTTGGAGATCGGCTGATCCCCAACGCGGACCGCAGGAGTGCCTTGATATCAGCTGCACACGAAGGCATGGCTTCGGCTCACGCAGGTGTGTCAGCTACGGTTTCCATCTTGCAGCAGCGTTATTGGTGGCGTGGGTTATATAAAGACACCCGTGCTTTCGTGCTTTCTTGCGACGTTTGTCAACAGATTAAGCCTTCCACGGTAACACGTCCACCACAAACCCCGCTCTGCATTGCTAACAGACCCTTTGGGTGTGTTTACTTGGATCACTGCGGTCCATTCTCATCAGACACTGCCTATAAATACATCTTAGTGGCAGTGGACTCGTGCACACGGTTTCTCTGGGTCTGGCCACAACGGAGTGCTGACGCCCGAAATGTAATCAGGGATTTGCGTGTCTTTGTGGGAATTTTCGCATGCGGCACCTTCCATTCGGACCAAGGTCCAGCGTTTGCCTCTAGGGCTTACAAGGATGCAATGGCTTCGCTTGGGGTGCGGGTGAAATTTTCGTCTCCGTATAGGCCTGAGGGCAACTCTATCGTTGAACGAATGAACCGTGACTTAAAGCAATCCTTAACAGCTAGGGTTATAGGTACTGGCAGGAACTGGCTGGCCCATTTGTATACCGTTCAGCGTGCACTTAATAATCTCCCTAGAAGACCTCTGGGTGGGCGGACCCCATACGAAATGCTCTTTGGCATACAAATGTTTGTGCCTGACCTTGAGGGTCCAGACATCGCGGCACAATCCGCCAAGTTTGATGTAGATAACCATTCTGCTATGTTACAGGACTTACAAGAAGCCCGAGACAAACTTGCAACTACACATTTACCTTCAGCCACAGATCCTGCGTTGCAGATTCCGGTAGCCGGCTGGCTTCCGAAAGATTGGAGAACTGGTTCGAGAGAAGGTTGAAAACAAAAAGGAATTTGGCCCCTCTTTTCGTGCACCGGTTCCAGTTCTTGGCCTGAAGGGAACACGTACAGTCATTTTACCACCGCTTCCTGGTCGCAAAGAGAACAGATACATCTCAGTTGAAAATGTCAAGCTACAGCGCCTGGCCGATCCTGAATAGTGTCACACCAGCGGTCTCTTGTCCTGCCATTTATCGGACATATGTTCATAGTCCATCTGCACGAACGATCGCTGATGCTGTAATTGAGATGGTTGATTTGCCTGAAACTACGATTGATCCCCAACTCTCCACCAATATCAACGAGGACGAGTATACTTATCCTGCATCAGAATCGGTGGCACATCAACCAACAACGCCACTAAGCCCGACTCGTTATTCCTTTGATTCGGATTCCACATCTTCAAAAGTTCCATCCAAGTTCAGTATTTTTATATCCTGGTTTAGAGACAATTTTTTGATTCCCCCTGGACATACATCTGGTTGGTACTTTTCTTGATATTTTTGTTCATGTCCATTGGCTTTGTCACAGTGTTTTTTCTACTAATCAATGGTCACTATTTACCTGAACGCTCTGCTGTAGACTATGTTTCTGGAACTTTGGCTCCTCATTCCTCGTCTCACATCATGAAGCGTGACCACACATTTGTGAACATTTCAGCCTTCCCAGTTGCTGATGGCATCGTATGGGATGCAGTGAACTATCAAATCCATGGTCCGACGGAAATTATTAATGTACCTAATGTCCTTCGTGTTTCAATGGGTGATGTAGTACAAAATAATATTCATTCTGATGATTGGGATGTGCATGCCGTTGAAGCATTGTTTGCCGATTTAAAATATTATGCATCTTTTAATGCTGAAGATCTATATATGAATTCTGCTAATTATGCCGATTTGTATTGTTACCAACATTGGGGTAATCATTTTCTCCATAAGCCCAGTGCCCTGCGTAGTTCTGTTAACTATACCCAATGGGAACATTGTCCAAACCCCTTGCCAGGTAGCTCTCAAACTCTTCGAAATAAGTTTAATTATTTTACTGATTTTAATCGGTCGAACCCTGCATCATATTATTTTAGACTTAATAACACATCAACTCAGAAAATTATGTTGACACACACCAAATTGCTTTATTCAGGTTCCTTTCTGAGTGCCCTAGCTGTGGGAGGTTATGAGTATTGGGATAATACAGTGGATTTAAAATCTATTTGGGGCTCCAAGCCATGGCAGGTACAGGGAACCGAGGCGTTGCATCGTGCTTGCCTCATCCCTACCCAAATTATGTTCCTAAATGCTTCCATCTATCAGACTACATGTTGGGGCTTAGCAACCACTAAACAATTGAATACGCCATCAATACCATCCCTGTCGAGTTTTCCAAATGAAAGCTCACGATTCAATATGTCCCTCGTGTCCCTGCAGGCAATGTTACAAAATAATTCGTTTAATGTTTCTGAGCTGGTTCAGTCACCGTGGTTAATATGGCCTATATCATCTAATGCATGTCAAATGCGTTTTCATGATACTGGTGCTAGCTACACACAGAATAGGCCTGATCCGAGGTTTACTGATGCCCGTACTGTCACTACATACTCTGTTGGTAAATTATGCAAACAATGGCTGCAACATTCGTCCCTTGATTCTGTTAAACAACATTTATCCCTCCTTACAGGCAATATTGATCTGTCCGACTTTGTTTTGGGACCTCGTGGTCCCCGACCTAAGAGATTCATTTATGAAACGTATAATGAACTCTGGAAGCTATCACAAATGGAAGCTGCTTCCCGTCTTCGGGAAATAGATCAAGCAAATATGGAAAAGGTGCTTGCTGTTGTTGACAATAGTATTAATACCCTGTCTTCTCGCATTTACACTTTAGAGAATATTGTGTCCTCTGTTGTTGATATTGTACAAGATGATGTTTCTGTGTTATATCATGGTCAGAATCAATTGCGCTCAGTTATGCAGTTTGCATGGACTTTACAAACACTTAAGTTAGGTAAAGTGCCTTGGCATTTCTTGAACACCTCTGCCTTATTTCTACCTTTTAACTTAACTGACAAACAGCAATTTATGTCCATGAAGGATGCAACTTACACTCTATTACATATCGAAAAGGTGGATCCTTTGCCGTTCTCTGTTGCAGAACTCGATTCTGCTGTATGGCTAGTCCATGGGGTTATAGCTTTACCATTTTCCCTGTTTGAATTTGACTCGTGCATGAAACATTATCCTGTGGGCCGTTACCGGCCATTGGGCAGTGCTTTCCTGCATGAACTCTGGTCCTTGCCTTTCATGTATAAATGCCTTCGGGACGGCAAGGAAGTCTTTCTCACGGGGGAGTACTGCGACTCGACTATAGGTCATTCGCTTATTTGTAAACACATTAAATTGCATGGCTCATGTAGCGTTTCTTCTCCTAATCTTGCTTGTGTGCTGAAAGGTATTCCTGCTCCTGTTATTTCTCCTACTTTCACTCTCCTTTCCAATGGTAGTTATTTACTTTTAAATAACGAAAACTGTTGTGGCCTGCAGGCTGGCATTCCTTACATTGTAACAGTTTCGCACAGGGTTGTTTGCTGCAAAAATGTGCTTTTTCCTCCCCCTCATGGCAAGGTTGATATCTCTATTTGGCCTTCCATCCCTACCATGGAAGCAGATTTCAATAGACTGAGCAGAATAAAGGCACTATTATTAAACGAGGAAGTTATGCTCACGTCCGCCCGGGAGACATTCATTCTCCAGGTGGCGAGTACCCACAGTGAAATACAGGCCCTTTTAAACACTAATCTCCCCCAACATTTTGGGGAGTTAATACATCGTATTTTTAACGCATCTAACACTGAAGGCCTAGTACACTTTTTTAAGGTCGTTGGGTCGGGCTTGGTGTCCTCCTTTCAAACTATTTTTGGTGTCATCCCGGCTTTCATACATTCTATATTTTCCAGTGTCTTTGGCGGTTTCCCATTGATCCTCGCTTTAGCGGCTGGTGTCTTGCTCTTAATTTGCTTTCTGCGCAATGGCTGCTCCCCGATGGGACCTGCTCGATCCAGAACGCCTCCAGCTGCTCCGTGAGCGCCTTTTGGCCGGTTTTGGCATCTTGCCATTGGCGACACTGAGTGTGTCATATACTCTTTCATTTCGCTTTGCGTATTTCACTTGCGTGCAACCTGTGATGACTTGTGTCCGCTGTCCTTTCACCTGGACTCTGGATTATTGCCTCTCCAATTCGTCATTGTCTGTTCCGGATTTTGTTCAGTTGATGGGTCCCTTAGAGGCCCATGAGCAGGACTGTTCCGTCGCTGGCTGTATGGCGCGTGCGGCTGCACTGGGGATTTTGGCGCAATGGGATATCTGGGCGGCTGCCCAGGATCTCCTACAACGAAGCTGTTTCAATTATCACGCAAGCTGTCCCGCATTGCTTCTGGATGCTCCCTTTGCTGAGGAGCATTCCTGCTCTTTTGAACTCATGGATTGGATGGCATCTATGTTTTTTGACAATTCCAATGATGAACTCTTGGAGGGTATGGCTTTTCTCTGCACTTACACTTTCATGGATTGACCTGCCCTTCGCCGTTTGGGCGCTCCCTGTGCTCCAACGGCTGTGTTTCTCCTCTGATGGGCCTCTGTCCTGGCCGCCGGACTGTCCAGGGGAGGGTGTCTTGTGGATTGCTACCTGCCTTGTTATGTTGGCCTAGGCCTGGCTGCCATGCTGCTTTTCTTTGCGCACGTTACACTGAGCCGGGCCTTCCTCGCCCTTTGCTCGTGCCAAGTTCTTTTGCACTGTCTGCATCTTCTGTTGTTCACCTTTTTGGGCTCAGTCTGCACAAACATGTACAAGGTCGCATAACAATGTATTTTGGTTCTTCCTGATATGGCCAGTCTCGCGCACCCAGACATAACATTATGTGCAATTGCCATGAAGAATTTGATATGCTTTTAATGCTGTGGTTTATTAGCGCTTAACACACTTGGAGAAATCCCTTTCAGTGAGAAGAGCTATGATGTCCTGCTGATGTAATTCTGCATCTAGAGACTGAGGTATGAGGGTTCGCTAGTCAAAGCCCAGAGGTCTTCTATTTTATAATAAACTATCTTACTGCAAGGGGAGGGTGGTAATGTTATTTATACGTTTATCCACTGAGCTCTGAGATGCTTTCCCCGTTTGTATTCTATGGAATTGTAACCATGCTGCTTATATTAGTAATATGCATTATGCTATTAGTACTGACACGTGTACTGTACATTAGAGCACGTAAGTTGGAATAAACATTTTAACCTATCCAGTGTCTCTTCCTACGCACCTTGTGGACAAGTACGAGTGAGTGGCGAAAGAGTGTTCTTGCTTCAGTGAGTCCTGAGATAAAGATACCGTGTTCTGGGTTGTCCAAACATTAGTACTTGGGTGCTAATGGGATGCTAAGCTAGTTGGGTTGGGGTTTTTGGGTGCTACGGTATATGGTGGCAAACCACTGTATTCCGGGGTCCCATTTTCCTGTGCGTAGCTCTGTGTATGTGCAGAAACCTTATGACAGTTTCTGTCCCTCGGTTCTACTGAGGGGCAAAATGGCTGCCAACATTTCCTGAATCGGAATGTTGACAGCCAGCTGACAGCCAATTAACATGCAGCTCGTGATCGGGACGGTGCGCGCAGGGTGCGCTGAGGGTACGCGGACCCTACTCGGCCATAGATATCACTAACTTTTTACTTTTCATTTTCTCAGCAACTACTGAACGGATTTACACCATTTAACAAAAGGGTTCTTTCTGAACCAAGAACTACCTCTTTGCCAAATTTGGTGTAATTCCGTTCAGCAGTTCGGGCTGTAGCCGTGTCTAAAGTTTCCTATGGAAAAGTGCATGGGGAAAACGCGTTTTGGGACCCCCTTTTTCTCGGCCCCGCTTGACGAATCCGCCCGAGACTTTCAGGGTAGGAGCGGACCGGAGCGGGCCACAAAGTTTGAAAATTTCGCGAAGATACGTCAACCGGCAAGAGAGTTATTTCAAATAGAATGTCGCGGATTTCCTATGGATAATAGGTTGTAACTATAACTATCTACTGGCGACCGCCAGTAGATAATATATTCACTGAAAAAACCATAGGTTTTAGGGACAGTTATAGTTAGTTGGACATTTCACTCGTACAAAACCCGTGAAATTCCCCCGTTATAGTTAGTTCAGCTAACTATAACTCGCGCCCCCGCAATGCACTGCTGATGACGTCACATATTACATCACTCATGACATGGTCAGTGACATCACTGATGACATCACTAATAACATCTCAAATGACATCATCCAGTGACTGTGTGTTTCTGTAAAGTTTAAATATTTTTAATATATATAGGGAAAGGCGTATTGAAGAATGAGTGGGTGTATAAGTGTCTCTATGGATGATTTAGTAGGTGCGTGACTAACTCTATAAGTGAGAGATTAGACGTATCTTACTGAATGCATGGGTTAGTGACTAAACTGGGTGAATGTCTGTATCCGTCTATCTGTTGCTGTGTAAGTGGCTGCATGGGTTTGTGAATAGCTATATGTGTGTCTATATGAGTTATTGATTGGTTCTCTGAGTATCTGTATGGGTGGGGTGTGTGCGACTCTGTGCATAGATGTGTGAGTGGGTGATTCACTGGGTGGATGGTTTCAAGAGTGCATCTTTGATAGACTGTATGGGTGGGTAAGTGTGTGTAAGAGTGTGTTAGTGAGTGAATGTATGTCCCAGTGGTACATGTGTGAGTAACTACATATCTGAAAGGCAGAATATATGTGTGTTGGAGTACATAAATAGCTATAAGCGAGAGTGTGTGATTGTGAGAGTGGCTGTATGGATGAGTGTGTGCTTGTATCAGTTATTGTATAAGAGCGTAAGAATGTGCTAGTATTTGTATGAATAAGTGAGCTGGTGTGTGTATAACTGTATAGGTGAGTAAATGGCAGTGTGTTTAATTATTTGCATGACTGACTAGGTGTGTGAGTACCTCTATGGATGAGTGGCAGTGTTTGAGTGTCTATATAGGAGTATGAGTGCATATGATAGTCCTGTACTGAGTGACCATAAGTATGAGTGACTGTACGGGTGAGTGAGTGGATGTGTGTGTGTAGACCTAAGAATCAGTGAGTGGGTATGTAGTTATTGGTGGTGGAGTGTCTATGGTTTTGCGAATGGCAGTCTGTAATTTAGAGTGGGTGTATCAAAGGTTATATTAGGGTGTGAGGAGGTGCATCAGATTATCACGTGGATGATGTCATCAGTGATGTCATCAGTGATGTCATTTGAGATGTCATCAGTGATGTCACTGACCATGTCATGAGTGATGTAATATGTGACGTCATCAGCAGTGCATTGCGGGGGCGCGAGTTATAGTCAGCTGAACTAACTATAACGGGGGAATTTCACGGGTTTTGTAGAGTGAAATGTCCAACTAACTATAACTGTCTTAAAACCTATGGTTTTTTCAGTGAATTTCAAAGGTTTTTTAAATGCTAATTTCTAACTATAACGTGCCTGAAACCTATGGTGTTTTCAGTGAATTTCAAAGGTTTTTTAAATTCTAATTTCTAACTATAACGCCCCTAAAACCTATGGTTTTTTCAGTGAATTTCAAAGGTTTTGTAAATGACAATTTTGAAATGTATTAATTGTTATATTTATTTTTTTGATACTGATTTACAACATTTTTTAAAACTATTTATTTTTAGATATTTTATTTTTTAAATTACATTGTAATTACATTATACATTACATTACAAAATATAATTTCTCAGAATGAATTACTTTAGTTTAAATACTTTGCAAATAGGCAATAGACTTTTAAGTACAGTAGTTACAGTTGTTGCAATGGGCAACACAATTTCAAACACAATGCAACATTGAGCTCAATGTGAATTTCTAGTTAAATGCAATTAGTTACTTTATGGATTACTTTTTTAACCACAGGACTGGATCCTAGATTCAGTCCAGGGACATCTCCTGTAAACAGTTGAGTAAAAGCGTTTTGGTTACAGTAGTGATTTTTAAGGGATATTATTGTATTTTAAAAGTTGACAAACTTTTTCACATAGAATCACCAATGTTATCCTATGGGAGGAAATTCACTTAGCAGGTATGTAGTGTTATCGTTGCTTTTTCTTACTCAGTGGTGGATCCTGGATGCAGCACTGGTGCATCTCCTGTAAACAGTTGAAAGAATGCGTTTAAGTCATACAGGCGATTTTTAAGGAACATTTGTAGTTTGTGAAAATCGACACTTTGAAACTTTTCTGCTGAAAACCAGACAATGGATTCCGATGGAAGGAAATACAAGTTACTGGTAAGTACGGTTAGAATTACTTTTCAGGGTCAGTGCTGGGCTAAAAGATGCAGCACTGGGTTCTCTCCTGATAACAGGTGAGTAAATCGGAATTCGTAGTTCGGCTGATTTTAGAGGACTATTATAAAGTTCCAAAACTCCACACTTAGAAGAATTTCCAAGTGACACCAGTCAATGTTAGCCTATGGAAGGAAATTCAAGTTACTGGTAAGTACGGTTAGAATTACTTTTCAGGATCTGTACTGGGCTGAAAGATGCAGCACTGAGGTCTCTTCTGATAACAGGTGAGTAAATTGGAATTCGTAGTTCTGCTGATTTTAGAGGAATATTTGTAAGTTTCAAAAATCGACAGACACTTTTTCAGCAAAAAGCAGGCAATGATATCCTATGGAAGAAAATTCAAGTTACTGATATGTACGGTTAAAATTACTTTTCAGGATCAGTACTGGGCTCAAAGATGCAGTACTGAGGTCTCTCCTGATAACAGGTGAGTAAATCGGAATTCATAGTTCGGCTGATTTTAGAGCAATATTTGCACAATGGTGAAGGAAGGGGGTGGGGCCTGAGGTGACATGTCTGCAAACACGCCCTGTGGCGCGTTTTAAGTTGGAGAATTAATTCCTCCTCAATCCCGAGGGTTCCTAGGGGCCAACTAGCCCACCAGATACGTCCAGTATGCGCCAGAGAGCTGCGTTGTAGAGTGGTGTTCAGAGGCCACGCCCCTTTTTACAACACTCTGCAACGCAGCTCCGTGGTGCTTACTGGAGGTGATTTGTGGTCTAGTTGGCCCCCAGGGACCCTCAGGATTGAAGGGGATTTAATTCCCCATCTTAAAATGCACCATGGGGCCTGTTTGCACACATGTCACCTGAAGCCCCACCCCCTCCCTTCACCACTGTGCAAACGCGCCCCGTGGCACGTTTTAAGTTGGGGGATTAAGTCCCCTTGAATCCTGAGGGTCCCTGGGGTCCAACTAGCCTACCAGGTCCCTCCAGTAAGCACCACAGAGCTTCGTTGCAGAGAGGTGTAAAAAGGGGTGTGGCTTGGACCACCTCTCTGCAACGCAGCCCCCTGGCGCATACTGGAGGTTCCTGGTGGGCTTGTTGGCCCCAAGGGACCCCCAGTATTCAAGGGGAATTTGTTCCCCATCTGCAAACGCGCCAGGGCGCGTTTGCAGAGTGCTGAAAGAAGGGGGCATGGCCTCCGGCCGATGCCGGTCTTTTTTTTTTTTTTTTTAAGAAGGGGTGCTGTGTGGCCCCCTTCTTTTCTAATTTATTGGCCCTGGGGACCCCGTCCCCAGGGCCTGCCCCTAATATATATTTTTTTTAAATAAAAAATTTGGAAGGGGGCCGCGTGGCCCCCCTCCCCAGGCCTTAATCGGCTCCGGGGACCCCATCCTCTGGGGCTTGGGCTTTTTTTTTTTTTTTTTAAACTGATGGAGGGGGGCTGCGTTGCCCCCCTCCTCAGACCACTTATGTCCCCGGGGACCCCAAGCCCCGGGGCCGGCCTTTGTTTTTTTTTTTTAAATTAAATTTTGGGGAGGGGGGCTGTGTGGCCCCCCTCCCGGGCCACTTGTAGCCCTGGGGACCCCATCCCCCGGGGCTGCCCTCTCCGTTGGGGACCGCGGGGGGGTCCCCAATCCCCCCACGGTCCCGCCGGCTCCCCATGTCCCTCGGGAGCCGGCATTGCTTTTCCACATGGGGAGCTGCTAACATGCAGCTCCCCGTGTGGAAAAGCAATGTGCTTTGGATATTGGAAGTGAGAGCAGGTTTCCTGCTCTCTCTTCCAATATCCAAAGCAGTTTGCTATGACAGGACGGGAGCCGCGAGGCTTCCGTCCTGCCATAGCAAACTACAGTGTCCCAGGGATAGGCACCCTGGGACACTGCAGGAGCCGGCCCTGGGGGTGGTGGTCCCCAGGGCCATCAAGGGCTCCAGGAGGGGGGCCGTGTGGCCCCCCTCCCTTCACATGCACAGCCCCCGGGAGGTGGTGGTCCCGGGGGCTCGGGGGTCCGTTCCGGACCCCCAAATTAGCATTTTTTTTTAGTGCCCCGGGGAGGTGGCAGTCCCCGGGGCGTGTGGGGGGGCTCGAGCCCCCCCACACAGGTGTATTATTTTTAAAAAAAGAAGCCCCGGGGGGTGGCGGTCCCCGGGGCTGCGGGGGTCCTTAGAGGCCCCCCATATTATTAAATAAACCCCCATGCCCCTGGGACTTGGCCCACCCGGGGGCCAATTAACCATGAAGCGTGGGAGACCGCGCTTACTTTTTTTTCACCCTAAGCGCATCCCGCCGATTTAAAAAAAACTGAATTTTTGTTTTGGCCCTGGGGGTCCTTATAGGACCCCCTGAGCAGGCCTAGGGGGTCAGGGTGTTTCTACCCTGCCCCCTTTTTGCGTTTTACGCAGTTGTTTTACTGGTTTCTTGTTCCTTGGTTCTACCGAGGAACAATATGGCTGCCAACACTTCCTGGTTTGGAGTGTTGACAGCCAATTAGCATGCAGCTCGTGGTCGGGAGGGTGCGCGGATCCACCGCGGCCATAGATATCGAAACTTTTATTTTGGATTTTCTCAGCAACTACTGAACGGATTTACACCATTTTTAAAAAGAGTGCTTTCTGAACCAAGCACTACCTTTTTGCCAAATTTGGTGTAATTCCGTTCAGCAGTTTTGGCTGTAGCCTTGCACAACGTTTCCTATGGGAAATTGATTTGTTCACTCTTATTTTTTGAATTTCTCCGCAACTACTGAACGGATTTACACCATTTAAAAAAAAGGTCGCTTTCTGAACCAAGCGCTACCTTTTTGCAAAATTTGGTGTAATTCCATTCAGTAGTTCGGGCTGTAGCCGTGGCTAAAATTTCCTATGGGAATTAACATGGAGAAAACACGTTTTGGGACCCCCCTTTTTTCTCGGCCCCCGCTTGATGAATCACCCCGAAACTTTCAAGACAGGAGCGGACCGGAGCGCCCCACTAGTTTTGAAAATTTCATGATGATTCATCAAACAACGCCAAACTTATTTAGAATAGAATGTTATGAATTTCCTATGGATAATAGGTCCTAACTATAACTATCTACTGGCGACCGCCAGTAGATAATACATATATATATATATATATATATATATATATATATATATATATACACACACTGCTTTAGCCTTAACATAAGTATAAAAAGATGAAAGGATCATGCATGTAGCAAATGATCCTTTTACCTAGAGTTTTGAAATCCCAAAGAAAAATGTGAGCATTTGCCTCTATCATTGAGAGGGAATTCAAAAGGTTTAAATCTTTCCTCATAATTTTGATCAGTGATCATGTTCTTCCATAAAGGGCTTAGCAAGTTAATATATACCAATCACCTTTCAAATAGAACACTCACAATAAAGAAGTGTTAATATAATTGAGAGAATGTATTGAGGGCAAAATATTTCAAAAATAACTATATTAAGTGTATTATACTGTCATGTAAAAGATACCTGGAGTCAATTTATCATTAAAAATGATATCATCCAGTAACTTTTAAGTACGTTTGAGGCAAGGGTTAGGTTCAGGTCTTATGGTTAGACTTATTGTTAGGATTAAGATTAGGGTTAAGATTATCTCAAGGTTCATGACTAGGGTTGGGGTCAGGACTAGGGTTGGTGGGGTTGGTGTTAGATTTAGGGGTGGGTTGGGACTAAGGTGAAAGCTACATATGTAGTAATATTTTTACCACCATAGTGTTTCCATTTATGTAGTACACAAAAATGTTGATGTACAAGTGTAGACAATAATAAGGTACTATGTACACAATATATGAAAAATAGTGAACAATTTACCACAACATTTTTGTAATTGATTTTGTGTCAAACAACCCATACAACATTATAGCCAAAATGTAATTATCATCCCCTTTCTGTGACCCTATACCGCTCATCATCCTTAGCTATGTCAGCAGCTCACTGGCCTTTAATAAAGGTGATGATCTGTGTTGAGTAACAAATTTACAAAGCCATTCCTTCTTTTGCAAAAATAGGAGATCCTGGGAATCTGAATAAATTACCTCCTGTGATAAACCTTAACTATTCCTATATGATGTGCATTATGATTCTAGCTTCTCCCCTACACATTTCAGTCTAAATATTGAATCCAGTGTTTCTCTTCTCGACCACTCTTACAGTTCCTGCCTTTTGTACACTGAAACAAAGTACACCTCTGTTAGATCTGTCAGCCTTAGGGCTGACTACCCCCAAATGTTTTGCCTTCACACTACTATTTTGCTAAATTAATTTTGTTTGCCTTAAAAACATGTTAAAAGTGGCTTCACTTTATTGACTTATGTAAAGTAGTATACCATACTCCCAGGGTTGGTAAAATAAATGCTACTAGTGGGCCTGCAATGCATATTGTGTCACCTACTTAAGTAGCCTCTTAAAACATACTCTAGGTCTCCCATTGCAGCCTGAATGTAGTGTTAAATTGCCAATTGGACTTTGGAAAATAACCTCCTTCCCGAGACCTAAACTCCCCTTTTATTACATAAAAGTCACCCCTAAACTCACACATTGGCACCAATAGGGCAGGGTGCAATGTAATTAGAAGGTTGGACATGGTCCTGGTTCTGGTAGTGAACAATTCCTAGATTAATTTTTCACTACTTTGAGGCCTTCTTCTGCCTTATTACATTTAATAAGTGCTAACATTTGATTGGTAGCAATTAGGACTTTAGCTTTTTGTGTCTGAGAAATCATGATTTAAAATACTCTTTCATGGTAAAGTTGGATTTTAATTTTCAATTTTAAAAATTCTCTTTTAGAACATTTCCATTTTCTTGCCCAGTTTTGTGTGAGTAGCCTGGTCCTGGGTCACATGACTCAGTGTAGTTGCCAGCTGTGCTTAGGAGGGAATAGGTTTGCCTGGATGGGTATTCACTGGCAGAATGGGGGAGTGGAATTGGGCACAGCCCCACTTGCAAATTAATAGGCTATTCTCTGCCTTCACACAAAGGGCTTTGCACCACTTCATTGTTCATGCAGTCAGGCTGGAGCCAAGGCAGGGGTGGCAGGAAACTTCAACCACTTCAAATAAAAACTCTGCAAACTTCTCTTACTTCAAAAACGGCCCCAGCTATAAAAATAGGACCCTCAAACCCACTCTTCAGTTCACTTACTGGACCTATCTAAGGGCTGCCAGAGGGCCACCTGTTGATGTGGCCTGCTGTTTACTTCTGAAGATTGATTTGCTGCAACTGGAAGACTGATTTGCTGCCTGAAACCTTCCCTGCTGCTTGAACCATGTTGCACTCCTTGAACCCAGGAATTCCAGAGTGACTCCACCGGCTAGCTGGCTGGCCTCCTGATCAGATCCTTGGGGACAGAAAAGACTCCAACGTTCCTGAACCTGCACCTGGACCCAGCCTGAATGAGTCCTAACCCTCCAAGTGGAGCCTCTTCAGTCATGGACCCTTGGTATTGGTGCTAAATTTGTCTAGATAACCAGAATCCAATATTTGGGACTTTTTGGCTAAAACATTCTGTGCAACCGAGAGGAGAATGTGATCTACCTGCTCATCGATCTGCTCAAGGCGCACCGCCAGTCACTCTGACTTTGCCTCAGCTCCCTCTATGTGCTTTTCAGTAGCAGCAAATCCTGGTTAACAGTCCTCCCAGATGGGTTGTCCAGTCGTGTGGAGCTATCGCTTGTTACATCATCCAATTTTGTCATGGTGGAGATTTTTGACTTTCTAAATGGAGACTGAGACCTAATTATGATCTTGGCAGATGGGATACTCTGTCACAAACATGATGGATATCACGTATGCTATATTACAAGTTCCATAGGATATAATGAAATTGTAATTTGATCGATGGGACGTAGTAACCTTCTCACCAAACTTGTAATCAGTCCCTAAGTCAGAATTTGAAAATCTTCATGACAATTTTGTCCAATGGCTCCCTGATGACAATCCTTCCTCCCGGGACACTGCCTGAGCCTTGCCCCGGTGAACTTTACCTTCCCAGACACTTTTCCACAAAATTTCTTTTAAGTCAAAGGTAAGCACCAATGGACCCAATCCACTTCTTGAATCCGACCCGCACTCCATCGCGGTCAGACATATTTTTCGACTTTGACCCGTTCTTGTGCGACTAGATATCCACTGTTGGCACTTTGGTGTTTTAAGCACTATATTTTACTTAAAATTTAAAAATTCATAACTCTGGTTATGATTATAGTTTTTTTAAATTTTAGCATCAAATAATTTATTAAATGTTACTCTATTTTTCTAAATTGGTGTGGAGTTTTTCTTGTGTTTTACTTTATTGCTATTTGTGTGCTTCATAAATAGCTTACACATTTACTGACTGGTTTTGTTCCAAGCTATGAAAGGGTAAGCACAAGCTAATTTAATAACTTTTGTGGTTCACCCTGACATAAATTGTAGTTGTTGTTTGAGAAGGGTTAACACCCCACTCAACTAGCAACCCAATTTCCCACACCCCCTCAGTCAGGCTCTCAAGGGCTACCAATCCTGGATGTTCCATCACAATTTGAAATTGGTAGTACACAAAATAGATGCATGTCTTTTGTCCTCACATATAGTTTCCTTCTGTCTGGATTCACTGAACATTCAGCAATGTAGGTATTTGATTATCATCAAAGTCATTGGATTAATTCATTGATTTTCTTCTGTTTTTTTATACATTCGAACATAAATGAGTTCAGTGACATTTGAGATTTGTGGATCAGTAAAGTGAGTAGCAGATTAAAATCAGTCACAGGCAAAAAACCCTTTATTGGTATAATCAGTCACTGAGTATGTTTCTCTTGGTGCTGGTCGGTAGTCAGTCCCTATTATGTCAGGAGACTGCATCAGTCTGGTGTTGCATAAGTTTAGATGCCTAGGGCCCAAGTTGGGTTTTTGTAGCAGGACTGAGTTGGACACATTCTCCAACTGATTATTCCACCTCCAGCTCAACTTGCAAACACTGGATGTCTGATTTTTGTCAGGTCAAACCTGAGGAGCTATGAGACAGAAAGAAGGTACACCATTCCCAGGTAAGCAAAGAGAGATAGGGTGCAATGTGAGCAATACAAACAGTGAACCCCATGCAATTGGTACTCACCAAGTGCACACTATTTACTTAGGAGAGGGCAATTTGTGAGGCCTATCGTGATGGAAGCCAATAGATTTACGAGACTGACAGAGCTCCCATTGCATCTTTCAATCGGTTTGGCATTAGGGCCCAGCGGCAGGCTGGAGGTCCAGCAGGTCTTTAATGTGAGTGATTATAGCAAATTGGGACAGGTTTCCTATTGACTCTTGTCTGTTTTTTATACTATGGCAAATAAAAATTGATGAGGCAGATATTTGGACACATTCCTCATACTTAAATGTTTCCTCTGTTGTTCAGGGTCACTACCGGGCTGGTTTTTCCTTCTGTTCTGAGAACAGATGCCTATCTGCATATGTCCTCTTGAGTCTGAAACTGCACCTTTAAGTAAACAGATCATAATTATGGAGGTAAACTACATTAAATGTCGTACTCTGTAGAAAACTGAAAAGCCTTTCTCACTTGTGAGATAGCGGGTGGCCAGAACTAATAAACCCAGCTGTATATGTCCACCTATGTTCATTATCAAATAAAAAAGCAAGTAACTGGGAGTAATTGTGCAGACCTGAATTTAATAGGAGCACAAGGCCGCTTATATTTAGATGAAGCGATACGTTACTTGGGGATACCACTCTGTCTAACCTGTATTTGGGTACTACCTAGGCTCAAGCAGAATTTCAATTATGCCAGAGTCATCCGAGTAATCCAGGTAATTCCCCATTACTCTTCGGAAGAGAATTAGTGATAATATGTAATTACTCCTGCTCTTAATATTAGGAGTAATTTGGGGGGAAATCCTACAGAGAGTCCACATTTAGTGAACATGAGCGGCTGTGTGATCAATATTTGTGTTTGTTTACATTAGGAGCTATTTCTCTCTCGCCCATTTCAGACGTGGGGTGGCATTTTTGCTCTAAGAGATAGAAGTAAAAGCAGAATTACATTTCTTGCAAAATTGTGTGTAATCATGCGGAATTCTCAATTCATTCTGCTGAATTAGGCTTCACTGAATTACATGAGTAGTGCCCACCCCAACTACTACCTGTGCTTTGGCGGAGCAGAAATCTCACACAGCCTGCACCGTAAAGGAAGAATTATTGACAGAGGGCTCAAGTGCTAGGTGAACAATACATTATATCAACAAGCATAGGAGTAGATCTATAACATTTATGCTTTAAAAATGGCATTATAGAAAGAAATACAAAATATTCAATCTGCAAAAGAAACTCTAAAAAGACTGAATTTTACAATTTATTGGAAGCTAAAGTACGCAAAGTAACAATTCATATGACCTTGGGGTGGAGAATAAGGTGAAATGAAATGAAATAGAACCTGGTAGCAAGAAGGCAATTTATTAACAAATAAAATGTAATTAGTTAAGCAGTGACAAAAGAGGGAAAAGTAAAGTACAACTGGTATCAGCATTAATTAGTTTTACAAGAATGGAAATGGAAAAAGGCTAATTATCATGTATGTTTTTCAATTAAGATTTGCCAGTAGACCGAGGAGCTATTTCTTTTGGGCTTTAACATAAATAACACCTTTGTAATCTACCACATCATATAACCGATGCACTTTCCTAGGCAGCACCTCTGACTCCTGAATGACATATCCACCCTCCTCAAGGGCTTTTCTCACAAAAGCTTCATCGATGGATAGATGTGGAAACTTGAAACTCCCAACCATGCAATATGTTTGTTCTAGGCATGCTATCATTATGAGAAGCCCTCCTTTTTTTAACAGCGTTGAAACATTTTTTAGGGCGCTGCAGAACTCTTCTTTCTTGATCATGTGACATTCCAAGCAATGCTTCAAAAAGAGGCAGTCAGCTGGGGGCACGGTGGTGGGAGAAAATGGGTTGCTTTTGCTGACATCATATTTAGGAACTTGTTTGATTTTTCCTTGCAGCATGTTTTGCTTCTCAGCCCATGCATCCCTAAAAATTTAAATATTTGTACAGTTAATACCAAGTTGTATTCATTGGTTGATCTTACCACCACCTAGCTTTTATTCTATTACCCTAAAACAATATATTTTCCATAAACTGATGTATCACACTTGTCCAATGTATAGCACCCTTACGCCATATTGGTCCTGATGACAGTATATAAATCTAAAATTAATAAATATACAATGTCGATATAAATACAAATACATATATGCATTTACATAACCAGAGAGACAGAGAGAGAGAGCATGTGCCATATTACACATTACCCACTATGTATTTCTTTGTATCACATGTCAATTTTGAGAAGTTCAACTGCAATTAGAATGTTTAGGGTAAGCCATCATTCAGGAATACATTGTTGATAACATAATGAAATATGGCAAGAATAAGTGGAGTTATTAATGTCAGTGGCAGTCACATTTGTTCTATAATTATGGATTTACTGGTTTTGCCACAGACATTTTCACAGAGTTGCAAATTGTGTAGGTTCCATAAAAAATGTTTTTTCTAGCTTCAATTAATGAAAATAATACCGCCAGAGGTTGCGACACATAATTAGCATTTTTTGCTGCATAATTGCAAAAGATCTAGCTGCCTAACGTGGCTCATGATCCTAGTAGCCTAGAAAATGATAAAAGTTTACTAAATATTTTTGGGTGCTGTCAAGATATTTAAATCTATCTATCTATCTATCTATCTATCTATCTATCTATCTATCTATCTATCTATCTATCTATCTATCTATCTATCTATCTATCTATTTGATCGCTTGGCGAGTCTCTTCATACAGCCTACAGCTAACAAGTGTTTCGTGCACACTGTGCTTCTTCAGGGTTATTGATGTCATTAAATAAGCGCCTCATATTCTATAAACACAAACTCGATACATACATAAACAAACATTAAGAGACAGAATCTTGTACAATATCATAATGCTGTTTCCAAAAGTGCAATATCATTGCACTTCCCCATCACTGTCATGAACATTTATCATACAGAAGAACAATATCATATGCCAGTTCAATTTGCAAACCCTACCCAAGGGAACCCTATTGCAACTCAGTCCGTTGTTCAGCGTTTTCAGCAGTGACCCATGTGTACCTATCTACCTGGTTACTACAGCTGTCATACCTACATTCTATTTAGAATTCAATAATCATTTACCTATGTATCCAACCAAATATGACTTCTGGACTTGAAATGAAATATTCTTTCCAATGGTTTTCTGTAGAGCATTTGTGTTTATTGTGCATATCTGACAGCTACACATAAGACTGGATGCAGAGTTTCAGGTTGCTTAGAAACACCCTGTTGCCTTCAATTGTAAAGTGAACTCCATCACTTCTGTAGATTCACAGTTTGTTGTTGTCGATAGAGCCCATGTTTTAATAACATGTTTCCTGGCTTTGTCAATCTGTGAACAGGATCAATGACACCACTTCCATTTCTGAACTTTGGCATATGTTGGAGTACACCAAGACAGTGTGAAAAGGGTAATTTATTGTGCAAAGGTATCCTTCATTAGGATTTCCAGTTCTACCCCAGTCAATGTGTCTAGGTCATTGCCACCGCAGTGCACAATCATGAGGTCAGGGGATACATATTAGTTGTGCATGTCATTGTGCCTGAATATATATGTGCTTCTGGCATTATTGCAGTGGGTGTTTTAGTCTCTGTCTGCATTTCTACTGACGTGTGTCAGATTAAAGTCTGAGTGGCACAGTAGATCTCTAATTGTGCATATGGGTTTCTAAGAGTGCATATAGCTCACTGTATCTTTGGAGTACATCTTTTATCTTTCAAGCATATACCAGGCTTTTTGTAAGCAGTGAGTTATACATGGTACCAAAATAGCCTTTCTATAATGAAGAAGGCTTCTTTCAAGAGAACACATTAGCGCATGCAGTTGATAAATTAGGAGGATGTTATGAGATGAAGAATGGTACTTCTGTTTTAAAAGAAGTGATGTTAACTAGAAATGTAGAGGAAGTGACTGCTGAAGAGGTACAGGGAAGCCGTAAACATGCCCCTGTTGTTGTGTAATTCCTATCAATCCACAGGATCTGCATGTTTATTGCACAACATAAACTTTGGGGTGAGGTGCCAAGACTGATTCTGGGCACCCACACAGGATGTGTTGGCCTAGAGACCAGATAGCTCACAGTGCCACCACTAGCCCCCCCAAAACCAAACAGGGAGCAAATGGTTTCTGGCAACCACTGAACATGACAACCCTGACTCTGCTGTGATTGTGGAAACAGATCAGAGCCTTTCGCTCAGTGACTCCTGCTTACTTGTTCCCAGAGGAATATAGAGTGGGACATTTTCAATATATTTATTGAACCAACGTTATACTTGTATAGAATATGTGTGCTACAATAATCAGAAGACAGAAGCAAATACAAGTGATTACAATCACCAAAGGAGTAAATAATCAATATAGTTCTACAAGCATATAAGACAAGGTAGTAATCAGGTGTACTCCTATTATCCAACACTATTCTACGTGTATCTAGAGTGTGTGTAGGTGTAGAGCTAAGAATTCCCCAAGGGACGATCCAAGCCCCTTACCTGGTGGGAGAGAATCTAGGACTGTCCTGGTCATGAACTGGACATCCTCACAGAGATGTCAGATCTCTGCGTGGTGAAGTTACAGCATGCAGGGACCCTCAGTGTCAGCTGAGGTATCGCCTCTGCCCATCCTCTGAGATGTTTATTATTTCTAAAGGATACTTGCAATGTGTGTATAGATTAGTAATGTTATGGAGAAGCAGATAACCTTCACGCCCCATGGTTGAAGATAGGATGACCATTGCACATCGTGTGTAAAAGGCCTTGTACTCAGTGTTCAAGGCATTGTGATAATGTTATGCAAAACCACTAAACAAAAGTAGTTTCAGAGAAACTAAGACAACAATATTACATACGCGAATATATAAAAAATGTCATAGCAATAACGTTATTGTGCTGAAAAGTGGACTATGTAAGAAAATGTGCAGTGTTGCTACATGGGCCTAACGCGGGCACATACCACTGTATACAAATGGAATTGTAGTAGTATTTGCAGTATTCAGCAGCAATCAATTGATGTTTTGAGAACTTTCCTACATCTGTTTCCTTGCAAAAGTTTAAAAAAGAAAGGATTAAGGGCCAGATGCACGACCATGTCATTTAGCAACTAGCAAATTGCGCTCAATTGCCAGTTGCAATTTGCGAGTCGCAAAATGCCATGTACAACAGTGTCTGAGACACTGTTAGCGATTCCTAATAACATAACATGTGTATTTGTAAAGTGCACGTTCACCCCAGCAATGGGGCATCTTGGCGCTGAATAACAGATGTTTATTGTTACCCAACTCAATGGTACTCATTTTATCAACCTCAAATGGATGAAAGGCTGAGTGGACCCACCGGGATTCGAACCTGTGACCAGGAAGTCAAACACAGGCCCCTGCAATGGATGCATTAGTCCACTGAGCCACCAGACCCCGGAATGGAGTCGCAAATTGAATGCCTCATGCATATTAATGAGGCACTCGCAATTTGCAACCCTATTAGGGGACCTATCAGCAGACCTCCATTTTTAATGCAGCTCGTTTTCCTTAAAGGAAAACGGGGTGCATTTAAAAAAAGAAAAATGAAATGTTTTTGTTTCATTTCTTAAGGTCAGTTAGTGGTCCCTGGGACCCCTTCCCATTTATGAGTGCTTTATCACCCTCTTGAAGAGGGCGGTACATTGCGTGTGCTTTGCAACCGCAATTGCGGTTGCAAAACATTGTTACATAGGCCTCTGACTCGCTATTAGGAAGGGATGACCTTGGAATGCCCCTTCCTAATAGCGATTTGCAATTCCTATTTAGCGAGTCGCAAAACAATTGCGATTCACTAAATAGGGGTTGTACTTGGCCCTATTAGATTTTGCATTTGCAAACTGGTCGCAAACCCGTTTGCGCATGCAAAATAGGGTCGTACATCTGGCCCCTAATCCATGCAAAGTAAGAAGGCATACTAATTTGCAGGAATACTCACTAGCCAGTCTATCAAAGAAAGTGTGCCAAAGCACCTTTCATCATTTCAGAATGTTAGGTATACACCAATTAAAAATTCAATCATTACTTAGGAGGCTTTACTATGACAAAACTCCTGCTCTATGTTTCAGAGAAAATTAATAAAGTTCTTTTGCATGGTACTGTGGCAGAGGTAGAAGGGTTTTTGATGATGTACAGTTTTGTTTATTTAGTCCTATGAGAAGTGTAGGGAAAAATAAGCACACAGTTATGAGTATTGATAATTTTGAACAAGCGATTAGAAAGTTTAATAGTGTTTCTTCAGACATTCCAAACTGTGTTTGCATTTGTTTTCGATGCACTCACTAAAAAAGTCAAATTTGAACTGTTGAATTGTTTTTAAAAACTGAAAAAGAGAACAATAAGTGGTGTGAATTTGTTGTTTACTTATTTATAGAGGAAATGTTTGAATTGTCCACACAGTAAGTTATCTGTAAATACTGGTTCAAGAAGTTAGAGGAAAACAAAATGCCTGGCAGAACAGTTCATAATAAATTAGAAGTAGTACCTATTACAGAAGTACTTCAACATTTGAATTTTATTAATTTAGATTTGAAGCAGAATAATAAAATTGTAAGGGTGAAAACAGATTTGCAGGAAGCATTTGTAATTCTAGTCAATGTTGCTCCTACCAAGAGCAAGAAGATAGGGCAAGAGTTAGTCGATGCTGCTAAAGCAAAAAATGCAAGGCTCTAAAGCTGACTGTACAATGGCTTGCTAGCAACCAGCTCCAACTTAATGTGCAAAAAACAAATTCTTACTAATCTCTCACCTTAAAAGTTCCACTGACATACTTGAATGGACCAAATCGATCACCGCTCTGAACTGCACCCCGAGAATAGTAGACTAAGACAAATCACTAGGAATCAAACTGGACAAGAACCTGAACATGCAAACCCACATTAACACACTGGCCAAAAATGCCAGGTTTCACCTGAGCTACCTTAGAAAACTAAAACCATTCCTAGAAACGTCAGACCTTAAAATGGCAGTACAGACTTTAGTTATCTCTAGGATCGAATACGGATGCTCAACCCTGTTTGGCCTACCCAAGATCTAAATGGCTCCTCCAAAAGCTTATCTCAACACAGCCGCAAGACTCTTAACAGGCTCAAAAAATTTGACCACATCTCACCGCACCTGAAAGCGCTGAACAGGCTTACATACGAAGCCAGATTGGTCTGACTCAAATTGGTCTGAATCACACACAAAGCATTACACTCTGATTAACCCTCGTATCTTGCTCAGAAATTTTGCTATCTGGAGAAGGCAGGCACTCCCAAGGTGCCAGGGATTTTGTGTTGAAACCACCCCTCTTCCGGAAGAAGAAAACATACAACAGAGCTTTCTCTGGAGCCGCAACTAGAATCTGGAACTCGCTGCCGCCAAATACCAGAAGAATAACATCTTTGTCAATATTCAAAAAGGAAGCTAAGACTTTCCTAATGGACAAATTCCTTCCATACACTCTCTCAGTGCATATATGGGTCAACGGCCTAGTGATATTCTATTGCTCTTTACTTGAACTCTACCCATTAAGCTGGTCTTTATCTCATAGATGTAACCTATGCGACTCTTGTATCATGGACGATGCTTGCCATTTTGCATTATTTGTACTTCACTGTCTCTTTAATGGGCAGAGGCTGGTGTTGTGCAGTCTTCCTCTGCTCCTGCTAATGTTTGTATTACCTCCCTCAAGTGTACTCATGATTGCCTGTTCCTAATAGTGGAAATAGCTTGTTATCTCTGTAAAGCATTCTGATACACTAACGGGTCACGTTTGCACGCTATAAAACACTAAATAAATAAATAAATATTCGATCTGGTGCAATATAATATTTATTATAAGGATATAGATGTTCTTTAGAATGTAGCACATATTGAGGTGATAAATCATCATCAACAGGTCAGGTTGAAAAAGTGAATTGATCCCGATCTGGAGAAATCTACGGACACAACAGTTTTCACCCTCTCCATTCTAAAGAGATCTATCAAATGAAATAATCAAGAGGAGCTCCCTTGAGCATGTGGGAGAGTTTAGAAGATCAGTGTTTTTCACATCTGTTTCCTGCTGGACTAGGTGGTAGATGTGATGACCGGCCTTTACAGATACCACCAGCCAACTACAGATCAACTAGACTATACTCAGAGGATCCTGGATTTCTCCAGTGAATTTCCTATATATTTCATCTTTTATTTGAGAGTGATTTTTCAGGCTTATCATATGCAGTAAACCATATTTTGAAGACAGGAGTGAATCTCTAAAATATAACAGCGAGGGAATTTGTTAACTAATTCCAAGGAAAAGATGAAAACCTGGAATACAACTTGATTAATTTGATGATATGCAGCAAGGCACCAACAAATAGTGGTATCATCATCATGGGGAGCTGAAATGCATATTGAGAAACCTGCATATTGCAGATATTTTAAGCACAGGCTTCAAGCAATGATGTCTTTCATCTGCAAAAAACGAATCCTCCTCTCGGTGAAGTAACTGATTAATTTTGGTGAAAAGAGTACTATGCTAGAGGTGGTCCACAAGTTCACATGCCGCTCTGGGTAAAAGATGTCCTGAAGTTTGGAAAAAACATAGATAAGTCTGTATTATATCTTATACTGTCATAGGGTTTCTGCACATACAGAGCTATGCACAGGATAATAGGACCTTGGAATATAGCGGTGAGCCAACCATAAACCTCAGCACCCAAAACCCCAACCCAACTAGCCTTAGCGTCCCATTGGCACCAATGTACCAATGCTTAGACAACCCAGAACACGGTATCTCTCTCTCAGGACTCGCAGAGGCAAGAACACTCTTTCGTCACATTCGTACCTGTCCACAACATGCGTATGAAGAGACACTGTATAGGTTAAAATGTTTATTTCAACTTACGTGCTCTAAGGTACAGTACACGTGTCAATACTAGTAGCATAATACATAAGAACAATATAATCAGCATAGTTACTACTCCATAGAATACGAACGGGGAAAGCATCTCATAAAGCAGTGGATATATGTCTAACTAACATTACCACCCTCCCCGTGCTAGAAGTCAGTTTATTATAATAATAGAAGACCTTTGGGCTTTGACTAGCGAACCCCCATACCTCAGTCTCTTGATGCAAAACTACATCAGCAAACAATCACAGCTCTTCTCCCTGGAAAGGTCGTCTCCAAGTGCTATCTTAGAGCAAGCGAGCGCATTATTAAAAGCACACTATTTTCTCAATGGCAGCTGTACATGGTGTTATGTCTAGGTGCGAGGGACGGGCCAAATCAGTAGGAACCAGGGAGTTGTTATTCGACCTTGTAACTGTTGTTCAGACTGAGCCCAAAAGGGAACAGGAGAAAAGGTGAGAAACAGAATATGCAGACTGTGGTAGAATAACTTGGCAATAACAGAGGGCGACAGAACAACATCCAGTAATAACGTGCGCAAGAGTCATCATGGCAGCCAGGCCTGCGGTGACGTAGCCAGACCTGCCAGGAGGCCATGAGCCACAAGACACCCTCCCCTGGACAGTCCATCGGCCACGACGAAAAGGAAGACAGAGTTCCAAACACCTGAGCAGAATAGAGGTGGTCCACTGACAATTAACGGCAAGTCAATCAATCCAAAAATGTGGAAGAGCAGAAAAACGCTATACCGTCCAAAAGGACATCATTGGAATCGTCAAAAAACGTAGACGCCATCCAGTCCAACAGGTCAAAGCTGCAGGAATGTTCTTCAGAGTATGGAGCATCCAAATGCAATGCGGGACAGCTTGCGTGATATTCAATATAACTTTGTTGTAGGAGATCCTGAGCAGCCGCCCAGATATCCCATTGTGCCAAAATCCCCAGTGCAGCCGCACGCATCATAAAGCCAGCAGCGGAACAGTCCCGTTCATGGGCCTCCAAGGGACCCACCAACCGAACAAAATCCGGGACCGACAATGACGAATTGGAGAGGCAATAATCCATGGTCCATGTAAACGGACAGTGGATGGAAGACATCACAGGTTGCACGCAAGTGAAATACGCAAAGCGAAAGGAAAGGGTGTAGGACACACTGATAGTTGCCAAGGGCAGAACATCGAAGCCAACCAGAAGTCGCTCACGGAGCAGTCGGAGGCGTTCGGGATCGAGAAGGGCCCAGTGGAGTGCAGCCATTGCGCAGAAAACAGACCAACAGCAAGACACCGGCCGCCAATGCGAGGATTAATGGGAAACCACCAAAGACGCTAGAAAAAATAGAATGAATGAATGCCGGTATCACACCGAAAATAGTTTGAAAGGTGGACACGAGGCCAGACCCCACAACCTTAAAAAAGTGCACCAGACCCTCAGTGTTTGATGCGTTAAAAATACGATGAATTAACTCCCCAAAATGTTGGGGGAGGTCAGTGTTCAAAAGGGCCTGTATTTCACTGTGGGTGCTCGCCACCTGGAGAATGAATGTCTCCCGGGCGGATGTGAGCATAACCTCCTCATTCAATAATAGGGCCTTTATTCTGCTCAACTTATTGAAATCTGCCTCCATGGTAGGAATGGAAGGCCAAATAGAGCTATCAACGATGTCGTGAGGGGGAGGAAAAAGCACATTCTTGCAGCAGACAACTCTGTGCGAGACCGTAACAATATACGGAATGCCAGCCTGTAGGCCACAACAGTCTTCGTTATTTAAAAGCAAATAGCTACCATTGGTAAGCAAAGTAAAAGTAGGAGAAATAGCAGGAGCAGGAATACCCTTTAGTACACATGCAAGATTTGGAACTGAAACGCTACAAGCCCCGTGTAATTTAATATGTTTACAAATAAGCGAATGACCCACAGTTGAATCACAAGACTCCCCCGTGAGGAATACCTCCTTGCCTTCTCTAAGGCATTTATACATGAAAGGCAAGGACCAAAGTTCATGCAGGAAAGCATCACCCAAAGGCTGGAAACGGCCTACGGGATAATGTTTCATGCACGAACCGAATTCAAATAGGGAAAAAGGTAAAGCTATAACCCCATGAACTAGCCACACCGCAGAATCTAGTTCCGCTACAGAGAATGGTAAAGGATCCACTTTTTCAATATGTAACAAAGTGTACGATGCATCTTTCATGGACATGAACTGCTGTTTGTCAGTCAAATTAAAAGGCAGAAAGAGGGCAGTGGTATTTAACAAATTCCAAGGAACTTTACCCAACTTAAGGGTTTGCAATGTCCATGCAAACTGCATCACTGAACGCAACTGATTCTGACCATGATACAACATAGAGACATCATCTTGTACAATATCAACAACAGAGGATACAATATTGTTTAATGTGTAAATGCGGGAAGACAGGGTATTTATACTATTGTCAACAACAGCAAGCACCTTTTCCAAATTTGCTTGGTCTATTTCCCTAAGACGGGAAGCAGCTTCCATTTGTGACAGCTTCCAGAGCTCATTATACGCTTCATAAATGAATCTCTTCGGTCGGGGACCACGAGGTCCCAAGATAAAGTCAGATAAGTCAATAGTGCCTGATAGGAGGGATAAATGGTTCTTAACAGAGTCTAAGGACGAATGTTGTAACCATTGTTTACATAATTTACCAACTGAATACGTGGTCACAGTACGAGTTTCAGTAAATCTTGGATCAGGCTTGTCCTGTATGTAACCAGGAACAGTGCCATGAAAACGAAGTTGGCATGCATTAGATGATATGGGCCATGCCAACCAGGGTGACTGTATTAGTGCAGAAACGTTAAAGGAATTGTTCTGAAACTGAGCCTGTAACGCCATAAGGGACATATTAAAATGCAAACTATCATTTGGAAGACTCGACAAGGATCGGATGGTTGGCGCATTTAGTTGTTTAACGGTAGCCAACCCCCAACACGTGGTCTGATAAATGGAAGCATTTAGAAATAGAATTTGGGCTGGGATAAGGCAAGCACGGTGCAGGGCCTCAGTGCCCTGCACCTGCCATGGCTTCGAACCCCAAATTGATTTTAAATCAATCAATCAATCAATCACGGCATTTATAGAGCGCGCTACTCACCCGGGAGGGTCTCAAGGCGCTGGGGGAGGGGGTAAGTTACTGCTCGAACAGCCAGGTCTTGAGCTGCTTCCTGAAGGCGAGATGGTCCTGGGTTCGCCGAAGGTGAGTGGGGAGGGAGTTCCAGGTCTTGGCCGCCAGGTAGGAGAAGGATCTTCCTCCGGCGGTGGTTCTGCGGATGCGTGGTACGGTGGCGAGGGCGTGGCTGGTTGATCGTAGCTGGCGTGTGGGCGTGTAGAAGGACATGCGGTCGTTGAGGTACTTTGGGCCCAGGTCGTGGAGGGCCTTGTGTGCGTGGGTGAGGAGTCTGAACGTGATTCTCTTGCTGACGGGGAGCCAGTGCAGGTCTTTCAGGTGTACGGTGATGTGGCTGTGTCGGGGGATGTCCAGGATGAGTCGTGCGGAGGCGTTCTGGATGCGCTGGAGTCTCTTTTGAAGTTTGGCTGTGGTTCCGGCGTAGAGGGTGTTCCCATAGTCCAGTCGGCTGGTGACGAGTGCCTGGGTGACGGTCTTCCTGGTTTCAGTGGGGATCCATCTGAAGATCTTGCGGAGCATGCGCAGGGTGTTGAAGCATGAAGATGAGACGGCGTTGACTTGTCTGGTCATCGATAGGGAGGAGTCCAGGATGAAGCCCAGGTTGCGTGCGTGGTCCGTTGGCTTGGGTGCGGTGCCCAGGGCCGGGGGCCACCAGGAGTCGTCCCAGGCGGAGGGTGATGAGCCCAGGATGAGGACTTCCGTCTTGTCTGAGTTCAGTTTAAGGCGGCTGTTCCTCATCCAGTCGGCGACGTCTCTCATCCCGTCGTGCAGGTTGGCTCTGGCGGTGGTGGGGTCGTTGGTGAGGGAGAGGATCAGCTGGGTGTCGTCGGCGTAGGAGATGATGTTGAGGTTGTGTCGGCGTGCGATGGCTGCGAGGGGGCTCATGTAGACGTTGAAGAGGGTCGGGCTGAGTGAGGATCCTTGTGGAACGCCGCAGATGACTTCGGTGGCTTCGGATCTGAACGGGGAGAGGCGGACTCTCTGGGTTCTTCCGGCGAGGAACGAGATGATCCATTCCAGTGCTTTCTCTCGGATTCCGATGTTGCTGAGGCGCTTCACTAGGGTGCGGTGGCAGACGGTGTCGAACGCCGCGGAGAGGTCCAGGAGGATGAGGGCAGCTGTTTCCCCGTTGTCGGTTAGGGTTCTGATGTCGTCGGTGGCTGCGATAAGGGCGGTCTCGGTGCTGTGGTTGGCCCGAAACCCGGACTGCGAGGGGTCGAGGGATCCATTCGTCTCGAGGAAGGCGGCAAGCTGTCTGTTGACGGTCTTCTCGATGACTTTGGCCGGAAACGGAAGGAGCGAGATGGGGCGGTAGTTCTTGAGGTCGGTGGGGTCCGCCGTTGGTTTCTTCAGGAGGGCGGTAAGCTCGGCGTGCTTCCAGCTCTCCGGGAAGGTGGCGGTGTGGAAGGAGGAGTTGATGATGTCCCGGAGATGGGGTGCGATGGTGGCGTCGGCTTTGTTGAAGACGTGGTGTGGGCAGGGGTCGGTTGGTGATCCGGAGTGGATGGAGTTCATCGTGCGGGTGGTGTCTTCGGTGTTGATCGGGGTCCAGTTGCAGAGGGTGGCGGTGGCGGGCATTGGTTCGGCGGTAGGGTGCGTTGTTTGTGCGTCGAAGCTGTTGTGTATGTCGGTGATCTTGCGGTGGAAGAACGCGGAGAGTGAGTTGCAGAGGTCTTGCGAGGGGGTGATGTCGTTGTTTCCGGCGCTGGGGTTGGAGAACTCTTTGACGATGCTGAAAAGTTCCTTGCTGTCATGGGCGTTGTTGTCCAGTCGTTCTTTGAGTGCCGACTTCTTGGTGGCACGGATCAGCTGGTGGTGTTTGCGGGTGGCGTGCTTGAGGGCGGTCCTGTTGTCTGTGGTCTGGACGAGTCGCCAGGTTTTCTCGAGAGTGCGGCAGTTCTTCTTGGATTCCTTGAGTTCGTTGGTGAACCAAGGGGTTTTCTTGCTTCCGGGTCTGCTGGGAGGGTTTTTAGTGGTGCGAGGTCGTCGGCGCAGGCGGTCAGCCACTTGGCGAGGTTGCTGGCTGCTTCGTTTGGGTCCGTTGTGTCGGTGGGTGTGTTCTGGCTGAGGGAGGCGGTGAGCTGCTCGGCGGTGATCTTGCTCCAGCTCCGGCGGGGAGCCTGTTGCGGGTGGTGGTGGGTCGCAGTCTTTCTGAAGCTGAAGTGGACGCAGCTGTGGTCGGTCCAGTGGAGTCCGGTGGCGTGGCTGAAGGAGATGTGCTTGCTGGACGAGAAGACGGGGTCAAGCGTGTGGCCGGCGTAGTGGGTGGGCGTGTTCACCAGTTGCTTGAGTCCGAGGTTGGCGAGGTTGTCCAGCAGGGCGGTGGTGTTTCTGTCGTTGTTGTTCTCCAGGTGGAAGTTGAGGTCCCCTAGGAGGATGTAGTCGGCGGAGGGCATGGCGTGCGGGCTGATGAAGTCTGCGATGTCTTCGCTGAATAGTGTGCGTGGTCCCGGGGGTCTGTAGATGAGGGTGCCTCGGAGGGTGGTCTTGGGGTCCGTGTGTATCTGGAAGTGTAGGTGTTCGGCGGCGGTGAAGGTCTCGTCGGAGTTAGTCGAGATGCGGATGGTGTTCTTGTGTACGATGGCGATGCCTCCTCCCGTCTGGTTGACGCGGTCCTTCCGGGTGATCTTGTATCCATCCGGGATGGCTATCGCGATGTCAGGCGCTGAGGAGGCGTTCATCCAGGTTTCGGTGAGGAAGGCGATGTCCGGTGCTGTTGCGTCGAGCAGGTCCCAGAGTTCCACGGCGTGCCTGTGGACGGAGCGGGTGTTCAGCAGGATGCATTTCAGGTGGTTGCTGCTGTTGCTCGACTTGGCGGAGGTGGTGCACGTCAGGGGGCAGGTGAACCGGCAGGTTTGGCAGGTGAAGGGTCCGTGGGTGCGTCTCGGTGAGGCTCGGTAGCAGGCAGGGTTCCGGCCGGCATTGAGTGCGGTGAGTGTGGCGGCGTCGTAGGTCCGTCGAGTGGTGTTGCATCGGTGGGATCCAGGGGTTCTGGCGCTGGGCGCGGTCCAGTCGCGGACGGGCGCAGACGGGCTTGCCTTAGGCGCGCCTTCGGCGCGCCAGCGGCGCGGCCGGGCAGCGGCCGCCATTTATGGGGAGGGGGGAGGGAGGAGCAGCGGGGAGGCGGGAGGCAGGGGCAGCGAATGGGCAGTCAGGGGCGGGGCCGCAGGGACGCAGCGGCGGGAATGGCGATAGGCAGCGAGGGGCACAGAAGGAAAACCGGGGGGAGAGCAGGTAAATCACGGGCACAACAACAGTGGGGCAGCGAGGGGCACAGAAGGAAAACCGGGGGGAGAGCAGGTAAATCACGGGCACAACAACAGTGGGGCAGCGAGGGGCACAGAAGGAAAACCGGGGGGAGAGCAGGTAAATCACGGGCACAACAACAGTGGGGCAGCGAGGGGCACAGAAGGAAAACCGGGGGGGAGAGCAGGTAAATCACGGGCACAACAACAGTGGGGCAGCGAGGGGCACAGAAGGAAAAACGGGGGGAGAGCAGGTAAATCACGGGCACAACAACAGTGGGGCAGCGAGGGGCACAGAAGGAAAAACGGGGGGAGAGCAGGTAAATCACGGGCACAACAACAGTGGGGCAGCGAGGGGCACAGAAGGAAAAGGGGAGACAAGCAGACAAAACTGGCACCGGGGCCACAAGCGGAGGGCGATCTTACCTACAGGAGCAGCGGGCAGACAGCACAGGCGGAGCTGTGTGGTGGGGGAGCGACCTACCTGGCAAGGTCAAGGGTCGCTCCCCCACCGTCCACTGTCTCTTTCCAATACTCATAACCACCCACCGCCAAGGCGCTCAAAAAGGAACCCGAATATAGCAATTTAGTGTGGGTCAACATTATTTTTTGAGTCAATGGAGATTTTAATTTAAAATAATAGGACCCAGGGTTCGATCGATTAAAATCAGTAAAATAGGTGAATTTATTTCGAAGAGTCTGGGAACTACCTGGTATGGGGTTTGGGCAGTGTTCCCATTGGGTATAAGTAACAGGGCTGCGTAGTGCACTTGGTTTGTGGAGAAAATGATTGCCCCAATGCTGGTAGCAATACAAATCGGCATAATTCGCAGAATTCATATACAAGTCTTCAGCATTAAAAGAGGCATAATATTTTAAATCAGCAAACAATGCTTCAACTGCATGCACATCCCAATCATCAGAATGAATATTACTTTTTACTACATCACCCATCGAGACTCGAAGGACATTTGGTACATTAATAATTTCTGTCGGGCCATGTATTTGAAAGTTTACCGCATCCCATACGATGCCATCAGCAACTGGAAACGCTGAAATGTTCACAAATGTGTGGTCACGCTTCATGATGTGTGAAGAGGAATGTGGAGCCAAAGTTCCAGCAACACTGTTCACAGCAGAGCGTTCAGGTAAATAGTGACCATTGATGAGTAGAAAAAACACTGTGACAAAGCCAATGGACATGAACAAAAAAACCAAGAAAAGTACCATCCAAATATATGTCCAAGGTGGAATCAAAAAATTGTCTCTAAACCAGGATACATAAAGACTAAACTTGGACGGGACCTGTGATGAGTTGGAATCTGAATCAAAAGAATAACGTGTCGGGCTCAGTGGCGTTGTTGGTTGGTGTGCCACCGACTCTGTGGCGGGATAAGTATATTCGTCCTCGGCCATGCAGGGTGATGCAGAGGGTTCAAATATATTTTCAGGCAAATCAACCATCTCCATGGTAACATCAGTGATTGTTCTTGCAGGCGTGCCTCGAACACTTGTCCGATAAATGGCAGGACAAGAGACCGCTGGTGTGACACTATTTAGGATCGGCCAAATGTTGTAGCTTGACATTTTCCACTGAGATGTATCTGTTTTCCTTGCGACCGGGAAGCGGTGGTAGGATGACTGTACGTGTTCCCTTCAAGCCCAGTACTGGAACCGGTGCACGAAAAGAGGGGCCGAATTCTTTTTTGTTCTCCACTTTCTCTCGTACCAGGTCGCCAATCTTCGGAAGCCAGCCGGCTACCGGGATCTGCACAGCAGGGTCTGTGGCTGAAGGTAAATGTGCAATCGCTAGTTTGTCTCGGGCTTCTTGTAAGTCCTGTAACATAGTAGAATGATTATCTACATCGAACTTGGCGGATTGCGCCGCCATGTCTAGACCATCAAGGTCAGGCACAAACATTCGTATGCCAAAGAGCATTTCGTAAGGGGTCCGCCCACCCCGAGGCCTTCTAGGGAGATTATTAAGTGCACGCTGAACAGTATACAAGTGGGCCAGCCAGTTCCTGCCAGTACCTATAACTCTAGCTGTCAAGGATTGCTTTAAGTCACGGTTCATTCGTTCAACGATAGAGTTGCCCTCAGGCCTATACGGAGACGAAAATTTCACCCGCACCCCTAAGGAGCCCATTGCGTCCTTGTAAGCCTTAGAGGCAAACGCCGGACCTTGGTCAGAATGGAAGGTGACGCATGCAAAAATTCCCACAAAGACTCGCAAATCCCTAATGACATTTCGTGCGTCAGCACTCCGTTGTGGCCAGACCCAGATGAACCGTGTGCACGAGTCCACTGCCACTAAGATATATTTATAGGCAGTGTCTGAAGAAAATGGACCGCAGTGATCCAAGTAAACACACCCAAAGGGTCTGTTCGAAATTGCAAGCGAGGTCTGCGGTGGTCTTGTGACTGTTGAAGGCTTGATCTGTTGACAAACGTCACAGGAAAGCACATAAATACGTGTATCTTTGTATAAACCACGCCACCAGTAACGCTGCTGCAAAATGGAAATTGTCGCAGACACACCAGCATGCGCCGAAGCCATGCCTTCGTGTGCCGCTGCCATCAAGGAGAGTCTGCGGTCCGCGTTGGGGATCAGCCGAACCCCAACGTTAGGTATTGTTACATAAGGAGCCTGATCGGGACCTATCTGGTAAGAATATTTAGAAGGGAAACCTCTAGGGTAATTAATTCCTTCTTTTGTTGCAGCAATAGCTGCCAAGATATCAGTGTCTATTTTAGACATGGATCTAGTAACTGCTGCTACTGAACACGTGAGTACTGCTGATCTGGCAGCTTCATCTGCCAGACTGTTACCAACAGCGTGTGCGCCCACTCGCTGATGGCCTAGGGTGTGAACCACCTGTGTGAGTGGCAGACGTCTTTGTAATTCTGCCACCCTAACCCAAAGCATTTTATGCTTGATTGTGTTGCCTTTAGCGTCTCTATAGTCATTTTGCGACCAAAAGAACAGATTGTCATTGTATGATTGAACACAGTAGTAAGAATCGCACACGATTAAAGTGGTCACATCAGGATTTACGAACTCAAGCGCAAGCACCAAGGCACGCAACTCGGCCAATTGTGCGGTACTGTCCCCGAGTGCCTGTGTATGCACCACAGTGGATTTGAACTTTCCGTTCACAAACGTACCTGCAACAATAGCACATTCGGCTGAATAAGCATGCTTGGAACCCGTGGCCGGTTGTGCCGAACCATCGGTGTAGATCACACAGTCGTAATCCTCAAGCGGCAATAAGGACAAAGGAGGAGGATGAATGAATTCATACTGTAAAAACTCCTGAGTCTGGAGAGAAGAGTCGCAAATGAAAGTGACATCCGGAGACGTCAAAGATGTTGCCCATTGAATCCAACGGGGTGCAAAGCTTTAGAGTTCGGAACACTTGCTTTCGTCACTGCTTCTAGGGCAGGATAGGGTGTTACCACCAGAATGCGTTTTCCCTGTGCCAGTGCGCGCTCCTTCAGGATCGCCATTTGCACTGCTGTTAGCACTTTCTCCACAGATGAGAACCGCATTTCTGCAGAGGTATATAGATGTGACTTGTATGCGATGGGTACTGTATCACCTTCATTAAAGGTTAAGTACGTGAAACCCACTGCCCCTGGAATGATTCTAATCACCAAGTTTGTGTGGTTATCACGCGTCAAAAGGTATTTAGACTCAAGAAGGTCTGTCTGCAAAGACTGCAGAATGGAGGTATGCTCCGGAAGCCAAGAAGACTTCGAAAAAGTAGGTTGTATCAAAGCATACAATGGCTTGATACGCTGGGCGTATTCGGGAATATATGTACGTCCGAAGTTCAGAAAACCCAGTAAAGACTGAAGCTTCTTCAGATTAGTAGGAGGGCACAAGAGTGCACATTTCTCCAGAAAATGGGGGCTAAACCCTTACCTTCATTGTTGAGCTCATAGCCCAAGAACAAAACGGTAAATTCAGCAATATGGGATTTGGCAAAGTTAATTTTGTATCCCTGAACCGCAAATTCAAGAATAATGTGGTCCACCCGGGTCAGATGCGGAAACAATTCATCGTCTGTCAGATAAATGTCATCCACATACGAACAGGCGTCTGGATCGATGCCGTCTAACAAAGAGACAACACGAGCGGCGAATACGCCTGGACTATTCTTGTAGCCCATAGGAAGACGCCTGAATTTGAACATTTTACCACCGGAAGTAAAGGCACACCATTGGCCACTCTCCGGGGCTAAGTTGTGCGTGTAGAATCCATTTGAAAGGTCAAGGGTCGTTTTATATTTTTTACGAACAAGACTGTCTACAAGCGCAGAACTATGGGTATTTTGCACCGCAAAGGTCCGACAATGAGAGTTCAAATGCCGGTAATCCAATACTAAACGGTACGATCCATCGGGTTTAGAAACCGCGAAAAGGGGATTGTTCATAGGTGATACACAGGGTTCAATTACTCCCTGATATTCCAACTGTGTCAGAATTTCGGAAACGGGGCCTTTGGCTTCACGTTTTATGGGATATTGGGGTTGTGGCTGCGGCAACGATCGCAAAGGTATTTCATGGGGGGAGATTCTTCATCCCAACCCACGTGATTGCGGAATAACGCTGGAGCCAGGGACACAGCCCACTCTGCTGCAAGAGCCTCTGCTTTGTCCTTTGGGACATGTCGAGAAAAGCTCGGAAGGATTACCTCCTCCCTTTACGCGCAGCAAGTACGAATGGGGGTGGCCAATCCGCCTCTGCCAATAAAATATCATATGAAGAGGTCAGATTTTCCCAAAAAATACCTTTAATTACTCGCTGTATATCACCTTCAATTTGGAGAACAATATTAAATAGTCTGTCAGGGGGTGCCACTCTGGTGTCTGCTGTTTCAACAGTAATGAATGTTTCAGTTGCTGTCGCCTCCATATGAGGACGTAGCGCCTCCCGCACTATGGTTACTTCCGCGGCGCTGTCTAGGAGGGTTACTGCCCACGTCCAATTCAGGAGTCTCGTTCTCACCGTCTGTGGCATATTTCGCTGTTACAGCGGCAACTTTCTTCTTCTGAAATTGTGGTCGAAAACGTTGAGCGTCTTCTTCTTTTCCTCTGACTTGTTGTCGAGGCTGGTCACGTCCCTGTGGGGCCTCACGGGCCCTTCCTCTATCCTGGCGGTCTCCTCCACCGGCCTGTGACGAAGTCTGTGCCTGTGAAGAACGAGGAGAACGCGTATCAGGGATCTGAAACCTATCCGGTGACTTAATTCTCGCTCTATCGCGTAAATCATAAGTACGTTCAGAATAAACTGAAACCGGGGATGCGCCTCGCGATCCCGGCTTTGTCTGTTGCTTACCCTGTTTTTTCAGCCTCTAGCTCTTTTTAGTGAAGACTGGTTTCTCATCCTTCTCAGATTGAGATTTGGTTTGTTGCTGTTGTGGTTGCGATTGTGTTTGCAGTTTTGCAAAAGGCTTGTTACCCAGGCTGTTTCTACCAATAGTTTTATAAGCCTGGGTAATAATTTTCGGTAATTCTCGAGGTTTGTCCAATTCTGGGACCAAAGCCAAAGCGTTAGCTACTTGAAAGTTCACTGCTTCGCCCTTGACATTCGCAAGGATCAGTTCAGCTACTACTTCAAACACTCCCACTAGTCTCATCCCTAATTCCACAGCCGCTTCAGGGCCGTGTTCATCCTGTACTTTTTTAATTACAGAGGGGAGAACTGTCATGGAAGGAGTACCAAAACATTTAGAATATACTGCTGCGAATACCTTACCCCAGTTGTCACAAGCTGTCAACTCGGGTATTAAGTCTTTTGGCAAACTAATCGTCAAAATACGATGTTTATCCACAGGAGTTGTATGTGGAAAAACTGCCTCCAACTGATCAAACTTTTCTGCAAGCCAATAAGGAAAATCATCCTTATTTTGTGGCCGTTTGCCCATCACAGAATTCACCATGACGGGACTTATGGTCACTCCGCCTGCAGCAGCTGGTTGGCCAGGCACTCCAGGAGCGGTTCCATGGATGCTGCCTGTAACATATCGCACTAAAGCTCGATGCACCTGCACCAAGGCCGCATACATAGTGCGTAGTTCCGCGACTGGTATTGTCATATAACGCGGATGTGGTGTGTACCCGGCCAAAACAGGCCAAGTGGCCCCCTCAATTGATAAGGGGCCTAAACGAACCGTGGTATTCGGTTGTGGGAGGGCGCCATTAAACCAAACACGGTGTTGCCAAGCCGTGAGCGGTACTTCAAGATTAGTATAAGGTCTATAGACTGCAGGAACAACGGTGGGTTCATATGTATGGAACAGATCATCGTTCGCATCCACCGCTGGAAAAGTGATCCAAGAGTAGAACACTTCAAAATGGAAAGCCGGATCGGCTTGAACCACAAAGACTAGTTCAACTCCCGCGTCTGGCACTCCATACACCCGTAAGTGATCTCGGAGTGCTGTGCGGCTATGCGCCGCTATGTCTATACCCGCCATTACTAACGGGTCGAGACAACAATCTTACACGAGGCAGCACAAAAGGGTTATATTTAAGAAACCTTTTTTAATAACATCAAGCTTGAAAGAACCTACAAAATCTGCAATATAGGAGGTATCGCCGTCACACACGCTTCCGGAAGCGTACGTGAGGGTTGTGTGGACAAGCACAAGTACTACTCAAGCGTCTCGCAAGTAAGCTGCCCCACTTGTTGGTCGCGCCATGTCATAGGGTTTCTGCACATACAGAGCTATGCACAGGATAATAGGACCTTGGAATATAGCGGTGAGCCAACCATAAACCTCAGCACCCAAAACCCCAACCCAACTAGCCTTAGCGTCCCATTGGCACCAATGTACCAATGCTTAGACAACCCAGAACACGGTATCTCTCTCTCAGGACTCGCAGAGGCAAGAACACTCTTTCGTCACATTCGTACCTGTCCACAACATGCGTATGAAGAGACACTGTATAGGTTAAAATGTTTATTTCAACTTACGTGCTCTAAGGTACAGTACACGTGTCAATACTAGTAGCATAATACATAAGAACAATATAATCAGCATAGTTACAACTCCATAGAATACGAACGGGGAAAGCATCTCATAAAGCAGTGGATATATGTCTAACTAACATTACCACCCTCCCCGTGCTAGAAGCCAGTTTATTATAATAATAGAAGACCTTTGGGCTTTGACTAGCGAACCCCCATACCTCAGTCTCTAGATGCAAAACTACATCAGCATACAATCACAGCTCTTCTCCCTGGAAAGGTCGTCTCCAAGTGCTATCTTAGAGCAAGCGAGCGCATTATTAAAAGCACACTATTTTCTCAATGGCAGCTGTACATGGTGTTATGTCTAGGTGCGAGGGACGGGCCAAATCAGTAGGAACCAGGGAGTTGTTATTCGACCTTGTAACTGTTGTTCAGACTGAGCCCAAAAGGGAACAGGAGAAAAGGTGAGAAACAGAATATGCAGACTGTGGTAGAATAACTTGGCAATAACAGAGGGCGACAGAACAACATCCAGTAATAACGTGCGCAAGAGTCATCATGGCAGCCAGGCCTGCGGTGACGTAGCCAGACCTGCCAGGAGGCCATGAGCCACAAGACAATACAGCAGTATGTGACATGTGCCATCACAAAAGATACTATTGACAAGGGTTTGAAACAAGTTTTACAATTCCAAAATCATAGGTGTGGAAAACACTATCATCATGAATACAAATGGAAAGGAAAGTTTTAAAAGCAATGTCGTTTTGGATACCCACGACCTGTGATCTCAGAAGGAAGAATGAACAGCTTTTGCCTGCAGTCAGACACACCGTGATATGGAAATCACTGAAAAATGCATACAACCTGGGAAGAACAGAGGCTTCAAAATATATCTATGACTATTCCGAAGATGTGGAGTGCAAATATGGATCTACAATTCACTGCAGACAGATGAAAGAGATGTGGGAGAAAGTTTCTGCACAAAAGAGTCTTACTCATAATGTTTTACTTTTTTAGCTTACAAATGCTTTCCCCCCGAGAAATAGGTTTGTGTGAATGCTTGGACAGGTTAAGCTTATATAATTTATTCTCCAAGTCAAGAGGAGTTCTATGGGTGAGCCTAGGTTTTGAAAGTAGTCATAATAGAGTAATAAATTATTTTTCAGAAATACAATACCTTGCAGAATTTAAACCCAAGAGTACAGATATTCTGTAGACTAATATGCTGGATACATACTACCCAAGAAGGAGTCCTCATCTTCAAAACCTGTGTCTATATGAAGTTCTTTAGCACTATACATGTACAAGTGATGTAACTGAAAATATAGAACAAGATATGCAGTCTTTGGAAGTGATGGTTGTTTAGTAAGACACAACAAAGGAAAGCTTATTAACGACAGAAAACTTAGTAGCCAAACTACAGTAGAAATTGAGTTTTTCTACTTGGCACTTTCGCAGTTGTTCAAGCCATGGCATGCAGAATCATAATTTCTTGAAATCCATGACTGCTACAAAGACTCTTTCAATACTATGAAAGACAGCATTCAATACTCAGTGTTTCCAACCTACCTGCAAATGTTGAGAGATGAAATTGAACAAGAAGACTCAATCTCTGCTGAGCTAGCCAAGGAGAGTTCTCAAAGCAGCCAATGTTTTGCCCCAGCAAGTCAAGATCCTCTTGGAGAGCCAATAATTGAAAATGAAGCAGCAAAAGCTATGAATGAGGTAGAGAATGCAAGCAAGAGAAGAACTGTAGACTTCCAACAGTTAGTAGTACAACTGAATAATGAACAGAAAGAAATTTGCAAATAAGTTAAAGATAAAATAGTGCATGGATTCCTTCATGAGATGAAACAGTGTGAATATTCTTCATTAAAACCATTTCTACTTTATATAAGTGGTCAAGGTGCCACTAGACAAAGTGTTTTGATTAAAATGCTTGCTGGTTCGCTACAGAAGACTACAGATTCAAATTTCTCATGAGTAATTACTGCACCAACAGGATTAGCTGCACATAACATTAAAGGCATTACTTGTCATCGACTATTAATGCTATCTGTGGAAGCTGACAATAAACTAGAATATCAGAAATTACCTGTTGACACTTGTTCGGGCTGGACTGTTCCCATGAGGCACAGGGTCAAGACTGATTTGCATATGGCTAGGTTCAAACTGGAATGGCATGGTGAGCAAAAAAATGATGGATTTAGGCCCAGATCTCTGTACTGGGGTGAATGTATGACATTGTTCTGCATTCTGTCCATCAACTGTTGTTTTTGCATTTGTCACCCCGAGTGGAACGGGTATGCCCAGACGTGGGTCCCGTGCTCTCCATGCCACTGGAATCAAGCTATCCTGGCTGAAGAGGGGTGAAACCCCGAAACCGGTCCTAGGATGCTTGTTTCCGGTCCAGGGAGGACCTGGCTTGGCAGTTCGGGCTGGACTGTTCCCATGAGGCACAGGGTCAAGACTGATTTGCATATGGCTAGGTTCAAACTGGAATGGCAGGGTGAGCAAAAAAGATGGATTTAGGCCCAGATCTCTGTACTGGGGTGAATGTATGACATTGTTCTGCATTCTGTCCATCAACTGTTGTTTTTGCATTTGTCACCCCGAGTGGGACGGGTATGCCCAGACGTGGGTCCCGTGCTCTCCATGCCACTGGAATCAAGCTATCCTGGCTGAAGAGGGGTGAAACCCCGAAACCGGTCCTAGGATGCTTGTTTCCGGTCCAGGGAGGACCTGGCTTGGCAGTTTGGGCTGGACTGTTCCCATGAGGCACAGGGTCAAGACTGATTTGCATATGGCTAGGTTCAAACTGGAATGGCATGGTGAGCAAAAAAATGATGGATTTAGGCCCAGATCTCTGTACTGGGGTGAATGTATGACATTGTTCTGCATTCTGTCCATCAACTGTTGTTTTTGCATTTGTCACCCCGAGTGGGACGGGTGTGCCCAGACGTGGGTCCCGTGCTCTCCATGCCACTGGAATCAAGCTATCCTGGCTGAAGAGGGGTGAAACCCCGAAACCGGTCCTAGGTTGCTTGTTTCCGGTCCAGGGAGGACCTGGCTTGGCAGTTCGGGCTGGACTGTTCCCATGAGGCACAGGGTCAAGACTGATTTGCATATGGCTAGGTTCAAACTGGAATGGCATGGTGAGCAAAAAAATGATGGATTTAGGCCCAGATCTCTGTACTGGGGTGAATGTATGACATTGTTCTGCATTCTGTCCATCAACTGTTGTTTTTGCATTTGTCACCCCGAGTGGGACGGGTATGGCCAGACGTGGGTCCCGTGCTCTCCATGCCACTGGAATCAAGCTATCCTGGCTGAAGAGGGTGAAACCCCGAAACCGGTCCTAGGATGCTTGTTTCCGGTCCAGGGAGGACCTGGCTTGGCAGTTCGGGCTGGACTGTTCCCATGAGGCACAGGGTCAAGACTGATTTGCATATGGCTAGGTTCAAACTGGAATGGCATGGTGAGCAAAAAAATGATGGATTTAGGCCCAGATCTCTGTACTGGGGTGAATGTATGACATTGTTCTGCATTCTGTCCATCAACTGTTGTTTTTGTATTTGTCACCCCGAGTGGGACGGGTATGCCCAGACGTGGGTCCCGTGCTCTCCATGCCACTGGAATCAAGCTATCCTGGCTGAAGAGGGGTGAAACCCCGAAACCGGTCCTAGGATGCTTGTTTCCGGTCCAGGGAGGACCTGGCTTGGCAGTTCGGGCTGGACTGTTCCCATGAGGCACAGGGTCAAGACTGATTTGCATATGGCTAGGTTCAAACTGGAATGGCATGGTGAGCAAAAAAATGATGGATTTAGGCCCAGATCTCTGTACTGGGGTGAATGTATGACATTGTTCTGCATTCTGTCCATCAACTGTTGTTTTTGCATTTGTCACCCCGAGTGGGACGGGTATGCCCAGACGTGGGTCCCGTGCTCTCCATGCCACTGGAATCAAGCTATCCTGGCTGAAGAGGGGTGAAACCCCGAAACCGGTCCTAGGATGCTTGTTTCCGGTCCAGGGAGGACCTGGCTTGGCAGTTCGGGCTGGACTGTTCCCATGAGGCACAGGGTCAAGACTCATTTGCATATGGCTAGGTTCAAACTGGAATGGCATGGTGAGCAAAAAAATGATGGATTTAGGCCCAGATCTCTGTACTGGGGTGAATGTATGACATTGTTCTGCATTCTGTCCATCAACTGTTGTTTTTGCATTTGTCACCCCGAGTGGGACGGGTATGCCCAGATGTGGGTCCCGTGCTCTCCATGCCACAGGAATCAAGCTATCCTGGCTGAAGAGGGGTGAAACCCCGAAACCGGTCCTAGGATGCTTGTTTCCGGTCCAGGGAGGACCTGGCTTGGCAGTTCGGGCTGGGCTGTTCCCATGAGGCACAGGGTCAAGACTGATTTGCATATGGCTAGGTTCAAACTGGAATGGCATGGTGAGCAAAAAAATGATGGATTTAGGCCCAGATCTCTGTACTGGGGTGAATGTATGACATTGTTCTGCATTCTGTCCATCAACTGTTGTTTTTGCATTTGTCACCCCGAGTGGGACGGGTATGCCCAGACGTGGGTCCCGTGCTCTCCATGCCACTGGAATCAAGCTATCCTGGCTGAAGAGGGGTGAAACCCCGAAACCGGTCCTAGGATGCTTGTTTCCGGTCCAGGGAGGACCTGGCTTGGCAGTTCGGGCTGGACTGTTCCCATGAGGCACAGGGTCAAGACTGATTTGCATATGGCTAGGTTCAAACTGGAATGGCATGGTGAGCAAAAAAATGATGGATTTAGGCCCAGATCTCTGTACTGGGGTGAATGTATGACATTGTTCTGCATTCTGTCCATCAACTGTTGTTTTTGCATTTGTCACCCCGAGTGGGACGGGTAAGCCCAGACGTGGGTCCCGTAATCTCTCTGGGCCACAGGAATCAAGCTATCCTGGCTGAAGAGGGGTGAAACCCCGAAACCGGTCCTAGGATGCTTGTTTCCGGTCCAGGGAGGACCTGGCTTGGCAGTTCGGGCTGGACTGTTCCCATGAGGCACAGGGTCAAGACTGATTTGCATATGGCTAGGTTCAAACTGGAATGGCATGGTGAGCAAAAAAATGATGGATTTAGGCCCAGATCTCTGTACTGGGGTGAATGTATGACATTGTTCTGCATTCTGTCCATCAACTGTTGTTTTTGCATTTGAAACTTGTCATTAGGTTGCAAGAGAATTGAAAAATTAAGGCTACTGAACGTTGATGAAGTGAGTATGGCTTCAAACCTAAAGCTTGCTTTTATACATTTAAGAATGCATCAGTTATTGAGAACAAACTGTGATGCAGATTTTGGTGGGAAGCATGCAATTTTATTTGGTGACCTACTACAACTAGCACCTGTATAAGGATAACTAGTTTTCAATAATGAAACAAGACATTCCCTTGGAAGTATTGAAAATGTGAAAATTTGGCAATAGTTTGCATATAAAGAATTAGTTAAAAATATGTGTCAAGCATCACATATGAAATATGTAGATATACTGAAGGACTTTAAAGTAGGATTTCTTAAAAAAAAGTAACATGGTTCGGAAAATCACATTATCAAGAAACTATTTCCATGTATTATTACAGCGGCAGAAGTAATATATATTTTCATTAAACATGAGAAGTCTTTAGAGTGTTTTAATGTCAACCCTTCAAGAGTGTTCCAAATTCAATGAAGAATTACTGCAACTTGAGAAAGAAGATATTTTGGAAATTACAGCTACTGATAAAATGGATCATCAGAGAGTGACAATGCTATTCCCAGATAAATTACAAGCAAAATTAGATTCTATGTAGAAGTCTGTATCTAAAACTGCAGGATTAGAGAAGTGATTATGTGTGGGTTAGTAAATGGTACAATGGATAAAGTTATACATTTTATTAATTTTCCAAACAGGGATGAGATAAACGACTTGGTCATAAAATTTGATGACATTGATGGTGTCAAGCAGATTGGACGATGTTTTATATGTTTCTTGCTAGTGAAATACTTATATGTTCAATAGAAGCAGTTCCCACTGTCTATAGCATATGCTGTAACCATCCACAAATCATAAGGTTTAAGTGTAGATGCAGCTTTTGTTAATATTGAACTACTGTTTGCAAAGAAGTACTGTCATATGTAGCATTGTTGCAAATTACAACATTGTCTGATTTAGTCTTGTTTGACTTTGATGAGAAGAAAATTAGTGCTGATGCAAGCTATGTAAGGTAAATCAGTGTGTTAAGAAGTATATATGCTCCTCATTTATGCCAGCACCGTTTATGAGAAACATTTAACCTGTCCAAAGTGGAAAATTACAAAACATTGAATGGACACTCAAGGAAACGAAGGAGAGAAGGAAAAACGTATAAAGAATGCAGAAGTTCCCAGTTTGAAAATATTTCAGGGCTTAACTGCTATGTAAATTCTGTTCTGAAAGTACTATTCCATTTGCCATATGTAGTAAACCAAATGGAACAAAACAAAGATAAGCGAATCTGCCCTGCACTATATAGTTTAGTGCAATCTTTACTGAGTGACATAAGTGTAATAAATTCTGCTTCAGGAATTCAAGATCTTCTAGATATATCTACTGGATCAGTAGTTTTTTTCTCTAAATATTCATCAAGATGCAGATAAATTTATGATAATGCTCAGAGTGTTAGAGGAAGAAGTGAGTTACAAATGGAACCATGAGTTTAAAGATTATGGATGCACTTCCAGAGCTGTCATTAATTCTTTGACTTGACATTACTGGATTCTAAAACTGTGCCTTGATAAACAGTTGAAAAAGGCCAACCAAAATATGACCGGCCCAAATTGCAGATCAACTGAAATTGTAGTTTGTAGAACTTTCATTACTATGGCAATTATCTTTCATGAAGGAGTTAAGACAAGCTCCGAAAACTACACTGTCTATTAAAGATCTTAAACTGGGTGGACTAAAAGCAATGACATTAATTTAAAATCTAAACCAACACTACCTAAGAGATCACCAAACACATATCTCTTCTTTTTTCAACCAGAATTCTGAAGATAATTTCTGGATGAAAAAGTGGTATACATTGCTTTTTGTCACATGGCATATGTGTTATTTAGACATTTTTTGGGCCAATTGGGGGTAATGTCTTCAAAAAGATTTATTCTAAATGCAAGATTCCTTTTACCTTCAATGAAGGCGTTTGTATAACATCTAAACACTACATTCTCTAATTACAGTTAAAAACTGAACAGATATGCTTCAATGACAGCAGTGAACAAAAAAGGGTAATATTTCAAAAACATCTTCAAAAATCAAGAGTCCTTTTATATTGGCGAAAGGAGAATATATAACAACTAAACTCTGAAGTCTGAAAGTGGATAGACATACTTCACATACTGCAGCCTTAAGACAAAACCAAACACTGTCTTCAAAAGTAAAAAAGTGCCCTCTTTTGTTTCTCCAAACAAAGTTGCAAGTTCTATCTCTGGCTACCAGGGTTGAAGACTACTTCACAATCTATTTCTGAAATTGTACAAGATATAATATTATGAGAAATGTTCTAATATATGTTTTGTCAGGTTGCTGTAGTAACTGTAGAAAATGCCTCAAGTTAATGACTTGTAGTGAGTGAAATGAATAGTATCACTTATTTGTAGTGATATACTGAGCAGCTTTGAGGTTTTTCTTTTAGGCCATTGATTGTTTTTTCCTCCTTGTTTGAGGATAATGCTTCATACAAAACATTTTTTAGGGTGAAGAGGTGTAAAAGCTGAGGTCAGTAAACATTATATTGTGATATAGTCTTAGAGTATAGGAAATGTGCATTGTTATCTTTGTGTATTTTTGAAGCTTAAATACTAACATATCATTATCTTCTTTTTATTTCTTAATAATGGCTGTAGTCCAACATCATTCGATGTTTCGGAAAAGTTCTTCTACTTCATACATATTGCTTACTAATATACACTCACTGAATCATCCATGCACCACTCATGCCCTCATCCTGATACCCATGCACCACTGGTACACTCAGAAAATGCAGCCCATGAACAACAATGAAGGAGTCCAGGACACTGCCTCTGATACAGACTCAGAGGAAATGGTGTCAAGTCCTAAAACCTCAGTCCATAAAAAGGCTAAGATAAAAGATTTCTTAACCATGTACCATATGTGATCCATCCCAACATCTCAAGAAGCCCATGGGTTAGGTAGTGATAATGACCCATCCACCAAGAAGAGGCCTCTCCAAAACACAGCCAAGCACAACAGTTGCCACAACTTTCACAGCCAGTAATTAACTTGACAAGGAGCCCAAGAGGGCTGGACAAGTCTTCAGCAGTTCAAACAATGTCAGGTATTGACTCCCACATAAAATCACAGGTTGAAATTCAGGTCCGGCCTTGCTCCTGGTAGAGGCTCGGGTACATGAGCAAGGGAACTCAGAGCAGCATGACTCAATGTACTTTGACATATCAGGCATATAAAACGTCCACTCAGTCACCAAATCGACTAGATAATGCTGACCCAGATGACTCAGTCGCTTGTTGGGAGATTCTCCTAAGTCCATTTAAACAGCCACGGGTATTAACTCCTAATCAGCTAAGTCCCACTTCTTCTTTAGCTTGCAAACATAATTACAATTCTTGCTCTCCCCCATAAAATTTCCTCGGGGGGGTAGTGTTGTCCATGATGAAGGGAGTCACTTTAAGACCGACATCAAGGAGCTATCCAATATAGAAGTAAAAGATCCAAATGGGGCACAAGCCAGATAGGAGGCTTCAATCAAAAGGCAGGAGGCCCAGTTAGAAAGACCCCTCATAGGGCACACCAACCAGCCGCCAGTGCTTGACAACTGGTGAACATCTGGCACCAGTTGTTAAGCACCATGGAGGTATTTGGAATGGCATTAACACACCATGCAGATAAAATGGCTACACAGATAAAATTGATGTATTAAATGCACTCACAGTTCAAGTTCAGGGATTTGAACAAAAACTGCAGGCACTGAAAAGTATGATAATAAAAGTACAACAGGACACAACAACCACTTCCAAATGTGTCATTGCTCCTTGATTGTAGATAAACTTGCCACAGTGCCCATTATATTGACAAAACTATTGGAGAAGCGAAGGAGTCTCAACAAAAGACTCACATTTGTAGACAAGAGGAGCACTTGTTCCATTTACCACACAGATGGAGCTCCAAATAAATCTAGCCTCACAGATAGAGGCCACACAAATGAATGGCGCAAACATTCAGTTCTTGATAGGAACACGCAGAGCCTTGAGGTTTACATATTCACAAGCTAACATAATATTGTTGGATGAATTCAATATGAACTTACTACAGGGCACAGAAGACAAACATCCTGGCCAAACCCAGGAAATACTTGGCAACCAAACAAGATGTGCTTGAGACCTTGGGCCTGCAACCCGGCTGCCTTCACAAGAGTGACTGATATGGCATGCTGTACTATAAAAAAACAATAGGGGTGGCAAAAGTCAAGCATAGTAGGGGTACTTGGACCACACTGCTGCAAAAGAATCACAAACACTTTTGGGCTGAAATAGATAAATTGGCCAATGGGAGAACCTGGCATTATAATACTAACAGCATGGAAGCTATATGGATAACCCACATCGCTACCATCTATACCCTAGTTGTTCAGGTCAGTGTTAAAAAAAATGTGTATGTTCTTGCGGAGCCCAATCAACACCCAAAAATGCCAGAGGAGGACTGCTTACAGGTTGACCAAAAGCATGTTGTGCAAACCATCAAAGGCTCAGACTCAGGTCTGAGGGGGCACCAGGGCCAAACGGCCTCCCTAATGCATTATTCAAAAAGGATCCCAGTTTCTGGTTATTACATCTAACGCCCCTGTTCAACTACGCCTAAGTATTATACTGGAAACTTGGCAGGACAGCTTGTTCCAGCCAATATATAATTCGGGGGAGCGTTCAAACCCCAATAACTACAGACTATTCGCTTTAATAGATTTTGAAGCACAGATATATGCTTTAAACTTATAGTCTGAATTGGAGGACTGAGTCACGCCAACAAACTGAATCCCTAAAACCAAAACAGGCTTTCAAGCAGGAATGAGCCACTTAAATAATTTGTCAGCAGTTATTATTTTGGCAGAGCAAGAAATTATTAAAATTAGCAAATTCTTTGCCTGCATCATCGACATAAAAACGGCCCTTAATAAGGTCCCAAGGGCCATGTTGTGGAAAAAGATGACACAATGGGGAATTCCGGCAAAACTGTTGGATGCAATCATTGATTGAACAATCACTAGGTTACACCACAAATCTGTGCCTGGGACTCAAATACAATAAAATGAAGGTCTTTTGTTTCTTGAGCCCAAATATTATTAGACAGGCAAGATTTACTTGGTGGGCAAATGGCAAAGTCCTGGAACTGGTTACAACTTACAAATACCAGGGAGTTCATTTAGACCATCATTTTAATTACAAACAGCATTCAATATCTAGGCAAGTAACATCAAATAAACTCACACTTGCATTGAAAACCTTGCAACAAAAGTTAAGAAACTGTTTGACAGACCATATTTTGCCAGTTGTGGGAGCAAAATTAATCCCCTTTATAGCATATGGCTCAGAATTACTTAAAGGCAAAGATGCACCGAGTTTGAACACCTTACAATCAAGCAACTTTAAAAAAGTGTGTGTGATTCAATGACGCACTTTGCAAGCTCAATTCAGGCTGCAGTTTGACAGCATCAGCAGGGTCTGGTCAGACAAGGGGCCCTGATAGAATATTACTGGAGAATGAGGGCATCAGGCGAAAACTCTTTGGCCAATCAGTGCTGGCTTAAAATCGAAAAACAGGCCCACGCCAACAAATCGGTGTTCTCTATATTACAGTAGAAAATAGTAGACCTACAATTAGAAGAGGCTTAGCGCACAACAATGGGATACTCTGTTTTTAAACAAGCTATTAACAAAGCATCCAAGTTTCAATCGTTCACCACAGATAAAGCCACTTTGGTGAGTAAACGGCATGCGTTGGTGGTCTTGCCCTCATACATAGTCTGGGGCCTGTAGCCATATCTGTCCACTCACAATTCCGACTTTAAGAAGCATGGCTAGATGCTCATTTGGCTCCGTGTTTTCCCATCGAAGAACCTAACTTCAGCATTGAAACAGTCATGGCCCACCACGTAGTGCAGACATTGCAGACATAGCAGTGATACATTCCTTCACTTGCTATGCATCTATCTGGCCTTGATATCACTCAGGAAGGAAACTGGTAAATCCATCTTTAACACTGCAAATAAGATAATGTTGACCGGCTGTAATTAAGCTATTGTAAAGGACCACAGTCCAGCTAGCATGCAGAGCAGTGATTTTTCTGACTCTCACAACTAAGAAGTTGGAAAAATCGAGCAAGCTCCTGTGAGCTCCTCTCTAGCGAGGCATATGGTTTGTGGCATGCTTAGGACTTGTTGCACTGCTAATCTCCTAACATGGGTGTTGTCTACTAGGTTGGGTCCTGAGTTACCTCAGTCTTCATGTGATCTCCACAAAGCCTTCGTGTGAATCCTTTTGCACTTTTAAGGCTAACTTTGTTCACTATTGCATTTTATTTTTTGGGTTTTATAGCACCTTGTCTTAACAGACTAATTCAACACATCATTTCCTGTTGGTGATGCAACTTAAGAAAGGTATCAAATTGTGGTATGTTTTAACATGTCTTAATACATTTTTTAATCATTGTATATACAAACCTTTACCACTTAAGGCTAACTTTGTTCACTATTGCACTTTATAACCTAGGTTTTATAGCACTTTGCCCCAATTAACTAAATTAACACATCATTTCCTGTTAGTGAAGCACTTCAAGAAAGGTACTAAATTGTCTTTTATTAAAACATCTTAAACATGTTTTTTTATCATTTTGTCTATTACTGCCTGATCTTTTTTATATAGTGCATTTTTGTAAAGTTTTTATCTTTTATAATCTCATTGGTAATCTCGAATCAAGATTATATTTTTATAGAAACACCCAAGCACTACTTATGCGCTCATTCAATCAGCCATCCATTACTCATGCACTCAATCAACCATCCATGCACCACTCACTAACCTATGCAATCACCCATACACTACTCTAAAATCCAAGCACCACTGATGCACTTATTGTGAGACGATGGCCTGGTATATGCTGCCCACTAATTAAAGTGGGCACCCAGTACCAGTCCAAACAACCCTTATGGCTATTTAAGAGGTCAAAGATAACCTTAGAAAGCTATCCAAGTGGTAGCTGTGGAGAGCAGCCTTCAGGCTTAGTCTTGAAGGAATGTTAAGCAGCTTGCTTTACCAGAATGCAACCTTATTGTATTGGTTAAATGAAAGGAGAACCACACAGTAGTTATAAAAATATGGATTTATTTAAATTAACACACTCTAAGTATGACACAGTATCATCTACACGAAAATACTCACAGAGCACACAATACTGTAGCACAGAAACAATAGTAAATAGCATGAATACACAGTGGGCTCCAGGGGGAGATCAAACCATATACTAAAATAGTGGTAAAAGAACCAAGACTCGAGTCAAGATCATGTCTAGAGGGTGTAGAATTGCTGGGACCCCAAGGAACCACCCAAGCTGAGTAAGTAGGGACCCCACTACTGTGTGGGAACACGACCGCATGCTACATACAATTCTAAGGGAGAGTTGTAGTTGAAGTTTTAAAGTTTAAGGACCCTTCCCAGTGGACTTCGAAGAAACCCTGTGTAACTTAGGAGGTTAAAGAGCCACCCCACCCGTGGATACCATAATACCAGAGTTATCTATTCCAGGTAAGCCAGGTGCATAGGTCTAAATTGTCGTCAGAAACCGTCGTCTAACTCAATGGGGGACTTTGAAGAAGGGCCACTGCTGGAAGGAAGAAAAGCGTCCGTTGGAATACAAAGGTGGATTCTTCTTGAAGAGTACCTGAAAGCAGAGGGGAGAGAGTTCAGGTCACTCAGGAGTGACCAGGGGCTCGGTAGATGAATGCCCACGATGTCGGGTGCTTCAGGTGAGTTGAGGGGGTTCTT